>CM053613.1:16904276-16953159 GCA_028646535.1 Procyon lotor
TAGCCACAGAGCTTCACACAATAGTCTGTAGGTTAATTTTTGTCTCTAAAACTTATTAACACTATTGTTTTTAATTATATTTGTACAATTTACAATTTGCATTTAATTGTATACTAATTATATTTATTTGAGAGAGATAGGAAGTGAGAGAGTGAGCATGAGGGCGAGGGAGAGAGAATTTGAATTAACTCCGTGCTGAGTACAGAGCCCATCGAGGGGCTCATCCCACCACCCTGAGATCATGACCTGAGCTCAAGCCAAGAGTCTGGAGCTTAACCAACTGAGCCACCCAGGTGCCCCAACACTGTTTTTTTTTTTTTAATCCTAAAGTAAGCTCATCAGTAATCACTAATGTAAAAGTTTAGCTAATCATTATAGATAGACTTGTTTTTTCATTGCTTTTTAGGTGATTTTAAGGTTAATGGTGATTTTAAGATTTAAGGTGATGTCAGGTTAAATGTAATTTTTTTTAGCATTTATTTGGAAAGTATCTGTGACTGTTTGCTCTTAAGGATTTCTTCTGACTCCTTAAGGAGAACTGCTACATTTTATAAGCTCAATTCTTACCCAGTTTGGGGAAAAAGAGAAGGCTGACAAACTGATTCTTCAAATAGATTCTCTAATACCTTTCAGTGATATTCAGCATAAAATGGGTTTATGACACAGAGCAAGAGCAGAAATCAACAATCAGAAGGCAAACACCCAGTAGAAGAGAAATGCCCTGGGGCTATCACTATGGAAACCAAAGAAGCTCAAGTTAGCAGTACAGAGGAAGGGAAAGTACTCACAGAAAGAGCCACAAATTAAAGCAAACCCAGTGGTTGCAGCTGAAGCTGTTATTTATAATCCCTTACAATGCATGCCTTTATTTCAAATTTTTTCTCCCAAGATGGTGCTAGGCTCTGTAAACACCCCTGGCCAGCAAGACTAGCTAGCATTCCAACTTAGAATCACTACTTCATAACAAAACTTATTTCAAGCTACATTAGGCTTCCCCAGCTGGGCTAAACACGACTGTAATATAATGTTTGTTTCTGAAAAATAAAAAAGGACCTTTCGTTCAGTAGCCAGTGAGCTGAGACTGCTGTCTCTTAAAATCTCCAGTGAACTTCAGAGTTATAAATTAGGTCCTAGTCTTCGGAGTTATAAATTAGACTCTGGTTTTCCCTCTGCCTTAGGAGAATTCAGGAGAAAAGACTGAAATAATTTGAAGTAGTTTTTTTTTTTTTTTTTAAAGATTTTATTTATTTGACAGAGAGAAACACAGCGAGAGAGGGAACATAAGCAGAGGGAATGGTAGCGGGAGAAGCAGGTCTCCCGATGAGCGGAGAGCCTGATGTGGGGCTCGATCCCAGAACCCTGGGATCATGACCTGGACCGAAGGCAGACGCTTAACGACTGAGCCACCCAGGCGCCCCTGAAGTAGTTTTAAAGAACACCCACACCTTAAGAAATGTTTTGGGAAACAGCTGATATCCAGATATATCATAAAGGGATAAATAAAGATTTTTGTTTGCTGGCCTTGAATGTATGTGAAGTCATGTTGGCTTCATCTGTGTATCTTCCACAGTGATTCTCAGCAAGATCCTAAAATCAGGAATATTCTATGACTCTATTAGTTCCTAGCTGGAAGGTATGTTGGTACATACTGAATGGAGAGTATTAAATACTTAAGTAAGCACAAACACTAGAATATGCTAAATTCCACATTTATTACTAGTGATCTAAGAATTAACTATGGAGTATTCTTTGTCTGCCTACACATATCTGCCGATAGAATTTCCATGTTTCCTCTGAATTAGATTAATTCATTCGTTTAGTTTCTA
This sequence comes from Procyon lotor, assembly GCA_028646535.1. Classification (NCBI taxonomy): domain Eukaryota; kingdom Metazoa; phylum Chordata; class Mammalia; order Carnivora; family Procyonidae; genus Procyon; species Procyon lotor. The sequence goes on from CM053613.1 coordinate 16,906,103, forward strand.
TTTATCACTCATATTTCTCATTCTTGGTATTTTATGAAGTTAATACTGGTCTATGTTTCCTTCCGATATTATAGTATTAAGCAACTTAGGACTCTCAAAATTAAGTTGTTGGTTTGAGCTTCAGAAATCTTGAGATAATCCGAACATCAAGTTCTGCTTGCTAAACGTGACATAAAGAACACTGCCTGCCAGAAAAGCATGGACAGCAAATGTTCCTATTCTTCCCTGCCTGGAGAAAAGAGAGTGTCCTGTGATCCATATAAATCTTCACCGGATTTTGCTTTCATGGTTATCCCAGAATCTCTGAGGACTATTGATGACTCAAGTCATAACAGTCCAACCTGCAACATGCTTGGTAAATCCCTGAACTTGGAGTAAAGAAATTTAGATTTCAGCATCATTTTGAAACTGAGTTATGTGATTTGAGGAATGATAGTATTGTTATTTTGGGAAGTCCTCTTTTTTTTCTTTTTTGTGCTGTGAACTGTTAACAGATACACTAAGGGAGAAAAAAAAGATAAGAGTAAACAGATAAACTGTAGCATATTTTAAGAGTTTACTTGAGCAAAAATTTATTGAGATTGGGCAGTGCCAAACTAGAAGTGGTTAAGAGAGCTCCACCTGCAAAGAGCCAGGGAAAGACTTAATTAAAAAAAAAAAAAAATCAAAGAAAGGAAGTATTTGATTGGCTATTGCTTAAAGACTAGTTGGCTACTTAAGATTAGTTATACTTGGTGTTTTGAATTTGCAACCTTGAGGCTTACATTTTGGTCTGCTTATATACAATACCACCTCAGTCTAATGGATTCCTTGTTTAATTAATTTAATATTGCACTCTATATCTCTTGCAATCAGAGATCAACTAAGAGGAGGCTTTAAAGCAACCAAAAGCATTTATTTGGTGTGTGAGGGATGCAATCTGGGAAGTACATAGTTGACTGAAATTCAAAGGCAAAACCACAAGGTTACATAACTTGCTTTGAAACAATCATGAGTGGTGCTGAGGAGTTAAATGACCTGATACAGGATTGGCTATTCAGCTAACAGATGTTACACTATCTTGACTTTGGTCCAGAGTAAAAGGATGTATTCAGGAGGTGCGCAAGGTGTAACTGGCAATTTGCAACTGACAAAAGTCAAGAGCTCATGGTGTTTGGATAATTGAAACAGGAGATGTGCATAGGCCCTGCTTCCTCAATATCCTTTGACCCTTCCTCAATATCCTTTGACCCTATCTGAAGGACATTCTTAGAGATCCCTACTTCAATTTTAAAATCTCTTTTCACAGGGAAGGCATAAGATTAGGTTTTGGAGCTGGATAGTTTTATGTAAGTATGCAAGATACTTACATAATGGCTGATATTTTGTTTATTCTTACAAAGCAATGAGATTTTGCCTTAGAGATTAAGCTCTCAAACTATGCACTAGCCAATTGTATCAATTTTGAGAAACGTTACTTGGGGTCTAACGTTGATCTTCAAGCTTTCCAACTAAATTCTCACCTCAACTTCTCCACCCACCAGCCATCCAGAGATGCTTAACACAGAGAATTCATTGTTCTGCAGTAAATCAGCTAATCAGAAACTAATTTGAGAGGGCATTGAGATCTGAGAAATTATTTTACATATGAAGACTTCTCAGGAGGAGATAAGGGTTGCAAAGTAAAGGAACAGCTGAAATGTTAGGGTAAATACATTTTTTTATATTTTTTCACAGGAGGGAATGGTTATTCAAGAATTGTTCCAAACCACACCGCTAATAGAAAACAGTGTGGCAATTTATGCCCACATAGTTTGGTTCTAAGTACACTGGCCCTTTATTTTTTCAAAGAAATAATGCTTTAAGTAATCTGTCACATAATTTTACTTATACACTTTGAAACATTACAAGTAACATTAAGATGGGATTTAAATCATGTCCTCAATCCCAAATGTTCTGTACAACTAACTGCACTTACATGTTTTTGTCTACCCTTTCAGAATATTTTCTTCCACATTTAAACACACATACACACCTGTGCACAGAAACACACAGATGTGTTTAATAGAAGGATTAAGTATTGATTTTGTGTGGTCTTTTTTAATAAAGCACAGCATACTATACATTTTTCCTAAACTGCTGTTTTAAATAAAATTTATTTTAGAAGAGTTTTAGATTTATAGAAAAATTGCAAAGATGTGTAGAGAAGGTTTCCATATATCTGTCACCCAGTTTCCTTTATTAATATCTTATAGTTCTGCGATACATTTGTCATAGTGCATGAACCAATAGTGATACATTATTATTACCTGAAGTCCATACATTATTCATATTTCTTTAGTTCTTATCTCATTTCCTTTATTCTAGTATAGGATCCCTGCCAGATGCAAATAAAGATGGTTTTATTTCTTCCATCCTAATATGTACACCTTTCATTTGATTTTCTTATTATATTAGGTAGGACCTCCAGTATGAGGTTGAATAGGAGTAGGGAGAGAGGGTATCTTCTCCTAGTTTTTTTCTTTTAGAAGGAAGGCATCCAGTTTCTCACAATTAATTATGCTGTTAGGGTTTGCTTTGCTTTGTTTTGTTTTGTTGTGCATGTTTCTTACCAAATTGAGGAACATCTTCCATCTTCCTAGTTTTCCGAGTTTTTATCAAAAACAGATGATGGATTTTTTCAAGTGCTTGTGAACTTATATAATTATGATTTTCTTGTTTATCTTCTTTCAGACTATAAAAATATACTCTATTAGAGATCATGGGAATCATGAAAACCAGAGATAACATTTAATGACTCACAATTAGTAAAAAACAAATATACAAAATTTAGTACTGTTGAAGCAGACCAAGGGAAACATTTATACACTGTGGGTGGGAGTATAAATTGGCATGCACTTTGGAAAATAACTTGACATTATCCAATAAAGATGAAGGTTTAGCGATTTACTCCTCAAAGAAACCAGATGCATAGTTTCCATAGCAGTTCTGTCTGTGAAAGTTGCAAACTTCATATCCATCAGAAGTAGAATGAAAGTGAAGTACAGCTTTAAGCAAAATCATGATGAATCTCATGAACATAATATTGAATGAAAGAAATTCAAGACACAACTATCAATTACGTAAAACTCAAAAACATGTGGAACTGAAGAGTACACTTATCATGATGAGCACTGAGTAATCTATGGAAGTGTTGAATCACTATATTGTATACCTGAAAAATAACAGAACCCTGTATGTTAACTATACTAGAATTGAAATTGAAAATTTAATAAAATTAAGGGTTTTTTTTTTAACTTTTTGATGTGGTAGATTACATTAAGCGATTTTTGAATGTGAAACTTGCCTTTCATACCAGGAATTACCAACTTGGTTGTGGTATATAATTATTTCTCTATAATATTGAATTTGATACAGTAATATTTGTTGAGAATTTATACAACTATGTTTATTAGAGATATTGATCTTTAGATTTTCTCTTTTGAATTTTTTTTAAATCTGATTTTGGATTAGGGTAATGCTGGCCTCATAAGAACAAGGTAAGACGTGCTCCTGCTACTTCTATCTTCTGGAACAAAGTTTAGACAATTAGGATGATTTCTTATTTAAATATTTAATGGAATTTGCCAGTCAAACCATTTGTGCTCTGTACTTTCTTTATTGGAAGGTTATTAACTTTTTTATTCAATTATTATAACAGATGTAGGATCCTTCTAGTTATCTATTTTCCCTTATTTGAGTTTTGGTAGTTCGTGTCATTCAAGAATTGTTCCATTTCATCTAAATTGCAAACACATGGGTATATATTTGTGGAAAACATTCCTTTATTACTGTTTTAATATCTGTGGGGTCATTAGTGATAACTTCTTTTCATTTGTGATAATCTGTGTCTTGTCTGTTTCTTTCTTTCTCTCTCTCTCTTTCCTGACTTTCTGTGTGTCTCTTCTCCTTTTCCCAGTTGGTTAACTTGAGTAGAGATACATCATTGTTATTGATCTTCTCCAAGAACTACTTTGAGATTTTGTTGATTTTCTCTATGGTTGCCTTGTTTTAAATTTCATTGATTTATCCTCTAATTTTAGTATCTTGTTCTTCCTACTTACTTTCAGCTTAAATTGCCTTTCTTTTTCTACTTTCCTGTGATGAAAACTTAGGTTATTGATTTATGTATTTCATCTTTATTTTCTTAAGTATGCATTTAAAGGAACAGATTTCTCTCTAAACAATGCTTTTACTTCATTCCACAGCTTCTGTTAAGTTGTGTTTTCATTTTCATTTAGCTCACAATATACTTTTTAAATTATTTATTGAGACTTCTTCTTTGATCCTTAGGTTATTTAGAAATAATATCATTTAATTTCTAAATATTTGTGTATATTCTGGCAGTCTTTCTCTTATTTTCTTGTTTAATTCCACTGTTGTCAGAGAACACACCTTGTATGGTACCTATTTGTATCTGTTTCCTAGGCTGCTATAACAAAGTACCACAAACTGAATGGCTTTAAACAACAAAAAATTATTCATTCACATTCTGGAAGGGCAGGAGTTCAAAGTCAACCACGCTCCCTCTGAAGACTCAAGAGGAGGAGAGAGCCTTCCTTACATCTCCCAGCCTCCAGTAGGCCGCAGTGTCCCTTGGCTTATGGAAACATAACTCCCATCAATGCCTTCATCTTCATATGGCTGTTGACTCCCTATATGTCTCTATCTTGTTCCCTTCTTACAAGGACACCAGTTACATTAGATTAGGGCTCACCCTAGTGTCCTTATCTTGACTTGATTGTATCTGCAATGGTTAAATCCACAGGTTTCAGGTGAGAGTTTCATCATCTTTTCAACCCTTAACATTATTCTTTTAAATGCATTAAGGTGTTGAGTGACCCATTATATAGTCTGTTTTGATGGAAGTTCCATATGAATATAAGAAGCATGTGTATTTTGCTACATTTGGAAAGAATATTGTAAAAATGACAATTAGATCAATTTAATTGATAGCTCTGTTCAGGTAATTTATATCTTTATCAATTTTCTGACTACATGATATATTAATTACTAACAGAGTGGATTTTGTGTCTCTATAATAGTAGATACGTCTATATTTCCTTTCAGGTCTATCAGTTTTGCCTCCTCTGTTTTGGTGCTTTCTTGTTACATACATATATGGAAGATTTCTGTGTTATCTTGGAGAACTTACTCCTTTATCATTCCACAATGCCCCTCTTCAGCCCTAACAACCTTTCTCGTTCTCAAATCTGTTTTGTCTGAAATTAAAAAGGCTATTCTAGGTGCTATTATTATTATTTATTATTATTAGTTGTAGCACGGTATGTCTTCTTCTATCTCCGTACTTTTAACCCGGGTCAATCTTTATATTTAAAGGGTGTTTCTTGCAGACAAAATAGAGTTAGGTACTATTTTCTAATCTGCTCTGATGATTCCTGTCTTTGAATTGGTGTGTTTATTCCAGTCACATTTAAATTGAGTATTGATATAGTTGGATGACTATCTCTCATGTATTACGTTACATAAAACGTAAACATGAGACATCATGTTTACGTTTTATACTCATTGATTTTGTTTTTTATAACTTTATTATTCCTTTTCTCCTGTCTTTATCTGTTTTAAATTGAACATTTTGATTTCATTTTATCTCCCCTTAAAGTATATATTATATTTCTTTTTGTTCAATGTTAGAAATTTCTTTATTATTACTTACTGTTATTAAGCACTAGCCTCAAACTGTGGAAAATTTAAAATTTAAAATCACATTTTGACAACCCATTCTTTCCTCCAAATTCTTGGTCAAGAATATTTTAAGTGAAGACATGCTCTCTTCTGTATAAAACTTTATCAAATAAAGACAAAGAACTGTGTGCATCTTGTGGTAAAATGCTGTCCATGGCTGTGGAAACAGTGTGTGCCCACGCTCCTTTTACTGTCCAGGTCCTGAGGCCCTCTCGTTCACAAACTGTCTCTTCACAAAGAAACTCCAGCATTTTCCCTAGATTTATCATTCTCAGGATGAAAAACTTTCTCACAAAGTCAGTCCAGACCCTTGTTTCATCTGCTGTAAGTAGACCCTCATCACCTCATCTTGTTTGCAGGTGTAGTGGAAAACCAGGCTCTTTAAGAATGGGAAAATTACTGATTCCCCGCACATAAATTGTTTTCTCACTTTGTCTTTCGGAATTGCACTTTTGGAGATTCTTTAGGCACTTGGAAATGTAGAGAGTTTTATATATCCAGGTTCCATCAGCTTCATTCTTAGTCTCAAAATTTTTGAAGGAGACATTGGCCTTGAAGTAATAGATGGCCTCATCTACAATATCTGTATCTTTTGTCTCTCTAGGGGTACGTGCTCTGAAGGATCTGTGTTAGGCAGCAGTGCCGTGTTTCCAAAAGAGTTTGATGTCAGGGTTCATGAGAGAAGAGTGGTAAGCTGGCATTTTGGTACCAGCTGAGTTTCAACCTAGTTGAGTAGGTTGGGGTTAGAGCATGGTGCTTCTAGCCCAGAGGGGTAGGTGTGGGGAGATGAGCAGAAGTCTAAATTACATTTCTTTAAAAACAATTTTAGGGGCGCCTGGGTGGCTCAGTGGGTTAAAGCCTCTGCCTTCAGCCCAGGTCATGATCTCAGGGTCCTGGGATCGAGCCCCACATCGGGCTCTTTGCTCAGCGGGGAGTCTGCTTCCCGCCGCTCTCTCTGCCTCCTTCTCTGCCTACCTGTGATCTCTCTCTGTCAAATAAATAAATAAAATCTTAAAAACAATTTTAGTGGTAATCCTATAGCATATATATTTTAACTAATTTAGCAATACTTTCACATGTATTGCTTCATATGTAGTACAGAAATCTTATAGTATTCTAAAATTTTCCTTCCCATCTCCTTTGGCAAAGCTGTCATTCCCCTCATCCATATACCATAATCACCTAATACTTTATTTCTATTATTACATGATAGTAATGGATTAATAAAAAATAACACAAAGTTATCTTTTTTTAAAAAAGATTTTATTTATTTATTTGACAGAGAGAGAGATCACAAGTAGGTAGAGAGGCAGGCAGAGAGAGAAGGGGAAGCAGGCTCCCTGCTGAGCAGAGAGCCTGATGCGGGGCTCAATCCCAGGACCCTGAGATCATGACCTGAGCCAAAGGCAGAGGCTTTAACCCACTGAGCCACCCAGGCACCCAACTTATCTTTTTGATAAATTAATATAATTAATGAAGGTGGCTACACTAACCAACAGATTTTCAACGTTGATGAAACAGCCTTCTATTGGAAGAAAATGCCATCTAGCACTTTCATAGCTAGAGAGGAGAAATCAGTTTTGATTTCAAAACTTGAATCGAGAAATGAAGTTTTGATTTCAAAACTTGAAAGGAGAGGCTAACTCTCCTGTTAGAGGCTGTGTAGCTGGTGACTTTCAGTTGAAGCCAGTGCTCATTGACCATTCTAAAAATTCTGGGGCTCTTAAGAATTACACTACATCTGCTCTGTCTGTGCTCTATAAATGGAACAAAGGGCCTGGAGGGCAGCACATAGCTGTCAATGGTTTGTAGTAAACATGGTTTACTGAATATTTTAAGCCCACTGTTGAGACCTACTGCTGAGAAAACAAGCAAGCAAGCAAGCAAACAAACAAACAAAAAAACAGCAAAAAATATTTTTTTCAAAATATCACTGCTCATTGACAATGCTCCTGGTCAGTCAAGAGCTCTGATGGACATGTCCAGTAAAAATAATGTTGTTTTCATACCTACAAAACATCCATTCTGTAGCCCATGGATCAAAGAGCAATTTCAATAGTCACATAGTATTATTTAAGAAATACATTTAGAAAGGTTATAGCTTTCTTAGATACTGATACTTAGATACTTAGATACTTTCTTAGATACTTAGATTCTTCTGATGGATCAGATCAAAGTTAAGTATAAGCCTGGGAAGAGCTCACTAGATGTCACTAAGATGTCACCAAGAATACTTGTGATTCCTGAAAAGTGGTCAAAAGAGCCACATGAACAGGAGTTTGGAAGAAGCTGATTGCAACTATCAAGGATAACTTTGAGGGGTTCAAGACTCAGTGGAGGAAGTAACTCAGGGTAGAAATGGCAGGAGAGCTAGAATTTAAAGTAGTTCCTGAAGATGTGATAAACTCATGATAAAACTTCAACGGATGAAGATTTGCTTCTTATAAATGAGGCAAACTTACTGCCTGCAAGTTTTCTTGATCTGGTCAAACTTGGCTTCACAGTGTGTTACATAAAATTTATTACCTTACTCTAGGATGTAATTTCTACTCCAAAGTTAAGTCATCTCTGGATCATCAATTACAAACCCAGGGATCATGGTGAGATCTTTATACTCCTTTTAAGGTACATCACCAAAGTTCCCAAGTTTTAGTGATCTCTGATATTCCTCTTGAGGACACCTGCTCTTTACGTGACCTTTCATAGTCTTGCTCTGGTTATTGCTCTGGTTACTACACATTTACATAAGTTTTGTAGGTGAACCCCGCTCAGACCTCTGGTACTTTTACCCTATCACTCATTCTTCCCTGGTATATTATCTCACAAACACTATCCACCACAGCAGCTCAAACTTCCAGATGCCCCCTTTTGGTTCAGCAAGAACACTCTTTCCTCTGAGACTCTACTTCCTTATGTTGTTACTTAGGAAGTACTACTAGGCGGAAGTCCAATATAAGTATGGATTTCCTTTTGCTCAAGTATCACATTTCAGTGTTAACTGTGGTTCTACCCTGAAAACAATTGCCTTATAGTTTTATAGGTGTTTACAGTAGAAGGATATACATAATTCTCATCACCATCGTAATAGGAAGCAAAAGTTCTATGCTATCTACTTTCCTGGTAACTTTTTGCCATAAAAAATATTTATTCTTATGTAGCCCATTTTAATTCCTTTTGTTCAAGGTTTTACATTTTGCATTATTTATAGGGAAGATCTTTCTGCCCCAAAGTGGGGCTACATTAAGGACTTGTTCTAGTTTTTAGTTTATACACAGTTTTCTTTTTTGTTTCTGTTTTGTTCTATGTAAACTTAAATGTAATACTAAGTATAATGTATGTAATTTTTTCCTAAAAGGATATTTTTCTAAAAGGGTATTTTTTTCCTAAAAGGATATTTACTATAGGATGTTCAGACATGACAGGAAATTTCTAAAAGCTGAAATTCCCCAATGGCACTTTCCAAAATGCACAATGTCCACTGTAATAAAATACACCCCCAGAAGGGTCTTTCTGGTGTTGTTTCACTCCTTGTAAAGAAACTTGCAATACAATACAATCCCCAAAAACACTATACTCCTTTCTCATCTCCTTATACTTCTCTACCTTTATTCAGCCTAGAATACCACTCTTAACTCCTCCTATAACATTTCCACAGACTTACAGTGTTTCTTTCAAATATGTGCCTCAGAATTAGGTTTCTCTCCAGGCTCCACTTCCCCAAAATTCCTGCTTGGACTTTTGCTGCCTTTATATGTACAATCAAAATTCTTTTTTTCCTAAAGACTTACTTATTTATTTTTAGAGAGAGAGTGAAAGAGCAGGGGTTGCAGAGGGAGAGAGAGAATCTCCAGCACACTCCCTGCTGAGCACAGAGCCGGACGTGAGGCTCAGTCTCATGACCCTGAGATCATGACCTGAGCTGAAATCAAAAGTTGGACACTCAACTGACTGAGACACCCAGGCACCCCCAAAACTCTTCATTGTTGAAAATTATTTGGATACAGGAAATCTTTGTCTTATATATCATCAATAACCATTCTAGCAGTGAAAAATACTTCTAATTATCCTAAGCAAGCTAATTAGCAAACCCTATGGTTTATATATATATGTGCTTTTTAAAATATACTGAAGTTTATACACAACAATTTGCATCTTTTTAAATTATACAATTCTATTAATTCTATACAATTAACTAATTCTATACAATTCTATGTATTTTGACAGTTATATATACCTAGGAAATCACTACCACCAATACAAAATGTCTGTCAACTCTAATATTCCTGGGTCTTTTTGTAATCCAGCTTTCACTCCACCCTTGGTCTTTAAGCAACTATGAATCTGCTTTATACCACGATAGTTTAAATTTGTTATAAATAAAATTCTACATTTATTATGTGCATATTTATGTTTAGGACTATCTGATTTCTTTCATCAACTTAATGATTTTGAGACTCAAATATCATGGTGCATAGTTTAGCAACTTATTTTTTTATCTTTATTGCCCAATAGTATTTGATAATACGGATATATCATATTTTGTGTAAAACATTTACTTGTTGATGGACATCAATATTGCTTCCAGTTTTTGATATCACAAATACAATTGCTATTGACATTCATATAAGTTCCCTGTTGAGATAAATATTTCTATTTCTTGAGTAAATACCTAGGATTACCATGGTTTGGTTATGGAAAGTATATCATAAATTTTTATGAAACTGACAGTTTTCCAAAGTGATTGTTCCATTTTTCATTCCCATACATAATCTAGACGAGATCCAATTGGCCCACATGTTACCAATATTCTGTATGACCAATCTTTTAATGTTAGCCATTATAATGGTCATGCAGTGGATCTCATCTTATATTTAATTTGCATTGCTTAATGACTAACAATGTATAATTTTTGTATACATATATATTTTTTTAAATATTTGAATTTTCTCTTAGTTACCTCTACAGATTCCTGATTAAGGTATCATGTATAGTAACTAATAAATCTAGGTTTTACTCACACATACACATACACATATATATATCCCAAAATAATTACTTATTTTTAAAGCATATCATGTCAGATAATCATAATCATTTACCTACAATGGGAGGTCAGGGACTACAGATATCTACCTGAGTATAATTCTTTGACTTTGCATCAGTTCTACTCAACTCAAATTCTAAAATAGTTACAGAATGCAGAAGATAGACTCTGCATTCTACTAAGTAAGAATATGTCAATAAACATAACACTGTGGACTGAATGTTTGTGTTCCCCACAAATTCCTTTGGTGAAATCTAATCCCCAGTATAATGATATCTGGAGGTGGGGGTCTTTGAGAGGTGATTAGATCTGAGGGTGTGTTCCAACACTCAAATGAGATTAGTGCCCTTATAAAAGAGATTCTAAAGAGCTCCATCTCCCTTTCTGCCTAGTGAGGACTCCATGGTAAGACAGCTGTCTAGGAACCAGAACGGGATCCACCAGATATCAAATCGGCCAGCGCCTTAATCCTGTGCTCCCCAGCTTCCACAAATGGGAGAAAAAAGTATTTGTTGTGTATAAGTCACCCAGTTTATTGTATTTTGATATAGCAGTTAAAGCTGACTAAAACACATAATTTATTACATACTCTTCTTCTTAAGAATTTAAGAGACATATCCAACTAAAGCCACCACCAGAAGTTCAAACCCAAACCCAGACTTTCTGCATTCCCAATCTCCTTACTTTTCCTTGTGGAGATATCAGGTGGGTGACTAAAAAGGATATGATAATGTCAACCATTTCTACCATTTCCTTTGCTTTTATGTCATTAATGGATACTGTATCATCTTTAGGGTGATATACTCAGAGATAGCACTCAAAGCCCTCTCAAAATATCTAGCAAACTGTGGTTCATAAGCTGAAATTTTTGCTTCATAACTGATTGTATGGGCATAAAGAATAGGCCTGTGCAAGGACAGCCCCCGGGACTAAGGAGCCAGTTAACAGACTTCAATAAATCTATTGATGGGACAGAGTGACTTAATCAGAGAAAAAAGGGGGCCTAAATATAATAATGAATATATGTTCAGAAAGGAATTGTATTGTTCCAGTTTTATTGAAACCCCAAATTCTGAGCATTTAAATGGGGTAACTGAGATTATTTTAACAAGTTTGACTTTGATACAGATAAGTTTATGTCTCCTGCCCTCTGACAACTCAGTTAAAATAATGTTAAGTAGAGTTCTTTGGGCTAACCATTTATAATTTTATCCGAATAAAGAAAGATTATTTTAGCTTTGCTTTAATTTTCATATTTTCTTACCCATTGTGTGTGCCCTAATTCTGTCATTTCCAGGTTATGCTCAAAAGTCTTCAGCGTTAAGATAGACCTTGGGTTTAACTATCTGTCAACAAAAGTACCTGGTTAAAAAAAAAAAAAGCACATTCAGAAAAAGAGAAAAATGTTTATTAACTTTTTTAAAGATTTATTTATTTGAGAGAGAGAGAGAGAGAGAGAGAGAGAGATGGAAGTAGGGGGAGGGGCACAGGGAGAGGGAGAATCTTCAAGCTGACTCCCCGGAGCGCAGAGTCCCATATGAGACTCGATCTCAACCCATGAGATCATGACCTGAGCTGAAACCAAGAATTGGATATTTAACTGACTGTGCTACCCAGGCACTCCTAAGTTTTGTTGTTTAATTTGAAATTAATTTTATACAGTGTTTGGCCATGTTTTAAATTGGGTTAATGATCTCAACCTTAAATGACAATAAGAAAACAACCCATAATGTTTCAGCATGCTTATTATCTCAGATGAAGGATTTCTATAAATAAATCTCATGCTTGATATTAGAGTGAAACCAATAATTACCACTTCTTGAGTACTTCTTATACACTGGGAGACAACATAGCATGTCACTCACATTTCTGTATGTCCTGTGATCACAGGCACTGACAGCCTTTGGTTTTGGTTGAATTTTTCAAGGATGTTTGTACAGCAAATAGCCTTGGAAGATAAAAATAGTGTCTCTATTTGGAATGTATATATATATTTTCCATTCTTGGCAAAATTTGGGCAGATGGGCAGGTTTGCCTATAGCCAATTATAAAAGATTGTAGATTCTAAGCTCAGGATTAGGAACTCAGCCCACTTTAGAATTATGTGTCAACACTGAAATCCTTTGTTCCTTGAATGAGTATTAGTATAAGATTTATTATCTATGGATAATATATACAAATCAGAAAAGTCATTGTTTTCTGCAGGTAAATTGCATCATGCCAATTCTATTTTGAATTGGTATATTTTCTTGCTATTTTTAGAAGCATCAAAAATTTATTTTTATAAGTATTCAATAATTAGCAAATATTATTATGAAAAGATAAATTCCATTTATCCCATGTATTTACTCACTTCTAGGCAGATGTTAGCTTATTGCAGTTTTGAGGCTATATGCAATTTCTCTTTTAGCTTTATTTAGTAAAAAGGGAACCATTTTAAAAAATTGCTTTGTCTTGCAAATATCTTAATGCCTGAGCTATGTAACTCTCATTTAAAAGGATAATGACTTTACTTAGAATCGATTTTTATTGCCTCTAATATAATTTAGGGAAGACGAATAATCATAAAAACGTAGAAAAGTAGCTGTGATTTACTACATTAGCTTTTCAACATTCAACAACTGATTCAGTAGGCAAATGTGTGTAAGCAACTCAGTCAGTGGGCCACCAATTCCCTGAAAACTATTTCTTCAGCACTTACTGAGTGATATTAGTTTCTTGAATGTAGCTATCCACTTTGCGGTTTTGCGTGGAGGGCTAATCACCACTCCTTAAACTCAAAATTAATGTCATGTGCGTGTGTGTGTGTTGGTATATGATTTACCTGAAGCCTCTCTTTCTAAAGATATTAGAAACACACTATATCATTATTTTCCATTTGCTTCAATAGAATAATATATTTAAAGAGTTAGTCATATTAAGGAACCTAAATGTATATAAACTATGTCTCTTGCGGAGGTACACATGGCAAATATGTGGAATTTAGTACAAGAAAACCTGTTTTGATTATTATGATATTTAAATAATTTATATATTTTGTGGGGCACCTGGGTGGCTCAGTGGGTTAAAGCGTCTGCCTTCAGCTCAGGTCTTGATCTCAGGGTCCTGGGATTGAGCCCGGCATCGGGCTCTCTGCTCAGTGGGGAGCCTGCTTCCCCGCCCCCTGCCTGCCTCTCTGCCTACTTGTGACCTCTCTCCCTCTGTAAAATAAATAAATAAAATATTTTTTTAAAAAGTATATATTAGAGGGGCACCTGGGTGGTTCAGTGGGTTAAAGCCTCTGCCTTTGGCTCAGGTCATGATCTCAGGGTCCTGGGATCGAGCCCCACATCCTCTCTGTTCAGCGGGGAGCCTGCTTCCCCCTCTCTCTCTGCCTGCCTCTCTGCCCACTTGTGATCTTTCTCTCTGTCAGATAAATAAATAAAATCTTTAAAAGAATTATATATTTAGTGCATTCTATATGCCCATGACAGTATAACCAGATAATTTTTCTAAACTACAAATTAGATTAGTCTACTAAGCCTACTGAAAATTCTTTACCGACTCCCCATTGCATTTAATCCAAATACCATTGAGAACATCTTTATTGTGCTCATGATTCATCCTCTCCCTGCTTTGGCCATCTCATGCCAGTTCTGTCTGCTGAGAACATCCCAAAACACCAACATCTTGGCATTAAGGAACAAGCCAACACTTAGAAATTGGTTCCTAAATACCTTTCTTTCGCAAAGGAACAAAGATTCCAAGTGATAAAGGATTCCAAATTACCAAGTGTTAAAAATTAACACTAATACTTGAAATAAATGTTTCAAAACGAAAAGAGGCTTAATGCCAAAGATCAAATGAAATGTGAAGAGCCTTTGTTAAGAACTCTGAGGACTTAAAGGTATGTGTTGTAGGCATGTGTGCCCACACACACACATGCACACACACTTCTAAAAATCTTAAAGGAAGTCTCACAGCAGCCTATTATGCTAACATAGAGATACAAGCTTGTCTCAAGAGAACTGTGGAGACGGTTTTCGTTAAAAGGAGTGAACTATTATTTGCTAAGTAGAAACCCTATGTTTTAAGAGTTGTCGTACTAGCAAAGCACCATTAGCATGGATGAGAGGGGACTGAAACTTTTCAAATTTAAATAATTCTACCAGGCTCCCAAATTTATAAGCGCGGGAAGAAGATTAGATCGGAAGACTGGGATGAGGAATCATTTTCTTTTTTAACCAGAATGTCCTATCCTTGACGCTTTCAACATTCTACCTGGAAATCATCTTACCAAGGCTTACAAGTATATTAAGGACGTGGTCTAGCTTCAAGATTCCTTAAGTCGAGAATTTTGACAAATATTTTCCACTCCCAGCAGCCAATATTTTATCATTGTTTCCCTATGTGAAGAATCCCATTTTACTCTGGTTAGTTTCAAGATTTTATCACTATCTTTGTATTTCAGCATTTTGACTCTCATGTGTCTAGCTATGGTTTTCTCTGTATTAATCCTAAGTAATGTGAGCCTCTTGAATCTGTAGATTTAATATTTTATATTTATATTTGATATTTTGTGGAATATATAGAATTATCAGCCATTGTTTCTTTAATGTTGACTGTCCTAGCTTTTCTTTAATATCATCCAGTATTTCATTCAGACATATGTTAGATGGCTTAATGCCATGACCAGGTTGTTGGAGTTCTCAGTATTTCAAATCTACAATTTGTAAAGCAGTTTAGATAATTTCTATTGCCTCATCCTTGAGTTCACAGACCTTTTATTCTGCATTGTCCAATCTCCTATCAAGTCCATCCATTGAAATTTTTGAGTATTGCATTTTTGAGGTTTAAATTCCTTTTAAAGGAGTTCAATTTTTTTAATCTCTTTATTTTTTAAATTTATTTTTCATTTTATTTTATTTTATTTTAGAGAGAGAGAGAGCCCAAGTGGCGGATGGGGGAGAGGAGAAGGCTGGAGGCTACAGGAGAGAGAATTTTAAAAGCAGGCTCCATGTTTTGCACTGAGCCTGACTTGGGGCTCGATCTCACCACTCTGAGTTCATAGCCTGAGCTAAAATTAAAAATTGGGCACTTAACTGAATGAGTCACTCTGGTGCCCTGAGTTCAACTTTTTTAAAGTAAACTCTACCCCCAACTTGGGGCTCAAATACATGACCCCAAGATCAAGATTCATATTTTACTGACTAAGCCAGTCAGGTGCTCCCAGGTTTGGAATTTTTATTTTATACATCATTTTAGAGTTTCCTTTAATCTCCTAACATTCTCATCCATGTGGAAAGTTTGACCTCTCAGTCCTCAGTCCATTAAGTTTGCCACTTTTTCCTTGAGCTCAATTTCACTTCAGACTTGTGGACGGCAGAGTTCCTTCAGGGAAAAAGCAAGATGAATGTTGGTCTCACCTGTGTTTCCCTCATTGTAAGAGTTATTTTACTTGTAGCTTTTGTCTGCTCTTGTGTGCTTTCCAATGCCTACAGTTTGTTTGATTCTTTCTCAAAGTTCATATTTTTTACAGGCAGGAGGGTGAATCTCACATAAAGTACTTGTTGAAAGCTAGAGGTTCAGAGACATATATATTTAAATTTTCCCCAATTTTTGAATTTTAATTTCTTACATTTGATAAATAGAAATATAATAAATCTTACAGGAAGCTGTTTGTCCATTTATGTGCAATGTTTTTCATAGAATATAATCATAAAAGGGGAAATTCTGGATTAAAGATCTAATTATGTAAAAGTGTATTGACACATATTGTTACACATTGCTAATTTGTTTGCCATAAAGAGTTCATGAGTTTGCATTCTCCAACAGCAATCTAATGACTGTTTACTACGTCCTCATTACATTAAACGTTACAACTGCATTATTCTTTCCAAATACTATAGCTAAATTATAGTTGTTAATAAAATTGTCTTCATATTAAATTTCACCCATTTTATTATTAAGATAGGTTGCCTTCTTGCCTTTCCTCTACTACTGGTTATCATTTGGCTAGCAGGTTTTCTAAGGTAGCACTGACAGGCCAAACCAGATGGTTTACTCACACATTTGCTTTAGACAAGGCATGCTGTTCTTAACCTTGTCAAAATTGTACAATTTTCAT
Organism: Procyon lotor; assembly: GCA_028646535.1. Taxonomy (NCBI): domain Eukaryota; kingdom Metazoa; phylum Chordata; class Mammalia; order Carnivora; family Procyonidae; genus Procyon; species Procyon lotor. The sequence goes on from CM053613.1 coordinate 16,922,977, forward strand.
AATCAACCCAGCTGAGAGCATTTAAGCTTGGGCTCCTAAGAAGGCATTTCATGATGGGAAACCATCCAGCAACTGTAACCTGACAGCTGCCACTAGGTAACAGGATTGAAACCAAAACAGTGAACAAGTGAGAAATTAAGGCCAAAGTTGCTAAAATTGTTACTCATATTTCCACACCTGGCTAACCACAGTAAAACAAAATGATGTTTTTGATAGAAGATGTGCAAAAAAAGAGGGCACAATGTGACACTTTTTTTTACAATCACAGAAGGTTGAATCTACAGAGGACAATTATTTATTTCATGAATAACGTTTGTTAAGTTGTCAGTGGGTTGCAGAATGTCTTAAATTATAGGATACAGGCCAATGAAAAAAGTGTTCTAGGTCAAAGAAGCTGAAATAGTTTTAAAGAAATATCTTTTATCTTCAGTACATTAACATGAAATTGTAGGCGCATTAATTAAACAGCCAGATAGTGAGTACCAATAATGTGTCAAGCATTTTTGCTTCGTAGTTTTCTATACATGATTTCAGTTAATTTTCATGCTAAAGTAACTATCAGCATTATTCGTATTATTAGCACCTAAGTGGAAAAAACTTAGGAAAGTTTTTTAAACTTTAAAGAGTTTAAAGTTTAAAGAAAAAAACTTTAGGAAAAAACTGAGACCCTAAGATCCATAGTCACTTACTGCTGTCACACAGATTGTGGAATTTCAAGATTCCATCTCAAATCAGTACCTTTCAAATTAAACCTAATAGCAACTTTATTATAAGATACATAAATATATAAAGTACAGAAATACAGCTTTCTAAATAACACACTGAACCTGCTCCTCAATTAACATGAGTGACCTTGAATCTCTTCTATGCATTGTATGTATAATAATTATATAACTATATACATATATGGATATATTATTATGAATGTATATGGTTATGTGTAATGTATATCTGGAATTAGATATTTAAATGAAATACTTCTAAATCTACAAATCTATTCGACTCATGGAATAGACATGGATGGAATCACAATTTAATTTTGGATGTCTTGGAAACCCTCTGCCTTACTGCACAACTACAGACCTTTCTCCAAAAGTATCTGATGTCTCAAGGGGAGGATTCTCTGGTCCTCATAAATGACCTTGTGTCAGCCAAGTGCTGTTGACTTACCAAAATCCCTAATTAAGCATCTTCAAACTCTTGAGAGCACTCTACCACATCTACTTTCTCTGATTTCTGCTTAGTATCAATCTTTTAAAACTGAAAATTCTTAAAGTAACATACAGCACTATATTTTCTTCAATCCTTTCTACTTTACCAGTTATTTAATTTTGCACATAAAATAGTAAAACACTCCACTCCCCTTTTCCTCGGACAACTTACAATTTATATTTTCCCTACCATGTATCCAAATATAATTACTTTTATGGTCTTTACTCCTTCTCTAATTTCTCCCCCACCCATTTATTTAAAATATCATTATTTATCTTCAGTATCACCTTTCTACTAATATTCAGATTTTCCTAGAGCTTTTTTCTTTCAGCTTAAAATATCCTTAATTTTCAGCTATTAGAGCAGATGATTTGTAAACTATTCTATGTCCCACCATCTCTCTGTCATCTTCCTGTATTTTGTAACTTATATTATTCCTCCATTTTAGACCACATAACATTTGTATTCTATCTTGTCAACCTTACAGGCATCATTTGACGCCTTAGATTTACCTTCAAATATATCCATTGTTTATCCCTACTACTTTTTAAAAAGGTTTCTTCTGTCATATTTTGTTAACTTGAAATTTGTCCTCTGGTAGTTTCATTAACAATGACTCATGACAATGATATTCCCCAAGCTCTTCTTTTTTAAAAATGATTTGTCAGTAGCCTTTTACTTGAAGGTTAATTTTCTTTGACATAAAATTCCTGACTCACACAGTCTTTTTTGTTCATCTTTCTGGTGTTTCCTATGGTGCAGGGGAGAGTGATACTAACTTGAATTATTTTTAAAAGTCAAGCCATGACACATTCTGTTTTATGCCTGCTATTCACCGTAATTATTAGTAACATGAAATTTTACTATTAAAAGTTTCCCAGTTAGATAATAAATAATATGGCCATGCTATTCATAGGTGATTTACTTATTTTGTCAAAAGGATTTTTTTTTTAAAGATTTTATTTATTTGACAGAGAGAAACACAGCGAGAGAGGGAACACAAGCGGAGGGAATGGTAGTGGGAGAAGCAGGCTTCCTGCCGAGCAGAGAGCCCGATGTGGGGCTCGATCCCAGGCCCCTGGGATCATGACCTGAGCTGAAGGCAGACGCTTAACAACTGAGCCACCCAGGCGCCCCGTCAAAAGGATTTTTTAAAAAGATTTATTTATTTGAGAGACAAAGTACTCACACAAGTGGAGGGAGAGGCAAAGGGAGAGGAAGAGAGAGAATTCTCAAGCAGACTCACTCTGAGCACGGAGCTCAATGTGGGGCTAATCCCAGAACCCTGATATCATGACCTGAGCCGACATCAAGAGTCAGACATTTAACCAAATGAGACTCCCAGGATTTCTTTTTCTTTTTTTTTTTTTTTTGACTTATATAATATTTTTCTTTTTTTAGAGATAAATAATACTACAAGACTAATTCTCACTGCTTACTATTCTGAGTCTTATTTAAGAAATGTTAGGTTAAGCTATGATGCACTTTAACAATTCATCCTATGGGTTTTGTATATCTCATATCAAGTCTATTACTAAATATTTTTACACATTTGTGCTTCAATTTTTGTCCAATTCAGATTAATTTTGTGTATTAATTTTATGTTGTGTATAATTGTATATTGTATATAATGTATATAAATATATTGGTTGTATACAATTTTGCTTATTAACTTTATGTTCTTTTGCCTCACAGAATGCCTGTACTGTTTATGTTACTTTTATCATTTATTCTTTTCACTTTTCCAGATATACATGCTTATGATAGGCAAATAGAGATAGTCTTATTCATTTTTAAATTATTAATGTGCATCTCTATTTTTTCTTAGATGATCACATTGGTTAATACACACTATGGTATTAAATTATAGGGGACACAATGGAATCCTTGCCCTGTTCCTGACTCGGTGGAACCTGGTGGTGGTTAATTTTATGTGTCAGATTAGCTAACCCTCAGTGCCCACATATTTCGTCAAACACTAGTCTAGATGTTGTAAAGATTTTTTTTGGATGAGATTAGTATTTCAATAGGTAAATTATGAGTAAAGAAAATTACTCTCTGTAATGCAATGGACTCATCCAGTCAGTGGAAGGCTTTCAAAGAAAAAAAGACTGATGTCATTCTTGAGAGGGGATACAGACTCCCATCTACCTTTGGACTCAGGCTGCAAAAATAGCTTTCTCCTGGGTCTCCAGCTGGCTGATCTACCTATAGATTTTGGATTCAGCAGTCTCTCCACAATTACTTAAATCAATTCCTTAAAATAAATCTTTCCCTTTCTCTCTCTCAATCTCTCTTCCCTCCCCCTTCTTCCCTGTATCTCTGTCTTTGTGTCTGTCTCTGATGTTACTGTGGTCTGAATTGTGTCCAGAAATTCATATGTTGGAACCCTAATCCCTAATAGGATGGTACTCTGAGGTGGGGCCACTGAGAGTCATTATTTCCTAACTGCGCAGTTTCTTGTAGGTAAAAAGACATGTTAGATATACATGGCCTTCTCTAGGCTTTGATACTCACTGATAATTTCCTTTTTTTAATTCCTTCACTTTATTTGTGTTAGATTTGATAAGACAGTAGCCAAAACCCAAAAATAAAAATAAAAAAAAAATAAAATCTGGGCTATTACCCCATAGTTTCTACATCGCTTGTATTATGATTTCAAATCCACTTGTTTATGACTGAAGTGAGGTTGTTTTGGTCTACATGAAGTTGTTTGGATTTACCTGCATATCACTTAAAGTTATTCTGATCTAGGGGTGAATTTGTTGATTCGGGAAACTGTGTCAGGATGTTGTCATTGACACCTGTTATTGTCAATAGACACTAAGTAGTTACACTGATGACAGTTGCTGCTGGGGACTTCCTGATAAACATAGGGAAGAAGGGATATCCAGTAATGGAAATTTAAACTTTATTATTTTATTTTGTGGTTTTTTTAAAGATTTTATTTATTTATTTGAGAGACTGGGGGCTTAGGGAGAGAGAGAAGTGGACTCCCGTTGAGTTTGGAGCCCAATACTGGGCTCTATCCCAGATCCTGAGATCATGACCTGACCTGAAGTCAGAAGCTCAACCTATGGAGCAACGTGGGTGCCCCTGGACATTTAGACTTTAAGTATCAAGAATTTGTGAGGACTTACCAAGAGTGTTCAGTCTGTACAAGGCTACTCTTTGGGGATCTAAGTATTCTCTGATGGGCTTGGGCATTGACTCCTGCTGTGCAAGCTAACTCTGCCAACAGTGCTGAAAACCACAATGTGGCCCTACCTGTAAAGGAGATCATCTTGCCTGTTAACCCCAGCACCTCTGTTTCCCTAGCAATGTGCTCAAGCAACAAGGGACTTTCGCTTTGGGTTGACAGCTGCGGACACCAGCTCTTGATTGGCCAAGCCAATGTTTCTGAATATGAGCTCCTAGAAATGTACATCTTTGCTAAATTTGGACTTTATTTCTTTCATTTCCCCTTTGTTTGAAGAAACATTGTTTTGGCGTATGCTACTTCTTCATTAGCTTATTAAGAGATATTATCCTGTATGCAATTGGTTTGTGAAATATTATTATTATAAATTATAATTCTTGCTGTGAACCTGTGTTAAATAAATTATTGGCAAAGACTATCTCAGTTTCTGAGCATAACTTGCCTTAAATAAAAAACAAATCAATAAAATTGGACTGCTCCCTGATAGTACTTCTTTCATAGATGAAACACTTGTCTCCATTCAGCTTGGGTTCCAGTTTATGTTTTCACACACAAAGACCAAATGATTAGTAATCCCAGGAGAGCCAAATGGGGTATTTGACTCAGTAATTTTAGACTGATAAGAAGATCTTCCATTGCAAACATAGTGTTGCTTAGCAGATGAGTCATGAAGAACGGGTGCCAGAGACATTTCTTTCTCTTTTATAAAGGGATAGAATTATTAAGTGGAAACAATTCATTCTTCAGTGTGAAAATCTGATACTGATTCATTTATCGAGGTTAAAGAAGTCCTATGACTTCTCTGGGTCCTAATTTCCCATTCTGTAAAACTGGATGCTCAGAATATCAATGATGGGACAGAGTGACTGGTTCATTGCTTGGCATATAATAGAAAAACAATTTTCTAAAAATTGCTGCTGTTTGATGTAAAGGGGAAATTAACAATAAATAAAAGAAAGGAATGAAAATAAACTTTAAAAATGGAACGCTTATCTTGGATTTCTTTTTTGTTCTTTTAAAGATTATTTATTTATTTATTTGACAGAGAGAGAGTGAGAGACAGAGACAGAGGGAGAGAGATTACAAGTAGGCAGGGGGCAGGGGGGAAGCAGGCTCCCTGCTGAGTAGAGAGCCCGGATGCAGGGCTGGATCCCAGGACCCTGCGATCATGACCTGAGTTGAAGGCAGAGGCTTCAACCCACTGAGCTACCTAGGTGCTCCAATCTTGGATTTCTTTTGACCCATTCTGGAATAAATAACAATGTACCCACTAAAGCATGGAGTAAAGGAGGAATAACTGCTCCCTATTCTTTTTACAAATTCTTCACTAGTTAGTAGCAAATGCCTTCTTCTTCTTCTTCTTCTTCTTTTTTTTTTTTGTCAAGCAAACTACAGAAGGAATTGGTGTTGGTGGCAAGAGGTCAAAATAATGTAATCTAATACGAGCCAGACCTTAGACTTCCACCTCCTGTGGAAGTTTAGCAATTTTCCCTTGCTAATGTTTTGACAAAGAGTGCAAAACACACAAGATTGGGAGGGTGGAGAAGACAGTGATTTGACTGAGAAAAAGAAAAAAAAAATCAAACATTCGTGGTTGCTGAAAGGCTAGGAAATGCCTAACAATGCTAGAATAAAGATGAATTTGAGGAAAGCACATGGGCTTTGATGTTGCACTCACTTTCAAGAAAGCTATTAAATGTTGGCTTTGTCAAGGCAGAAAAGATAACAAATAAATATTTTATATCAGACACCTTCAATTGCCAAAGTTAAAACCAGTATTATTACATTGGCTTATAACATAAACCAAGGAAAAGGTAAAAGAAATAGTCAGAAAAACTTTATTATTGTGTTTTTTGTTCTGATTTGGGTGCGCCTCCTTAATAAATTGAAAGGAAGAACAATATTATAAATGTCCACCCACCCGACTCAGAAGACAGAGAATGAAACTCATTTATCTCAATTGCTTGATAAGCCAGAGATATTTTAGGCAGAAGTTATATACTGGTGGGATTTTTGTTTATCTGATGTGAGTAATAAGAGGAAAATCCTAGATGCCAGGTTTGAATACAGAAAGAAAACTGCACTTAACCATTGAAAAGACAAATGTTGACATGATGGTAGGTTTTCAAATGAAGATTTAAGAAAACATAACTCTTTTCTGAAAATTGAAATAAACACCACTATTGCAGGTAAATACTTTTTGAGGCAAGTGGGGTGATTTCTTTTTCATTGTGTGACAAGTGTGGATGAAACAACTTAATTCAGGGCAAGCTGCAGGGATATCACTTTTGAATGGTTTGTTAGAGTTTAGGCAGAGAATATTTTATAAATCTTACTGGATCTTCAAATGTCAGGTCTCATCACACCTCACTCCTGAGGTAACAATCTCTGTTAAAGAGGATGCCCCTCCCAGGTGAGAAAGAACCTTGTTTGTTCGATGGTAAACAAGTGCTGTCTTCTTTAAGAAACATGATTTCATTACTCTATTCCTTTGTTTGTAAAAAAAAAAAAAAAAAGATCCAGAGAGTGACATTCTGCAAGATTTCCACCATGGTCAAATGATTTCAGAAACTACTGCATACTCTACCTATTTGGGGAATCATAAAGCTTGGTGGTATGCTGAATGTTCTAAAATGTCTTACAGTAAATGTGTCTATTTTAGAGGTTGTACAAGATATTAATCCAAAGAATAGAGTTCTAAAAGTGTTTTTTTTTCTTTAAGATTTTATTTTTCAGAAAGAGAGAGAGAGAGACAAAGAGAGCACAAGCAGAGGAAGCTGCAGGCAGAGGGAGATGCGGACTTCCATCCGCTGAGCAGGGATCCCAATGCAGGACTCGATCCCAGGAGTCTGGGAACGCTACCTGAGCTGAAGGCAGATGCTTAACCGACAGAGCCACCCAGGTGCCCCTAGAAGTGTTTTCTTATTTTCGGTCCATAACACCATTTCAGCATAAGCCCCTTTTATTTCAGAAAGGATGATTAGATAGAACACAAAAGAATGCCTAAATAAACCTTGAATAGATTTGAACATGAAATGAAAAATCTCTTCCCTTTCTTTAAAGCTCCAAGATTGTATAAAGAACTGACATGTGTATGATGCTATGATAAAAGATACTGGAGATCAAAATAAGGAACTGGGACGATGAAATAAATGTCCTACCAATACTTCGTATTTATCCCTCTTGTCAAAAAAGTCATGATAGTGGTTTCTATTACTTTAGGGAATCCTTGTATTTTAACTAGAAAATGTGACTTTGGAAATCTAGTAATTTATCTAGAAGGATCATCACTGTCTCTCAAAAGGAGAATGGGATTAAAAGCATAAGAAAAAATATTTTTGAAAAGGGAAGCAAAATGGTTTATTATGGGCTACAAAATGTACTGGAGGGTTAAAGTGAATTAAATTTTATATCTTTTTCAAGTAATAATTAAATTTGAATTTATTTTGCAGTATAAGATTGCTAGAGAATAAAACATCAAAGAACAGAACAATCTTTTTTTTTTAAATAGGGTTTATAGTTTCTGAAGAGGCACAGAAAATTTCAGTAAATAAAATAGACAAATAAAAAGTATATAATGAATACTTAATCATTCAGTGTATTTTATGCTTGACAGATGATGGGTATTTAGAGCTAAAATTTTGAAAGAAAAGATTGCTTTAAAAATTTAAGACACTTACTAGGCAGAAATAATAGTCCATTAAAAAGTAAGATCTTTTAAAATTAAACTTATATTCTCATAAAGTTAACAGCATAAGATTAAAATGCTATATTTAAGAACTAAATATAGCTTAGGATGAGTTCCTTATATTTATGCACTGTACTTAATTAGCAACTGTTCTTGAATCTACACATGAACTAAATTATCACAATAATATTTTATGTGATATACTGTAGGTATTATATAAAATTTATAATTGATGAACTTGAGATTAAAGATCTTATTAGGTTGATAAAACTGCATGATTCATCAGTTAAAATAGGCTAATTTATGTTGAAGTAACTAAGGGTCACAAAATATGAGTGGTGCAAAACAACTACAGTTTATTTCTTCTTTGAGTTACACACTTGCCTTGGGTTAGCTATAGTCTACTCCATATCATCTTCCATTGGGATGCCATTCTAACAGAGCAACTCCTACATGGAATAGGCTGGTGAATGAGGAGAAGAAATGGAATGACTAAGCCCTTATCCAGAAATAGCACATCACATCTCTGCCTACATTCCCCTAGCCATCTCAATCTCGCAGCTGATGTTGAGTTATTCAGGGTCAAACATTATAATCTTCCCTCAGATTGGGGCACTTACAAAAAGAACCAGAGTATTTGGTGTTCAAAAATAAAATCTAGGGATGCCTGGATGGCTCAGTTGGTTAAACGACTGCCTTCAGCTCAGGTCATGATCCTGGAGTACCGGGATCAAGTCCCACATCGGGCTCCCAGCTCCATGGGGAGTCTGCTTCTCCCTCTGACCTTTGCCCCTCTCATGCTCTCTCTCTCTCTCTCTCTCAAATAAATAAATAAATAAATCTTTAATAAATAAATAAATAAATAAAGTCTAGCCAATGGTTAGTAGTAGAAATAGGGTTAGTAGGGTTAGTATCAAGAACATTTCCAATTAACTCGCATAATTCAGAGTGTTTTGCTTCATTAAATGTCTATCTCAGTATTTTAAGTATATTATTATATATTATTTGGTTTTATTAGATCCATTTAATGTGTCATATGAATTAGAAATATATTGGTAGAGTGCACACCAATTTCATCTTACCAATTTTTGCATTTAAAATAAACTAGGGAGGGGCATCTGGGTGTCTCAGTCCTTAAGCGTCTGCCTTTGGCTCAGGTCATGATCCCAGGGTCATGGGATCGAGCCCCACATCAGGCTCCCTGCTCAGCAGAAAGCCTGCTTCTCCGGCTACCATTCCCTCTGCTTGTGTCCCCTCTCTTGCTGTGTTTCTCTCTGTCAAATAAATAAAATCTTTAAAAAAATAAAATAAAATAAAATAAAGTGGGGGGATTTTCATTTTTATTCATGAAACATCATTGGTACTGATAAGTACCCTCCTGTTCTAACAAACAGAAAATTGCACAAAATATATAAAACAGCTGTTTTGGGACACTGGACAACAGCCAGTGCAAGATAGTAATCTCAAAGGGAAAATCAAAAAATGAGGCAAACTATACAATTCTCTAGTTTACTGCCTGAAAGCATTCTCCAGCTTCAGCAAAACACGGGGAAGTCAAGCAGAGATCAGATGACTCATTAAGATAAGGATACATAGATAGGTCACAGAGAACAAGACAAATAGACTATTTTAGAAAGGAGTCCTTGATTGAAAATCAATATACATGTGTGTCAGAAAGGACACAAGTTGGATAAGGGAAAAAAATATCAAGGAAATAACAGTTACAGAAGAGCTACAAGTTGAATAAATTTCAATACTTACACAAATCTGTAAATCATTCAACTCCCTCTAGCAATTATTCAACTATGAAATATGGATATTAAAATCATATTATACAAACAGATACTAAATGTTTAATAAAATGTGAACACAGCAAGGAGTTAGGTGAAATTATTAAAATGTACCCAAACAGAATATCTAGAGATGTTTAAGACAAAAAATATGTCAAGTGAGATTTAACAACTGACTAGAAATAGCACAAGAAAAGATTAGTGAACTTGAATATACAGCAGGAGAAATTATTTAAAGTGAAATACAGACTGCAAAAAATTAAACTGAGTATCAGTGACCTGTGAGCCAATATCAATGGGACTAAAATAAATGTAATTGGAGTCCCAGAAGTACGAGAAAGTAAACATTAGTTAATGGCAAAAAATTAGCAAATAAAGCATGAGAGAAAAAAAAAGAAATAGAGTATATGGTATAATTAAATGAACAAACATTGGCTTAAAGTGGCAAACTTGAACCAAAGCATATATTTTTTAAAGATTTTAGTTATTTTTTTGACAAAGAGAGAGATCACAAGTAGGCAGAGAGGCAGGAAGAGAGAGAGGGAGAAGCAGGCTCCCCGCTGAGCAGAGAGCCTGATGCTGGACTCAATCCCACAACCCTGAGATCATGACCTGAGCCAAAGGCAGAGGCTTTAACCTACTGAGCCACTCAGGAGCTCAGAACCAAAGCATATTGATGACAAAGCACAATCACAAATACAATCTGTATTCTGTCTATTCTGTCTTTCTTTTTAAAGAAAAATAGATGTATAGGATAAAAGTAAAGTTGAAAAACATATACCATGCAAACATTAATTTAAAAAATTTGTGGATATTGTATATTAATATTGAAGTAGACTTCTGAATAAGGATTGTAAGTGGTAAAGAGACACACTTCATAACGGTAAAAAGAATCAACTCATCTAAGAACATTACAATTCTAAATGTGTACGCATCTAACAACAAAGCATCAAGACACATAAAATATGAAACTGAAGGAAAAATGGGGGAAAAACCTGTATAATATTCTGAGATGTCAAAATTATTTTCATTAATTCATACAACAAATAGACAAAGACTATGAGTGCATGCATGCCACTATCAATCACTTCTCTTCAAAATTTATAGGAGATCCTAACATTGTAATAATAGACAAAATGTATACAGATTGGGGAAAAAATAAAACCTTTTATAATTTATAGATGTAGCATTGTTTCTGAAGAACTATCAATGAAACTACAAAAATCTTATCAGAACTAAAATATGTACTTACTCCTTCAGAATGCACGGTCGACATCTAAAAAATCAGTATTATTTATATATGATAAATAACAGTCATGATGAAGCTGAAATAGAAAAAGAAAAGTTGATGTCATTTACAAAAGCATCAAATATTATTAGCAATGGTATCAACATAATTAAATACAAGTAAGTTTAAGAAAATACATGGAAAGAGCCTAGATGTCCATCAACAGATAAATGGATGAAGATTTGGTACACAAACACACACACACACACACACACACACACACACACACACACACTGGAATACTATGCAGCCATAAAAAATGAAATCTTGCCATTTGCAATGACGTCGATAGAACTAGAGGATATTATGCTAAGTGGAAACAAGTCAGTCAGAGAAATATAATTATCATATGATCATACTGATATGAGGAATTTGAGAAACAAGACAGAGGATCATAGGGAAAGAGAGGCAAAAATGAAACAAGATGAAACCAGAGAGGTAGACAAACCATAAAAGCCTCTTAATTTCAGATTGAGGGTTGCTGGAGGGAAGGGGGGTAGGGGGGATGAGGTGGCTGGGTGATGGACATTGGGAAGGGTAGGTGCCATGGTGAGTGCTGTGAATTGCTTAAGACTGATGAATCACAGACCTGTCCCCTTGAAACAAATAATACATTACATGTTAATTAAAAAAATTTAAAAAGGAATGGAAAGCTTCTATATAGGCAAAAAGGTAGGAGGAGAGAGAAATAATGATTAAAATTTTAGTGGAAGAAATATAATGGAAACTCAGTATAGGCTAATTCTCTTTCTTTTTAAAAGATTTTATCTATCTATCTATCTATCTATCTATCTATCTATCTATCTATCTATCTATCTATCTATCTATCTTTCTATCATCTATCTGACAGAGAAAGAGCATGGGGGTGGGCAGAAGGAGAGGGAGAAGCAGACTCCCCACTCAGCAGGGAGCCAGATGCGGGTATCGATCCCAGGACACTGGGATCACGACCTGAGCCAAAGGCAGATGCTTCACCCACTGAGCCATCACGGCTCCCCTAGCTCTCTTCTTTGGACTTCTGTAATGAAGGGGAAAGTGAGGTATTTTAAATAAAACAGAACTCAGACCTCATGTAGTGTATCAGTGAGGACCTCAGTTTTCAATAGGGTAATTCTAAAATTATGATGTTTTGATAGAGTTTGAAGAGTTTGAAACAAACTAGGGTTCATTTTAAGACAAATTCACTTATAGTTTATATATTTATACATATAAATATCCATTTATAATATTTATACATATAAATTTTTATATTTATATGTATTATAATTATATATACATATAAATATCCATTTATATGTATAAATATCCATATAAATGGATGTATCTACCCCTTGTAAATTTTTATGTTCACATCCTACTTTATTTGTCCTCCTCCTCTGCTAAAATCTTGGGTCATTCTTGGTTTCACACACTTTAAATGTCTGAAAAATAGTAGGCAGAATGAATGAATGAATGAATGAATGACTAAAATTCTTCATGTCAGAATCAGGGTACCTAACCAGGAATACAGGAATGAATTTGGTTTATAATTTAAATAATTCTGAAGTTGTATTTGCAAGTAGGCCCTCAGAATCTTAATTTGTCCAGAGCAAACGTGTCTATAAGTAGTTGCTAACATTTGGTTTATAGGAATACAGGAATGAATCTTCCGAATCAGAGGGGCCTTATGGAAGAGACACCAGGTAAAAACTAACACCTAAATTTCTGAGTTTAGTTCTTCCCCATTTTGTGCTTTTAAATACATGCCCCTGTCTGAGCTTCATAGAAAACTAGCTTCCTATGGGATATTGATGAGTGTTTTGTTAAGAAGTGATCACAATCAAGTTCAATTGGGGTATTTGGATTATTAACAATAATAATGAATGTTAGCAAGTTTTTCTGCAGCACAATTCTCAAACTTGTTTTTTTTAATACTATGGTACATTGTAAATTTTTCAGGTGAGACATATTATACAGAGCAGTGCTTCTCAAACTTAAATTTGCCTATGAATCAGTGGGAAAATTTGTTAAAACATGGATTCTAACATTATCCTGGAGAAATATGTATATATTTATACATATTGACAACACTGTGGACTCGGGCATGATTTATTAAGATAGTAGTTTTCATAAACATTGTAATCTTTTTTACAGAAGGTCCCTGACTCATGACGATTCATCTCAGGATATTTTGATTTTACAATGGTGCAAAAGCGACAGGCATTAAGTATGACTAGAAATCATACTTCTAACTTTGAATTTTGATATTTTCCCAGGTTAGTGATATGCAGTGTGATCCTCCCTCCGAATGCTGGGGAGTGGCAGTGTGCCTCAGCTTGTAGCCACAAGATCACAACAGTAAACTTACAACCATTCTGCTTTTTATTTTTAGCAGTATGCAATAAATTACATGAGATATTTGACAGTTGATTATAAAATAGACTGTGTTATGTTGTTTAGCCCAAATGGGGGTTAAAATATGTGTTCTGTACATGTTTATGGGGGGCAAGTCTAAGCTATAATGTTTGGTAGGTTGGGTGTATTAAATTCATTTTTGACTTATGATATTTTGATTTATGATATTTTCAATTTATGATGGGTTTACTGGGGAGGAAACCCCATTGTAAATCCAGAAAGATCTGTATTCCTTAATTCATATCTTGTTTGTTGCCTCTTCTTCTCACCCTAGAGAACTAAACCATGTGGCAGAAACACCAATAAGCTCACCACATTTTGACACTGGATACAGAGCTAGACCTAATTTCCTAGCCTTTCTTCCAGTTACAAGGGTCTTGGTGAGTGAGCTCTCATCAATGGAATGTGAGCTGAAGTGATATGTATTTCACTTCTAGACTGTGCATCTAAAAAATTCCTCAGCTTGTTTATGCTTTCTTGTTCCCATTGGCTGTCTGAATGCAGAAAATCCCGCAGAGGACTCCAAAAACCAGAACGATGGAGCCGGGAGCTAGGAAGATGCAGGGCTCTGGAATCATTAGTTAATGGAAACACCCAAGAGACCCAGTGGAATGGACACACCACATCACTGTATTGTTTCTATTGTGTTAAAACACTGAATTTTTGGCACATTTATTGCAGCTCCCTACATACCTGATCAAAAAAAATCATTTGAAGTTAGACAACATATTTTACTTTGTTCTGGGTGCATAGTAGAACACTTCTATATGAACTGGTTTTCTATGACAATAATCCAGAATCCTGGGTTTTCGTTTTTGTTTTTATTTTTGTTTTGTGACACCAGAGAGCTAAACTGATTTCTGCTCCTGATTACATCTGTTTGATGACTTGTTTGAGGAATATTGCCACCAGACTTTTCCATTTCTTTGCCTAACGAAATAGTGGCAACTTAACAGAAAACTAAAACCATACACTACCGTAAACTAAGTTTCCTCCACAATGTGGGACGGAACAATGGATTTTTCTTTCTAAATAGTTTTCCAACTTTATATTCACTCAGTGAATTATGTTCTATTATATTGTTCACCTAGCTGGTTAGATCATCAATACTGCATGTCCAGTCACATTAAAAGAGGAAAGAGAAATCAGGAAAAATATTCTTTCTTACTGATGAATTCATTAACCCTTTTTATAATGTAGTTTAATAAAGCCTATTAGGCATTATAAATAAATCCATCTCAAAAGCAGTCACTTCCATGTAGGATTACTATAGTTATTAAATCCAAATACAATGTTACAAAATTCCAGTGTAACTGAAAATGATCCTGAGCTATTGTTCATACTTACATATTTACAAACTGCCAAATATCAAGTATCATTCTAGCCTGTTGGATTAAATTTAACTCTAAATTTAAAATATCATCACAAAATGGCTATCCTTGAATTAAAACAACACTGTAGGATCTGAAAATAAATTTACAAATGTGATCAAAGTAAACAAGGTTATTTTAGACCAAGAGCCTTTTGAAATGTTTTATGAAAGGCTATGATATTTTCAATATTTTATTTGGACAAATTTTCATCGAGTATGTGCTACCTATAGATCATAGGAAATATTATATGGTTCAGGAAAGTTAATAATTGGGATCAAAGATAATACTAATACGCTAGATTATTGATATATTTCTGTTTTTTTCTCCGATCTTTTTGTTCCCTACTGTTAGGTATGAAATGGAAGATGATGTATGTGCTAGCAACTCACACACAGTAATTTAAGAGATCGAGTACTTTCATTTTGAGGTATTCGCATGTGTATACATGCATATAAAACTCACAGGTAATGTAAAAAGTCCTTTTTTTTTTCAGAATATTAGCAGGGTGATTCAAAAGGCAATTTTTTCATGTGCTCCCTATAGTGCACTTTTCATTAAAATAATATTTATGTATAATATTTGAAAGTATTTTTTTCAAAAAATTCTAACAATTAATTAGAATTTTTCTGAGCTATGAACCTTCTAATCTTTCTCTAAATTTTCTCCATAGAAAATAATGAAATAAATGACATTTTGGAAATTGTAAATAATTTTAAGATGTAAATTTGAACAATTCTTTTAATTGGAAACTAACAGGGCACCTGGGTGACTCAGTTGGTTAAACATCTGCCTTCAGCTCAGGTCATGACCCCAGGGTCCTGGGATCGAGCCCTACAACAGGCTCTGTTCAGCAGGAGCCTGTTTCTCCCTCTCCCTCCATCTGCTGCTCCCCCTATTTGTGCTCTCTCTCTATCAAATAAATAAATAAAAGCTTTTAAAAAAAATAAATGAAAACCAGTTTATTTTCTCCCACTAGAGTTTAGATAATTACTATTTTAGATTTAAAAGTCTTTGATTTATTCTGCTTTTTCTTAATATAGTCCTAAGAACCTAATTCGTTATTTGTTTCACCTACTAGCTAAACTAAATTACATTTTATGAAGGTTGGTAAAATTTTATGTTTTCAGAGCTCCTTTATTTCCTTATTATAATGATTCTGTAAGTGTGCACCTCTACTGCAGAACAAGTCAAGGTAAGGTAATTGCCTGATGACAGACAACTAGGGTGTCTGAAAGTCTACAGCAGACTGGCAATTTTTTTCCCAGCTTTTTAGACTAAAAAATGGTATCATATTATTTTTATAAAGCTAAGAGAAAATTCTTCCTTAGCAGGACAACACACACACACACACACACACACACAAATTCAGAACACGTGTGACCACACGCACTCCTACTTCTAGCCAGTAGCTTCTCTTAATAAGATCACTGTAGGAGCCTCCTCCCTGAGCAACCTGCTTGAACTGTGTCCACCCCTGTCTCCTGCAGTAATTACCTGCAAAGTAGCCATGAGGATGATTTAAAACTGTAAGTGAAAATATCTCACTCTTATGCTCAAAATCTTCCATGTTCTCTCATTTCACTCACGGTGCAGTGAGATTCCATACAGTGGCCTAGAAAGTCCTGTCCATTCTGTGTGCCACCCGTGATCTAACTTCTTTTCACCAGCTCAACCCATTCAGCCTCTCTCACTCGTGCTCCCTTGCTATCTCTGCAACATACCACCTGTCCTCCTGTGTCAGAGACATTTTACAGGTTGGCAAGGTTCTGTTTCAGGCTTGAACCCGTGTCCCCCGTACGTCTGCACTTTGATCACTTCCACATAGTCTTTGACCAAATATCTCCTTCCGAGCAAGACCTAGTCAGGCTGAACACATTAATGAAAACTACAGCTGCACCCAAGTGACCATCCAGATCACCATTACCTTTCCACATTTCCTTTTCTTTATTGTTTTAATTAACAGGTTTATTGAGATATAATTAAAAACCATAAGTTTTTTTTTGTTGTCATTTATAATTCAGTGATTTTTTCAGCATATTTACAGATGTGTGAACAACCACAATTTAATTTTAAAACATTATCATAACCCAAAAAGAAATCTTGAGTCCACTTCCAGTCATGTCCTATTCCCCAGTTCAGCCCTATACACTACGTTAAAAATTTTTTTTTAATTTTTTATCCTTTTGCATGTGGGTGAGAGTGTGGGGCGGGGAGTGGGAGAGGGAGAGAGAGATTCTCAAGCAGGCTCCACACCCCAGTGCAGAGCATGACATGGGACTCAATCTCACCACCCTGAGATCATGACCTGAGCTAAAATCAAGAATCAGATGCTTAACCAACTGAGTCACCCAGGCATCCCTATACTACATTTTTTTTAAAATCCATTCACCAATTGATGGAATTTGGGTTGTTTCCACTTACTGGCTATTAAAAACAATGATGTCATGAACATTGATATACAAATTTTTGTGTGGACATATGCATTCATTTTCTCCATACTCCAATTTAACATCATCCATTACTTTCTTACATAGCATAAATGTACTATCATCTTCTATTTATTATTTGTTGACTTTTACCAACTGCTAGAATCTAAATTCAAGAATTTCTATTGCTTTTGTTCAGAGTGCCTACGATAGCTCTCAGTATATGGTAACAACCCAAAATGTTTGTTGAATGAATAAAGTAAGGTTCACATGTACACATGTAGATTGTATATTTCTGCTTCTAGGTAGGATATTTTTTTTAAAAGATTTTATTTATTAATTTGTCAGAGAGAGAGAGAGAGAGAGAGAGAGAGAGAGAGAGCACAAGCAGGCAGAGTGGCAGGCAGAGGCAGAGGGAGAAACAGGCTCCCCACCGAGCAAGGAGCCAGATGTGGAACTTGATCCCAGGACCCCGGGATCATGACCTGAGCCGAAGGCAGTCACTTAACCAACTGAGCCACTCAGGCATCCCTAGGTAGGACACTTTTAAGCAGCATATTGCTTCATGCTTCCACACTTTCATCAAATATGTATTTGACCTCTTCTACACTGTAGGAACCATGTTAGAACTGATGTGTATAAAAATGGGTAGGCTCGAACGTTATGTTCAAGAAGTTCACAATCGGATAATGAAGACACATGTAAGCAATTAATGGCCAAGCAATAAAAAGGAACTGTGGTAGGTGGAACAGACCTTCAGAAATGTCCACACACTAATCCCCACCACTTGTGAATGTAGTTTGCTACATGGATAAGTTGAGTTAAGGTTACAGATGGAGTTAAGGTTGATATCCCGCTGAGGTTAAAACAAGGAGAGTATCTTGAGTTATGCAGGTCAACCAATGTAATTACAAGGGTCCTTTGTAAGTAAGAGAGGCAGAAGAGTCTGAGTGAGAATAGGAGACAGATGATGGAAACAGAGCATCAGAGTGACGTGATCTATAAAGATTCAATATGCCATTGCAGGCTTGAAGATAGAAGAACAAAAGATTATGGGCAGTGTCTAGAAGGTGGTGAAGAAAAAAACAGGATTCTCTTGTAGAGCCTCCAGAGAGGAATATAGTCATGCTGATCCCTTCATTTTAGCCTGGGGTGATCCATTTCAGACTTCTGACCTACAGAGATGTCAGATAATATATTTGCATTGCTTTAAGCTACTAGGTTTGTGGTATAGCAGCAATAGAATAGAAGAATCATATGTCCTAGCTAGACAGAAAGAGAAGGGGAAGGGCCCAGATGCCCATTTTGTTTATCAAGCTCTTGCTCTTATGTGTACTATACCCGGCCCAAAATAAATTTTCAAAGAAGTAGGAGTCATGGTCTCTGCTCTTGAGGAAAAAAGTTTACAAACTAGTCAGATTTTCCAATGGGAAACACAACCATATGGCAGAGATGTTAGAAGCACCAAACTGTGCCAACAGGATAATCAACCATCATTTACATGGCCAGCCATCCCCGAGAACTGGCAAGCAAGGAGCATCAGTGTAGCAGCTGTTGCCATGGCCCCAAATCCTATGATAGTGACTGAAAAAAGAAACAAAACAAATGAGCAAATAGAAACCCTCTGAGATCTTGAACCTGTAAAATTGAGAGGCAGCATGGTGTAATCAAAGAGAGCATGGAGCTACCTTAGACCATCTGGATACTGATCTCAACTCTACTCCACAACAGGCTTGTGACCTTGGGCAAGTTACCCAAGCATCATCTTTTTCCTTATCTCTAAATGAAGTTGAACCCTTCTAGCTATTCTCTAGGAGCTGGCTGAGATCACTTTCAAAGTAAGCCAGATATCCTTTCTTTACTAATTTTTTTATATAGAAAATATAATCAAGGACAATTTTAGTATCAAAGAAATGTTTATTTGTACCATTTACTTAACAATATTCAAAAAATATTTATTGCCTACCTACTTTATGCCAGGCTGTTTCCTCACTTTACAAATATATGTATTTATACCTACCCATATATACACATCAGCATACCATATAATTTATCTAGAGAATATGTACATCTATATTAAAAATACATAGAGAGAATATATAATGGAGAGGATATATTTAACAAAATGCCATTTTATAACTAAGCCAATGTACTTTGAAGATTACAAATACAGAATTGGAAGAAGGAAAGAAATTTTGACATCGCCACAGTATTAGTTAAGCTTCCCCAGAGAAACAGCACCAATAAGATAGATACAGATATAGATAACAGGCATATTGTGTGTGTGTGTGTGTGTGTGTGTGTGTGTGTGTGTGTGTGTGTTTACATTTCATCTCAAATGACTACAGACAGTGAGAAGTCCCAAGATCTATAGTTAGCCAAATACACATCCAGGAAAACCAATGGTGTAAATCCAGTCTGAGTTCAAAAGCCTGACAACCAGGAGAGCTAACGGCACTAAGTTCAAATCCAAAAGCAGTCAGGCTGAAGATTCAATAAAAACTTATGTTTTAATTTGAGTCCAAAGACAGGAAAAACCAATGTCCCAGCTCAAGGCAGGTCAGGCATGAACATTCTCTCTTATTTGGGAGTTCATTAGTGACAGAAAGCTATTAATTTCATGGAACTATCTAGTGGTCTCAAGAATGCTCAGGCAGGAGGCACCTGGGTGGCTCAGTGGGTTAAAGCCTCTGCCTTCAGCTCAGGTCATGATCTCAGGACATCAGCTCTCTGCTCAGCAGGGAGCCTGCTTTCCCACCCCACCCCCCGCCTGCATCTCTGCCTACTTGTGATCTATCTGTCAAATAAATAAATAAAATCTTAAAAAAAAAAGAATACTCAGATAAGAACTATTCATGGTACAATAATACTCTTCCATATTAACCCAAACTCGGGTGCCCAATTATCCATAATAATGAAAAACATTTGCTTGATCAGATGGTGGGATTGGGAAAGAGTGGCTAGAGAGATAGTACCTAAACAGTCTATGTCAAATCACATGTCGCTTTATGAGTGGACATTTTTCCAAAGAAGATATACAAATGGCTAACAGACACATGAAAAGATGCTCAACATCACTCACCAGCAAGAAAGTGCAAATCAAAACTACAATGAGATATCTGCTCACACCAGTCAGAATGGCCAAAATTAACAACACAGGAAACAACAGGTGTTGGCAAAGTGGCAGAGAAAGGGGAAGTCTCTTACACTGTTGGGGGGAATATAAACTGGTATGTTTACTCTGGAAAACAATATGGAGGTTCCTCAAAAAGTTAAAAATACAACTACCCTATGATCCAGCAATTGCACTATTAAGTATTAGATATTTACCCAAAGGATACAAAAATGGTGATTTGAAGGGATACATAAACCCTAATGTTTATAGCAGCTTTATCAACAATAGCCAAACTATAGAAAAAGCCCAAATGCCCATCAACAGATGAATGGATAAAGAAGATGTGCTGTGTATGTATTTGAGTAATTATGGAATATTAATTAATATAGAATATTAATTATGGAATATTAATCATCAAAAAGAATGAAATGCTGCTATTTGCAATGAAGTGGATGGAGCTAGAGAGTATTAAGCTGAGAGAAATAAGTCAGTCAAAGAAAGACAAATACCATATGATTTCACTCATATGTGGAATTTAAGAAACAAAACAGATCAACATGGAGAAAAAATAGAATACATGACAGTATTTAATAATGCCATTCTTTAAAGAATAATAATCCTCATGCTTCCAGTCAGAATAAAACAGAAGTACTGAGGAGCCTTTGAGATATGGATATTTTAAGTACTTGTTATTATCTTACTTAGTTTCTGTAAAACTATGTTCTTTTTTACTTACTGCTCTAGCCCAAGTACACATACAGCTATGGAGTTACATTTTATAATTTTTATTCAGAAGACAAGGGAACATATGCTATAATTGAGTGATACTTTAAGCCTTATTAAACTCTATTTAAATTCCATTAAAGGAAAGCAACAATGGCTAAACTATTTTTATTCATTCATGTTGTCAACAATGACTGTCATAATTTAAAAAAAAATTGATTTTACCAGAAAAGTGCTAGAAAAGCACACTATGCACATATCCTTGCAGAGATATAGTAAATGCTTATTTATTTTAAAGGGTATTTATTTTTTCTTAAAGAAAATTTTGGTCCTTGTAAGAGTTGTTATAGTTTTTTGGGGCGCCTGGGTGGCTCAGTGGGTTAAAGCCTCTGCCTTCAGCTCAGAGTCCTGGGATCGAACCCCGCATCGGGCTCTCTGCTCGGCGGGGAGCCTGCTTCCCCCCCGCCCCGCCTGCCTCTGTGCCTGCTTGTGATCACTCTCTCTCTCTCTCTCTCTCTTTCAAATAAATAAATAAAATCTTAAAAAAAGAGTTGTTATAGTTTTTGATCACCTGCAGTTGTTTATTATGCAATATTCTCACTTTTTCTCCTTTAGAAGTACATCATTTACAACTTCTAACATTTTTAAAGCTACATGCAGGGATTTTTATATTTAATGCCTCTTTTGTCCCCCAAGTTTTAATTATTTAAATTCCAGTTAGTTAACACACAGTGTAATATTAGTTTCAGGTGTAGAATTTAGTCATTCGTCATGTATATAAAACACTCAGTGCTCATCACAAGTGCCCTCTTCAACCTCCATTACCCATTTAACCCATCCTGCCATTCACCCATCTAGTAACCCTTAGTTTGTTCTCTTTAAGTTTACCTTTTTAAAAATATATTATTTTATTTAATAATAACAAAAATTCCTACCAATTAAATACATTGCCATATTTGTAAAGTAATAAATTTATATGAGTTTAAGTACCTGGTGATGGAAATAGGAATGCAAACTCAGATTTGTCTTATAAATCTACAGCCTTAAAAATTCACTCTAAGTTTTTAAGTGATGCAACTATTGAAAGTCTTTGTTTTCTCATCAGCAATACTGGAATAATAATGGACTTGTAGGTGTGTATATGTGTATGTATGTGTGGGAGGCTAAAAATATATAATTAGATAAAATTGTGTATAAAACCCCACAGTACAGTTTCAGGCGCTGACTAGGTACCCCACCCCCACTGGTATCTGGCTGGAGAATCTCGGACACACACTATTCATCTGGGTCTTAAGACTTTTTTATCTCCAGAAACACAGCAATACACTTTGCTGTGTTGAAATGAGGAGTACTTGACATTATGTATATGGAATTCCTGATGATGCATAATGTATATATTTGTGTGTGTGTGTGTATATACATGTATGTACAAAATATATGTATAATACACGTGATAGCCTTTATTAAAATCCTTTATGGTTTTCAGTTTTTAAAACACTCTGAAAGTGTATGGTAGTAGTATAATTAATTCTTCATGCTTTATATTATTTTTTTCTAAATAAGCATTAAATGTTCAGTGGATATATACTAAGCTAGCCTTCCTGTTTCTTTAAAAATGGCACTTCCCGGATGTATATTTTGTTAATGAAGAAGGAGATGTTACCTCCATTCCTCTCTAGGAGTGAACTGCATCACCAGTTACTTTAGTACATGTGATTCTCTAGTAGTCTCTTCAACATCTTTCAGAAGTGTATTAAAAAAAGAAAAGCAGCATCCTGTTGCTGTAAGCATATTAAAGGAGAATCGTCAGTCCCAGTAAAATGGAGGCATTTTTTTGCTTTGGTTTTTAAGTTAGTGGTAGGGATTTTAAAATCTTTATTATCAAAGACAATAACTTCAGAGTTACGAGAATATTATCAACCTGATTTCAATCCAATCAGACACCATTCAACATTGAATCTTTTAAAAAATAAGGGTTTTTTTTCCCATCATGAATATTGGGTACTGTGTTGACACAGACAAATCGGGCTTACCTAATGACAAGTGGGAGCTCAAATATTAGACTCAATGAATAGATTTTAAAAAGCATCAAGTGGTAAGTGCTACAAGTAAACATAAAAGATGGGTATTCATTAAAATAAAATAATCAATTGGTTTAGATTAGGAATTTTGGATCTTCAGAAAAGACATTGATAAGGTCAAAGAATTTTTCGAGATATGCATGAGATAAACATGAGAATAATTTCTATCTAAAGAGTAGGTTTGCATTGTCTTAGCATAAATTGCTAAGGAAAAACATTACAAAGCTGCTTTATGCTTTAAGTAGAACAACTCTCTTAGATATTAGGCAAAACTTTGGCTCTTAACTTATAAATGAATTATTAAAGCCCCAAACTTAAAGAATTCCAAGACTCTATTAGAATCCAGGCAAATTGGCATTTAAAGATTTCTGCTGTCATTCACCAATAGTGACAATTTAAAAATCGATCACTGCTTATTTGTACTTCTTGACATTTCATATATAGTGAACTTAGCAAATATACTGCCAAATATTTCTCTTTAGGCTAACTTCCTTTTTCCAGGCATATATGAAAGTATACCATCCATAAAAATAACACAAAACTTAACTGTAAACATTCATAAATTATCAAAACATTGACACTTATGACACTTTTCCTCTTTTGAGGAAAAGAGAGCAATAAATAAAACATTGCCAGCATCCCAGATGCACCAGATGTCCTGGTCTTACTACCTCTTCATCTTCCTATAAGGTACTTAATGTTCTAAATGTTAACACTGTAGATTAACTTAGTGGTTTTAAATGAAGGATTATATAGAGAAGGATTTATAGAAGGATTGTTAGGTAGATGATAGATTTTACGTTATATGTATTTATTTATATATATTATTCATATTTATGTTTACGTTTTTCCTTATTTATCCCATAGAAATACCGTCTTGTTGTACAATCCTTCCACAATTAACCTTTCTGTTATCCTTTTCTCTCAAGCACATGCAATAAAGTCTACTTTTGGGGATATGCATAGGTTCGAATATAGTAGATGATTCCAAAATGTCCTACAAAGTATTGGTAGTGATTTTTTGAGTATTTTCACTAGCCCATACATAGACAATAATCAGCTATAGAATATTTAGGTACTCCTTTTAACTTTAAACTAGTTTAAGTAGTATGACACAAAGTAGCAAAGTAAAAACATAGTGTAGTAATATTGATAAATAACTGTGTTTACTCCTTAAATGTTATACATACACTCTTTGCACTGAGTATAGCTGTCTCAGGGTCATGGTCTGATGTTTCAAATCAATGGAGGCATTCTAGGGTTATCTGCCAACCTTAGATCTTTTACAACTGGTATAATTTTTGTTCAGATGCAACACTTCTGGGTGCGTATTTTTCCTTTTGAATTACATTAGCTACATAGTAACTGTGTGTTTGTTGGAATCTACTTCCAGTTTCTGCTTGTTTGCTTCTTTTGTTTGTTCTCTGCTGATGTTCAAAGTGGTTTTCACAGACCTGGGTGTTTTTCTGCCACCTGTAATTACTTATATTTTGGGCATGTAAATTACTAGACAACTTCTTGTCTAAGATTTTCTAGCCCTGCTACTTTAAGGTTTGACTTCTACAGGAAGTGCAAGCTGAAATGACTTTTTTTGGCTATTATTCCCATATAAATTGACTACACATCAATATCAATTACCTATTCCTATAGACAGCAAGATCCAGGATGATCTGGTCATGTTTTTCATCATCTTTCATAAAGCAGTCAAGTTTGGGTTCATTAATTTTCAGGGCTTTTCCATCTTCATTGATCAAAGTTCGGGTAGTTTCCTTCTTTGCAGCACTTAATTTCTTGGTTTTTCCATCATTTTTCCATCTAAGAGTTTTCAATGTAGATTCAGGAGTAAACTTAGAGAGGTTACATCAGAATGCTAGGTCTTCCTTGCTTTTATCTGACTTCTGTTGATTGAGTTCTGTTTCTTACATTTCTAGCCTCTGGTGGTCTTTGTTCTCTATAAATGATAGAATAGTAGTAATATCTGTGTACCAATGTCTGGCAAAGCCTGAGTAACTTTTCTTGTCTTTTTTTATGCTATTTTTGAAGTCTCCCTGAGCCACATGCTTCTGTCTTTGGCACATATGAGACAATATGTTTTTTCTGCCTCATTACTGACTAATTCCGTGATTCTTGAATCCCTTCTGAACTCTCTTTCTTAATCAGCCTACACTTTAACTATTGAAGAGTTGCCACCACCAACTACCTGTAGCATTCAAAGTCAGCACTCGAGTTACCCATGCAAAAGAGCTCCTTCAGATAGATGCTGTGCTGTAGGCTTTACTGTTGTTCAGCTCTACAGGGAAACTTACTCAAAACTCAAATTAAATTTTGTCAACCCTTCAGATCTTTCCAAATTTTCCATTTTTTCAGGATGGTTAAAAGCTAAATTGAAATAATCATGTTTCTTGAGTTTGTTATCATTTTAAATTTTCCCAATAGTATTATTTTGAAGGTAGATAATTTTTAAATGTCAGTTATGATCCTATTTCTTGATGATGCAAGGAGAGTTCTTCTGGGGTGGTGAGGGGGGGTGGAAATTATATAGTAACTGCATTTGGCACTCTGGCTTTCTGTCTAATAAGATCTGTGATCCAGTATATGGCACCTTTCTTGTTTGTGGGCCTGGGAATTCTGACTGAGACCTCAAAGGCTTTTGGTAATAATTTATACTTTAATCTTTAATATCGAAGAGTTCTGTTTTGTGCCACGTCCTTGCCAGCATTTTGTACGGTCAATCCTTTTTTTTTTTTTTTGTTCATTTTAATTTTAGCATTCTGGTGGATGTGCAGTGGTATATCACTACAATTTTAATTTATGCTTCCTTCGAAGTGTACTACTTCAATGACTACTGATATTGATTCATTTCCCTACGATTGTTGGAAATTTCAATGTCTTTTTTTGTCTAGTATCTGTTCAAGTCTCTTAGCCATTGTTCTGTTACCTTTTTGTCCCACTGGTTTATAGGGATTCTTTACCAAGTCAGGATATGAGCTCATTGGCAACTACATGTGCAGCAAATGATTTTTCCTACTTTGTTGATTTAAGTATTTTATTGTGAAAATTTTTAAGCACTTAAGTGAAAACTTGTAAAAAAAAAAAGCATAATGAACCTATGTTTATCATTATCCCAAGAATTATTGCTCCATGGACAATCTAGTTTCATCTCTACTTCATCCACTTTCAGACACAATTAGATCATTTTGTAGTAGAAATTCCAAGATGTATATTTATACATTTTTTACTTGTAAAGATGTACTAGCTTCCATTTCAAAAAGATTAGAAAACTAATTTCCAATATGTCACTAAAACATCTTCGTTAGATAAAAGGTATCGAGTGGACAAGATTCTTTTATACAAACTCATTTATTACTCTTTCCCACTATGAACAGTGCTTTCTTTCTCTTGTTAAATTATTTCCATCCTTTAGGAGTTAAAATTTTTCCTATAAAATACTTTAAAAATATTACTTTTTTTTCCTTTTACATTTGAATTTAAAATCAATCTGGACTTGAAATTAGGTGCTTAAGGTGGGTTCTAATATGATTTGAGTGTTGTCCTTACCAGGAAGAAAAAATCTGGACACAAAGAGAGAGACACCAGGGATGTGCATACACAGAAGATAGACCATATAAATACACAGCGAGAAGGTGGGCAAGTCAAGGATAGAAGACTTAGGAGACACCAAACCTGCCAAAACCTTGGATTTCCAGCCTTCAGAACTATGAGAAATTGAATTTCTATTGTTTAAGACATCCTGTCTCTGGTACTTTGTTATGGCAGCCCTAGCAAATTAATAAAAGAAATTCAAACAACTATAACACAGTGATCTCCAGTCCTCTAGAAACAATTGTGTGGTTATCAAGAGGACATACCAATATTTTCATCAAAACATAATGTCTGATAAACATGAAATGCATAATCCTGAAAATAACCATATTTGCTTCTCTTCTACTTTTCTCTTATTCTGTGAGCATCTCTTTTTATTATAACCTAAATTTGAATCTGCTGGCAGAAGAGTCTGGGTAATAGAGTTTCTAGCACCTATGATTCTGATGAGTATAAAAAAGGGAAGTTCAACAAACAAGAGGAAATTATTGTGGAGAGCAAAATAAGTAGAGGTGCCCTCTCCTACAATCATCTGTCCTGGGTCTAACTATAATTAACTCTTGAACAATACAAGAACCATATTGCGCTTTTGTCCAATCTGATGTAACTGTCTCTTGTACTTAGATGGGCTCATTTTGTCTCTGCAAAAAGAAGCATAAATCTGGAGAAATAGTCTCCATAATCATCTTTTTGATACTAACTTATTTTAATTTACTTATGAGTCCCTTCAGATATATTGAAGTTAAATACATACTTCCAAATTCTATTTTCAGTTAGGAAGTATTAGGTAGCAGACCAGTGCATCCTCATAGAACACAGGACAAATTACAGGAGTGATCTAGTTGAGGGCAGTGGGAAGCTTCAGAGATCTTAAGGGCTTAAGAAGTGGAATGGGAAGAGTCTCAGAAACTCAGAATCTGACAGAGGTAAGCAGTCCGTAGCAACTTCTACCCTTAAGTCACTTCTTGGTTCTGGGCTTGGACAAAATTCTGAGAATTATATGCAAAATCTGAAGAAAATTCCCAGGGAATTATGAGGACAGAGAAACCAGGAGAGTTGTTTTTTTTTTTTTTTTTTCCAAATAAATCTGGAGTAGTTTCAATTACATATCAGGTTTCCAGTTTAGGATATTTATCAAATGTGAATTAAATTAACTGATTAGAATTTAAGATCCATTAGGAAGAAGAACCCTGATGAATACATCAGACTTAGTTGGAAATCCTAGAATGCCACAGAACGCAGAGGCAAACTGAGTGAACTGAGCCTAACCAGAGCTATACCCTAATCTGACTTAGCATAGCTTCTTCTTGAACAGTCCGCTACTACATTTTGCTAGTGGCTAATAAGATGAATTCTTTTTAGAGGAGTTAAATCATTGGGAGTGACTATCCTTTTCACACTCAATATCTGGAATTCCTTTAAAAATCATTACATATAAACAATACAAAACAAACAAACAAGTGATCAAAAGTGAAAAGGAAAAAAAAAAATCAAAACAGAAGGGAAAATAGAAAGTCCCTACAAATGGTCCAGATATTGAATGAACTGACAAGGACTTTAGACTTTTACAATCATTCTGTTCAAGAAATAGAGAAAAACATGGAGGAAAGTGATGATAATTGAAGAATCTCACAAGAGGACTAGAATCTATAAAATTAAAAAACAGAAATGCAAGAAATTGAAAAGTACAATATTTGAACTCAGAAAGTTATCTGATGGGTTAGACACAGCAAAATTTATTAGAGGCTGCCACTGAGTCTGGTTTATAGTCAACCCACAGATAAATTACTAAAGCCATTGATGGCTGCTCAAGCTAACACTGAATCCAGGCTATCTGATAAGTGTACCCATAATGATTAATTTGGTCCAATTCAATGTGATGTCTCTTATTCCTTAATAGAAACCCTTAAAATTTATTCAATAAATCCCTAACTACATTTCCCAGGCTTCTCTCTCTCCCTTTCTATTTTTCTCTGTATGTATGTACGTGTGTGTGGTACACATACACAATTTTTCAGTTCTTTCAGTGTGCATTCTATATTCACCTAACCCAGACTTTGTTCTTATCTGCATGAGGGATTCTGATTGCTGCTATTTGACCCTAGTAATGTGTCTGGATTTGGTTGTGGATCTTATGAAGAAGAATATCTTATTGAAAAGTTTCTGCCTCTGATGAAAACATTACAGTCTCTACAAACATAGAAACTCAGAAATATAATGAAAGGCTGTCCAGATAGTAAGGAAGTCTCAAAGTATTTGTGAGTTCATGATTTTTCATTCATCTTCATTCAGTCAAATATCCCCATTACAATGTCCTGAATTCCACTCTAATTTTCACATATCATTCTTAATGAAGTTACGAATTTAACTTATGTTTTAGTTTAAGCAACAGAACTATTTGCTTACAGCTTATGGATAATTGACACTGTTCCTATAAGATAAGCAGTTATTTTAGAGTAGTTTGTTGATTCTCTAATGGGGATGGAGCCAAGATTTTTAAACTCTAAAATTATTATTTTATACTTGCAATATTTTTAGTAAAGTCAGAAGCAGCCATTCAAATGTCATTTGCTCTTATTTCCATCCTAAAATTCTGTTATATCAGCACCTTGGTCTCCCAAACTTCATTTTAGATATGCCATTCTAAACAACTGTGTGCTGTTACTTTGTATCCATTGCATAGTAGTGACTACTAGTATCACATGTTCTCCTTACTGTAAAACTAATCTCAGATTCCTATTATTAAGAATATGTTTTGGGGGTGCCTGGGTAGCTCAGTGGGTTAAAGCCTCTGCCTTTGGCTCAGGTCATGATCCCGGAGTCCTGGGATCGAGCCCCACATTGGGCTCCTTGCTCGGCAGGAAGCCTGCTTCTCCCGCTACCATTCCCTCTGCTTGTGTTCCCTCCCTCACTGTGTTTCTCTCTGTCAAATAAATAAAATCTTTAAAAAAAAAAAAAAAAAAAGAACATAAGTTCCTTTAACATAGGATGCAAAAATTTTAACTATTTCAAACAGTTGCATACATGAGGAAACACTGATAATTTCAGTCAGAGACGTATGCTTTCTTGGCCATCAGATGTCCACAAAGACACTCAGCTGAATTAATTAATCATCACCTGGTTTAACTTAGAATCCTGTTTTAATGCCTTATAGCAGGTATCTATGATGTCAAATAAAAATATTCAAAGATAATATGAAGGAAAAATATGTACCATAAGATAAAGAGGGATCATAATAATAAAGAGAAACACTTTATAATGATAAATGATTCCATTTAAAAAGAACATTTA
>CM053613.1:16953659-16975621 GCA_028646535.1 Procyon lotor
AGAAAGAGAACCACAGTTGGCAATTTTAACATTTGCTTCCATTGACTGATAGAGCAAATAGCAAGTCCACAGACCATTAGTAAGAATATACAATACTTGAAAAACTCTACCAAGTAACTTGAGGAAACTGGTACCTCAAATGGCATATAACTTATCTTTTCAAGTGCATATGAACATTCAACAGGGTAGATCATATTGTGAGCCATAAAACAAGTTTCAAAATATTGAAATGCTTGAAATAATACAAAGCATATTCTACAAGTGCAACTTTGATAGCAAAATCACACAGAAATTATAAAAGAAAGCTGAAGACTACTATTTCTCAAGAAAATGGATACAAAAAATTCTTTTGTAAAAGTGCAATATCTACATATAAAAATAAGTGTCTCATGACTAATAGGGGTATATTCCTGAGATGCAAAATTGACTTTAAATCCATATATCAATCTATGTAATTATATCAAACATATAAAGCAGAAACAGTACATGATTTTCAAAAGATGGGAAAATATTTTTGAAAAAATGATGACTCAGTATTAAGATGTGTATGATTAATTGATCTATGGACATAATGTAACTCTCATTAACACTTGTTAGATAATAGAAATATATTTTTGGTCTCTGTCCCCAAGTTACTGACACAGTGCTCCTAAACTGTTGTAATTTCCTGAATGATAGGGTTGCCTTGGATTCCTGACACAAAGCTCCTAAAATCCTTGTAATTTCCTGAATGACAGGAGTAACTTTTGCGCTAATGAGGCATCTCTAGGTGGGCTTCTGGATGGAGGCTGGCCACCAGCAAGACCCAGTCATTATTAGGAGCTTAGAAATTTCATCTCCAGCCCGCATGCTCCAGGAAGGGAAAATAAACTAGAGATTGAGTTAATAACTGACCATGCCTACATGCTGAAGCCTCTTTAAAAATCCATTAATGATAGAGTTTGGAAGTTTCTGGGTTGATTCCTGAAGGGTAGTACATTCCAGCTTCACAGGGACTAAATATTCTGAACTTGTATTCCCTTTAGATTTTTCTCTATGTACCTCTTTATCTGGCTGTCCCCCTATATTCTTTATTTTATCTTTTATAATAAACCGGTAAACCTAAGTGTCTCCCTGATTCCTATGAACCAAAAAAATTGTGTTTTCTTTTAATATTCTAGAATGTGTATTTGTAGAAATTGGCAACCTGTTTAATATATATACATATTTATACATATATATATGTAGGTATACACACACACACACACACATTGCAAAAATGTACTAGCAGGGCAGGGAGTATACAAGAAATCTCTGTATCTTTCTCTCAATTTTGTTGTAAACCTACACCTGTTCTAAAAAAAAAAAAGTCTTTAAAAAACCCCTCTGTAATAGCCAAAACAAATTTGCAAAGAAAACAGATGCAAATAAATTACTGGATTTCAAACTTTACTAGAGAGATACAGTAATAAAACAAGTGTGAGGTTTGTTTGTTTTTTTTTTTAAATACACTGTGATAATTGCCTAGAGATGGATATATAGATCAGTGAAAGAGATTTTAAAGTATCTAGAGATCAAGTCACACATATATACTAAATTGATTTCCGGCAAACATTTCAAGGAATTCAATGGGGAGAGGATAGGCTTTTGTTTTTTGTTGCTGTTATTGTTTGTGAACAAGTAGTGCTATAGGAAGAATAGTGAAGTTATTATTTGAGGTAAAGGTTTATATATTGAATAATAGAAAAGAATGGAGAGTCCAGAGAGTGTTTTACACACAGATGGCCCATAAACAATGGTGTCAAGGTGACTCAAACCAAATTGTATTATATTATATTCATATTATATTATATTATATTATATTATATTATATTAGTATGGTATAGTATATCCAGAAATTAATGTAAAATGGATCATGAACCTAAACATCAAAAAGTACAGCGAGGGGCGCCTGGGTGGCTCAGTTGTTAAGCGTCTGCCTTCGGCTCAGGTCATGATCCCTGGGTCCTGGGATCGAGCCCCACATCAGGCTCTCTGCTCTGCAGGAAGCCTGCTTCTCCTGCTACCATTCCCTCTGCTTATGTTCCCTCTCTCGCTGTGTTTCTCTCTGTCAAATAAATGAAATCTTTAAAAAAAAAAAAGTACAGCGATATGATTTTTGCAAAAAAATATATGAAAAGAGTTCTATAAATTTGGGATAGGCAAAGCCACTTAAAGAGCATAATACAACAAACAAAAAAATATTGAAAATAATAATAATTTGGACTTCATCAAAATAAAACTCTGGTCTTTATAGGATGTGATGAATAAAATATCATTAATAAAATGATATTAATAAGATGAAAAGGCAATCCACAAAAAAATACACATGCATATATGAGAGAGACATAACAAAGACATATCCATAATATGTAAGTAAAGAACTTTTAAAGCTTAATGATAAGAAGAAAATAATAAAGGATTACAGGATTTTAAAATATAAAGAATATCAAAAAGGTCATGAGAAGATGCTAAACATCATTAATCATCTTGGAGATGGTGATTAAAAACCCAAAAATAAAAGACTATTTACATAAAAGAAAAGATAAACATTTTTCTAAAAAGTTTTAAATATTAAATGTAGGCAAGAACATTGAACAACTAGAACTTTTATTTATTACTGGTGGGAGTGTACAATTGTATAGTCATTTTGTTTCAAAGTTTACCAGTTTCCTTTTACCAGTTTTCCTTAAGTTAATTGTACATTTATCAGAGACACAACAATTTCACTCCTAGGTACTCCAAAGAGAAAAGAAAAAAATAATAGGAACACAAAAAGAATTGTTCATGAATGTTAATATCAACTTTATTCTTAGTAGATCTAAACTGAAGTTACTCAACATCTACCATAAAGTAGATGGGTAAGCAAATCAATAGGGACATTCATACATTGTATACTATCCAGCAATAAAAAAGATAAACCACTAATTACACAAAAGGAGTTGCTGAACGAAAGAAGTGAGACAAAATAGAACGTGTTGTAGGATTCTATTTACATAGGAATCAGTACAAGGTAAAATTAATCTATGTCAGTAGAAATCAGAATGTAGGTTTCCTACTGTGGGGATTAAAAAGGATTTATACATAGAGGATTATTCTTAAGTAATGGGCATGTTCTATTTCAAGATGGGAGGAGAGTTACACTTGGGAATAATTATCAAAAACTTACCGAATGTATACTAAAAATGAATGGATTTTATTTTATGTAAATCATCTCTCAATTAAGTTGATATAAATAGCAAGAATAAACTGGCTTATGTAAGTTATATCAATCACAAGACCTATTATAGAAGAGTATTGAATTCTGAGAACTACCCAAAACTAAAAGCACAGGACTAGTATTAGCACAACTAGTATTTGGCCAATTGATTACAAAAGGGATCAAAATATGTTATCACTAAAAACAATGCATATATACTTCAAATATCTTGTTACTTAAAATACATAAAGAGTCTCATTGGACAGTATTTTTTATTGTTGGGAAAAGACATTTCTGGCATACATGGTACTTCTGACCTAAGTTTCTGACTTCACTTCCTTGCATAGTATACATTTGTAATGTATTATAAGATTATTAATTTCACTTTTTTCAAAAAGTAGTAAGAATTTAAGAATGTTAAAACTATGGACAGAATCCTTCCAAATTTTTACAATACTTCCCTTTAGTATTTTACATTTACTTCATCCACATCTAATTTGTAAGCTTTTCTTTAAAAAAGATCTTTGCTTTTAACTTGGTTCTCGTAAAAACAACAGAAATTAAAACTCTTGACATATAATTCAACACTGTGAGTAATGTTTTACTAAATATCTAATAATAATGAAAAGTACGACATACATTGTTTAGAAATTAATGGAGTTCTTTTTTTGGAGGAAACAAAAATACATATATGTACTAGAATTCTGGCTTTCATACATTTTGGTCTCAGTTGATTAAATTAACTAAACTTTAAATTAAATTAATTTAAATTGATTAAAGATACCAAAGACCTTGTTTTATGTGGTTATATCTGCCAATATCATACAAAAAATACAATAATATACAAATAATATTTGAATTTTGAAATCAAAACAGAATTTTTGAAATACTAAATAATTTATCTAAAATAATAAATTTATTCATGATTAACATAAATAACTTATATAATGAAAAATAGTTGCATTTTAAAAAAATAATTAGCAAAAAGAGAGGCATTCTTTTATTTCTTTTTTCTCTCTCTTTTTTACAAATCTCTTTGAGGACTTACTTAACAGAGGGTAGCAAGATTTTCATATTTGCCTATGCATGCAATCTTTTGTGTTGTGCCACTTTGGTTGAAGTCAAAAAAACAAAAATCTACCTTTACATGAAGATATATAGTTGGAAAGTACTTGAAAGCCTGTTAATATAATTTTGGATGTCATTTTTGATGTTATAAGAAAACACAACAGGAGACAGATTCTTAAGGTTCTTTTCAATGTGGAATCTCGGTTCACAGCCATGAACTTTTTTTACTATATTACATTAGAATCTATGGAAAAAGATCTCTTACTCCTGAATGGATTTGTAGCAACACGAATTCATCAACTGAAAAATACTGGTTCATTAAGTTACGCAGAACTTTCAAATGTTGATCTAATTCATTATATCAAAAACTGCATTTGTTTAAAAGCCCATGGATATTGCCTGACTCATAATTAACGGAGTTGTCAGTCTCACATGGGAGATAATAGGTCTTCCAAAATCCTAATTCTCACTTGAAATCATCAAATTCTGTCATTAGTAACAAATTGTTTACTTTCCCTTACATTTTTTGTTTACATTCCCTTACATAAGCTTACATTTTTTTTCTTTTTGGGGGAAAGTTGACAAGCACCTGTCTTAATATCATATTTACTCTGACAGGTACTCTTTCAAGCGAAAATAGCGTTGCATGAAAAAAAAAAATAGCTAATTGAGCACCAATCAAGCAATTATATGAGCTTTTTTCCTGCAGATAACAATTTACTATCTTTTGTAGGATGAGTGTTTCCCATTTTGGAATACAGAATGTGAAGTAAAAGTATACTAAGAGATGGAAATTTAATAAAGTTAATAATATGCACTATTTCATCAAGGACATTCTTATGTGTAAGTAGCATTGTTTTTATTGTCAGTGTGTGATGGTGAAGAACACAATGTTTCCTTAGTGCAGGCTGGTGTCACTGCCTTGATTCTTTCTATGGCACTAAGAATTTTACTACATTTGCTTTTATAACATCAGTATAAATGCCAACACAGTGGAAAAAGGTCATTAATGTCTTAGTTATTATGAAAATAGTTTGACCTCACAGAAGCCCTGCAAGTGTGTTAAGGATGCCCAAAGCTTTCTAGACTGGTCTGAGAATCATTGTTCTAAAGGGTAATCAACACGATACTTGCCATAAGCTCTTATTTTTCAACTAGACTTAGGTTAAGAGAGTCTCTTCTACTTATATGATAATACAGGAAAGTATATTTTCTTTTATTTTTGAAAGTGTATTTTCTTCTTAAGTATGATTATTTAAAAATTCATTATTAATTCTCTGTAGCATTTGTATAACAGTTTAAAGGATAAGTATTATTAACCTCACTTCACAGATTAAGAGACTGAGACTATATATGGTGGAGATATAATAGACTTCAGTTCATAGGACTAGAACTTCTTAAAAATGTTTTAGTCTACGTGGGAATTCAAATTCAGGGAACATATTATCTTAGGTCTATTTTCACTAAGAAATATAAAATTTACATTTATCAGCTCATTATCTTTCACTGATCAACATTAATGTGGATAAAATATATGAGACCTCAGTTCAAACACACTAACTCCACTTAACTGAAGGAGGCTATAGTTAATCCTAGTACATGAAGTGGCATTAGCCCTTCTTAAAAATAACTAACTCACATTCAGTCTTTGAAATGGCATTTTCTCCTGAAAATTTATAAATACCAGAGAAGAAAGCTTTAAAACATATTTTTCTTTATTTTTAAACTTAATGTAACCAATTCTGTTAGTTTCTTTAATGTCCTTTTCTCTAATACAATGCATTACTTCATTAATCTCATTGTTTAGTATTTAAACCAATATTCTATTATTAGGTTTGTTTGTTTGCTCTGGTGCCTGCTTTGGGTAGAAAATTAGTTTTTGAACAAATTCAATACATCTGGAAAAAAATTAAATGTCATGAATCACCACTGGGTTATTCCTGCAGAATTTTTTTTTTTTCCTGCAGACGAACTTTTAAAATATCTATGTCCTGAACATAGGGGGTTGAATCACAGTCTCTTCATAGAAATATAAGAAAGTAACAGTTAATAGAAATGTTAAAGCTTCTTCATTAGCTAGAATTTTGGCCTTTTGTTTTGTCCTGTGTTATATTCTGAAACACAAATGCAGGATGAGAAACTAAAAGTTTAGTTCTAAAAGAGAAGAAACTTTTGCATTACACTCTTCATGCCTGAACTATCGCCCCCCAAAGTCAATCACATGGGCTGTAGAACATCCTGTGAATAAAACAGCCAACCTACTTGTCTGAACATCTCATTGCATAATTGTTGTCTTGGCAGTCACTGAACCAGCCCACACACTTTATATGTAGAGTCACCCTTGAATTAAAGTGTAATCAGAACGCTGGCATTCATGCGAACATGAAGTTGTTCTAAAATTCAGAATCTCCTCGCAACTTTATGGAAACAAATTGTTCTTTAATGTAGTGAGAGTGGGATGTTTCTGATTATATAAAGAACATTAGACTGCATAAAGGCACTTTCTGTTGACTAGTCTTTGTTATGTGGAAGGGTCAGTCCCAATATCCTTCAAGATCTGTCTAGGTCTTCCTTTCATTCCCATTGCCCTTTACCTAACAGGTGTTTTTTGTTTTGTTTTGCTTTGCTTTGTTTTGTTGTTAATAGAAAGAATGTTCCCTCCGTTTTCTCTATGCATCTTTGTGTAGGAACAATACAATTGTCTCTTTCTCTTAAGCATTGGAAGTCACACCTGCAAGGCAGCTTGGATAAAGCTTTGTGGTCTCACCATTACCCAAGGTAAAATTTTGAACTATAGAGTGAGAGAGGCAAAGTCACAAGGCAACAGCTGCTAATGACACCAGAGAAGTAGTAACTGGATGATCATGCACTGTGTGCTTTGCTAATGTGCAGTAACTGCTGGGATACACTGACCAGTCCTAAAGTATAAAAAAGTGCAACTCACAGAAGCTAGACTGCAGTCTATTTCAGTGGCTTTTATCTACAATAACAACCTCATCAAAATTCAATGTCAATTCTTAACATTTTACTAGGAAATTAAATTGAAGACCAGGTAATTTGTTTCAATAAATCAGAAACTGTAACACTGCCATCAATTTCTTTCCATTCCTCTTGGATTCATTCTGCTTTGTTACTTTTTTTTTCTGTTTTGTTATTTTGAAGTTAAAATCCTTTGTTCCTTTTTAAAATTGTTTCATTCACTTTCTGTTATTTTTCAAATGTATCAGACACTAACACCTGTAGATATAAGAACTAATAGGATCAGGCGCCTGCCTTCAAAGAGTTTTAATCTAATCGGGTAATCCATGGACATTATAAGAGGTATATGAAAATGCAATTGTGCCAGATACCATATTTTTAATGATTTTTGTCAGATGCAATCCTTAGTACATCATGTCCATAAATTTACCTAATTAGCTTGTGTGGGATAAAGAAATGAAATTTCTTTCTATCTTTTTTTTTCAAACAAATGAAATTTCTAAAACACCAGTGTCAATATATCCATAATGGCAGATTTGGCCCTCTGAAAGTACTCTAGATTTAAAAAAAAAAAAAAAGGCTTCTGAAATGCCTCCTTTTAAATCAGTCACTCAACCTTGCCTGTCCCACCTCCAATACCTGAAAAAATACAGGGAGCAAATTATTGAACAACCTTGACAGTTCCATATATTTCCAGTGAAAGGACGCTTCCGAATCCCCATTGTTTGCCATCTCCACAGACAAGACTCAGTTAATGAAATGGCTAATTAGATTTCTGTAAGCCTGTAGTCATTGTGTCTAGGTGACATTTTGTCTGCATTTCTCTTGTGGCTCCTTCAGTGTGATAGGGAACATTTTTCCATAGCCAACTTGGCTTTTGTTATTTTGCCAGAATGGCAGTTCCCCTGGTCGGTGTAATGAAATCACTGCCCTCCCAAATACAGCTCTGCCACGCAGCATTTAAATAGAAAAGAATAGGAAAATGATCATCTGATTAGTCAAACAGGCCCATGTTCAAAATCCATTTCCAAAATCAAATAATAGAATTGGACTGGGTTCAGAGTAGAGGAATGACTTCGGTATTATTACATACTGTAGTACATATTCACTGGCCAGCAGAATGTGGAAGGGTAAGAGTTCTAAATTCTTATTCTTAGGATACATAAGAAGTAAATTATTCAAAAAAGTGGGGAAAGGGGGCTATTTTAGGCCCTCTTTGATGGTATTACAGCAAAGAAGTAAAAAATCAAGACCAAAGCCACAGTTAAAATACCAAATAAAAAGTATTTAAAATATTGGGATGATAAGTAGGATCTCCCCCCCAAAAAAAAGATCAAAGAGAATCAATTTGATTCAAAATCAAAATTTTGAAAAATCAAAAAATCAAGTTATTTGAATTTTAATTTATATAAATAAGTTTGTTTTCTGTAAATTCTACTTATTTCTATTTTGAACCACCTCTCTATCAGGGTGGCAGAAATTTAGTATTAATCACTTTGACAGTCCTTCCCACACTCATCGAGGAGATTGTATCTAAGTTTATACGCTTTAACTTGATTTGGGGCTGTCAGTTTGGTATCATTCTCAAATGATATTTGATGACTAACTCAGACTTTCAGTAAGATATTTTTAATCCATCCAGACTTCAGGCCTAGACCCACACAGGTCATACCTGAGATATTCCTTCAGGTCCAAGAATGCCTTCGGCTACTCTGTGTTCTTTAAGTGCATGGGAGTCATCCACTTATTTCTAACCAGGAACAGGAAATATCTTTAATTATAAGAAACCATATCTACCTAAATAGATACACAATAAAGCGCTTTCCCCTACCGGCTGTTTCAATTCTTCTGTATTGCACTAATCTAATTTGAAGCTAGATTTCATCTTAAACTCATATGTGCTTAAGCCAGCTCTTCAGTGCACTATCCAGCATGCCTTCTGTCCTGCAGTTACCTTGCTTGCACATCCATCACTTTACTTTGTCTCTCTTTCCATCTCAGGTTCACCCCCAACAAAGGATCTGCACTCTAGCCTGAAGACAGAGGTAATGGACAGTAATGAAGACTTAGTCAGAAACATGCTCTCCTCTCTAATATTACTTATATCTTCTGTGGTGCTTTTCATTCTCCAAAGGACCTAGGGATTTGAAAAGAAAGACCAGGAACAAAGTGTTTTTCCTTTGACTTTCTTCTGTGCTACATCCTTTCCTTGTTAGTGTAGAATAACAAAACTGTGAGGAATAAGGAAAGGGGAGAGTGAGAGAAACAAAATGGTGGAAAAGACTGATGAGAACAATAAATGTTCTCACAAATGAAATGATTTTTTTCTATCATCACAGCAAATCTATGTGATGACTCAATGTTGGTTTATCTTGCATAGATCAAACTTCTTTCCCCCGAATTCCCTTCCTAGTATATTTCTCGTATAGCATGGGCTATACGAGAGTAAAGTGGGAAGAGGAAAGAGAAGAAATGGATATTTTATACCATACACACACCTTTTCCTTTTATTCAATCAAACACTAATCTAGTTGTTGCTGTGAAGGGAGTTTGCAGATGTCATTACAATCTATAATCATTTAACTAATATAAGAACTTATAGTAACTATACTGAATTAACACAAAATAACGAACAAAAATTGCATAATCAATTGACATTGAATTTGAGAGATGATTCTGGGTGGGAATGACTGAATTAGAAGTTCTCAAAAGAGGCCTTAGTCATTCCCTAAAACAAGAGACTTCCACTTATGAAACAGAATCAGGATGGATGTATGGATGGAGGGATGGATAGGTACATAGATATAGATATATAAACATAGAGATATGGGATATATATACATACATGTACACATACATACATATATACACAAACACACCAATTCTGCTTCTCTGGTTGAACCCTGACAAATACAATCTACTCAATAAACACATTTTTCATCCAACCAATTGATATTAGCCTGTCACTTCTGAAAGTCAGCCAATCAACAATCAACTAACTCTAAAAATATGTCACTGCATTCCAACTAGTCAACCACATTGCTAAACACCATGTTTTCCTGACTCTTTGTATAAGATTGTCTGCTCTGCTCAGACCTGACCAGCATTACTCTTCCTTATTATAGTGAACAATAAAATCAGCTTTGCCTTTTTATTTCAGAAAGACTTTAATTTCATCATCCCTTAAATCCTACCATACACATGTATTAGGGTTCTTCAAAAAAAACAAACCTAGATATATCTATATATCTACATCTGTATCTGTAGGTTTTTTCTTACATATTCATTTATACACATTTTTTCTTACACATTCATTACTTCCACTTAGTCTCTATTTGCATCTCTAGTTTACTCCCAAAAAAAGATCTATATTCTAGCCTGAAGATATAGATAACGGACAGTAATGAAGACTTGGTCATACATATCATATCTCCTTTAATATTACTTATGTCTTCTGTGACACTTTTCATTCTCTGAAGGGCCTAGGCTTTTGAGAAAATTCATACACACACATATTTCTATATATATTTTTATATATATATTTATTTATATATACTTACATATATAAATTGTCTTTTCCCATGCTTTCATAATTTTCATATATGTGTACATATATATTTATTTACATTTCATATGAGAAAAATATATATGGGAATTTATTATAGGAAATGGCTCATATAATAATAGAGGCCAAGAAGTCTCATGATCTGTAAGCTGGAAAATGAGGAAGGCCAGTGGTAGAATTTAATCGAGGTCCAAAGGCTGAGAACCAGAGGAACCCATGATATAACTCCCAGATGGAGCCCAAAGGCCCAACAATCAGGAGTCCTAGCATGTACGTCTAAGGCCAAGTCTTTAAGTCCAAGAACTAGGAACACTGATGTCTGAGTGCAGGAGAAGATAAATATCTTAGCTCAAACAGAGAGCAAACTTGCCTTTCCTCTGCCTTTTTGCTCAGTGTAGGGCCTCAAATGATTAGATGGTGCCAACTCACACTGGTGAGGGTGATCTCCTTTATTCAGTTTACAAATGCAAATGTGAGTCTTTTCCAGATACACTCTCACAGATACACCCAGAAATAATGTTTTCCAGCTATCTGGTCATATGTTATCTCAGTCTAGTTAACAGAAAAAAATGATTGTCACATGTCCTTCCCTTGTCTACCTATGTATCTCCTTAAGCCCTAATGTTCAAAATAAATACAATAACAAGGTCATAATTTCACTTAAAACAATACCACTGTCCTGCACACACACTAATCCTTTCCCAAGAAGAGGAGATAAGCCCCTGAGTGATATTTACTCTTTTCCTAATATATCCTAACTTAAAAACTATGATGTGAAATTACCAATACTTAGTACTGATATAAAGTCAATTAATATTAAGTTACATGGTAAGGGAATAAGAGAGGCAAGAAAAAGAAATTTACTTATTATATGTACATATTTATATATACATACACACACAAATGTATTCATAAAGGAAATAAGGAGGAGATATTTAATGACAATTACAGTTCTTTTTTTCTATAACTGGTCACATGATCAGAGATGGTATTTATAACTACATTCTATTGGTCACTCTGTTTTCCCTTTATCTTCAGCAAGCATCTAAACTGGTCATGGTCCTTTATCCGGTAACATGAACCAAATCCTCCTTTCTGAATGGTCTGGCCATTACTAATCCTGTTTGACTTGGATTATTATAGTTTCCCATTAACCTTAATCACTAGATATGTGATACAAAGAGATTACCTAAGGAATCTCCTTATTCTGGACATACCCTTCCTTACCCTCATTGTGAAGCAGTATTTCAATTTCCTCTTGGTACTAGGATCACTTAACTCAGCCAAAACTACAATGCCATTATTTGCCTGTTGATTAAGGGGCAAGAGGAAGTAGATGGATGGCGGTTTTAAATTCCACCCCAATAAAATCATTTTTATGTTTCCTAGGAGAAGCATCCCTTCCACTGCAACTAAGAAATCTAGGTAGCAAAGCATAAAGTCACAAACACAGGAAGCACAAATTGTGCCAGTGGATCACTAGGGTAACACTGAATGGTACCACTTCCATTTTCATCTCTTAAACCATGAATCCCAAGTATCTGAGAAATAGTACCATGATGGATGCTGATTCAAAGCATGTACAACCTTCTGGAAACCACACCCTAGCCTTACGAAGTATTACTGCCTAGCTCATACTGTAACAGACTCTTCAAAGGCCATCCCACCATGCCATCAAGCCAGCTGCTTCGAGATGATGAAGAACATAGTAACAGTGAATCTATGAGCATAAATCCATTGTTGCATCTTTTTTGCTGTGACATGAGTTCCTTATCATGAGGAATGCAATGTGGAAAACCACAACAATGAGTAAGACATTCTATGTCACAGATAGTAGTTTTGCATGCAAGGAAAGCAAAACCATACTGAGAATAAGTGACTATTCTAGTAAG
This sequence comes from Procyon lotor, assembly GCA_028646535.1. Classification (NCBI taxonomy): domain Eukaryota; kingdom Metazoa; phylum Chordata; class Mammalia; order Carnivora; family Procyonidae; genus Procyon; species Procyon lotor. The sequence goes on from CM053613.1 coordinate 16,966,381, forward strand.
GACAAATGTTGCCCTTTCTGTGAGGAAAGCTTCCAATCTAATCAACTTGCTACTGGTTAGCTGACTGATCATCCAAGGGAATGATGCCGTACTGGGGGCTGAATGTTTATCTCTGCTGCTAGTAGCTTGGGCATTCAGTGGTGGCTGTAGCCAGGTCAGTCTTTTTGAGCAGAAGTCCACATTGCTGAGTCCATGTATAGCTTCCATCCCTGTCTCTATGGCCACTTTGTTCATGAACACATTGGATAAGGACAGGGGTAAGTGAGGAAAGGCTGGTATCCATAAAACAGGTCATCCTATCCACTTGGTTATTAAAACCCTCCTCTGCTAAGGTCATCCTTTGGTGAACACTGACATGGCACAAAAATATATTCATGTTTTTTGTCCATTCAGGGAGGTCTATCTACAAATCTCTTTTCCACATTTCTTGATTACCAATTTTCTAATCATGTTCTTTGCAAGCCCCTGGACAACAGTCAAACAGTGGCTACAGCTCATGAATCAGTATATAATCACATATCTGGCCATTTCTCCTTCCAAGCAAAGTGAACCAGGTGCAGGTCCCAAAATTCTGCTCCAAATCAGGGATGTCCCAGAGAGGAGTTGTTGGGGTACAGCTGTATACTTTTGGTTGTTACCTACATGTTCTACAGAAATATCTATAAAACAGGCCTTCTCGTCCTTTGTCAAGTGATCATAGGAAATTTCCCATAAGACAACAGGTGCAAGCTGAAAGACAGAAGCAGGAATGGGGATCAGAGGCATATGGGCTACTCTTTCACGTAACTAAATTTAGGCCTTTAGAGACTGCTTGGGGCTGTTCATTATGGAGGCCAAAAAGTTCCATATCTGGAAGCTAGCAAACCAGGAAAACCAGGGGTATAATTCACTCAGAGTCCAAAGGCCAGAAGAACAGGAGAGCCAAATGGTATAAGTTCAACTCCAAGGTGAGGAACTAAAAACCAAGAGAGTTGATGTCTGAGAATAGGGGAAGATGGATGTCCCAGCTTATGCAAAGAGAAAATACACTCTTCCTCTACCTTTGTGTTCTATTCAGTCTACCAATTCAAATCCTAATCTCTTCCAGAAACATCCTCACAGACATACCCAGAAATCATGTTTTACCAGCTATCTGAGCATTGTTAAATTTAGTCAAGTAAACACAAAATTAACGATCCCAACACATAAGAGGATATCTCAAAATCCAGCCAGTTCTCATAATCTGCATTGGATAATCCATTTTGCCTGTATTACAACCTACTTCAGGTCCATTATTTGCCCACAAATGTTCTGTGTGCTCTTTCTTAACAATACTGAATTTTTAACTTCATCCATATATTTGAAGATTTAAAAAATGTATTTTAAAAGAGTGTATATTTAGGGGTGCCTGGGTGGCTCAGTCATTAAGCGTCTGCCTTCGGCTCAGGTCATGATCCCAGGGTCATGGGATTGAGCCCTGCATCGGGCTCCCGGCTCGGCAGGAAGCCTGCTTCTCCTGCTACCATTCCCTCTGCTTGTGTTCCCTCTCTCGCTGTGTTTCTCTGTCAAATAAATAAAAATCTTTAAAAATAAATAAATAAAAATAGTGTATATTTAAGTGAATTCTCACAAAATATTTGTCTATTATTATTTTCTTATATAGTTACCTATACATATATAAGTACATTCTTGGTAGGATGACTTAGAAAATTGCTGAACCAACCAGTGAAGGAAATAACCCATGTAAAGTGGTTTAGCAAAAGGCCTAAAACAAAGTAATAATGTAATACACTATTATTACTCTTACTACTAGTAAGTAACTAGCACTTACTACTCTTACTACTAGCAGGAAAAGTAGTAGAAAGTAGTAATAACAGTAGTAGTAGCAATAATTATAGTATTAAGTAATAAGTAGTAAGCAATAATAGTAGTAAGAGTAATAGTAATGATTTTAATGGGGAAAAAAGCTACTATACTATGTACGTTGACAGAGAAAACTCATTGAGAATTTTCTACTTTACACTGACAAGAAGAAAGACAAAGAACAACACTTTTTTTTTTTTTTAAAGAATGCCCATTTATTCTAGGAATGCCATCAAAATCACTTTAAAGTCCAAGTCGAATTTTCACCATTAGCAATGAAGGAAAAGTATCCATTTACTTTAGAGGGGAGTAAATATAATGTCAGAGGTACTTGAGAAAAATCACTTCAAAATTCTAGTACACTATTTTAAAATCACTTTTCAAACTACAATCACACTTAAGGAGAATAAATTTGAAAAGAAATAAAAGACTTCAATTAAGATTCATTAATATTCTATTCAAGTTTAGTAGACAACAATCACTTCTATTTTGATGTATTTAGTCCTTGATTCACTTGTAATATTCCTAAATAAACTGAAATAGACCTACAAATAGCACAAAAGAGAAGCTAATTTAGTATCTACTGAAGGAAGAAATCTTTTTAAATGCCCAATTAAATGATTATTAAATGTTTTAATTTCCCTGCCATCATTATAGTCTCCAATTCATATAAGAGTGTGAATAATAAAGCCATCTCACCATTTGACATTTTTTTCTAAGCCATTAACACCATTTTTTCCTGTTGAGATTACTCCCATCACACTGGGGAAAATACTATTTGCAAATAAATAGCATGTTCTTTAAACCTCTATTGCTATGCAATTTAGGATAAGGAGAAAAGAACTTTATCTCAAAAAATATTAATGGGTCTCTACTAGATCTTATTTCAGATAAATTCTCATTACTTGCAAAGAGTTTTCTGATTTCTCTTAGGATAGTTTTAAAAAACATGATTATCTTTTTTCTTAGGGACAGATTCATCTGTCAAGCAGTATTCCCAGCAATGGCATGTACACTGAATATCTTAAAAACAGACCAGAAGTAAAACCACATGGAATGCCTTTTTTGCAAACTGGGTTCCTTTTAACTAACTTTCCTTCCTTTGTTGGCTTTTAAAAAAGCTTTATAAAAGCAAATAATTGGTCCTATACTTATTGAGATTTCTTAAAAGCATTAATATTTCTATTTAGGCTCATGCATAAGACTAGGGTATAAAACCATGCTAATGTAAAAATAAGTCAAGTTATTCACATAATTTTTGCCCTAAATAGAGAATAATTTCAGGTATGACCACTTTTGTGATTTAAATATTCAGGGTATACCTTAAAATTCTTAAACTTTTTTTTTGCATTGATCCAGAACCAGATAAAGATTTAAAATAAAAGAACATAAAGGAGCACAAGAAGATAAGGGAGAGGGCACCTGGGTGGCTCACTGGGTTAAAGCCTCTGCCTTCAGCTCAGGTCATGATCTCGGGGTCCTGGGATCGAGGCCCGCATCGGGCTCTCTGCTCAGCGGGGAGCCTGCGCCCCCTCTCCCTCTGCCTGCTTCTCTGCCTACTTGTGATCACTCTCCTCTTTGTCAAATAAATAAATAATCTTTAAAAAAAAAAAAAAAGAAGAAGATAAGGGAGACGGGATGCCTAGCTCTCTCAGTTGGGTAAGTGGCTATCTTTGGTTCAGGTCAGTATCTCAAGGTCCTGGGATGAATCTCAAATTAGGGCTCCCTGCTCAGAGAAGAGCCTCCTTCTCTCTCTACCTCTGCCCTTCTCTCTTGTTCCTGCTCTCTTTCTCTCTCTCCTTCAAATAAATAGATAGATAGATGATGATAGATAGATAGATAGATAGATAGATAGATAGATAGATAGATATTAAAATAAAAAAATAAGAAAGAAGAGAAGAACAACCTCACTGGTATTAAATAGTGTTGAATTCATTGTAGTCATCATGTTTGTGGGTATTCTACCCAAACTCTTATGTGTAAGCGTTATAATTGGATTCATGGAATGAACAGAAGCTATGGATCAATGTGGAACTGAATTTAAACACAGTTTGGTCAGTTACTGAGTAAAGTAATTATCCTCTAAAAACCTAGGTTTTCTCATCTACAAAATGAGTGTAACATGGTTATTTTATATATTGCAATTAACATTGCATGAAATAAGCATAATACTCCCATAATAAGATTAATGGAATAGAATAAAGAGTCCAGAAACAGAGCCACACAATATAGCCAACTCATCTTTAACAAATAAGTAAAGGTAATGCAGTGGACAAAAGATAGTCTTCTCAACAAATGGTATTGGAACAACTGGACATCCACTGCAAAAAAAAAAAAAAAAATCTGGACATTGACTTTATACCTTTTATAAAATTTGCTCAAAGTAGACCATCGACCTAAATGCAAAATGCAAAACTATAAAATTCCTAGAATATAAAAGGAGAAAATATAGATGACCTTGAGTTTGGCAAATGATTTTTTTTTAAAGATTTTTTTTATTATTTATTTGGCAGGGAGAAACACAGCGAGAGGGAACACAAGCAGAGGGAATGGTAGCAGGAGAAGCAGGCTCCCTGCCACGCAGAGAGCCCGATGCGGGGCTCGATCCCAGAACCCTGAGATCATGACTTGAGCCGAAGGCAGACGCTTAATGACTGAGCCATCCAGGAGCCCTGGCAAATGATTTTTAAGTACACACCAAAGTCATGATTTATGAAATAAGTAATTTATAAACTGGAAGTCACTGATATTAAGAACTTTTGCTCTGTAGAAGACACCGTCAAGAAAATTAGAAGATAAGCCACAGACTGGGAAAAATATCTGCAAGAGACATACCTAATAAAGGACTGCTATCCAAAATACACAAAGAATTCTTAACAACAGGGAAACAAATAACACAACTTAAAAAAAAATAAAATGGGTGGGAGTGCCTGTGTGGCTCAGTCAGTTGAATATCTGACTCTTGATTTCAGCTCAGGTTATGATCTCAGGATCCAGGGATGGAGCCCCTCATAGGGCTCCCTGCTCAGTGGGAGTCTTCTTGAGGATTTTCTCTCTCTCTCCCTTTTTGCCCCTCCTCCTCCTCACACACTTTGCTCACTCTCTCTCTCTCTCTCCCAAATAAATAATCTTTAAAAAAATAAATAAGAATAAATAAAAATTTTTAAAATGGGTAAAATATCTGAATAGACATCTCACCAAAGAAGATATTCTGGTGCCAAATAAGCACATGAAAAGATATTTCACATCATATGTCATTAAGGATTTGAAAGTTAAAACAATGATGATACTATACTGCACACCTATTAGAATGGACAAAATATAAATCACAAACAACACCAAATGTAGATGAGGACATGGAACCACGGGAATAGTCATCCACTGATGGCTAGAATGCAAAATACAACACAGATAGTTTAGAAAACAGTTTGCAGTTTCCTACAAAATTAAATATACACTTAACCAAACAATCCAGCAATCATACTCCTTGGTATGTACCTAAATGAGCTGAAAACTATGTCCACACAAACACTGACACATAAACATTTATAGTCTGTTTATTAGTAATTGCCAAAACTCATAATCTATCATATACTTCAGTAGGTGAATGGATAAATAAACTGTACTATATCTAAACACTTGAGTATTAAATGGTGCTAAAAAGCAATGAACCATCAAGCCACGAAAAGACATGAGGAACCATTAATGCACATCAGTAAATGAAAGAAGTCAATCTGAAAAGACTATATACTGTATGAGTCTAAATATAGATGTTTTAGAAAAGGCAAAACTATGGAGACCATAAAAGACTGGTGATTGCCAAGTGAAACTATTCTATATGACATTATAATAGTGGACACATGTCAAGATACATTTGTATCCTGTACTGTATCAAGCATGAACTTTAGGCTAAATTACAGTCTTTGAGTATTAACGATGAATCAATGCAGGTTCTTTTTTTTATTATTTTATTTTTTATTAACATATAATGTATTGTTTGCCCCAGGGTACATGTCTGTGAATCATCAGGCTTACACATTTCACAGCACTTACCATAGCACATACCCTCCCAATGTCCACAACCCAGACATCCTATCCCTACCCCCCCAATCTCCCATGCAGGTGCTTGATTGTAATGAATATACCACTTGGGTATAGGATATTGACAGTGGGGAAGGAAGGCTGTGTATGTACAGGGACAAAGGGAGTATGAAGACCTCTCTGTTTTTATGTGGCTATATAGAAACTTTCTGTTAGATAGTATCACTTGGCTCATTTATTGGTAGGAAGGAAGAGATTCTGATTTTCTCTGAAAAAGACCGCAAACATGGATTGTCTTTCCAAGTTTAAGGAACCTTTGCAATCTCCAATATTAAAAAGGCATTATGAATTTTCTGTTGATCACTATTTGTATGGTTTGAATGGGTAATTGGTCTTTTGCTGATATGCCTTTAACTGTTAGTGTGACAAAAAATGTAGAGGAGTGCCATAAATATTTGATATGAAGAATAATGTGAATGGGAAGCCAAAGGATGACAGGGAGAACATAGAAGGAACAAAGAGCAACCGTGTCTGAGCAAGAAGATTAACCAAGCAAAGAACTTTGCCTAAGTGGGGCTGAGTAAGAATACTAACCTATTCCCACATACAGCAATATTTAATATGTCCAAGGTGTAGTAAAATCAAAGTACTCACTAGCCACCTGTCCAATATGTAAACTGGGGCATCTTAGTATAACCACCACTCTCACCTGATCATCAGCTTCCCTAGAGTGTGAGTCATGCTCAGTGGCTTTTATTTGTAACTGTCTGCCAACCCCGAGAAACAATGTTCCTTAGTGTCCTTCTGTCAAGTGTCAGATCAAGGGCATCCATGAATAGTAAGTGACAGAGCCCATATCTATCAGTGGGAGTTCACCTGAGAATTCTAGAGACCTCTATACTGTCAGTATGAATACAGAAACCAGGTGAATAAACAGCACAGAACCTAGATGAGGGTTCACATAACATAGCTAACTTGGCATGGGGCAGAAGCTAACTCCAAAAACTGGTAATGTAAGAAAACGTGCTCTTTGGGAAAGGAGTACCAAATACAGACTGGAATTCCAGCTCCAAGACTTATTAATTGATGCCTCTATTTACTCAGTCAAGAAGGTATGTTCAATATCCTAGCCACTGGATTATGTCACTTTGAGCTAACATCAATAATATTTCTAATCTACAATTTATAAGAAGGTGTTAATAATAACTACATGTTTTAAGCAGTACAGTTGAAAAAATTAAGTGATATAATATGTTGTCAATCTTTGAAAAATACATATCATGAACATGAGAGTTATTATTAAATAATAGCCAGGTCTTTTATTGTGGTACAAACTGCATTTAATCTTTGTCTTTCTTAATTTATATAACACACATAAAAACTCCATTTTTTTCCTAGTGAAAGCACACTCTCTTCCTCAATTACCTGAAATTGAAAGAATCTTAACTAGATTTTGATACTCTGAGTTAGCCAAAGTTCTTTTACATTTGTGTGGGAATAAGGTGAGATCAGTTCTTTATTAGCATCCAAGACCACCAAATTCCATATTATCAATGCCACAGTTAGAAACTGAAGTCCCAACTCCAGGCTATTGAGAAACAAAAGGAAGTGAAATTAAGGATTAAGGCTGCCTGCTTACTAAACTGCAGAACACTCCTTGTACTAGAGATGAAATGATTCAATTCAATTCCACTGCAGAATGATGTGAAAATGAAACTGATGGGAAAGCAAATGGAAACAGCTGTGTTTTACTGCAACATAGGCAGTCTGCACATTTTGCTGCTTATTTATAATGAAAACGGAAATTGTAAGTGACAGGCTGAGGGTAGTGTATAAAGCAAACATTTTGAAGCCTTGGAGGTGCTATTGCTTTGTGAAAGGCAACCAGCTGACCCACCTTTTCCATTATGCATGGTCACTGAATTCTCTTACGGTGATGGAAGCACAACATTTTCATATCAAAAGGAAAATTCTTGGATCTACAGTAAAACAAAATTTCATAGAGCCCAATACGTATATTATGATTTTCTAAATTTTAATCTAGAATAAGTCGTTGATCAGAACATATCTGGTTTAGAAGCTTTAAGAACTAGACCTTGGACAACAGAGTGTCTTCTGCCACGTAATGAGAAGTCCAAAAATAAGCATAACAATGTTGATTCCATGGTTCAATGATCTGAACAGTGATATAGGATCCTTCTATGTTTTGTTCTTCCCATGTGTATTTTATCCTCACGTTCCCCCATTTGCTACTACACCTTCAAGCTCATGTCCCAACTGATTATGCCTAAATGAAGATGACTATGGAGAAAGGGTTGAATTTGGGTTGAATCAGCAATAAAACAAGATAACTTTCCATCAAAAAAAGTAAAAATATATTCTGCATCTCAGAAGTATCACTTGTATGCATAAGGAACCCTGGCATATAAACATTGTGTTCTAATGGCACATCTTTGTTACAGTCCGATAAAGTATTTTCTGCTATCACAGCCCTATTATTCTGAGGATACAATGGAAATTTGGCTCAGAGGTTGGTCAACTACAACCTTGCACTGCAATTGCCAACCGTGTTCTCTAACAATCAAGCTTGCAGCTGAGTGTGCATACATGATTGTTTCACAAAGGCCTGCCTATTCCTTCCTGAAAGGTAGGAATATTAAGAAAGGTAGGGGATTTTCTGAAAATACACACACATACACATCCACACACATGATCTAGGTGATGATTGCTACTCACACAATGACAAAATCTTAGCCTACTTTATGATACCCTGAGAAAGATTTGTTCTAATGGATTTAGTTTTCTTTCTGAGCTTGTGTATAAGATCTGTTATCTTGGCCTTATGATAATTTAAGCCTGGCTCATTACAAGTGTCCACATGGGATTCTTTTTCCTACTTAAAAGCCAACTGGCAAAAAGGTATAGTAAGCCCAGTTGGAGAGTTTATTCATCCAAAAAGAAAGTTTTGTTTTGTGCCAGGCTAGAAATTGTGATAGGTGAAGAACACGTATTTCAAACACTTAAGCAGGAGGCAAACTCACACAGAAATAATTACAATTTAGGGAGATGATAAGCTGGATTAGCATAATGAAAAGCTAGGATAGGAAAACAGAAGATATAATGAGAAAGCATGCCTAGGAGAGGAAAGGGATCTTTCATAATGGAGAGTGCACTTGAACTGAATCTTGGAAGAAAACTAGAATCTAATTATCTAAAAAAAAAAAAAAAAAGAGGTAGAGAGGAGTGACATTAGCAAGATGGTGAAACAGGAAGTCCCAGTTATCACTACCCTCATAGAAATGCCAATCTAATAACCATAAGCAAATCAAAACACCTTTATGAGGAGTTCATAATCAAG
>CM053613.1:16983502-17074657 GCA_028646535.1 Procyon lotor
CAGCAGAGAGCCCGATGTGGGGCTCCATCCCAGGACCCTGAGATCATGACCTGAGCTAAAGGCAGAGGCTTAACCCACTGAGCTACCCAGGCGCCCCTAAAATCCCTTTTAATTGTGGTCTCCATATTCCTTTAGGACTAAAGTATGATGATTCAAAAAGAAAGTGTGAAATTGTCATCGAGAGGAGAAGGATTCCAAGTGAATCCATTATGTTTCATAATGAATCCATATGAATCCATTATGGTTCATATGAATCCATATGGTTCATAAATATTGGGAAAATAATGTTATACCATAAATTAAATGATATTATGTAAGTAATTAGGGGAGTTGAGTTTCCATAAAAGGACTGTTCCTACTAGGTGGAGACTTTGGACAACTCATTTAACCCCAATGGATATCCATTTCTTCACTTGTAAAATGAGAGTTTCCAATTTCAGAACAAAAGTATCAGTTTCGCCAAACTTCAAAAGCTTTTCCCTCTGAGGCCAAGATAGTCTTACAGTGTTTCCAAATGTTCCGCTCCAAGTATTCACTGCAAATCAATTAAAATAGGGAATCCAAACAAAACTCATTTTTTTTTCCTGGGGTAAGATTGAAGGAAGGTTCTAATTTAAAATATGCATCTAATTCTAGGGAACTTGATTCATTCTAGTAAACCTTGTTCATTTAGTGAACATTTACTTAAAATCAATCATTGATGCAAAATATGCAGGGTACTAGAATAAGAAGAAGGAGGAAGAAGAGGAGAGGGAGAAGGCAAAGGAGGAAAGTTGGTAATGTCCTCTTGTTTCTAGGAACTTAGAAACTAGGGGTAACAGAAGTGGAGAGAGACATGTAAAGAATAATCACATGGCTTCCAAAGAGATAGCCATATTTTTTTTCAAGTAACTATGATTTTTCCTTTCTTCAACAATTCATCTTGTTTTTTTTTTTTATTTCTAATCATAAACAGTGATGTGCACCAATTTGTTATACTGCAGGCATTTTTCTTCCAACATATGGTATAGCATTTAATTATCAAAAATGTGAGGTAAAAGAATGTTTATAAGACAGATACTAGAATTCCCTTCAGTGGCCATGATAGTGGGCATCTGTGTGACTTGTCTACTATTCTAAAACCTTTCTCAAACATTAAGTCATCTATAATTTAAACAAATCATTTCTATCATGTCTATCAACACAAAACATGAAGGAGTGAAAAGAAAGAAGAGAGGAGCCTGAGGATTATAGTTTTGTTGCAGAGAAAGGACACGTTTCTAAATCAATTAAATTAGTTCGGGAGCATGGGTGAGTTACATCACTGCCAATAACCATATATTAAAATAGGGAGCAATAACTGGTTTAACAACAGGGGTTCAAGCTTTAAAACATTAAGAATATATATTAAGAATAATATATAAGAATTAAATATAAAACATTAAGAATATAAGCCAGATGTTCTCAGTGGAGAGGCTATTTAAAAATTTAAAAATTTAAAAATATTTTAAATATGTTTTCTAAAACATATGTGTTCATGTAATTATGCTTAGAATTAACTATGATAAACTATGTTGTGCTGCTCTAGGGTGAAGCTATTCAAATTTTTTTATCTATGACATTTTTTGGTCTCTGTATCCAATTTTACCCACTGAACTGACAAAGCCAAGGGATTAGAATCTTCATAATTATTGTGTTTGCTTACAGCATAGTTTATTGGATTTTTGTTGTTGTTGTTTTTGTTCAGGGGATTTGAACTTTCTTACAATCACCTGTCCCTGTTATGTCTTGTCTTTGCAATTATGATACATTTTTCTTAGTGGAACAGTGAAAATAAATCACATTAAATATGTTGTCAGGATCTATTGAGTAGTTACTATCTTAATACTACTGTGAAAAGAAAAGAAAAAGAAAAGGAATGGTAAATGAGATGCGTGAGAGCAAGATAATAGTAATTAGTTCAAGCTTTGAAGTTAGATATGTATAGGTACTAACTTCTGCTCTATTATTAATGGTACGATTGAACAAGTTACTCAAACATTCCAAATATTAGTTTTCCCATCTGTACATGGAAATAATTATATCAACTCCATAAAATGTTTTGTGAGCTCTGTGTGGCCAACCGGTCATAAGGTCATAAGGACACATCCTCAAGGGTGCCTATTGTAACCTGCCTCCAATAAGGCACCACCCAATAACAGAAATTTGGATATAACGCAAATGGCATTTGGCTCTAATTCTCTGTGGTTACTCAAGTGATCATTTCGTCAGTCTTGACAAAGCATAATATTTTTTATTATTATGTTATGTTAGTCACCATACATCATTAGTTTTGATGTAGTGTTCCAAGATTGATTATGTATAATACCCAGTGCTCCATGTAATATGTGCCCTCCTTAATACTCATATCCTCACTCTCTCCCCTCTGAAACCCTCAGTTTGTTTTTGGAGTCCACATTTTCTCATGGTTTGTCTCCTCCTCCAGTTTCCACCCCCCTTCATCTTTCCTTTCTTTCTCCTAACATCCTCCATGTTATGCCTTATGTTCCACAAGGAAGTGAAACTATATGATAATCGACTTTCTCTGCTTGACTTATTTCACTTATAACCTCCTCCAGTCCCAACCATGTTGATCCAAAAGGGTATTCATCCTTTCTGATGGCTGAGTAATTTTCCATCATAAATACGGACCACATCTTCTTTATCCATTTATCTGTTGAAGGGCATCTCAGCTCTTTCCACAGTTTGGCTATGGTGGACATTGCAAAGCATTCTATGTTATTGAATGTTTGAACATGAATCATAGCACATTGGCAGCATTTCATTCCATGCTAGATCCACTGAGGTTTTGAAAAGCGCCTCCTCTGCCGTAGTCAGAAGGCTAAAATCACTTAGTTCTATCCTAAGCAATGTATTTTTGGACAAAATATCTAGTAATTCTGATATTGTTTCTTAATCTGCAAAAGGAGAATGATCACACTTACTAAACTGAAATGGGCTAGCCAACAACTGATATAACGATTTTTCACCAACTCTACTTTAGAGCAAATGGACGATAACTTTCCAATATCATGTTTCACTATAAAAAGACTCTGGATTCTTAGATTGACAACATAACTAATGAGTCACTTAGCACATAGGAAGTGTTAACAAGTTAAAAGGGCGGTATCAGCATTGTACCTCATTTAGCAGCTGTTCTCTAATATATATATACATGTATGTATGTATGTATGTATGCGTGTATATATGTATATGTTTTAGCTTTGCTAGACTCCCCGGAGAATTTTGTAGACCTAGTCTGATTTAACTTTCCCTGAAGTTTCCTCTCCAAATGAATGAAAGCTGACTTATTCAAAATACCTATTGAGTACAGCACCGTAAGTTCTGAAGACTTCACATTAAAAAATAACACCACTGGGTATTACACACAACTGATGAATTGTTGAACACTATATCTGAAATGAATGATGTACTCCGTGGTGGCTAATTGAATTTAAATTAAAAAAAAATAACAGATAACATAAAGCGGAATCAACCAACAGGAAAAAAAACACAATTGATTAGGAAGTTATTCAGTCTTTTAACAACATATTTTTTTCTGTAACTTCAGGCCAGACATATATTTTGACCAAATTTTTAGTGTGTCTCTACATTTTTTATGTATTCATTAAGCAATTGCTATGCCCCCATTATTTTTTCTTCTTGATATAGTACAGTGATACCATAACCACAGTGGATATATCAGGTTGATGAGAGCAGCTGTGGCAAACCACTATCTATTTCTTTCTCATTTTAAATTTACTGATTCAGCCAACTGCACTGTATGATTTAGAAAAGAAAAATACCCTACGATGGGTCTAAGAGTGCTTAACAAACATCACTGCAATTCTGAAAATGCTTTTACTGTCTGTTTTATATCAGCCTCTGCCAAGAATACCTACAGAGGAGGTTTAATACCTTATGGTATTATCTTAAACCTCGACACAATAGGAGAAACATGGCAGCTTATTACTGAATGAGGCAATATTGAATTTTTTGTGTCTGTTACGATTCATTTTTCTACTGATGCATGCCTCATAAGTTTTATTTCATTTTTTGACCTTTAACAAAAAGGGATTTTGAATGTTTCCCCCTCCAGATGCAGCTGCATTTTTACCTTAACTCTACTAGCAAGTAATTCAAAATATTCCTCAAAAGAACTGAATCTTTCAGAGGAAAAAAATAGAAATTCAAGGAAAGGGGAAAAATAACTGAAGTTAGACATAACCCCAGGCACGTGCACACATGTGAATACACACACACACACACACACAACACATATAATTTTTTGCTTTATTGATGTTCTGCACAAAAAATTCACAACAGCCGTGTTTCAGTTCCAAAAAGGAAAGAAAACTTTATTATTATTATTATTATTATTATTGAAACCTAATAGGAACAGAAAAAGAATCTACACATAGATGAAAGGTAAAGGTAGGCAATAAATGAGAATAAGGTAAAGTTACATCAAATCGGGTACTGACAACATCCAACCTCTTTGGCTGGGGAAGTACTATGGGAACCGCCAGGCTGTGGTCCCGATTGAAAGGCCTGGGCAGAGCATTCTCCCCTCAGGTGAGACTTCCAACTGACCATCTCCATAAGGGCCATATTTATAGGGCAAACAATCGGGTTTTGAAATTGAATATCTGTTGGCCTATGTGGAGTTTGGAGCAAGCCGCATTTTTCATATTATCACATTTCTATATTTTCAAGGAGCCTATGTGTTGGCCTATGTGTTCTACCTCCCCTCCCAGATTCCATTCTGGGGGGCTAGCTCTGCCTGGAGCAGGAGGGAGTATCAGACAAGATTTGTAGCTCGTGGCATCTGGACCAGAAGGTCCAGTTCTGACCTGGAGGCCAGATAATATACTTCAAACAACTAGGCTCCCAAGGTTATTCACACAGCAAAAGTCTCACAAACAACACTCTTTACCCTGTCTGTGTACATGCAGGCCCAGGTGGTGAGTTATGTGGGACAAATCACAAAAACATCTGTCCATACAGAACAATTAATAAATCTTACTCTTCAACATCATTGGGTGTTCAGTTTTCTGTGGATACATTTGTGGATTTAGAAGCTTCAGTATTTATGCAAACTGTGACATTAAGAAGGCACTCTTACTATAATACGAATGTGAAAGCCAATGCTGATTAATATTATCATTACCTCTGTCTCAATTTCCCCTTGAAATGTCTACTCATTTTCACTCATTTATTCACTTACTAATTATTTGTTCAATGCCTAATCTGTGTAAGGTGCTACACAAGACACTAAGCACAGGTAAGAAGCAATGAGGGAAATATTCCTCATATTCTCTTCAGGTTTTATTCTTTGGTAGGGTTACAAATATTAATCTAGTAACCACAGACATATTTAAGTACAGATGATAGAACATGTTGTGAAGGAGGGGTAGTTGGCTGTAAAGGAGGATTTAAGAAAGGAGCTTGCCTAGGACGTGAGAAAGTTCACCGAAGAAAAACAAGGAATATCAAAGGATTGAAGTAGAAGCTAGTCAGAAGAACAGGAAGACTACCCATAATGGAATGTGAGAAGGGAACAGAAAGCCAATGACATACAAACTCACCAACCATGGCAAGGATATTGTGTTCATCCTATAAGTAATGAGAATGTATTGAGAGATTTGAATCAAAGGGTTCAGTTGGAGTGATTTCCATGTGCATATGTATTTGTATGTGTTCATTATATTTGTTATATGCAAAAGATATTTCTGTTTTCATGGGGGATATGTTTCTTCCTAATACATTCAAGAATAATGAACTTTTTGGTTTCTGTTCACCAAAATAAATAAAACTCCATTATTATTACTTTCCTATTAGAAAAGGTTTTGACTGTGAATTGTGTAAGACTGATGAATCACAGACCTGTTCCCCTGAAACAAATGATACATTACATGTTAATTTAAAAAAAGAAGTTAAATGAAAAAAAAGAAAAGATTTTGAAAGTGTGATACACTTCAAAAATATGTATTTGTAACGATAGGAATCAATACGTAATGACGTGGCCAAAACACAAAGCAGCAGTCCCATATGGTTTCAAAGTTTAATTTTATCATTTAAGGAAGGCGATATCAATGTTCTAAAGAAAATGGAACCAGAGAGAACACTTCGAACTCATTCTATAAAGCCAGCATTACCCTAACACCCACATAAGGCAAACTGTTATAAGAAAGGAAAACTACAGACCAATATCTCTCATGGATATAGATGCAAAAATCCTCAAAAAATATTAGCATAATTGAGCCCCACAAGTACAAAAATTAATATACTCAGTGACCAAGTGGGATTTATTCCAGGTATGCAAAGCTGGTTCAACATTTCAAAATCAATTAATATAATGCATCATAACAGGCTCTATAAGAAAAATTTTATAATGTTAATAGATGTTTTTGTCATGAATAGGTACTGGATTATATCAAAATTTCTCAACAAACTAGCAACAGAGGCAAATTTCCTCAGCTACCTATAGGATATCAATAAAAATGAAGACCAAAATGATGCTCACCTGATACTTAAGGGTGAGAAAGTAGATGTTCTCTTGAAACTGGGAAAACAGGGACCATCACTCTCACCACTTCTATTCAACTTCGCACTGAAAATTCAAGCTAAGAAAAGAAAAGAAAGTTACACTGACTGGAAGGAAAGAAAAAAATGTCTTATCTGCAGATGACATACTTGGCCATGTGGCAAAATGCAAGGAATGAAAAATAAAACAAAACCAAACCAGAAAATAGAAACACACTTTTGGAACTAATATGTAATAAGAACAAGTTTGTAGGATATAAAGTTAATATATACCCCCCAAAAAAGCATGTTTTCCTGTATACCAGCGATGAACAGCTGGAATTTGAAATTTAAAAAAAAAAATACCATTTATATTAGCACTGCGAAAATTAAAAATTTACATAAAAATCAACCAAAATATGTACAAGATCTATATAAGGTAAAATAAAAAACATTGATGAAGGAATCAAAGAAGAACTAATGAGGTATTTTTCCATGTTTATGGATAGGAGATAACACTATTGTGAACATGTTAATTTTTTCACCTTGATCTATAGATTCAATGCATTCCTAATAGAAAACCATAGTAAATTACTAAACGGATTCTCAAATCTATATGGAAAAGTAAAAGACCCAGGATAGCCAACATGAAGTTAAAGGAGAATGGATGACTGACATTACCCAAATTCAAGACTTAACTATAAATCTACAGTAATCAAAACAATGTGGTATTGTTGAAAAAACAGACAAGTCCTTGGGATACAATAGAGACCCAACAGTAGACCCACACAAATACAGTCAACTGATCTTTGACAAAGGAGCAAAACAATCCAACAAAGGAAAAATAATCTTCTCAATAAATGCCACCGAAACAAATGCTACATTAAAAAAAAAAGAATCCAGACATTGACCTTATACTCTTCACAAAATTAACTCTGAATGCAAAACTTTAAAATTCCAGAATATAACATAAGAAGAAATTTAGGTGACCTTGGGTTTGGTAATTAACTTTTAAGTACAATACCAAAGGCATGACCCATGAAAGAAAAAAAAAAAATGTTAGGTTGGACTTCATTATAATTAGAAACTTCTGCTCTGTGAAAGTCATTGCTAAGATAACAAAAAGACAAGCTATGGACTGGGAGAAAAATCTTTGCAAAACACATATTTGATAAAGGACTGGTATTTGAAAGCCACAAACTACTCTTAAAACTTAAAAATAAAAAGATAAATACACCAATTAAAAATTGGGCAAAATGAGGTGCCTGGGTGGCTCTGTGAGTTAAAGCCTCTGCCTCTGGCTCAGGTCCTAATCTCAGCATAGGGATCAAGCCCTGCATCTGGCTCTCTGCTCAGCAGGGAGCCTTCTTCCCTCCTCCCCCCCCCCCCGCCCCCCCGCCTGCCTCTCTGCCTACTTGTGATCTCCCTCTCTCTGTCAAATAAATAAATAATATCTTTAAAAAATATTAGGCAAAATATCTGGACACTTCACCACTGATGATACTTAGATGGCAAAAGGCCATCTAAGATAAACATCTAAGATGATAAGATGTTCAATATCATGTCATAGGGAACCGCTAATAGATACAATAACAACATACCATTGCACACCTATTACAATGGCTAAAAGCCAAAATTCTGGCAATACTTATCCAGTAGCTAGTGGGAATGCTAAATGGTACAGCCACTTTGGAAGAGGGTTTCTTTTTGTTTGTTTGTTTGTTTTTTTAAGGATTTTATTTATTTGAGAGAGAGCAAGAGGAGGGGAGGGACAGAGGAAGAGGGAGAAGCAGATTCCCCTTCAAGAAGGGAGCCTGACATGGGGCTTGCCCCCAGGACCCTGAGATCATGTCCTGAGCTGAAGGCAGACGCTTAAGTGACTGAGTTACCCAGGCACCTCAGTTTGACAGTTTCTTATAAAACTAAACAAACTCTTACCTCATGGTCCAATAATCACACTCCTTAACAGCCACCCAAATGAATTGAAAATCTGTCCAGGAATATTGATAGCAGGTTTATTTGTAATTGTCAAACATTCGAAACAACCGATATTTCCTTCAATAACTAATTGAAAAAGAATGTCATTTATTCTCTCCTTAAAGAGAATAGAAAAAAAAATATTTAGATTTTGAAAGAGGAGAAAATATCTTAAATCCCACCACCATAATAAAAGAACTTCATCAATAAATAAATCAAATATATCTTTTTTTCTGTTTTTTTTTTTTTTAAGGTGGGGGAGGCACCTGGGTGGTGGAGTCTGTTAAGTGAATGACTCTTGGTTTTGGGTCCTCTGTGATCTCAGGGTCATTAGATCGAGCCCCACATTGGGCTCTGTACTCCATGCAGTCTGCCTGGGATTCTCTCTTATGCGTGCTCTCTCTCGTTCTCAATCTCTCTCTCTCTCAAAAACATAGATAAATAAATCTTTTTTAAAAAGTACTTAATATGTTGGTTTTCTGAAATATGATAATTCAAACTTGAAATTATTTTTTACAGAAAATCCTACTTTGTTTTAAAAATACAAAATCTTTATAATTTATCAGGTACAAGCAAAGATTTTTTTATTATGTAAATATATAATGTCCTTTATACTTCAGTTTTCTAGAGATAATACTATCTACTTCATAGAGTCACCTTAATGAATAAAGGGGAAACAATGTATCTGAATAGTATGTGGTGAGGTGATCAGTCTTGCTTCCTTTCACTGCTCCTCTGTCTATTCAAACACACAAAAGACATGCATTTTCACACTCCAATCCAAACTTCTGTCTTACAGGTTCAGCACTGTGGTTAGGGAACAAAAGCACAGCCCTTAGGTAAAGTGGGGATCAGATCAATATGAAAGTGCTGGTAGTTAGACTCAAAGCTCTCAGTTCTTAAACAATCAGCTATAGCAGAAGGTTGTAAACCAGGGGCTTCTGAAAATGCAAAACACCTCACAGTTCCACTAGGTATGAAAACAGTGAAATCAGTTGCTGCCATTCTCCTATTCACTGAGGCTTCAGAGAAATGGAGGGGTTAGGATGACTGAAAGCCTGCAAGAGGCGAAGATCTACCCAGGGGTGGTCAAACACTTTCATTTCCGGGAACAGTATAAAAAGATTTTGCGATCTAGATAAGCTTCTGTTCATAGACTGAATCCTCTCCAAAAGGCATGTGAACTGTTGATAGCTATCGACTCCTCGAGCCAGTTTATTTTCTAAATTCTGATGCCTTGTGCTTCTAATATCCACTTTCATTTTCTACTCTTCATGGAAATAATGTTGATATTGTGGTGCTGTCAGTACAAATGTGTAAATGGAAACATACAAGGAAATTTGTTCTGACACTACAAACAGTAAATAATTTTAGTCTGTTTATACTGATGAGGAAACTGATGTGTCTTCTTTGTCATTTTCCTCTCTCCACTGTTATTACTGGCATCTACGTTTGAAAGCACAGTCTGTGAAAAATGATAGCAGTTGCTGGCGTGTTTTATTGGAGAGGTCAGTTTTTCATTTTTAACCGGGCATGGACTCTAGATTTGCAAATAGCTTGATGGTATTGCAAGGCACCACCTAGCCCTCTGTCTCCTGGGATGTTAAACAGCAGCTCTCTTATTTGTAAATCCAATTGTTTATTTTTATTTCATACTCCATCTGTGTAGATCTCTTCTCTCACTGTCCCCTAGCCCCACATATCCAGATAAAAATCTTACAGGAACTTCACTTCAGGATGAATTCTCCACACCCTTTGCAAGATCCATTAATTTTTTTAACACTCGAAAAACAATTATTTAAAGATTTTATTTATTTATTTTAGACAGAAAGAGAACACATGCTAGTGAAGGGGGGAGCGTAGACCGGAAGGGAGAGGGAGAAACAATCTGAAGCAGACTCCAGGTTCAGTGCAGAACCTGATATCAATGGGAGGATCCTGAGCCAAAACCAAGAGTCCCACAAAATCAACTGTGCTACCCAGGCATGCCACCAACCACCCCCCCTGCAAGATTTTTGTTTTGTTTTGTTTTTAGGTGCAACTACCAGACAATCAATGAGGTCAGCATAATAGCTACAACAGCGAATAAAACAAATACAATCTAACAATATAAAATTTACCTTCTAAAGATAACAATAGATGCTAAATGAATAGATTACTGATAGAATGATTACACATTTCACAAATATTACAGAAAAGAAAACAAAGCACTAGAGTAGAGAATAATGGCTTGCATTGGGCAAGATTTTCAGATAGGAGCTCACTAAATTTTGTTAAAGGTAATGTTTAAGCAGATGAAGAAAGAGCAAAGCAGGCTAACGGGAGGTTGTGGGGAAATCCTTCCAAGCAGATGTAATTTGAAGTAAACAAGGGCTGAATTAGGAAAGACCTTAGTATATTTCAAAACTTGAGGCAAGGGGAAGACCAATAAGGCTGTAGTCCATGAGTGAGGATGGAAATTATTCACCATGAGGTTGAAAAAAATAGTGGGTCTTATCACAAAGGGGCAGCAACTTGAAGGTTTAGGAATGAAGTTTCATACTTATTACACTGGTTGACAAAGGAAATATTTAAACACTTCCATATTTAAACATGGAAGTGACAGTTCCATTTAGATTTTTAAAAAATTCATTCTTGCTACTGCATGGCAAATAGATTAGGGTGAGATTTGGGTAAGAGTAGTTCAAGTGTGAGAAAATGCTGGCTTGCATTGAGATCCTAGTGGAGGTACAGAGAGGAAGACCCATTCAAGACCTATTTTGGAAAGTGAGTTCATAAAATTTGCTGCTGGATTGGATGTAAAAATGAGGAAAATAATGTTATAAGTACTAACTAAATAAATACATAAAATGATAAAACTTGGAACAAAAATTCAGAAATAGCAATATTGAAACCACCAAATCTGGTGACTGCCTGGTTCAGCCAGAGGAGGGTGTGATTCTTGGGGTAGAGTGTTTGAGCCCCATGCTGGGTGTAGAGACGACTAAAATAAATAAACTTGAAAAAAAAAAAAAAAACAAACAACACCCAATCAATAAAGAGTATGTAGTAAGAGTTTATTATACATGTAAGAATGGTTTGTGAACTAGGAGTTTAGCAACTTAGAAGTGATATGAACCTCACCTGCAGGACTTTACAAGATGGCTTAGAAGGTGAAAATGAAGATGTTTAACCCTTACATTGATTGGTTACTACAAGGGGGGTTTAACCTTCACAGTAATTGGTCACGGTTGCTGCAGCAGGCAGGGGACTGGTTAAAGTGTTTATGTTCTGATATCTTTAGGAAAATGACTTAAGTTTCTTTATGATTATCAGAGGCATTTATAAGAGATGACTTAAGTTCTGACTATGTTCATGAAATAATCTAGATTTAGCTTTGCTTATATGGCTTAGATGGTTTTGTCTCCTTGCAATTCTCAAGTCCAGTCTCCATTTTGCATTTAATTCGAACAATGTCTAGATTTCTGGCATATGGCATTCAGATACGGCAGCACCATTTCCCAAGGTTGGAAAGCTTAAAGCAGAGCCAATAGGAATCAAAGTCATTTTACAGTCCATTTAATTTTGAGATGACTCTGAAACATCAACTAGAATAGCATAGAGTCGTGTATCTTTGTAACTCAGATATAAAGTTGAGTAACATAAATGTAAGAGATTATTTATTCACGAGTAGATGAGCTCACTTTGAGAAAGGCTAGAAAAAGAAAACACATGATGATACTCTGAGCAACTCAATGTTAAGTGTTTGAAAATAGTTTAAATTCTATATCTTATTGATCCATCCATGTACAGAGAATGTTTTTGTATATGTGTTTATGATAAAGCATCCTTTAATTCAGCTTATATTTGTCTTTTACTGCTGTTCAAATGCTACAAACAGATACCATCCTGAGTTTAAACCCATACTACTTTAAGGAAAAAAAAAAACTTTACATTTTATGAAATCATAGCACTGTCCAGATTTTTCTATTCAACACTTGCATTTTCACTGAATAATTGCACAGTGTTTAGTTTCCTTTGGCTAGTGGAGGCAAAAATTGAAATTTTAAAAGCTAGGATACAGGGGAAGGAAGGTGTCCTTTCTCTAGAAAAATATGCATAAACCTAATTTTGCTTTGCAATTTCTAGTTGCTTCTGCCAAAGGCACACTTCTCAGGAATAATACTGTTTAGAAATCCCTTTATAATGCTAGTGCTTGAGGTAAGGATGTTCCAGCCAGATAAGTAGCAGGAGCCAACCTTGTTAGCAGATCAATGTGTTATAACAGATTTTAACTGAACATGGTGGTTGTTTTTGGGGGAAAAATAGCATCTGAGTGTTTTTTAAGATAAAAAGAAATTTGCAGTCCACCTAATCTCAATTTTACAGAAGAAGAAACTGAAGTTTGCCAAGGTTAAGTCCATTTTCCAAGGTCATACAGCTAGTTGTAGAATCACTGTGGAACTTGAACTCAAGTCCCCAGACTGGAACCCCTGTCGTGCACAAGCTGGTGTGCCCCAGCATTCATGTACATCTGTCGGAGCAGCCATTTGTACTGAGACTCTCTATCTTTTGGTGATACTATTGCTTAATTAAAGTTACAAACCTTGCTATAACCAATTATCTCTTGGGGGTAAGAGAGGTCTCTTGAATTTGAGAATATAGGATCATCTTTGGGAAAGAGACAGATCCAAAAATATATTTACTTTCTTCTACTTTACTAGTTGTCATTCCTTCTGGGTTTTGAGCAGCTGCCCCTCTGATATTGTAACACTGAGGTTAAGAATATCAGGGTTTAAGAAAAGCACAAAATCCATCATCTCTGCTTCACACATTGTTGAGGATTCTCTGTTACAAAGAGCTTTTCAGAGTTGGGTTTTGTTCTTCTTCCCCTAAAAATCCTAGAATTCTTAATTTCCTGAACATTTAACTCATTCATTTATCCATTCATTCATGTGCTCAGCATTCTTTCATTCAACAAATATTGTTAAGCATGAATTTTGTGGTAGATTTAATATAAGAATACAGAGAATACATTAATGCAGAAGGGGGAAAAAAAGCACCCCCTCATGTGGCTTATAGTAAAGAATATGAAAGAGAAACTCACAATTAAGTGTATAATTATAAGTTCATAATTACGAATTGTGATATGTGCCGTTTGAGAAAGACCCAAGTGCTATGAAGAAGAATTACATGGGAAAGTATATTCAGATGGTAGATTAGGGACATTCTAAATACAAATGGTGCTAGGAACAAACACACTTAAGTATTCAGGTAATGGATGAAACAAAATATTTTGAAGAAAATATCATTATTAAAGGTCATCATATTGTAGCATGTCATAAACAAGTGTAGGTTTTGTAATCTGGGTAAATTTATAAATTATTTTATAGAAATGCATATCATCAAAATAGAAACTTCCTACAAGCAACCACACACACTGTTAGTCCTCTCTTTTTGATTTGCACAGTTGCCTGAAACATCAGTGAGTTGTCAATTCCAGAATATAACACAATTCACTGTTGCAAACAGTTATATATTCACATAATTTCAGTTGTCAAAATTTGGAGGATATTTTTCTGGAGGAGATTTTTTTCTTAAATCTGCATATTCTATACCTCTTGAATCATGAATGGGTGATTTTCCTAGGTCCAAAGACTGTTGGATTTGAAAGAAAAGAAGAACAAAGCCTACTTTAACCGTGACTGCTTATGTGGTATCTGGCAGAATATTTAACCTGTTTCAGCCTAAGTATCCTTACATTTATAATAAAAAAAGAAATTGCATCCAACGTATAAGGCTATTCAGAGGTTGATATTATGAATAAAAGAATGAACATGGAGGCCAGCACAACATATGTATGAAATACATAACAACTAAAATCACATCACCTCTGTCAAAGAATTACTATATTGCATTGTAATTGTTCACTTACATTTCTCCTCAACTGGTCTGTGAATTGCTTGAGGGCTGGAGCAACTTTTTCAGTAGGGATTTACTTCTTTATTTTTAAACTAAGTACCATAAATTTTAAAATTTTAACCATCTTAAAGTTGCTAAAAGATATTAAGTGTTTTCCTGCTTTTTTATATAGAGTACATTAGACTTAATGAATCCCATTCAGAATTCTTTCATCTTTTGTGAAAGACTGTTTTTTACTTAATATGTTTAATATCTCCACATGCTCACTGGGCTCTTTGATTCTTTTTGCCTCCTGTCTTTTCTCTGACCATGCTCTATCACTTTTATTATATTGATACACTGGCATATTTCAGTCTTTGCTCTTCATGATAATTTTTTTCTTCTATTCTCTATACATACAAACCAGATTATCAATCTTAAAACTATTGCCTACAATATATTATATGGATTCTGAGTTTAAATATTCCTATACATGCCAAGGGCATAAGGCTTACAGTAAAATTTTTTAGGCATATAATTTTGCTATTTATATGCTTTTGATGTTGTTTTCCTTATTTTTTTAGCTGTAACCGACATACCACTTATTTGGAAGGCTGATACAGTAAAGGTGAGATACTTATTCCTTATGCTATAATTATGGTAAGATAGACATATTTTTTACAAAAGCTAGGGCACACACTGAGATCTCCCAAGAATTATCTCATCCAACTTTCTCATCATAGACATGTGGAAACAGACAAGTTAATTGACCTATGCAGTTATACAACTAGTTATGAGCAAATATGAAAATTGAGCTACTATATTTTAACTAATTCTAGGAATTTTTTCTGTTATCTTATGTCTAATAACATTTTCTAGTGTCATAAACTCTATCTAATGACAATTTTAATTGTATATGATGGTGATTAAAACATATTTTGGGGGGAGGGGCAGAGGCAGAGGGAGAGAGAGAGCATCTTTAAACGGGCTCCACACCCAGTGCAGAGAATGGCTGGGCGCTCGATCTCACAACCCTGAGATCATGACCTGGGCCAAAACCAAGAGTCCAGTGCTTAACTGACTGAGCCACCTAGCTGCCCCTTAAAACGTGTTTCTAAAATCCAAAGGAAATATACATTGTCAATAAGATGTGGCACTGATCTAGATACCTATCACAATAAATATGAAAGATGAGTTCTTTAAGCTTATTTTATATTTTTTGGTTTGTTTTGTTGTTGAGATTTTAGTGTCAGGTCAGCCATGCTTTTTTAAAATAAAAGCAGTCTTTCTCATTTCAAAGTCTATAAACACTTGCCTACTTTCCAAAGCCTTGGTTGTTATTATGCCAAAATCTATCAGAACTGGGAAAGAAACGCTCTCAAAGAATGCCTATTATATTTCCGACCCATGAGCTTACTTTAGAGTCAGAATTCCTAAGAACATTTCAAGCATACTTCTTGCGCTGTGACAGTTTTAATTCACTAAGATTTCAGTGGCTTCATTGTTCTTATTTCTCCCAGATGACTGTAGATCATAAAGTCAGGAATTAGAGATTCATTCCCTGCTCTCTTCATAGTATCCAGGGTCTGCTATTCCATTCTGTGGCATTTTTATGTGATTTGTAGTTAGTAATGTGCAAAATTTAGATTTAACACTTATCAATATGCTGCTTCTATGTAAGTTCTGATAAGTGAGGGATAGGAGCTAGGCATGCAAACCTGGATTTGCAAACCAAATCATGGACTAGCAAATCACATTTTCTATAAAGGCAGTTAATCACTTCATTGGCAGAAGAGAGAATTTTGGGGAAGGTAAAGTATGGCATACCATTACGAGCCTTTTATAGGATTTTGGTACAATGTTGGCTTTTAAGCATTTAAGGAAAAAGATACTTTATATTTTGGGTCATTATTTTAGGGAAATTTTCCAGAAACTAAAGACAGTAGGCATCATTTGCAAAGTTGTGAAACTGACCAAAATGTGTTAGAATATGCACAAGAACTACTACTCCCCCCGCCCAAAAAAGAAGATAAGCATGTATAATGAGCTAGTACTATATTGTGAAACAGTTAAAACCTTGAAAATAAAGTACCATAGAATTAATGGTTTTATTCAAGGAAAGGACAATCTGGACATCAATCACATAGGCAGCATGAATGAACTTAGCAAGAGGAAGGAACATAATGACTTCCAGCAATGGCTGTCATCATAACTTAACACTTGCATAACTTAAAAATATGGAGTACTGGCTAGAATGATAATTCACAGTAGTTATTACACTTTCCAAATAAAAATCTGCATTATCACATTTGAGCCACACAATGATGCTAAATTGTCCAATGACAGTTTGGCAGCTTTTTATTATCATTTTCATCAAAGAATATCTAGAGCTGGATGATGACAGAATTTGAACTTGAACCTGTGTCCTTTGGGTTCAAATATCAAGCTATTATACTCTATTATCTTTATCTCAAGAGAAAATGGTAACTGCATTCTGATAATTTAAATTAAGTAATTGAATTTAACTCCTTATTGATTTGTAATGCTGAACACATAGGCAAACTTTAGTATGCAGTGATTTTTTTGATAAATTAAATTCTAAAATAGCAAATATTTTCAAAGTCAAGGTTAAAAATATCAAAAAGCACTAAAAAATCTTAACGCTGAAAATTATGGTCCTTGACACTACCCCATGGCGTGTTTGTTCTTCAAAGGCAAACATTTTTAACTATTTTAACTTATTATTCTCTCCTCTCCTTACAAGCTGCATTTTTATCTGGATCATCTTCACTGACACTTAATTTGGATTGCTGTTTTTTAAATGTATGCTTTAGCACCACCCATTTTAACCCATGGACCAGTAAAAGCCTTAACCCTTCTTGACTCAGACTTCCAACAAGCCAAATTCTAACTAGTAGTAGCGTCAGCACCCCAGGTTTCCCCTTCTGTTAAAGAGAATTTAGTCATTTGTATATTTTCATCATTCATTAATGTGACTATACATAAAATTTGTAAGTTATGCTTAGTACTTATCCACAAATTCTTTAAAGTCAACTTGAATAAATCTATACTTATTGAAAACAAATGGGTCTAGAAGTTCTCACATTGAGTTTGGAAATGGCGACTATACTTATGGTTCTGAGGTGGTGTAAAATTCAAATGTATATGAAGGTGGGTTGTTACTGCCCTCTATCCATATATTTTATATTTTTCTCTAGATTCCAACTCTTGTTAGAAAATACTATGTGCTAAGGATCTTTAGAAAGAATTTTAAAAAGGCTCATAGGAAACATAATCCTATGTTAGTCTTTTTTTTTTTGACTGTATTTTTTTTAAGATTGATTGACAGAGAGAGAGAGAGAGAGAGAGAGAGAGCAAGTGCAAGCCAGGAGAGAGAGAGAGAGGGAGAAAGAGAGAGCAAGTGCAAGCCAGGTAGGGGCAGAAGGAGAGAGAAAGAGAATCTCAAGCAGACTCTCCCACCCAGGCTCGATCTCATGACCCTGAGATCATGACCTGAGCCAAAACCAAGAGTCAGACACTCAACCAAATGAGCCACGTAGGTGCCCCTAACCTTATGCTAGTCCTTTATTCATCTCTGCACTTTTTTTCCCCCTCACTCTTGCAAGTCCTCACCACAGAGAGCCACACCACAGATATAAAAGGACAAGAGGTTGCACATACAGACCCCAGCACACATTAAATGAAACACATTATCACATACTCTTACTATAATTTCCCTTATATCACAGACATTGCAAAATCAAATTAAATTGCTTTGCATCTTAAAGGCATTTCTTTCTTCATCCTCCCTTTGACAACAAAACTACTCAAGATCCACTCATGACAGTCTATTCCCTTTTTGCATTTCAGTTTCTGGTAAGCAGTCACAAACCCATTCCCATACTTTGGAAGGTGTATATTAATATTGGAATAAGTTTATCAGTAGACATTAAAATTAAAAACCAAATTGTGTTCAAATGAAAGGCAGTTTCCTGAGGATCATCATTTAGCTGACGTGGTTGGGTTTCCAGATGTAGACATGTAAACACTAGCACAAAAGATAGATGGCTTGTTCTAAGGTACACATATAGCATGTGCCATGGGGCCCTCTGATAGATCTCCAAATCACCTGGAAGTGATTCATTTCTAGTAATGAGTATCGTGGGTTCATACCATAAAAAGGCAGGCAGGTCTAAAAATAAAAACACTACGTTGTGAACTCAAAAGTAGATAAAGTTAGAAATATATGGAGTGTCTATTTCCATGAAAAAAAAAATGAACACATATTTTTCATGCTTTTTTTCCTTTCCATCTCATTTTTAAATCTCATAATATTGATGGAAATGCAAAATCACCACTAAACCAACACCAAAGGAATAATTGTTATAGGTGAGACTGATCTGGCAAGATCAATGCATGAAAGATTAATGGAAGCTCAGATCTGTAGGTGAAAATTCTGATAGAAAAGCAAAAAATGCATATTATCATAGTATCACCTCTGAGATACGTATTAATTACAAAGAAAATAAATGGCAATGTAATTGTAGAGAAAGCCAGCAGTCACCATTTTAACCAAGTGATCAGGGTTAATACACGCAATAGTCAGATATATAGACATGATGTACCCCCTGATCTGATGACATGACAAGGGCATAACATTTTGGTGCTATTCAGTCAAATTATGAGAAAATCAGACAAACCTATTTACTATACAACACCTGACTAATACTATTCAAAAGTGTGATAGTCGTGAAAGACAAAGAGAACTGAGAATCTGTCCTAGAGTAGAGGAAACAAAGAAGGCATGAGTAATGAAGTGCAATGTAGAATTCTGCAATAAATCTTAAAGACAAAGAAGAACATTAATAGAAAAAAATATAAACGTGAATAAGAAATTAGCAGAAAAGGACGTTGGTAGAAGAACTACTAAAATGAGAATAAGATTGGAAGTTTAAGTAATATGGTTGTACAAATATTGATTTTATGGTTCTAATGATCATATTACATTTCCATATATATTAATGTTAGGAACCCTAGGAGAAGGGTATATGGAAACTCTCTGAATGACATTGTAATAATCTGTAAGATTCTATAAATAGCAATTTATTTCAAAATAACAAGTAAAAAATCATATCCTAAGTATTTGTAAATAACAACAATCAGAAGAGCATTTTAATACATTTTTCTATGGAGAGATATTATGTATTTAATGAAGCATAGAAATTGTAAATATACATTTCAATAAATCACCACAAAGTGAGCACATTCATAAAACTACCACTCAGGTCAAAAAATAAACAATATACCAGCAGTCTAGAGGTATGCCTTAAAATTCCTCCAAAAACCTCCTTTCCCTCTTCTCCCCAGTGTAATCCCTGCACTATCTTCCAATAGCATAAAGTTTGTTTCTCAGTTTTATATCAGAAACTGTAACAATTCACAGGCTATCCAGAAATACGTGAGAGTTTTATTTATCCCATCCCTTCACCAACACTTGGCTTTGTCTATTTAATTTTAACCATTCTGGTATGTGCAAGAGAGTACAGAGTTTCTGTAGTAATTTTTAAAAAAGATTTTATTTATTTATTTGACAGAGAGGAGAGAGATCACAAGTAGGCAGAGAGGCAGGCAGAGAGAGAGGGAAGCAGGCTCCCCGCCGAGCAGAGAGCCCGATGTGGGGCTCCATCTCAGGACCCTGAGATCATGACCTGAGCTGAAGGCAGAGACTTAACCCACTGAAGCACCCAGGTGCCCCAATTTATTTTTAAGATTTTATTTATTTATTTGACAGAGAGAGACACACAGGAAGAGAGGGAGCAGAAGCAGAAGGAGTGAGAGGGAGAAGCAGGCTTCCTGGCAAACAGGGAGCCCGATGTGGGCCTCGATCCCAGGAGCTGTAGGCAGCTGCTTAACGACTGAGCCACCCAGGCGCCCAATGTAGTATTTTTTTTAACCCCAGTGTTCCACATGGCTGAATTATGGCTGTGCAAAAACATAAATGAAAAAGGGAACTCTTATAAATACTTTGAAATAATTCAGCACGTGGGACTACTTTTACATTAATCACATTCTGATGTCCCATTTACAGGTCCCAGAGGAAGTCAGGCCTTTCCCAGAAGATTTGTCTTATAGAGACAAAATGAATAGCATTGCATACAGTGTGATTTGGAATCATTTGGGTGTTGCATGCTTTTATTTTATGGTAAAATTATTTCAACCATTTATATTTTAAGCACGATACAAAACACACACACACACATAAAAGTAGAACATTCTCTCATGAAAAGAGGGACTAATAGCTCTATTCAAAGATACAGGTATTTTGTACTAATTTTTTTTTTTTTTAATTTATCTGACAGCGAGAAACACAGCGAGAGAGGGAACACAAGCAGAGGGAATGGCAGCGGGAGAAGCAGGCTTCCTGCCGAGTGGGGAGCCCGATGTGGGGCTCGATCCCAGGACCCTGGGATCTTGACCTGAGTCAAAGGCAAATGCTTAACGACTGAGCCACCCAGGCGCCTCTATTTTGTACTAATTTTATTTCAGTACTTGGCTACCTTGATTAGTACACATGTTATATTTTAGTACATGTGTTATATTAGTACACATATTCCTATTTTTCCAAAGAGAAATAGAAATAGCCCCATTTATCAATACCATATATTGATAAATCCAAAAAACTTTTATAAAGCATTTAAAGACATTTTTATTCCCTTACTAGCCTGCTAAAGCCTGAATGAATATATCATAATGATTTGGTATAAAACAGAACCATACTTCTTTTAGTAAACAAACATTTCCTGAGATATGGCAAGAGTGACTAATAAAGAATAACAAGGAAAAATGATAATGGACATTTAGGCAAATCTTATATAACTTATAAATGTATTTTTGATTATTTCTCAACCATCTTATAAGATTTTGTTATGTTCTCAGTAATGCATTCAGCCCCAGAAAGTGATAAATGTCAATATGTAATTTGATTCATTTTTTTAAAAAATTCTTATAGCTCTATACTCAGAGTTTGTCTATCACAGTGTGATTTCTGCTCCCCAAAAATAAAAAAATGGAAGGAAATCAACTTATTGCTGCCTCACATTATTATTATGTGTATCCGACAGCTGAGAAAACAGATTACATAAAAAGTGACAAGGCTAGTATATGGCAAAGCTTTCAGTTCAAAGCATTGAGCTGAAACCCTATTTATTAATTCCTATTAATTAAATCCTATTATACATTTCCTCTTGCTCATCACTACGTTGCATTCTGTAGAGTATGTACTTAGAGTTACATTCCTTGCTCAGGAAGTAAGGAGACACCAAACTAGTGCTTTTGAAATAACAGAATCAATTGTGAACTTCATTAGACATGCAACAGCTGAACTGTGGTCTTTCTTACTGTCTACAGTCTCCCCTCCTCCTACTTTTCCCTTCTTCCCCTATTTCTCACTCTCTCTCCACCTACAGTCTTTCCCTCTTCTTTTCTCCCCAAGTCATTGAGAAATAAGCATTTGATATAAGAACAGTTGGCTATAAGCAATTGTCTCAAGTATCTTCAGGATACAACTTTATTAGGGTTACCAAACCAGAAAGAAATTGGAATTTCTCTGCTTGGTTGCACAAGAAGATGTACAGGAATTTTGGTCCTATCCTGATCTTGTTGATACAAAGACAAACTCAGTTCTGGAATATGAGAGGGATGAGAGTGAGAACTGAACTTGCTAGATCAGGCAGCTGGGGTTGTATTTGACTTCTCCATATGTGTCCAGCTATTGGAATAAGATTTGGCTATTATTTGCCAACCTGGCACCAATATTGGTATACCTTCCTCTTATTGCTACTTCTGCCAAAATAACAGGTTTTCATCTCTGAAAATTTGACACTAATGATCTACTTCCCTTCCTACTTGCACCACTTTATTTCTGTGTATATGTATCTTTTGTTTAATTTAACTTTGATTTCTTTTTATTTGAGAAAGGGATTTATGCATTTGTTATGTAGGTAAATAAAAATCAGGTTTAACTACATGTACTAGAAAACTCCAAAATAAACAAAATGAAATTTTATTTCCCTGGCATAGGTGATAGGCAGTCAGAGGTTGGCATAGTAGTTAAATAATAGCAACAGGGACATTTCTTTTTAATATCATGCTCTGCTATCCTGGAAGCCATCTCATAGTGAAATATGGTTTTTGATGTGATAGCAAAAAAAAAAAAAATAATAAAGATGAGGAATCATGTACTCGCTCTCTTTAAGGAATCTCCTGTTGGAAATTATAAATGAACAAACAAAAACTGTTCCACTTATATTTCATTTGCCAAAACATAGTCACTAAGCCAAATCTAGCTCGGAGAGAGGACAGAAAAACAATCTCATAATTGGATGATACGATATGTTTACTCAGTAGCTACATTTGACAAAGCTTACAATTATATGTCTATGTATATATAATAATATGTAGGTGTGCCTAATATACTTGTATATTCCAAAATGCAAATAAATTGGAATATGTGTATCTTACATTTGTGTTAGTGTTCAACATAGCAAGTCCTCCATATCCATTGAAGAACTAATGGATATGGATATTTCCTTAAGACAAAATATTATCATCCACAGAGGAGAAGCAATTGAGTATCAAGCATTTCAAATCAGTTAGCTATAAAATGCAACTTTTCACAACAAATTTAATAATTAATAATGACAGAAACTAAAAAATATATTCTTAAAAATACCAGTGATTCAGTACTAGATGACACAGCCAAAAAAAAAAAAAAAAAAGGCAGAGGTAAATAATTAAAACTTCGAATTATAAGAAAAATTATTAAAAAATCAATAATTTTGGGGGCGCCTGGGTGGCTCAGTGGGTTAAAGCCTCTGCCTTCAGCTCAGGTCATGATCTCAGGGTCCTGGAATCGAGCCCTGCGTCGGCTTCTCTGCTCTGCAGGGAGCCTGCTTCCTTCCCCCTGCCTCTCTGCCTACTTGTGATCTCTCTCTGTCAAATAAATAAAATCTTTAAAAAAAAAAAATCAATAATTTTTGTTTTTATGATACTATGATATATGGATGTTTTTATATTTTAAATGCACATATCATTGAAAATAATTTTTGAAAAGAAGCCATCAACATAATAAAAATATTTTGTTGTTCAATAAATAGCTTTTTTCAAAAGTTATATTATTTTACTCAAAACTAAGCTTTCACACGAAAAAATGCCCTAGTATGGATAATAAATTGTATGATTCTAAATATTGTTCAATGAAAGTATTTTGAGTCGAATTTTTAATACATCTATTTTGAATTCTTTTTATATAAATACCATTTTATAATTATATATTATTTTTATAATTATATATATGTTTATCATTATATAAAATGAGGACATTAATTCTTTTTTTTTGAGGTTACTCATTCTAATAATGGACTTTTATAAAAAGTCTGCTTAGAACTCCCTGATGACCATTTACCCAAGAGAACAAATAAACCTCTCATAAGTTAAGATAGTATACAAGTTCCAACACTGTTCATATATTCATTCAAGTTTATATGTTTGTTCATTCGCTTTAAAAATATAATTATTCGGGCGCCTGGGTGGCTCAGTCGTTAAGCGTCTGCCTTCGGCTCAGGTCATGATCTCAGAGTCCTGGGATCAAGCCCCGCATCGGGCTCCCTGCTCTGTGGGAAGCCTGCTTCTCCCGCTACCATTCCCTCTGCTTGTGTTCCCTCTCTCGCTGTGTTTCTCGCTGTCAAATAAATAAAATCTTTAAAAAATATATATATATATATATATAATTATATAGGAGCTCTGAAGTGGTGCAGTTGGTTAAATCTCTTGATTTCAGCTCAGGTCATGATCTCAGGGTCGGAGGATCAAGTCCCGTGTCAGGCTCCCAGCTCGGTTGGGAGTCCACTTGAGATTCTCTCTCTCTCTCCCTCTGTTCCTACCCCCACATGCTTGCTCTGTCTCTTTCAAATAAATAACTCTTTAAAAAAATACATAATGAGGGGTGCCTGGGTGGCTCAGTAGTTAAGCCTCTGCCTTCAGCTGAGGTCATGATCCCAGAGTCCTGGGATTGAGCCCCACATTGGGCTCCTTGCTCAGTGGGAAGCCTGCTTCTCTCTCTCCCACTTCCCCTGCTTGTTATTTCCTCTCTCAGTGTCTCTCTCTCTGTCAAATAAATAAATAAAAACCTTTTAAAAATACATAATGATATATCGTTTCCCAAAATATAATCGGTACTAAAATAAAATAAGTTAAACACAAAAACAAAACAAAAAAAGAAAAAAAGGGAAGAAATAAAAGTCAGGCAAGTTTCTTCTGTGGTATATGTATGTGTGTAGGATGAAACAAGATAGAACTGGGCTTTAGATGACTTTCTTACTATTACTGACATCTATGGAGTTTGTATTTTCTCAGTTACTCCATTTACAGCATAGCCCTTTGCGTACAGAACTGAAAAGACTACTGACGAAAGAAAAAGTAGACAAATAGCAAGAAAGCCCACACTTTTAAAGTCTACCTATTTCTTGTTGTAGCAGCTGCAGACTCCATTCACTGCTTTGCCGTATCACACATTCTATTTGATATCATTTCTATTCCTTTTAGTTATGCCATAATCATAAAATGCTCCCACATAAAAATATTTCAGGCTAAATCTAACTATATTAAGATACATTAAAAATTACATTCCTAAATTAAATGTAGGACTTATTCTCAACAGAACAAACAAAACACAGCTATATTTTCACTTGATAGCACTATTTCATACTAGGCACAAAAAGGTAACTGTACAAAATCAAACTTGAAATATTATGGCAAAGACAAAAAGAACACTAAGATTTAGAAAACTGAAGCAAAAGGCCAGCTTTACCATTAACTATACAATCCTGGTCTATATACTTTATCTTTTAAACCTGACATTTTTCCACAGTGCACACAGAAAATAATATTTACTTTTCAATATTGTTTTGAAAATTCAATTGAAACGATGTGTGTGCATTTGTAAAATTTATACAGAATTGACACTATAAAATTGAAATATGAATATCAATAATTTAAAGAATATTGGTAGAAATAAAAATAAACAATATTTCAAAAACAGGAGATACTACAAATCAATACACCACTTTTCTCATTCAAGTAGTAGTATTTTTAGCAATTCTGTTTTAGAGAGAATATGTACAAAGAAATTCCCTTAGGAAATTTTTTTGTTTGTTTTTAATCTCAGAGTAATGTTCTCTTTAATTTGACATTTTATATGTTGGAGAAGATTAAAGGCAAGCCATGCCCTAGAGTTATTTAACTATATTGTGTAATTGTAAATTTATCAGCAGTTTCAGAAGTAATGGTGATCTCTAAAAAAATAGTAATAATTCTCAAAAACAGAATACCATTGAAATGCAACTTCCAGGGTGCCTGGGTGGCTTGGTGGGTTAAAGCCTCTGCCTTCGGCTCAGGTCATGATCTCAGGGTCCTGGGATGGAGCCCCACATTGGGCTCTCTGCTCAGCGGGGAGCCTGCTTCCCCCTCTCTCTCTGCCTGCCTCTCTGCCCACTTCCCATCTCTCTCTCTCTGTCAAATAAGTAAATAAAATCTTAAAAAAAATACAACTTCCCCTTCCCCTTTCCCCATCCCTCCATTCTCATAATGAGGAATTACAGCGGGATTTATGTGACAATGTGGCTGATGCTCTGGGAGGGAAGAGACAAAGCAACAGTCTCAGAGTCTTCCAGGGCTGTACCAACTCTGCTATGCCAACTGCAAAGAAAAAAAAGCCCAACTTGTTTTTGTTGGTAAAGTCAGCAGATGTGACTTGAAGACAAATAGGGAGCAGATGTGATGAGTTAGATTGTTTGCTTTTACATAGACAAATGTGGCTGTAGCCATTATAACCGGGAAATGCTTTAGCTGCAGAATCCGCTCTGTCTCCTAAGTACCAAGCTTATGTTTCTTACCCTCTCGGCGGTTCTAAAGGAAGCATAGAGAATGCACCAAACCCCTGAGCTCTTATCTGAGAATGTTAAGTTAAGCAAAATTAACTTTGAAAGATGATTTAAAAGGTGTGTGTTGCCTTTTACACAGATCACAATGAAATGCACTGTCTTGGGATTTTGTTGTTTAAAAAAAGGGAAGAAAAAATAAGAAAATAATGGGGAAAAAGATGTTTGGCAGAACTGTCATGGAAAAAGATTAAAAATGCAACATTTGTTTTGATGGAGTTGGGAGATAAGAAGTGTTGGGAAAAAACACAACCTGTTATTAGATTTGGTGGGCCATTTCTGAAGGTGGCATTTATTTCCTTGGATAAGTCCAATATGCTCAGTTATCGAACTTCTGACCCTTCCTTCTAAAAATCATAGGAAGCTGCTGATCATCTGTGCCTTTGCTGTTGTGGATGCTGGGATGCATCTTCTTAAGGCAGAAAAAAGGCAAGGTATTTCCCTATTGCATTTGGAGTCTCTCCACTCAAATCAGAAAATCTAAGGGA
The DNA here is from genome assembly GCA_028646535.1 of Procyon lotor. Taxonomy (NCBI): domain Eukaryota; kingdom Metazoa; phylum Chordata; class Mammalia; order Carnivora; family Procyonidae; genus Procyon; species Procyon lotor. The sequence goes on from CM053613.1 coordinate 17,010,387, forward strand.
AAAATTCTATCAGTTCTGAAAGCCAGGTCTGCTATTAACTTTCGCCCCCATCCTTTACAGTGTCTGAGTGATACCCTGGGCAGGCAGCTAACACAGTGAAGAGCATTAACGGTGAAGTACTTTTCATCTTTTCTTTTTCTTTCTCAACATGTAATATATAAGCCTAAAGAATAATTAAAACCTGAACATTCATTTTTTTTCTATACTCAGATGATTGTTTTCTTTTTATTCTCGATGTGGTGAGTGAGATTCCCACTGTTTGATAACCCAAATTATCCTGACATTCTATGTTACTTTTATATGCCCCAAAATGAAGTAATCCCTTGCAGCCATTTATCTTACTATCACCCTTGATGTGTACTGTCAAACTCAGTGTAAGCGTGCAGCAACTAGAATGCTATCCAGAGACCTAAGAGGAACTGACAATAGTATATGCTAATGCAAATCCTTTTAGCATTTAAGAGGGATGTGATAGAACATTCGTCTAATATATGACTATGCTTAATTTCTGTGAATAGCACTAAATTTAAATGAATCATGACATCCCTTAGCCCATGAAGGGTGCCAACAGTGACATTTTCTGTCTATCTTGAATTCTGACTTAAACAGTTATTAGTTTTGTGAGCCTCCATTTCTTCAAATATAAAATGAAGACTGTAATATCTAACCTTCTGGGAGTTGAAGAAGAAGACATCATGTCATATTGGTATAAAGCTTCGAGTCCCCAGGATTACTGAGTGTTGAGGAGTGCACACCTACACAGTGATGGCCTGATTCTGACTCTTACAAGGCTGGGGGATTGCAGAAACTCCTTGAGCATCTGAGCTTCAGTTTCTTTATCTGGGGGATAATAACTACATCTTCAGATGTTTGAAAATTAAATAATAATCGAGGAAGTGGTTTAGGAGGGTGCCTGGCTTGAGAAAGAGTAGGCTTAATAAATGTTAGCTGTTAATCTTAATCCTCTCTTTCATTCTTTCCTCTCAATTAATCTGCAGCATTTACAGTGAATAATGCAGTTCTCCCTCGTTTTATTATGCTTTGCCTTGTTGCACTTCACAGATGTTGCTTTTTTTTTTTTTTTACAATTCGAAGGTTCAAGACCTCAGTGGAGGCAGTAACCGCAGGTGTGGTGGAAACAGCAAAAGAACTGAAATTAGAAGTGGAGCCTGAAGGGGCCCCTGGGTGGCTCAGTCGTTAAGCGTCTGCCTTGGGCTCAGGTCATGATCCCAGTGTCCTGGGATCGAGCCCCGCATCAGGCTCCCTGCTCAGTGGGAAGCCTGCTTCTCCTGCTACCATTCCTTCTGCTTGTGTTCCCTCTCTCGCTGTGTTTCTCTCTGTCAAATAAATAAAATCTTTAAAAAAAAGAAGAAGAAGAAGTGGAACCTGAAGGTGTGAATGGCTTGCTGCAATCACGCGACAAAAATGCTAACAGTTGAGGAATTGCTTCTTACAGAGGAGCAAAGAAAGTGATTTCCGGACATGGAATCTACTCCTGATGAAGATGCTGTAAGGATTGTTAAAGTAACAACAGTGGATTTAGAGTATTATATAGACTTAGTTGATAAACCAGTCAGGGTTCTAGAAGACTGACTCCAATGTTGTAAGAAGTTCAACTGTGGCAAAAATGCCATCAAAGAGCATCACATGCTACAGAGAAATTGTTTATAAGAGAGTCAGTCAATAGAACAAATTTCCACAGCCACCCCAACCTTCAGCTACCATTACCCAGATTAGTCAGTAGCCATCGACATGGAGGAAAGACCCTCCACTAGCAAAATAAATAAATAAATAAATAAATTTTAAAAAATTTTTAAATTAACTATTCGCTGAAACCTCAGGTGATGGTTAGCATATTTTAGCAAGAAAGTATTTTTAAATTAAGGTATGTACATTGTTTTAGATGTAATGCTCTTGCAACGTTAAAAGTCATCTTTTAAGTATAATGTAAACGTAATTTTTATATTCACTGGGAAAGCCCCCAAAAGGTCATTTGAGTTGCTTTATTATGCTATTTACTTTATTGAGGTGGTCTGGAACTGATCTCATGATATCTCTGTGATATGCCTGTATGTCATTGGCCCACGATACCCGGAGATCTTTCTGACATTTCCGGATCTCCACGGCCTGTGGCTGGCCCTAAGGGTCTGATTTACAAATTTTGTTTGAATGCATTGCCACCATGTTCATAAACTCTCTACTTAACATCACTCCTCTAGGCAGGCATATGTATTGTAATTCCTCGTTCTATGCTCCTAGCCTTCAGAGCCCTATTGCTTATCCTGAACTAAAGAGAGATTACACCGTAATATTAAGCAGCTCTTACTTAATTTGTGACTACAACTAAAATATAGTTTTATAAAGTTAACTTTGAATTTGCTGCTATATCTTATGGGAGATGAGGCACAAAGAGCCACAGAGAAGATAATATGCTACATTTGTTCTCCAATCCATCCAACGCCCTGAATCACTCTATGGGAGTGACAGCCTCTTCTACATAATTAACTTTTAAGTGTATAAAGACCTGCTCACATAATAAGTCTAAGAAAGTACAGAAGTGCTAAGCTTGCTGGATATATGAGATAGTAAAAATTAGAAAATGAGAGCTTTCATCCTTGGTTAGCTAGTTATAAGCTAAGTTACTCAGAATAAGTTACATATCTGCTTTGAACTTCAACTTGCTTATCTGCAAATTAGAAATGGTAATGACCCCTCCTTCCACTTCTTCACAGTCTTCTTTTATTGAACATATAAGCACCTGTCCAATTTCCTCTCCCCACTAGGTACACCCATCATCCCCAGTGAGTTTACCTTCTACGACAGTCATCTCAAACTGTATTCTTGCTCCTCTCTCCCACATCATTAGCAATTGCTTTGTCACTCCAGATCAGCAATATTTCATTTTGTCCTCATCCCGGATCTTGTCGTCATCAATAATCACTGATATTTAATCATGCAACATTCTGACCATGCACTGTATTTCTTCCACACTATTTTGATTGTCAGTCTGTATCTACAGAACTCATAGTCTTTTAAAGTCTGTTTCCTTGTATTTCATGATCCCTCATCCTTCTATACTTCCTTATTTTTTTTCTGTTAACATCCCTCAGTCTGTTATTTCATTAAGACTTTTACCAATACTATGACTCACCTTGATATTTTTAATATTTATACCCACCTAGCAAAATATCAAACCAAGACTCAACTATCGTATACTCTTTCTTCAAGTATATGTTTCAATAGCAGGAGCTACTGGAGAAGTCACAATTTGTTACTATAAATTCATAATTATGAACTTCAAATATGCTCTCAGATTATATGCAAATACTACTTCATTCTACAGAAAAACTCAGTCATAAAAATAAACACAACTAATATTTTCTGATAGTCACCACCTTATGGGTATATAATACAGAGATAGATGATATATAGATATATAAATTTGTACCACAGAAATAATTTTAGAAAATATTTCTTTTCTAGTAGTACTAGAACTACTATTAATAGTAGTACTAGAAAAAAAAGTGCTACATGCTACACTTTAGATAATATCATCAAACTATATATGAATTTAACCAGAGATGAAGAACACTTAATGAATTTGAATGAGATCTGAGATTTTAAGAAATTTTCCTAAAGATACGGCTGTCATCATAGATTTTACACTGAAGTTTTAAATTTTAGATATTGTCTTCCCCTTCTTCACAAACTACCCATTTCCTGCTAGTAATTTTACTGTGTTCTGTTTGTGCTTTAGTAACCATAACTCCCCAGTTGTTTAATTTCAATTTTACATTTATATAGATAAGATACTCAAATTATCTCTTTACCTTGATTACTTTATTGTTAAGATCTTTGTTATTCATACACTTTTGCCTGGATTTTATTGTCCAGAGCTGTTATTTGTTGAGTATGGTTTAGTTTTCGTTTTGTTTCCATATTTCAAATATATTGAATACTACAATATCTACATTCTTACAACTTCAAAAATTTATTTCATTAACCTTTATACATTGCTCAGATCTTCACTTAGAATAAAGGCTTAAAGGGGCGCCTGAGTGGCTCAGTCCCTTAAGCGCCTGCCTTCAGCTCAGGTTATGATACCGGAGACCTGGGATTGAGCTACAGCAGGCTCCCTGCTTGGTGGGGAGTCTGTAGGCTGCTTCTCTCTGCCTGCTGCTCTCCATGCTTGTACTCTCTCTCGCTCGCTCTTATTCTATTTCAAATAAATAAAAAAATAAAGAGAACAAAGGCTTCAAGAAGGCAGAGAATTGTCTGGTTCACTGCTCAGTTTCTAAGGGCCATAATAATAATCGGACATGTTAGGAATCCTGTAAATATTTATTTAATGAGTGAATAGTGACTATAATAAAACCACTAGTAGGGCTTGGAACTATATCAGAGACATTTCCCAAAATGTTCAGAATGATTCAAGTCACGTGGGATGGGAAATTGGTTATCTAAGATATTAAATGACAAAAACCTTAGTGGTTTCTGTTGAAAGTTTAAATGTTTCATGGTTAAGAAAAAGATACCATTTTAAACATGTATTGCCTTCGAAGTGGCTCCTGTTTACGGACAACTGCTGGCAGCAAAGTTACCACAGAATTTAGAGAAATATTGACTGTCAGGAAAGAAGCAGAGAAATGAAGGCCCTCTTAGGCACACAAGGTAACTGAAACAGTCTCACACCTAAAGACGTATGTTTTTCTTTAATTTTACAAAAGGTGATAGAAGTAACATCAGACACAATTCAGATGATAGTTTCCTGTGCAATTAAGAGAAACTATAATGGCAGCTTGAGGAGTGGCACTCACTTGTTCTAAAAAGGAAAGCACTTAGAAAGAATGTTTACTCTACTCTCCATAAACCCATGAAATAAGGAAGATTATCCCTGGTACTTGGTATTTAATTATGCATTTACCTCCTTGTGGTATCTTTTATGAATTAAATGCATATTTACAGACGTTTTATTTATCACAAACATGTCAGGTATAGTTACTGACATTTTAAAAGTGAAGTTATTAAGGCTAAGTGCTTTATAGAATTAGTCAAGAAAATATAACAGATATGTGTGAGAGGTGCATTTTATACCCAAGTCTTCTGACTACATATCAATTCTTCTACCTCTGTGAGCTTTCTCTTCCAATTTGCAACGGATGCCAGAATCACGTATTTGTGATTCCTTGGGTTATAGCACTCCAGCCTGTCCTTTGAATGCATATTCTATATGTTCCTGATACACATCAGACACTAAAGCAACCCTAAAAGAAATGGTAGTTAATATTAAACAAATAGTAGAATTTAGTGACAATTATTTTAAAATAATTAGGAAACCCATTATAGATACATGCTTGCAGTGATTTTTTTTTTTTTAACTGAAGTATAATTGACATATAACATCCTATTAGTTTCAGGTGTATATCATCATAGTGATCTGGTATTTTATACATCATGAAATGACCGTCATAAGTCTAATTATCCATCACCATGCAGTGTTATAACAATGTTATTGACTATATTTTTTATGCTATACCTTACATCCACATGACTTATTTATTTTAAAATTGGAAGTTGGTACCACTTAATCTCTTTCACTTATTTCTCTTGCCCACCCCCCCAATCTGGTAACCAACAGTTTGTTTCTTATATCTATGAGTCTGCTTCTATATTGTTTTATTTGTTTTTTTAGATTCCACATATAAGTGAAATTATATCATATTTTTCTTTGTCTAATTTATTGCACTCAGCATAATATCCTCTAGGCCCATCCATGTTGTCACAAATGGCAAGATTTTATTATAGTTTATGCCTGAGTAATATTGTAGTGTATGTGTGTACACACAAATGCATATTTGAAATAAATAAACAAGTGAACACATATTTTTGAGTGTTTAAGTTGGTCCCCAGTCCCCTCGTCCATCAATGTCTATAACAAGAGAATTTATAATCTACCCACAGAATCTGGAAATCCATCTGCTGGCAGATACTCTAATTGTAGGCACATGCAGCTAAAAGAACGTTCCACATCTAAGACTTGTTAATCCAAAGGGACTTTCTTGGTTATTTTGATATAATCCTGACTAAATTCCACTATTCATGTAATACTAACTAAAATTTATTTTGTTTTGAGATTGTTTTAGTGTCCTTGATGTTCTTCAGGAATATCTGAAATATGCATTCAAGGACAAGCTTCACTTGCATCATCTGAATAATCATAAATACAAGATACTTGCATCAACAACTTGTAAAGTAGAAAACTCACAGCACTGTAAGAACTAGGAAAAGTCACAGGGTTAACTATAACTTGAAATGGAACTCCTCAAGTATTTTTATTTAGAGGATTAATTTAACATGTTGCAGAAAAAATTAATATGTTACAAAAAGAAAAAAAAAGTTTATCTGAAATAGCATCTTATGAGTAAAGAAATTCTTTGAGATTATTAGCATATCAAATGCTACTAGAATGATTACTGAAATTCATTGTTTTTCATGATATATCTATATCCTTAATCTTTTGCTAATAGTTCCTGTAAAAACCATTAACGCATTAACTAATGGTTTAAGCAGCCCCATCTCCTATGATAAATCAAGGCTGTAACAATATGATCTGAAGACTCTTGTTACGGTTTTCATTTTTCTCTTGCAGGGCTATTTTGTTACAAGTTATCAATAGAGCCTGGAACTGAAGCTTTCATTTTACTGGAGTCAGCAGCAAAGGAATGATTCAAATAGAGTGGGAAAAGAGACATCACGTCAACAACTTCATCAAGGTTTATTTTTCATTCCTTCCACAGTCTTGTTGCTGAAATATGGTCTGACTACTTTGCTGTACCACAGGGGAAAACAGCAGCAGAATGTGATTCAAAGCAAGCAGTTTCACGGTCTCACTGATGTAAAAAGCAGAAAAATTTGTTTTGGGCTGTTTACTGTTCTGAATAGCAATCAGTAGATTGCACTTGTAGGTAAAGTCACCTGTTAAATATGTTAAATAAATAGATGTATTCCAAGTTAATATTTATTGAAAAAAATAGATCATGGAGTCAGATTTCATCTCTAACAAGATCTTGTTAGAGAAATAGACAAATTCTAAACGTCTGGTGACAGATGAATGGATAAAGAAAATATGTCATATTCATATAATGAAATATGCTTCAGTTTAACTCAGTTGTATTCTGAGTTTAACCTGAATTAAACTGAAACTATGTTTAACTGTGAGTTTAACTAGAGTTAAACATAAACATAGTTGCAGTTTAACTGTAACTCAATCTGGATGCAATTTTCCTTAAATATATAAAATGGGACCTCAATCCTTAAGATTCATTTCAGTTCTAATATCCTAAGTTTCTATGTAGTTTTCTTTTATATAAATACATAAATCTAATGGTTGGATCCATCATAATTTGATAAGTTATTCTTATTTCTACATCATTATTATCTGAATAAGTAATATCAAAACCCTCTTTCAATTTTTTTTCTTAATTTTATTTACTTATTTGACAGAGAGTGAGAGAGATCACAAGCAGGCAGAGAGAGAAGGGGAAACAGGCTCCCCGCTAAGCAGAGAGCCCAATGTGGGGCTCGATCCCAGGACCCTGAGATCATGACCTGAGCCGAAGGCAGAGGCTTTAACCCACTGAGCCACTCAGGTGCCCCTCTTTTAAATTATTTTTTAAAAGTTTTTGCACAGTGAAGGAAACCATCAATAATAAAAGATAATCTACTGAATGGGAGAAGATACTTACAAATGATATATCCATAGAATTAATATCCACAATATATAAAGAATGTATATAACTCAACGCCAAAAAAAAAAATTTTTTTTTATTAAAAGTGGGCAGAGGACACAGTCATTTGTCCAAAGAAGACATACAGATGGTCAACAGACACATGAAAAGATGTTCAACATCACCAATTATCAGGGACATGCTAACCAAAACTACAATGAGATATTACCTTACACCTTTCAAAATGCCCAGAATCAAAAAGAAGTAACAGTGTTGGTGAGAATGTGGAGAAAAAGAAACCTTTGTGTACTGTTGGTGAGAATGTAAATTGGTGCAGCCACTGTGGAAAATAATACACAGCTTTCTCAAAAAATTAAAAATAAAAATACTACACAATGCAATAATTCCACTACTAAGTATTTATCCAAAGAAAACAACAACTAAAAACCCCCACTAATTTGAAAAGATATATGTATCCCCATGTTTACTGCAGCATTGTAGAGAGTATTATGATAAGGGGAAAGTCAAACAGAGAAAGATAAATACCATATATGATTTCACTCACATGTGGAATTTAAAAAATAAAACAAATGAACAAACAATAAAGCAGAAATAGACCTAAAAATAACAGAGAACACATTGACAGTTGCCTGGGTTTGGAGGGAGGGCGGGCAAAATGGGTGAACCGGAGTTACCAGATGAATAAGTGACAGGGATAAGTGGTACAGCGTAGGGAACACAGTCAATGGTATTGTGATATCATTGTATGGTAACAGATGGCAGCTACACTTGTAGTGAGCACAGCCTGCCATACAGAGTTATCAAGTCCCCATGTTGCACACCTGAAACAAGTGTAACATTGTGTGTCAACTATACTTCAAAAAATATATTATTTTAATTTTGGTAAAATACACATAATACAAAATTTATCTTCATCATTTTTAAGTGTCTAGTTCAGAAATGTTATATTCACATTGTTGTTCCATTAATCTCCAGAACCTTTTCATCTTACAAAACTGAAACATTATTCCCACTAAATAACAATCCCCCATTTCCTTCTTTTTCTAGTCCCTGGAAACCATCATCTACTTTTTGTTGTTGTTGCTATTATTATTATTATTATTAATTATTAGAACACTTAAGATGAGATCTAGTCTCATGACTGGCTTATTTTACTTAGTATAATGTCCTCCAGGTTCATTCCATGTTTTTGGACATGTCATGGTTTCCTTCTTTCTTAAGCGTGAATAATATTCCATTGTTTGTATATGACATATTTTCTTTATCCATTCATCTGTCACCAGACTTTTAGAATGTGTCTATTTCTCGGCTATTGTGAACAACGGTGCAATGGACATGGGAGTGTGTATGTCATTCTACTTTTTATCTCTAGGAGTTTAACTACTCTAGACATACCATACATAAATAAAGTCATAGAGCATTTGTCTTTTGGTGACTGTTTTATTTCACTTAGCATTTGCTATTTCCTCTGTATTTTATACTTATGGAACAGTGGGCAGGTTTTAATAAGTTTTAATGATAAGAAGGAAATATCACCATGCTGAACTTGGTGGAATACAACAATGACAGTGGGTTTTTAAATTATTATCTCTCGTGTTTTTGAGAGGGGACTGGGTCCAGCCAGTCAATTTTAGTTTGGAAGTTCTTCATGTAATTATAGTCACACAGTAACTGGAGCTGGATAATCTCAAAGGCTTCCTCCTTTAAAGAAGGCTTTTGACGCTGGCTCTCAGGGGGCTTTTGCTGAGTCTGTTGGTCAAAGCAGCTGTATTCAGACTTTATAGGTGAAATAAGCATTATCATAACATAGCAGTTGGGTTCCATGGACAGGAATCCAAAAGAGTAAGGGGGAAGATGTATGACCATGTATTATCTTACCCTGGAAATCACAAAGCATCACTTCTAAAATGCTCTATTCATTAGAAGCTAGGTGTTAAGATGTTCAAGGGGAGAAGAAATAGACTATCAGATGTGAGAGGAAAGGAATTACACTAGGTCTCAAAAGGAAGAATGGCAAAAGATGAGGAAACATGTTTAAAATTGCAATAAACAGTGTCAGATGAGAACATGTGTTTATTTTAATGCCATCATATATATATTTCTACATCTCCTAATTCTGTTGTTAGATTTATACAAATTATAAACATTGTCTGACCTTTTGATAATGGTCACTAGAAAATACCGAAATAGAAAAATGTCATACAGATTGTTCCTAGGTGGCAAAAGCTCAAAATAACAGAAATAAAGTACCAGGATAACAGTAATCTTCTCAAATATCCATTTTCTGATTTGGGACAAGAGGATCCTTCTATAGGCAGACCCTTCCCTGATTACCCCTGATTACCAAGTTAGCAGGATGGTAGGATCGTGAAATTCTGGAATGGTAGAGTACATGAAAACAAGGTGGCAGGTAGCTATGCCTTAAGGCATGGTGCTTGGGTACTAGAATATTAAACAAATATCCTAGGAACATTGACTTTCGTTGTAGTTTGGTCCACTTGTACCTCTAAAGTGCTTGGGTTTTCAAATAGCTTCCAGATATTGTAATTTGTGGGTTTTTTTAGCATTCATTAAATCTTATCATTTACTTTTTTCAAAAGAATAAATATCTACATTAGTGAAATGCTCAAGTAAAGAACATGAAAGGCTGATGTATTGCATTGCTTATGATATTAAGTAATTCCAAGCAAGATAAGGATCTGCCTAACAGGGGACTTCACAAACTGTTAGCTGCATAATTTATTTTTTTAATGATTCCTTTTTCTAAAATATTTGCAGATAGTTACAATGCCACATTTTCTCTGAAAATAGATAATTTTCTTCATTATTAGATGTACACAATCTAAAGTTACTCTCTTCATAAATAATATACATATAAAATTAGTCCAAGTTCTCTATTATTGATTCAATTTATACGATAAAAAATTCATTCACACCTGTTTGTATATATATTGATATACTTGTATATTATATATATATACACTGTAGGACATAGAAAAATAAGAGATTTTTTACTACTTACTTACATTTTTAGAAATAATCCATAAAAAACATTCTAAATTATAAAACTAATTTAAGAAATCATTTCTATCCAAACAAGCTCTAAAATATTAAGTAAGCTTTAGATGGCTATAAAAATATAATTGCTGAGGTCCCTTTTATTCAATAAGATGCATGTTTCTGACAGTAGGAATTTGATATTCTGAACTTAAAGGCAAATGTTTATTAAATTTTGTATCACATATTAGAGTAATGAATATGACATACAATCAAAAGAAATCAAGGTATAAAAAAGATCAGTCAAATAATAATTAGTAACATGTACTAGTGTTTTTAAATGGTGCTTGAAACAAATACATATTATGTACATTTTTCAGTTGGGGAAACTAGGTTTGGGTCTTAGGAGGGTTGTCATTCCTTCAGTGACTCTCAATTCAAACAAATGTCGTCCAAAATGGATACTCCATTCCACTACATTTATCTCCCCAGAAAAATTCTGTAAAACCTATTTTTAAAGAAAATTGGGTGTAAGATTCTCATTTTGTTTTTAACTTTAGAGCTGAGCCCCTATTCCTATGACTATCCTAAGCTTCTCTGATAACTATGAGTTTTATAAGCGAATTTATTCACCCTCCTATAGCAAAACATATTTATATTGGTTTTACACCAATGTTAACGGGACCCACTACTCCTGCCACATGTCCATGTTGATCCTAGCCGAACTGAAGTTTGCCTCTGGTGATAGTAGGTCACTTCGAGAAGTTTGGAATTATTTGCAGTTATTTAATAGAGAGGCTGAGTGAGATAGAGGCAATGATATACAGAAACAGCATGGGCTCTCCCCATCACATCACATAACCCAAGCAACGGTACCCTGTATTTTCATCACTAATACTTATGATATTAAGTACTTTCACCCTACTTAACAATAACTGCAAAAAATGGCAAGGCAGTTTTCAAAGTCTTTTTTCCTCTCTTGCAAGTCTTATTGATTGATTGCTTGATTGACTGATTTGTTTTATTTTTTAATGATGGGCTATTACCATGAGATTTTTAAGTGTTCTTGCCATCCAGAGAGCCCAAGGCAGATCCAGAAGTAAAAAACAATTTTAAAATATCAAATATTAGTATTAAATATTTGTAAACATTTAATTGCTCAATATGCAAACTGAACATGAGCTTAGTTTATGAATGCAAAAATAATGTGTGGGAGAATCTGATATTTCAGAAGATAAGTATTACAAATGTCAAAAATGATTTCCTGTGTAGACGCTCTTAGGAAGGTTTGGAGGATGTTCAACAGGAACAGAGAGAGAAGACTAAAAGGTGTACTCACGCAGCCAAAAACTAAGGCATCCAATAGAGGAAAGATGTGAGCTAATTCACAAAACAGAGGCAAAAGGAGGGTCTTGATAATGTGGCCATGTGAAAACTCTAGAAATTGGTCAGAGGATCCAGGAAGGATAACTCAGGGGGGGGGTTTAAGGGGTGCAGATTTAAATTTCTAATGTAAATTCTGACAGATTTGACCATGTGGAAAGGAAACTAATTTCCTTTTCCTTCTACCATCCCTCCCTTCTTTTGTAACACCTTCCCGCATTTTTTTTTTTTTTGCTCTTTCTCCTTCTTTTTCCCTCCCCCTCTTCTCTTTTGTTTTTTGGTTTCCTTGTGAATGAAATCTAAGATACTGTGAATTCAAAACTAATTCAGATCAACCAAAAATACTTGTACTTGCCTGATTAACAAAAGTTGTATTATCACCTGTACAATATCTCTACAAAATACTCAAACCTCACTTTCTATGGTTTATCACAATTTTCCTTGTTTCACTAAATTGCTCTAGTGGATATTTTAATATAATAATTCACATTTTTCCCAAGGCAACTTACTGTATTCAAGTAAGGCTTTGATTATGCCAACACATATCATTTTAAATTGAATACTCTTCATCTTTGCGTTGGGTTTATCACATTTTATATTTAGCAAATTGTGAGAATAGTTCATTTTGGGATAAATAATATTTTATTCCAGTTTCATTGCCATAAGGTTTTTTTAGCGTCAGAGCTCTCATTTAGACATAACACTATCTATGGATATAATTCTAAAAATATATCCTCTATTTCTGTTATTTCAATTTGGACTCATTCTCAGTTATTCTGTCAAACCCTCCCCTTCCCTTTTTTTTTTAAGCTTTCTGCATTGGTTCATTGCCCAATTTACTTCATTTCCGTGTCTTTATCTTAGTTAATAATATTTTGATGCACTTGTGATATTATGATATTACAACATCATTTTATATCCTCTTTCACTTCATTTTGGTCATTACGGGCTACGTTTTCATCATCTCAAATCTAATTCATATCATTTTAAAGCAGGCTCGTCATTGTGTGTCCAATTATAATTGTTTTCTTTTATTTCCTGTTATCTTGAATTCAATTACCCTTTTTATTCATTTCTCATCTGTTTAAATATAAACAGATTTTCTCAATTTGATTTTCTAAGGTTCTGCTTCTGCTTATAATACTTTACAATATAGTGTTTCCCTGATTTCATATACTTCCTTTTCATTTGTTTCATTTCATGTTCAGTGTGCACACACACACACACACACACACACACACAATTTCTTTTAGAGAAAATTGCTTAACCTCTTGGCATTTACTTACCACTCTTTTCAGTGAAACAATAGTTTCAGAGTTTGACTCTTAACTTCACCAACTCTGAACAGTGGTTTGAGTACATTTTCCTTGCTAAATTCATCTAATGTTACTTTAGTCATAAATTTTGTTATTACAGGATTTGTATAAATACACCTTATCTTCATTTACAATGTTGAGTCGATCTTCCTCTATTCTGTACTCTGTTTCAGTTAGTACATTTGGCTAAATTTCATACTGGTTAATAATTGGTAAAGATATTATTCTACTTTTAATTTAATTCTAAATATCCTTTCATAGGATCAAAGAAAAGTCTAATGGTGAGCAGCCTCCGAATTTGAGTCAGATAAGTAAAATGGTAGCCTTTCAATTTATTATTTACAGTAAAATGTTTTAATCATACTTGACTTCATAGCCATTTTCTCAATACTATGTGCCTCAAAAATAATAGCAAAATGTTAGATTTGCATAATTAAAATAATAAGCATGATCTCTTAAATTCTGATTCAATAAAAATGAAAATTGAAGGTACTGACACAGCATCGTATCTTTGCTCATGTTGTTTTTTGTGTGTTTCTTGAAATTCCCTAGAGAAAGTGCTAGAAATTCATACTCTATTTAAAATAACTGTCCTGTGGTTAGAACATATTACACTCCCATTTGTTGGAATTTGTCAATGAGAAAAGATTTGTTTTCTTTACATTCTCTCCTTTTCAAATGGAAGTTCTGATGTTTCATTTTCCAGAAAATGTGTCTCAGTTCTTCATGTAAATTATAAAACTCTTAGTTGACATCATCTCATTTATAGATCAACTGGCTTATCTAGAGCAGTGCTGTTCCATTTACGTGATAATGGAATGTTCTCTAGACTGACCAAGAGAGTAGCTACTAATCACATGAGCACTTGGGATGTGCCAAGTAACATGAGGGATTCATTTATAATGTTATTTCATTTTAAGTAATTTAAAATTTAAACATACATATATGCTAGTGGCTTCCGTAAATACAGCTGTATTAAGGAGATGTACCTTATATCATCTGGAACTTTAAATATCACTATTCAGTATATATCATTGTCAGGAAATCCAAGAGGATCAAATTACATGAATCCAAAGGAAATATCAAAATATAAATTTTGCTGAAAACAGCAAAATTAAAACAAAAACACACAAAAAAGCCCTACAAGTATGTTTCAGAGATTTGAGAAGAGTTGTTTGCTTGCCTTTTTTAAAAATTAGTTTAATTTATTAAATTAATAAGAAAGATTATTATTATTATTTTTAAAGATTTTATTTATTTGTTTGACACAGAGAGAGATATCACAAGTAGGCAGAGAGGCAGGCAGAGAGAGAGGAGAAGCAGGCTCCCTGCTGAGCAGAGAGCCTGATTTGGGGCTTGATCCCAGGACCCTGAGATCACGACCTGAGCCGAAGGCAGTGGCTTTAACCCACTGAGCTACCCAGGCGCCCCAGGAGAGAATATTATTGATTAACTATAAGGTAGGGCATTTTCCCTGAAACAATAAGATGGAATGAGATAAGTATAAAAACAGGTTGTAGTTCTGGAAGAAATGACAGATTAAACCAATGTTTAATGACTGGACTGAATGGATGATATGCTAAGAAAACAGGGAGAAGAGTCAGGGGATGGAACATTCCAGAAAACATCCATACTACTATTCAAATTCAAGGTAAATTACCTATATGGGGCGTTAGTATGGAGAAGAGAATATGTGTAATAAGTTGCAGCGGAGTCACAGGAATGAACTAACTTGGATGTTACTTTTTAAAGGTATTATTGTTTAGTTTCCCAGTTCCATAACATGTGTATGGTTTGGGAAAGTCTATTCCTAAACAAAAATGTCAATAAATAAGTAAATAAAGGCATAACTGGCATCTCTAAATGAAAACTAATACATTTTATGCTTTCACAATTCATATGAACCTAATTACACTTCAAAGTTTCCATGTGCCAATATGATCCTTCTAAATGTAAGCAAAGTCTAACATGAGACAGGTAGATTATAAATGTGTATCCAAAATCTTCAGAAAATTGGCTAAATGCTTCAAACAGGGAAAAATAAGAAACATTCTCTTCTGATAATTAGGCAAACTCTGGCATGTAAGGAGAAGTTCTAAATGGACACTTAAAACACCTGAGAAAAAATTTAGGCCTCCAAAGTTTAGGGACAGAGTTCTGGTTTCAGCTACAGTCTGTAAAGAATTTAGAAGTCATCATTCTATCCTCATAAACAAAAGATGAAGAGGGTGCCTGAGTGGCTCAGTCAGCTAAGTGTCTGCCTTAGGCTCAAGTCATGATCTCAGGGTCCTGGGATCAAGTCCCAAGTCAGGCTCCCTGATAGTGGGGAGTCTGCTAATCCCTTTTCCTCTGACCCTAACTTTCTCTCAAATGAATAAATAAAAAATCTTTTAAAAAATTAAAAATTAAATTAAAGAAAGAAGAAACTGAAAACCAATGACTTTTCTTGGATTCATCAAGAACTAAGCCTCAGGGTAAACTGTCACTCTAAAATCAGGAGAGGGGAAAATCCAGGGTCAGATCACAATATACTTAACTGGAGCAGAAGCTGAGGGAGTTATAAACTGTTATGACCGCTTGTATGGTAACTAAACAAATTGCTAGAGGTTGAATGTTGAGGACCCTGACAGTGAGAAACTTGTGGGGCCACAGTATGAGGAGGGTCCCAGCCATCCATGGGCTTTATCTTCACGGATCTTTACCAAGTTCCCAAAATGAAGATCCCTGGTAGGCCTCACAGGAGAAAAGAAATAACAAGCTGTGTAAAATAAGCCCAAAGTCTTCTCCATAACAAAGGTCTGCTCTCTAGAGTAAAAGTTTTCATCAAAGCTCTGTCCCATTTGGAGAGGAAACTGCTCTCACGTCATCCCCTTGTAGTCTTTCTGTCTCACCAGAGTGGAGAAAGAAATGTTCTACTAAAAACAATGATATAATCAACATATTATAGAATGTTTCTCCTCCTCCATACCTGAGCACCACACACACAAAAAAGGCTTTGGTCTACTAACTGGATTATCAATAAGGTTATGCAAGACATAGACTCTCTCTGGAAGAGCATACAGCAAAACTCAAAGTCAAGAGCAGAAACAAAAACAAGGCCACTAGAGGCATGTGAAGCCTCTGGGAACTACAGCTACAGCAAATATTTGCAGATAGCTCCACTCATAGATTAACATAAATTTTCACATTAGAGGCCTAATTACCTCAGCTCCTATTATCTGATACAATATGTCCAGCTACCAGCAAAAAATGAAGAGGCATACCAGATTGTAAGAAAAAAATATTGAAGAAACAAAGGAAGACTTAGAACCAAATTCAGAGAAGTGACACAGATGTTGGAATTATCTGAGGGGGAATTTAAAATGACTGTGGCTAATAGGTTAAGGGCCCAATGGAAACAGTACACAACACTCAGCACCAGATGGGTAATGTAAGCAGAGTGAGAACTCAAAAGGTTAGTGAAGTCTAATATCTTGCCAGCATAACTTTTCATCTTTAAATTAGTTGTGAACATTTGCATAGTGATGTCTTGAAAATGAAATAAGATATGCAGAAAATGATGTTTCCTAACATTTTAATAGTATTTTGGAGCTTACAATATGTTGTTACTTATCTTATTAGGCCCCAACCACAGACTTAGAAATTAGAATATCAGGCATTACTGTTGTCCTTGCACAAAGCAGGGTTTAGAGGCTCTATCAGTCTGTGTAAAGCAAAATCAAGCTGTGGTAACAAACAGCATCCAAACCTTAGTGGCTTACAGCACAGGTTCATTTTTCTCTTAGGTTCCTGGTTAACCAAGTGTGCGGCTTCGGCTCTCTCTAAGAAACTAGCTGCAGGAACACTTAGGGCATTGCTTTGATCTTGGTAGTGGGGGAAAAATAGCAGCATTGAGAGAAGTATGGGATGCTTCTTAAAGTTCTGTTGGAGAAAGAGCATATGCCACCTTCCCCTCATTTTACATTGGCAAAGACAAATCACAGGAGCATCTGTTGCCAATGGGAAGGACTTTTAACCCCTGCACAGACCATGGTTCAGTAGGGCAGAACCAAAAGTGAGGAGCAGAAATGATTCAGACAATAATATACTCTACAAGAGATATTCAAGTTTAACCCAAGATTGTGCGGTGGCACTATTTGATAGTAAGCTCTCTGATTCCAAATTTAGAGTTGTTATGATTCATCACTTAGAAAATAAAACAAGAAAAACTTAGAACACAAAATTGAATAACTAACTTTAGTAGTATTAATTCAGTATGCAAATGACTTCCTTGGTGTATCAGTTAGGAGTGGTATCAACTACATATTTTTTTGGTGAATAATTGGGAGTTTTATTTTCCCACACAGAAAGAATTTCTAAACAGATAGTCCCATATCTGACCCAGCGGTTGCATGTTGCTTCAAAGATACAGGCTTTTAGGACACCTGGGGGGCTCAGTGGGTTAAAGCCTCTGCTTTCAGCTCAGGTCATGATCTCAGGGTCCTAGGATGGAGCCCCGGAATTGGGCTCTCTGCTCAGCAGGGAGCCTGCTTCTCCCTCTCTCTCTGTCTGCCTCTCTGCCTACTTGTGATCTCTCTCTCTCTTATTCTCTCTCTCTGTCAAAAAAAAAAAAATTACACAGGTTTTTAAAAACTTTTTTTAAAATATGACTTTTATTTATATACTTATCTTATTATGGCCTCTAATAACTGCCCCATGTCCATAATTCAATGTAGAAAGAAAGATACACTTAAGAGGCAGAAGTTTTGTA
Source organism: Procyon lotor (assembly GCA_028646535.1). Taxonomy (NCBI): domain Eukaryota; kingdom Metazoa; phylum Chordata; class Mammalia; order Carnivora; family Procyonidae; genus Procyon; species Procyon lotor. Next base: position 17,028,581 of record CM053613.1, read on the forward strand.
GCAAATGAAAACTTATTGTCCTTGGCTGCATTTTAATAAACATTATATTTCTCAATAAATGCAAACTTCTTTTATCTAGTAGTTACAAATTGGATTTTGTAAAACCTATTGATTTTAAACAGAAGAAAAATGGAATTAAAAAAGTGAAGGCCAGAAAGGAGACAAAAGGAACAAAACAAGTGAACCAAATGGTGCAAAATAAAATAAAAAATAAAAAAAAAATTACTTATCATTGTGGAGTTCAGTTTTAAGTAATTAATTCTAACCGTAAGTTAGTGTAGATTAAGTACATTTTGGAGTTAAGAGTGTGTAGTATGTTAAGATTAAGTGCTATAAGATATGGGGCAACATATTAAAGTCAAGCTAAATCTTGGTCTCAGGAGCTTAGGACCTCTTGCGAGGACCACCGTTCCTCCATGACAGGCTTCATTTTAAGCCGGAAAAAGACAGGCCTAGGGTACGGGTGTGAAATTATTTCTGGAATTTAGATTCTTCCACTTCCCTGTGTGACGCCTAGCCTCTGAGTTGCTCAAATGCACCAATGAAATGCATAGATTTAGGTAATTGCCATATAAAGAATAAGGAACTCGCCTACGTGTGTAGTGATGTATGTGCTTATTTACTCGAGTGCATAAAAATGCTGAGAAGGGGAGAGGCAGGGCTTCCCACCTTAGCACTGCGCTGTGTGGTATGTGCCGGTGAGAGCCCCAGCTAGCTGGAAATAAATTCTCCTACTGTTGCATCCAGCCTGCCTTTTGTGGGTTCTTTTGGGGAGGGTCTCGATCCAGACATAACATCATTATAAATATGAAATTCAAATGCAATAAATATGTGTGATATAAATGGACAAGCAATTTTGTAAAAGTGTCATCAAGATAGATTTAAAAGACAGGAAAAGAGAGTAAAAAAACCTAATTTACCCTGCTTACAAATGACTCACTAAAAGCATAAGGACCTACAAAGGATAAAACTAAAAGAAAAAAAACAAACAAAAATACTAAGCAAATCTAACTAAACACAGTAAATATAATAATACTGGGCAAAATGGACTTTCCTATATAGCTATTATAAGCATAATGAAGTTTACTTCAACATGGTTAATTAAACCAGAATATAGTATAATTTTAGATTTGTGTGCATCTGATAAATAGCTCCACAATATGTACAGTAAAAATTAACAGAATTACTGGGAGAAATAGAGACTAAAAATGGTAGTAGGAGATTTTCACACAATTTTCTCAGGAATTGATAGAATATGCCTATAAAATAAGCAATGAACAGAAACTTTAAACAAAATGGTTGACAATCTATGGAAAACAAAAACAAAAATTTCAGAATATATGCTTTATTTCATATACATAGAAAGTTTATATAAATTGAACCACAAAATTTAAAACCTGTGATAACAAATTTCAAACGATGAAATATAGTTCATAATCTGACCTTAAAACAAAACAAAAAAATAAGCAAATAATGAAATATAAGGAGAAAAGTGCCATGCCTAACAAACAAAAATACCTCCATTTGTCAAATAAGCACTTATAATGGAAACCAAAAAGCAATTTTTGCAAGCCAGAAAATAAAAATACTAAATATCAAGAAATCAGAAAGTATCCAAACATGGAAATACATAAAAGTGGGAGAACACCAGATCAACATGAGAATTTGGAATTTTCAATAAATACTGCTAGAAAAATTGCTTACCCATGCAGAAAACAAAACAAAACAAAACAAAATGGCTTTCTATATGGAAAATGAAATTCTTTCCTCACATTATTCAGTTTCAGTTGGGTTCAAGACTAATATATAAATGAAGAAATCTTAAAATCTTTGAAAAAATAACAGAAGAATATCTTTTCCAGTAAATGTTCTCCAGTAAAAAAAAAATCCTTAAATCAAACTTTAGGAAAAAACACTACTAAAAACAAAATGATTGATAAACTTAACCATATTAAGAAACTCTGTCCAATAAATGCTACAAAAATTTTTGAAAAAAGATAAACCATTAAGCAAGAGACAATATTTGCAGAACACATAACAAGCAGTATCTAAAATATTTAAACTACTAAGAATCAGTAAGAAAAAACAAATAACTTCAAACAAAAAATAAAGAAAGTAAAAAGTTCACACAAGCTTTCAACAAAAAGGAAACCTACATGGTCTACAGAGAAGTTAAACGATGTTCCAATATATCAGTAATCATATGCCAAAAAATTAAAATAAAAATGAGATACTATTGCACAATTTAGCCAAAATAAATTTTAAAAGCATAAGATGACATAACGTAAATAGAACTTCATATTGAAAAAAAAAAAAGCATAAGATGACAAGTGCTAGAAAGATCATAGATCAACAAAACCTTTCTTGACAATTGTTAAAGGGATAAATTTGTATACCACTGTGAAAACTACTAAGACAATCCCTAATAAAATTAAATATGCATATAACCTATCACTCAGTAATTTCATGCCTAAGTGCATATCTCTCCCACAAGAACAGTACAAACCATAGTAATCCAAATATCAACATAGATAAATCCTACAGGTATAATAATATTAAATAAATAGTCATGATTTAATACGTACAAAGTTCCAAAAGAGGCAATAATAAATAATGCATTTTTACTATTTTCACAAAAGTCAGGATGGCGGTTCCCTTACTTTGAATGGGGAACATGTGGTTTGGAAAAGGCAGACATTGGGCTTCCAAAGTACTAGCAATAATCCATTACAAACCAGGGTATTATCTGAGTATTTACTACATAATAACTTCTTCAACTTCTTCAATAAAATCTTACAGATTTTATATACTTTTAATATTTAGGGTGAATTTCTACAATAAAATTATAAATTATAAAGAACTTAAAAACTATAGATGCACTATTCTTTGTGCATCATACAAGACATTAGGAAAAGAATACAGATGTGGAGCTAGATCTAACATGCTTCAAATAATTTTCTATTACTACCTAAGCTTGACCCTGGAGGGCATTGGACTTCCCTATAAAAGAGGCACATGGGGCACCTGGCTGCTCAGTTGGTTAAGCATCAGACTCTTGGTTTTGGTTCAAGTCAGGATCTCATGGGTTCTGAGACTGGACTCCGTGCTCAGAGGGGAGTCAGCTTCAAGATTTTCCACCTCCTTCCCCCTAGGGAATCTTCCCCCGCCCCGACTTGTGCTCTCTCTCTGTCAAATAAATAAGTTCTTTTTTAAAAAAATATTTTATTTATTTATTTGACAGAAAGAGAGAGAGAGAGAGAGGGAGAGAATTGAAGAGAAGGAACACAAGCAGAGGAAGCAGCAGGCAGAGGGAGAAGCAGGCTCCCTGTTGAGCAAGGAGCCTGATGCAGGACTCGATCCCAGGACCCTGGGATGATCACCTGAGCTGAAGGCAGACACTTAACCCAACTGAGCCACCCAGGTGCCCCAATAAACAAAATCTTTAATAAATAAATAAATAAATAAATAAATAAATAAATAAGCAGAGGACCATGGTCAGGGATTAAATGAGGTCATCTAAAATGTTTGTTTTGTTATCTTCCCAAACATACTTGTTTTTATTCTTAACATTTGTTAAAGCCACTACTACTTATTTCCTAATTTCTCAGGCCAGAAACTGGCTTGTCAGACTTTTCCTCATTTTTCTCTTCAATTTGAGCCCCAATTCCACTGCATGGTATGTCCTAAAGATCCTACAAATGACTTCTCTATTTCCTAATGCCACTCTGTGTTTAGGTTTCTGTAATCTCTAATCTGAAGTTATTTCGATGGCTTTAAATTTAGTGTTCTTGGCTACACTCTCTTCTTCTTCCTTTTTTTTTTTAAGTTTCTTATGAATTAACTGAGTGACCCTTCCCAAAATTGCATGCTTGTTCATTTATCCGCCCTCCTTAAATAATTCAATTACTTATAATTAACTAATTGATAATATCCAATTTCCACTCCATTTGTTTATTTATACATATTCATGTATCAGTCTAGTCATTGTTCCATCCATCCATGTATCCATCCATCTAAAATCACCTCTTTATTCTAAGCAAGTATATTCGATTTTTTTTTTAATGTAATGACTGAGGCTGCCATAATCTAATGAAGGGTATTTTCCACTATAACAGTATCTCTGTAATCTTATATTTACTTTCTCTCTGTAACACTTTTTTCCTCCAGAATATTGAAATATGAGTATCTGCTGAAACCCACTTTGCTGTCCCATTCCTCTGTGATGTAGCTTCTGTCTCCATAGTCCTTTACTACTGGTAAGCACCCTTTCACAATTAGTCCTGTATGATCTCATCTTATGTAGGATGCCTTCTTTGATTGCCTTGGATAATGTTAATCATACTCACTTCCATATTCCTTCAGAGTTTTCTATCAATAAATCCATTTTATTATGTTTACTTATTATGTTTACATATCCCAAGTTATTGAGAATAGAAACTGGCAAACTTAACTTCATATTCTCATAAACTACACAAAGAGCTAGAAATGCCAAATGGCATTTGGTAGAAGATATGCATTTCGATGACATAATTTTGATGATTATTAAATTTTAATTCCCTTTTTCTTATGTATCAATCTATACTCCTGACTTGCAATGCTTGTTTTCAAGCTTTATCTATTCTTGTCTTTTTTTGAGGATTGTGCAGCCTCCTCTGTTTCCTGTATAGTCTGGTAAATCTGGGAAACTTAATAAATATTGGAATAATAACCACATCCTGTGAGCCAAGTTCCTGTTATTTTTATTTCTCTCCCCAAGACAACTTTATAGACAGGAACTTCAAGGGAAATAATTTCATTATCAATGACAGTTGAGCTTACACTTTATAAAATTCTTTCTATTTTCCCTGTCTGTGAAATTTATGAGATACCAAATGGGTTTAGGAAAGTAATTTGAAGTAACACTCTGGCCTTAATATGAGAAGTACTAAAACTTCTAATTGTATTTCAGGTAGTAGATCAACTTGACCTTACATAATAGGAACCTGGAAGATAGAAGGCATTTGTGTATTATTAATGTTCAAATTTGTATACATTCCCAATGTTATCTTTATTTAAAATACCAATGTATTACTATATTGTGATAAGACAGGCTTAATTCTGACTCTACCAAATTCACATGCTTATACTCTAAGTACAGCACCAATAAAGTTACATTATCTGATCTGGAAACACTCTATGCTGTGGATCACCTTTATCAACAAGCAAAGAGTTGTGAATAGAGTCCATTTGTCACTCACTGATGAAATTTCAGGGTTGAACAGATTGGAGAAAATCACCATTTCTTTTCTGTCTCTTGCATTTTCTTATGAGTACTTATAAAATTAACTGAGAGAAGAGCACAATTTAAAATATATATATATATTTTCTCTATTGGCACGGTTCTCTTTTGTACAGGCAAATCATATCATTATCCACTCTGCAGCAAGTGAATTTTCTTCCAATTCTTAGCGATCATTCTTTTTTTTAAAGTTCTATTTAGAAAATTGAAGTAGCTTTCTATTGATAACCACCCAGAGCGTAGCCACCTAGTGCTGCTTTATTTCAATAGTGTATTTGAGCTGAAAAGACAACCTGTCTTTCCATCCTATGCCTTTGAAAATTAAAACACTGGATTTAGATAACCTGTATTGAAATGATGCAGATGGGAAGGAGAGGAAGTAATGTAACCTACTTTGCATTCACTATGCATCTGAAACATTTGCTTTCTCTATGAATGAGGCAAGGGCTCATTTCCTCATTTCACCTTGATGATTATGAACTTTTTACACAACCAAATTTTCTCCTGATTATAATTTGATGAAGAAAATGTCACAAAAATTAAATCCAATCAAATGGCATTCCTCAGGAAAAAAAAAATATCTTTATACATGTACATAAAGCTCCATACCTTGCATCTGCTAGGTTGCTAAGTCAAGGATAGAATATAATGTTACTGAGACGATGGCTTATGGATATAGAGAAGATCACCTACTCCTTGTGTCTTTACAAAGCCTTAGCAAAGGCATTTGTCACTGTCAAACCTATGAATATGCATGCTTTGGTTGTGGATGAGCTATAACACAGCTATTCACCATAGTTATAAATCAGCCGCTCCTTGGAATATCATTTCTTGTTGCTACATAGAAGGTTAACAGAAAGGGAAAGTGTTCTCCTTACCATTTTGTACTTCTCGTGGAAATCGGTTCCCTCTGGTGACATTTATGAAAGAAACTGCAGTCCTGTTAATACTTGTGAAAAGTATGAATGGTCAGCATATCTGTACTCAGATGCTCCATCTGTTTCTATTAATTCAATTTGTCTTTAATGTCCCAACCCTCTAATTATCATCTGTGTCATCTAAAATTTAATAACCGAAATCATGGGCCATGGTTCTGATCTTTCTTTGGAGTCTTTATTAAGAGTGGAGGTAAGGGGTGCCCGGGTGGCTCAGTTGTTAAGTGTCTGCCTTCGGCCCAGGTCAGATCCCAGGGGCCTGGGATCGAGCCCCGCATCAGGCTCTCTGCTCTGCAGGAAGCCTGCTTCTCCCGCTACCATTCCCTCTGCTTGTGTTCCCTCTCTCGCTGTGTTTCTCCCTGTCAAATAAATAAAATCTTTAAAAAAAAAAAAAAAAAAGAGTGGAGGTAAAAGTTTAAATGATTTCCTGGGGTTTTTTTTCTTGATTTCCTCAGTGGATGAAATCCCAAAAAGCAACTTATGGACTTTCTTGTGTATATGGTACAATTTCGTGAATTCTGATACATTTCTGGATCTTAAATATGTATGTGACAAGTAAAAGGTGTATGACAGTCAAAAGAAATATTTAGGGAGAAGTAGATTTTGACTGATTGCATCATTTGGAGAAAATTAATATATTAATTATTAATATAAATTCAGCTTTTTATTACATTGCAAGAATAGAAATTAGGAGCTCAGCATTTAAATTCCATATGATAATAATACTTTACAGAATACATTATGAATGAACATAGCCTTTTATTCTGTTGAATATGTGTATAGGAAATTAGATTATTGTGCTTACTAAGGCAAGAGTTAACATATAATATACAAACTTCTCAATTAAAAGTTCATGGAAAGAAATGTATGTACATTATTGTATTTAAACCTCATCTAAACCAGTATGTCTTCTGATTCCATTTTGTAAGGAATGCTGCTTAAACTTTATGAACACTCTTTGGAGGTGACATTATGTTAGTTGTATTCATCTGCTTGAAGTTTCTTTTCTATTCGTACTCAGACTTGTCCTTCCAACTGCCTGTAATTCCTTTCTTAAACCCCCCAAAAAGGGTAAAACTTAGGGAATTAGAAATTTATTTCTAAATGACTCTTTACATACAAATACATGTGCTATTTTTGATGATCAGTGATGTTATGGAAGAAAGGAATTCATCTTCTGTAAGGTTCTATCTGATAAGTGTTTATCATTCTAGGGCTATTTCATACTGTATTGAAATTACTTTTATAAACAAGGGTCTATATATTTCTTGGTCTATAAGAGATTCACCTTTTCTACCATAGTTTTTAATTACATTATTTCAGGACACCTGGGCGGCTCAGTCGGTCTCCCTTCAGCTCAGGTTATGATTCCCAGGGTCCTGGGATCCAGCCCCTCGTTAGGCTCCCTGCTCAGTAGGGAGTAAGCTTCTCCCTCTTCCTCTGTCCCTTCCTTCTGCTCCTGCTCCCTCTCAAATAAGTAAATAAAATCTTAGGGAAAAAAAAAAAAAGAACATTACTCCAAATGCTCACCTGTGCAGCGACTGGAACTAACAATACACCTTTGTCATCAAACGCAGTCTTACGGAGTCTTATTATTGAACTGCTTTATTTCCATGCAGTTCGGAAATACTTTAAAGTACTTTACGACACTGGTTATGTACACGGCTGTGTGCACACCTATTTGTACGTATGTGCAAGTGTGTGTATGTGCTTATATAATAGGAACTTTATTTAATTGGGGGAAATTTTTCAAATCATCGCTCACAAAATTTCAAGGTAGCCTCCTGCTGGATACATTAAGACACTGATTTCTTAGTTCTTCCACAGCAATCCTATCACATATATTGAATTTATTCCTATATTTGTTTCCCCATCATTCATCTGAGCTAAGCTTTGTGTTTTCTTTGCTACACAGAATAAATGTTGTTACCTCCAGGAAGATCTTCCTGTCTGACTTCAATTTAAAGAGAATTTTATTTTCTTATACCTATAGGGGGTGCATTGCATTCCCAGCTAGAATATGTACTATGTAGATTATTTTTATATTACCTTTATAATACAGTACTCAGTAGAGTGCTAATAAATACTAGTGGGTATGTTAGGAATAAAAGAAAATATAAACATATTCTTTTTAAAATAGTATCAATTATTTCTCATTCACGTCATAGAAAAGCAGGTGTTGAAATCACTGAGACTAACAGTTTTACTAACTCACACAGAAACTCCAAGTGAATTTTTCTCTGTACCTCAATAGCAACTGTGTGTTTGCTGAATACTGATGACCTTGAAATATAGCGTTCTAGTTTTAATAAGACAGGTAATTAAGTCAACTTCAAATATGGCTTTGCACCATAAGACAGTGTCAGGTTCAAGGAGAAAATCCTTAGTTGCATATTAAGCATATTTCTTTTTAACTAATTAGCTGAAACATGTTTTCTTCTATTTGATTAATATTTTTAATAAATTGCAAGTAATCAACTTTCAGTTAGAGGAGAATATAAGTGGAAGTGAGTTGTCTGCTTCTTCACTAACAAGATAACTTGTTCTGGATTGGCCAAAGTGCAAAGCCACGGTCTCTCTAAAAGCAAAGTATGGATAAAGAATGGAAAGGGTTCATTTCCTAATTAGCAGAAAATTCTACCTGACTGATATCATTAGTCCAATCTAAATCTTCTCCAACCTAACAGCTCCCCGCAAATCCATATCCTTAATGTAATGAGCAAAGTGCTTTCTTCTTAGGCTATCACCTTCTGATACCTGTCATCCTTTATATCCCCCACGTAAAGACCACCTAAAGACCAATGTGTATTTGAATTTTTAAAGATCAATAAAATTCTTTATTATTAGAAATGATTTTTCCTTTTTCTTTTTCTTTTCTTTTCTTTTTTTTTTTTTTTAAGTTTCAAAATATTGAAGATCCTAATTGAGCCAAAGGTTTATGTCCAGGTCTTATCATGGTGTTTCTTTCTCTCTCCCTCTCTCTCTCTCCATTCTCATTCTCTCTCTCTTTCTACCCCACCCTCTACCCCTTCCCTTTCACCTCCCTGATTATCTTTCTTTGCCAAGTGATAAAGGGGAAATAAAGAAACAAACTTTCCATGAAAATTTTGTTCAAAAAGAAATCAAAATCATATTTAATTGTGGAGAAAACATGTTGCCATATACAAAAGAGAAAAAGCAATTCACTTATAATAGTTATGTTGAAAATTTGCTTCACTGTAAGAGACTAAAGCAATTTCCCGGTGTAAACAACTATCTTTGTCCCAAAATTCAAACGAGAGATAAATGCAGATAAATGCACGATGGAATGGTTAACATTTTAATCATAGTGAGACCGAGAATAACATTTTTTACTTAAATATATTCCATTTATCTATTAAAATATGTTACTGCTTTTACACATGTTAATTTTCATTTAATATTGCTTCTGAATTGATTAAATGCATTTCAACAATTAATATATCCCTCTCCTTCCATAGGAGTTAATAATTTGCCACAAGGGATCATTCACTTATGAGTGGCATATCTCTATACATTGCAGAGTTAAACTTTATGAATAATTCACTTTGCCTTTCATTAGTTATTTCTGATTCCATATTTTATTAACTGTCCTGGACATATTTTTGCACTCCACAGAGAATGTGACCTACACATGATCCACTAACAAAAGAAATCTGACTGTTAGAGGTTAAAAGCACAGTAGAGACCCAGTTTTAATTTCAAATTTTTCAGAGGAGGATGAAACTTAGAGAGTTAATAGTTTTCCCCAAGGTCAAAACCAAAGAGTCAAGCCAGGATAAAATTTAAAGGAAAAACAATAGGAAGGGCTACTCCAAAACATTACACCTCGTTTCAAAATCTTTTTTAATACTATCTATTGTCCGAATACAAGGTAATCAAGATGGTTTAGAGGAAATTTTGAAGAAATGCTTAAGAGAGTGGATTGTGGTAATCATTTTACAAGATATATGTATATCAAATCATCAAGACATACACCTTAAGCATATATTGATTTTTGGTCAAGTATACCTCAATAAAGCTGGGGAGAAAACAGAGAATAAAGCAGATAGGTTTACATTATATCATCTAAAAAGGTGGAGATTATAAAATATACAAATTAAGTGATAAGATATGCCAGTTTGAAAGAATATCAAGGTATTCATTAGAAAAGCTTAATAACAGATAGATAGATAGACAGATAGACAACACCGATTAAACAACCCTGGAAGTCAGAGTACACACAGAAGAATGCAAGAAACTAGTTGCCTTTCAGAAACCTACTAAGAAAAGACATTTTTTGGGGGACATTTTTCTCTGATTATTTCTTTGATAATTTCAACCCCTAATTTCTTTATTACCTCATTTAAATTTTGGATCTCTTGGATTTATTTTCTAAGTCCTATGATTTTGTTTATTTGCTTTTTGTTCTTTTCCTTCTGTTGCTTCATTATTCTCTCCAAAAAATTTCAACTTAATCATTTAAAATAAAAACAGGGGTGCCTGGGTGGCTCAGTGGGTTAAAGCCTCTGCCTTGGGCTCAGGTCATGATCTCGGGGTCCTGGGATGAGCCCTGCATCTGGCTCTCTGCTCAGCAGGGAGCCTGCTTCCCCCCCTCTCTCTGCCTGCCTCTCTGCCTACTTGTGATCTCTCTCCCTCTGTCAAATAAATAAATAAAATCTTTAAAAAAAATAAAATAAACAAAAACATTTAATGCATTTTGGATAGACATTCTGTTTATACATAGTAACGCAGCAGAGAAAAAATAATCTCTGTACCCTTACTTACTGTACCCCAGTAATAAAAGACAGATTAGCAGGAGAAAAACAGATTAGCAGGACAAAAATATACCTCGTGTTTATATAGGAGAGACCAAGGAAAACTAGGTAACTCCCCCAAGTGTTCCAAGCTACCACCTTAAATATCACTTCATTCTAAAGACAAAAGAAGATGGAGGGCAGTTAAGGAGGCTATTAGGAAAAGCACTGTAAACAAGGCTAAGGTTGTTATGCAGATTGAGATCACTGTCTTCAGCACTGATAAGAATTTCTACTGATTGTCAGCCTAAAGGGATGCTGGTTACAAAGCTTTTCCTGTGTCTGGTGTGTCTTAAAAATAATCGGCCTAAAATAATCCTTATGCCAAAGAGACATATTTTAGGGTGGCAAATTCTGCTCCCTTTCACTAATTTTATCAGGATCTTCTTATATATGTATATATAACAACTTTTTTGCTCTCTGAAGGCATTTTGAAAGCCTTTTCCTTGCTCTGTTTTGGCATCTTCCAGCTTCCCCCCCCCCTTATCCTTCTGGATTACTTTTCTTTCTGCCATGTTCCATCATGTACCAGTTATTAGCCCCCACCCCTCAGCTCCAGAACCTCCCCCTTACACTCTTTTTCTGATTATTCTGGTTTATTCTTTGACTCACCACTATGGGCGCCAGAGGGAACTGGACCTGAGCACAAAAGAAACTAAAATGGTCCTTGAGCCTTGGATGTTCATTTCAGCATCACCTCAGCAACAGTCTCCTCGCTCTAGAAACTGCAGTGGGTCCAGGTTTTCTTTATTGTTTTGTTTTGTTTGCACGCATTAGACCCATCCTCATTCTGCTCCTTCCCAGGAGCCAGGCAGTGCTTACTCCTTTGAGACCCGAGTCCCATTTCTAAGCAGCCCTGAGCTATTGAGTTCACACTCACCAGGAACAGCCTCTCTTCAGTCTTCAGAGTGCCTCCTCCAAAATTCTAGGTAGTCATAACCCCAATATCTTCCTTTTTACTCAGCCCTTGAAGTGGAAGCTGTTGCTGCCACTGGTACCTGTATGACATCTTTCCTTTTGGCCATTCCACTACTTTGTAGAACCTGCATAACTCATGTTTTCAGTTTCTCTTTTCCTGATGTGAACCTGATACTAGATTTTTCTCTGTGCGTCTTTATTTTGATTATCTACTAACACTTTGAACTTAAGGATGAAGACTAAGTTACTTAATTGGAGCCATGCCAATTGATGGGTGCATTATTATTTAAGAGCTTGTTCCAGGAGGCAATCATTTCACTGGGGCGCTCGGTATCATCACGAAGAGGTTCTTTCTCTGGTTGAGTCCGATTTTCTAGAGATGACCCTCCTCAGCCTTTACCTAATGGATTTAACTACCCGGCTATTAGGTGTGCAAAGCTGAAGAAGAAAAAGAAGGAGCCACTTTTTTCTGTATGTAAACTCCCAGTTAACACTACATGTCCGGATCTTCAACTCAACATTATTCTGTCTGGTACCTGATACTTCCACATTCCAGACTTATTGACAGAGAGAGAGGGGGAAGCAGGCTCCCCGCAGAGCAGAGAGCACCATGTGGGGCTTGATCCCAGGACCCTGAGATCATGACCTGAGCCAAAGGCAGAGGCTTAACCCACTGAGCCACCCAGGCACCTCCCCTCTAAAAAGCTCTTCACTATAGTTTCTCCACTGAGGTAATGGCTATTTCACATATAAACTGTTGTGATAAGACTGTTATATCACACTTGCGGCTTGCTTGTTAATACTCTATTTTTATTAATTTGTTATTATTTGAAATTGTTCTTTTCATCTATAGGATCCAAAGAACCCCATGATGTCTTTTTTTTTTTTTTTTTCTGGTAGCATCAAATGTTGGATGGTGTATGAAAATAAAGGCATGCCCATCTCTTCTAATATTGACAACAGGAGTGTAAAATATACAATATTTTGAAGAGAAATTTAACTATATAAAGTTGACCCCCCCAAAAACCTTTTAAATATGATTTTCCTCCACTTTAACATAAGCAAAAATTTAAAAACATGAGCAAAAATTAAAAATACATAAACATTCATGTACAAGTAAGATCACTCTCACAATCTTTCTAGTAATAAAATGTTTAAAAACAACTCAAGTACCTCAACCCCAATAGATTTTATTGCAGCCATATGACAAAAGTATAAGCAAATATTTGGGAAACTAAAAATAAATTCTCCAAAAGCTTATATAAAAGAGGCAAAATCACCATATATGAGTCTAATTTATTAAAATAAAAATAATCAATTATGTATATGCATTGAAAGTAGAACATAGTAAAATATTTTAAAAAGTGATAGGAATGAATACTGTGTTAATTTTATTTTAAAATATTCATTTTCTATATTGTAAATATAATATATATTTTCATGAGTTTTATTATAAAATATATTTTAAAACTCTAAAATCATACATTTAATTATGTGAAACATACCTCTCACTATACAAATTCAAGTAGCATTGTTTACTCTAGAAAAGAATAAGTTAAATAGATTTTGTCCAGTGGTTTCCAATCTAATATCAAGAGTTGTAGGCTTAACTGACTGGGCCACCCAGGTGCCCCAAAACAATATTTTTAAAAGCTGTAATACAGAGGATTAAATATTAAGGGAAGGATTTACTATCAATGAGACCTGCTCATAAGGACCAATTATAAAGTCACTCTAAGTTTATTATAGACATTTAAAATAATCTGTAAAGGTTATAAGACAGTCATTGAGAATGCTATTTCTAAGACTAGACAGTAACATTAAATATATTTAGACCAATGGTTTCAAATATAAATATCCCTGAGAATGGTAGTACATTCATTTTGAGGCACACAGTGCCTGATACCAGACATCAGGTAGAAAATAAGAAAATGATAGGTATTTTTTCCCTAATAAACAGTATCTATGCATTTTATTTACCCAATCTTTTGAATTCAAAATAGAATACAGAACTATCCATACTCTGTGAAGTTAACTGTCTAGAAAAGACAGATTTGCAATGAAGTCATATTGCATAGTATTGTGAAAGCATTATCATTACTTAGACCAAGGTAGAAGCTGCAGAAGAAAAGCCACAAGTAAGTGTAAGACTAAAACTCTAGTACAAATTCACAAAGGAGTTAATATTTATGTTGAGATATGAAAAAAATAAAATAAGTCAATACAAGCCTGGAACAAAAGATTTGGAAAAGGGTATTCCTGACAGAGGAAGGCTCCAAACATTCTAGGGATGCTCTTTTTATCTCGGATGAAATGATGAATGGTCAAACTGGAAAGTTCTAAAAAAAAAAAACAAAAAAAAACCTGCAAAGTTCTGCTGGGTTCATCGTAGTTCATGACACATGGAATGAAAATGTGGATCACTGAACACCTAAAAGTAGACAACTTGTTTTAAAACAAGGAAAGGCGCCCAGGAGCAGAAGAATTGCACAACCATGAAGTCTCCGTTATGAATCTTAAGGATGATCATGATACTCAAAAGTTTGCATTGTGACTTTAGCACATATGTTATGTACTTTTAATTGTTATAGCAAAGAATGTTTGAGAGGCACAGGATGGCATCCTAATTCACAGGGGGAGCAAGTAATCACAGCAAGGAAGACTGTAGTTTTAATAATAGAAGGAAACACAATTCTCTCTAATGCTGTTCACCATACACCTTTTAGAAGAAACACAACATTCTAGAAGACCAATCTCTCAAGTTGTAATGTAGTAAATAAGTACAGGTCAAGCTTCAGTTCACATATAAGAAGTTTAGGATGTTGGTCATGTATTCCAAACAGGAAAAAAAAAAAAAAAAGTGAATTTAAATAGCGATGTGTTTGCTTTAAAAAATGAATAACAGCTTAAAATTGTAATAATTAGTCTTACTGAATGACCTCAAAATCAAAATAAGGCCTCTCAAGGGCATCAAGGGAAAAAAAAAAAAGAAATAGTAAAGCAATTAATTTGAGTTTCTTCTCATTAAGTTCTCATAATTACATTTGCAGCATTAAGTGTATTTATGTGAGGGTCCTACTATTTTATTTGGATAGTAAAAGTGACTTTGTTCCATCTTGAAAAAAAAATTGGACTGTTCATATTGAACATTAAACTCAGAAGTTTCCATGAAAGTGACTAAGAAAAACATAGTCCACAACTATGGATTTTAAGGATTCACAAACATTTTATATTTTATAATACACTACATTTCATGTACATTTACAAAACAAATAAGAAGTGAGTCTGGTGACCTTTTTTTTTTTTCTGTCTGGGATTGTTGAGAATGACTGATGTAACTAAAGCTTTTCAGTCAGGTGATTAATTTAAAATAACTGTGTGTGTGTGTGTGTGTGCGTGTGCATGCATGTGTGTGTGTGTGTGTGTGTGTGTTTGTGAATGAAAATAAAGTCAACTATTCGAGTACTTAACATCCAACAAGATCCTACCTTAGATTTTATTGGAAAGTATGGCCACGGGGAGACTGAAAGTGTACCATCTGAGTTTTAAAACAAGTAATAAATGAGCCTGATTGAAAACCTAGAGAAATCATGTGAAAGAGAAATGCCCCTCTCATTTCTCCAGAATCTGGTATTTGAGAGCTTGGATTAAAGCTGAGGGAAATGTACTGTCTAGCACAGAAGTCCAGAATATGACCCCCTTGTTTCATAGCTGACCTTTTCCATTCACAACATGGGAGGCGACAGACGGGCCAGAAGTCATATATGGTGGAACTTCCCACACGTGGGAGGAAAAGACAGGGCTGTGGAAAAAGACCTCACACTCTTGCCAACATGATACCTTTAAAATGAATACGTTTAAAAATGAGGATGTCCAAAACATGTCTACAGTTGGGAGAAAACAGCATTTACCTCAGGCAGTAGGTAAACACAGTTTGTGAAAATGTGAACTTCGCACAAGAAGATTCTTGGAACTGCTCTGTAATGAGGAACACTAATTGTTACTGTTAGTGGTTTTCCTGCTTTCAGCTTTACAAGCTCTACAGTCCACCGTCAATAACATCGGAGTTAGAATTCTGAAATACTCTGTCCCCGTTTCAGTTACATGGCTCACCTTCCTCCTCAAGACAAAATCCAAATTCTCCTCCACAAAACAGAAAAGTCTCCACAATTTGGTGGTTTATCCTTTTCCAAGCACTCCTTCTCACACTTCCCTCCACGCACCTTAAACTCTAGCCATACAGAAGTTTTTCCATTTTAACAATCTGCATCACGCCCTTTATAACTTTCAAGCCTTTAGATATGCTATTCTTTGGGAGATTAGAATAATGCTTTGTGGTTTCTTTATTTGGCTACACTCTATGTATCCTTCTCGCCAAGCTTAGACATCAATTTTGTTTTGAAATAAGATATCAACAAGGGGAGGACAGAAAAAGAAGGGCTCTCCCTTCCCCCAGTTTGTTTGTTCTGCCCTCCTCTACTTCTCTGACACTTTATATTCCCACCACTAACTCCCACGTCATCCTGTACTGTAACACTGATTTACTTGTATCTTCCTTGGAAGTTTTATGACAGCAAGATGTATGTCTTTTCGGGCCCATGCTTAACTCTATAGTATTCAAAAGTGCCTGAAACATAGAAAGATTGAATAAATAAGTTTGGAGTACCTCAAACTGAGGAAATACTTACATAAATACATGAGGGAGGAGATGTTTAGCAGTTATTGTAGCAAAAAGTGGATTTCATAACTAGAGCAGCATTTTCCAAAAGCACTCATTGTTTATATGTTCTGCTTTGGGCCATAAGCATCCAGGAATAAATGAAGTATGTGGAGATCTGAAGGATTAGTGAACGCGGGCATCTGGCATCGGACATGTCCAGAGACATGGCAGCTTCATGGGAAGCATACATACTTGGGGGTTTTCCAAAGCACATCTATGTATCTGGTAAAAATCACTAGACAACGAATTCTTGGCTTGTTTGCATCAGCTGCTTGTAATAAAGCTCGCTGTGGCCCCTGCAAACAGTTTTCACGTGCAACTTTATATAAGCCTGAGAAAACATTAGCTGATTAGCAAGTACTATGTACCGGAATTTTTAATAGGCACGCAGGGAAATTCTGACGGCAGGTTCTAGGAATCCTGCCACTGGAGGGCACAACTGCAGATTCCTCAGTTATCCATGGTCGAGTTGGAAGCAGATAATAAAGACAGAGTCATTCACAGAAGCTAAAGGAGAAACTGGAATGAGTAGCACCAGGATATGCGGTGGGGTCTGGGATCTACGGGGAGGCAGAAGCTCTTTACCTAAATGAATGTGGGCACAGGATGTGTGGAATAAAATGGATAAGACCCCCCCCCAAAAAAAAAGAAAGAAAAAAGCTGGCCTTCAAAAGGGATCTTGAATGTATATACAATATACAAACACATATTTTTAAATCTCATGTACAGAATAACTGTAACTAGTTAAAGGCAACAGCAACCCCCAGTGCATTTTCACATTTTTATACTCAGCTAAAAGGATACTACATCTCTGCTTTACTTCAGTGTTCCTCTACGCCTCTCCCATTTAACGTTACCTTCGTTCACAATCATTTAAGCCAGCTTTTAACCCAAGGGACCACAAGCTCTCAACTCAGGTGATGTCATTGCTCTGCTAAAGGAAATTGGTAATAACTCAGATGTTTTTATCCACCACACTGGCTGCTGGTGCTTCTGCCATGCAGTGGAGAAGCGTCAGGGGAGCTTCTAAACATTCTGCAGTGCAAAGGACGATGTCACTGTGACAAAAATTTCCCAGCTCCAAATCTCAATATTTCTTTTTTTTTTTTTTTTTTTAAGATTTTTTTATTTATTTGACAGAGAGAAACACAGTGAGAGAGGGAACACAAGCAGAGGGAATGGTAGCGGGAGAAGCAGGCTTCCCGACGAGCAGGGAGCCCGATGCGGGGCTCGATCCCAGGACCCTGGGACCATGACCTGAGCCGAAGGCAGACGCTTAACGACTGAGCCACCCAGGTGCCCCCGAATCTCAATATTTCTGAGGACGATGAATAGTGAGTGGCTTCGTAATGAATTTTCTTGGGTTTCAACCATATCCCCATAGAATAAATGGCCTTATGTTGAAAATAATTTGAGAAGGAGAGAGAGTAATTGGCTCTTGAGAAGTGTTTAATAGCAGTGATGCTTATTAAGCTCCAAATCCATTGAATTACTGAGTTTATCATGAAAATCTCAATATTCAAAGCCATTGGACCAGAGTTTAAGTCAGAAATTTCACACTTTTATCCATAGCTTTATCAGCCCATCAAAATACTGACCTTCTGCCAGTGGTAACAGCTAATAATTTCACTAGATAAAAGGTTTTGCCAGGCTATGGCATTATAAAAACAAACAACAAGCAAACAACAAAGAACAAAGAATAGTGGTAATAAAGCAATAAAATATAGAGGAAAAGCATAAATAAGTGTAATAAAAGGAGAATTACTTTCATCTATGTGGATCAAAAATCATCTGCCTGGTGCTGATGTTTGCATTACACCAGCTGGAATTTCCAGACAAATTGCTGCATCTTTCACACATTAAACTAATGCTCCTGACTGAATGAATGCAGTTTATTGCCAGGGCATAGGATGTAGCAATCCTTAGACTATGGAAATCAGACAGATGGCTTGGCAAATTAATCCGTAAGCAGCACGCTATAAGGTTGGTCAGTGACAGTGATGGAAGAGTGTGGTCCTTGAGAGGGATAATCACAGGAAATGCAAAGGTGAAAAAGATCATGAAGAAAGAATGGGAAGGCGGCTATTTATTTTCCTTATAAAGTCACTAGATGGGTCAATAAACGTACTTTATTTTTTTAAGCACTAAAAGAGAAGAGTTTTACTATTCATAAACAAACAAGTGAACCCTGAGATATTTGAAACTTTGTGACAATAGAGTCTTGTTTTTGCTCCAAGCACCTCACCAGAATTTCAAACAAAGGGTCACTTTAGGGATCAATATAAATTATTGCTCTCACTGTAGGTATAAGAGTTACTTTATATGGCACTTTGGGTAATTTTAAATTGTCCCTTGTAATCCATGACCACTTTTTTGTTTTCCAAAATTCTAAGAGTTTAATTATCTGTGTGATGAAAAAAAATCTTATCTAAAAATTGAAACTTTAAAAAACACTCAAGTACGAATAAATGAAGATAATCACTACTCATTTCTCCTAAACATCTCATAAATATGATCATACAATGAATGTGTCTAACCAGAGGTCACCTAATCATATGTGGAAGGAATGTAAAGCACAAAGGCGTTTTTAATGAAATATGCTAAAACAAGTCTCTGTGAGGTAGTTTCTCTTTTATCAGTGAAGTATGAAGTGAGCCCATTTTTGAGGGTAAGAGGAAAAGTACCAGCTTTGGAGAATAACAAGAATCGTACCTGCAGAGCAAAATGGATTTTTTTCTTTCAAAGGAAAGAAATCTTAAACAAAGCAAAACCTAACATATATGGACTATTTTTTAAGTCTGTGTGCACACTGCACAGTGTCTGAAACTTAGTAAACATTTGCCCAGTAAGAGCACTGTATCAGCTTTTGATGCAAACCAGCCCTCCCAGAACTCAGTCAGTGACTCAACAAAACATTTGTAATTACTCACTGGGTCCGGGATATGACTAGCTCTGCCTGGTCAAAGTAGCCTCACACACGGTCTGGTAACTGGCTCAATGCCAGCTAAAGTGAAGAGGTAACTTGACCTGTATGTCCCATTATAATTCTGGCTAGTTTGGCACATTCATGTGGAGTTCTCTAAAACGAGCATGAGATAGCAAACCCCAATGTACAAACACTCTTTCTACCACCATTTGCATCATGCTTACTAAAAGCCTATGGCCAACTTCAATTCAAGATTCAAGGGAAGTCCCTCTAAAACAATAATTAGGTAAAAGCAGATATATTATCCTAAATTAGGTCTAAGCTACTTTAACTGTGTAGAGCCTACCTTAATATATGCTAATGTTGCCTTACATGAGCTCACACATTTCAAAGTTTAAAAAAAAAGAATCGAAATACAATATCTAGATCTAAAATATTGGCTCAGTATAGAGAAGCATTTTCTTGAATTTATCTTTCATTGATATTATTTTCAATGTAATCCCTTACCAATTATTTATAAGAAAACTAATGATGAGAGACTGCCAGATTCCATTTCCAAGTAATAAATGAGTAAGGGATGTTTCAGAAAGATCATAAATGGTAGATGCTTTTTCTTGATTAATCGTATTTCATGAGAACAGCATGTGTTAAATTGATGTAGGAAAACATGACACCTTTTGACCATATACTTCTTTGCAGTAACACATATATACACTACACAGATTTTGTGCATACCCTCAGTTCTCTAAACTAAAAAAAAAAAAAAAGACAAAACATTTGTCTCAATTTACATTGCTTTTGTGCAACACCCAGGTAATGTTCATGAAATACTGATCACATATACACATAAAGATTCTCTACTTCAGAAATCATTATGTAGTAGGTGAAAATATATAATGCAGCTCACAGTAACAAAATATTATTGATGAATTAAGGGACATAGAAACTTCAAGCTATAATTGAAAAAAGGGCAGATTTAAAAACCATAAAAATTAAATTTTCTGAGTGAAAAAATACCACTGATAAATTCAAAATCCAAAGACAGAGCAGGAGGAAATCTAAAATAAAAATAAACGGGGCACCTGGGTGGCTCAGTGGGTTAAAGCCTCTGCCTTCAGCTCAGGTCATGATCTCAGGGTCCTGGGATCGAGCCACATCTGGCTCTCTGCTCAGCGGGGAGCCTGCTTCCCCCTCTCTCTCTGCCTGCCTCTCTGCCTGCTTGTGATCTCTCTCTCTGTCAAATAAATAAAAATCTTTAAAAAATAAAAATAAATAAAATAAAATAAAAATAAACAATATGGAAAACTGTTAGCATGTCATATAAAGAAAACTCCAGTGTATTGATATTGAAAAGCAAAAATCAAACCCAAAACAAAAGAAACAAACCAACAATCAAAATGAGGAATTTTGGGCAAAGAGCATAAGCTTTTAAGGAAGTGAAAATACAAAAGGGAAAGAAAGAGAGAAAGAGAGAAAGAGAAAGAAAGAAAGAAAGAAAGAAAGAAAGAAAGAAAGAAAGAAAGAAAGAAAAGAAAGAAAAAAAGAAAGAAAGAGAAAAAAAGAAAAAAAGAAAAAAGAAAGGAAGAGAGGGAGGAAGGAAAGAAAGGAAAGGAAGGAAGGAAAAGAAAGAAAGGGAAGGGAAGGGAAGGAGGGATAGAAAGATGGAAGGAGGGGAAAAATGAAAAGTAAATAATAAAAGATGTTCAATTTCACATGAATACATAAAAGACAAATGAAAATAATTATGAGATAATTTTTCATTCTTTTGTTTGGCAATAGTAAATAATCTTTTAATAATATCTAGAGCTGACTATGTTGAGGGAAAATGAGTACTTTCATATAATCCTGGTGGGGTACGAATATAGACTCTACTTGGGGAAAATATGCTGAAAGTATTGACCAAAAATCAAAGATGAATATAGAGCTTGGCTTTTTCCTGCTGTAGCTTGCAGTAGACAATTCTTCCAAAAAAAAAAAAAAAAAGTAAACTTGTGAAGTGGTATCAAAACGTCCAACAACAAAAATCTATATAAATTCAACAGAGAGCTGCCAAAACAATGGGTTAGACCAAGATTACAGAAAGGGATAATCATGGAGCATTTTGCCTGAAGATGTTTTTCTGGTTCTGGCATCATTCAACAGGTTGAGAATCTGGGTCTGGCCCTTCGAAGAGGGCTACTTCAGAGGCACAGGGAAACCAGCTAGGATTTTGGTGACCGGATCAGGATAGACACACACACACACACACACACACACACACACACACACACACACACTTTTTTTTAGAAAGTCAGTGGTCAAAGTCCAGAAGAAAATTCTCCCCTCAAGGCATTGACTGAAATCTATAGCTCTCCAGGAAGGGAGATAGAATGTGAAAGTGAAAGCAAAGACAGATTTTGACAGTCTTGCCCTGCTAGGAAGATGAGAGATTAAGATGTTTAGGACAGGCCAGAAGGAAAGGCCACAATACATAAACCAGATTTTTGGTCAGAAGTCCTGGAGGCTTACTCTCTAACAACTGGAGAAAAAACAGAATTAGACTAATACTTAACAAATTGGTTACCCATTCTCAGCTGGATTTTGTCTCTTTTTGCTTTAAAATGATCACATTCCCTTCTCTACAGCAAAGGATGAGCCCTTGCTGGTAGACTGTCAACCTCTATAAAGTTTTTCTTCAAAATAAACTATACAGAATCCATATATAAACAGAAAAAAATGAACACTGATCACCTACAGCCACAAGGTTGAAATTTCTGAAAACCCAACCTCAAACTCTATCTTTTAGGTGATGATTATACTGAAAAACTGAAATCACAGACTCATAAGTAAAAGTTGAGTGGTAAGTTAAGTCACTGCTTGCAAAATTACTGGTCTAGACAGAGAGATATTGGCAATGATGAAGGATCTTTGGAAGGCAGGCAGGCAGGGACAAGGGCCCTCCACCCTAAGAGGAAATCCTTAAAAGGATTTTACACTGCCCTGGAAGGAGCCCGCCACCCTTTCCCATGTGATAGATAGATGACAAAAACCTGATTGGATGACAGGCACAAGAAGGGCTAATCAGATTAGAACAGCCTGCCAACAAACTCCGGGGTCAACTCTCTGGGCCCCCTCCCTCTCTGGGAGCTTTGTACCATCACTCAAGAAACCTTGCTTTGTTGCCCGCCACTCTTCAACAGGTCTACCTCTTCGTTCGTTGAAGCAGCGTGACCAAGAAATACAGGCACTAAAGAAAAAGAAGTCCTGCAACATTTGCAGGTCTGGTGAGCTTGAATCACTACAGTCAAAGATCATGATCCCTCACAAAATACCCAGAGTTAACAAATTCAGAGATCAAGAGCCCTGTGAATGCAAGAGGAAAAATAGGTTCTCTTGGGAATGAACTTATGTCATTGCCCATTCTATGCTTATTTTCCAGGTTCCAGAATTTACTGTGGAAATCAACATATATTGGTCTACTAACCAATGTAGCAATGTAGCAATGATAAATTCTGGAGAAGGGGCACCTGGGTGGCTCAGTGGGTTAAAGCCTCTGCCTTCAGCTCAGGTCATGATCTCAGGGTCCTGGGATCGAGCCCCACATTGGGCTCTCTGCTCAGCGGGGAGCCTGCTTCCCCTCTCTCTCTGCCTGCCTCCCTGTCTGCTTATGATCTCTCTCTCTCTGTCAAATAAATAAAATCTTAAAAAAATAAAAAATAAATAAATAAATTCTGGAGGAATTTCAGAGCTTAATGCCCCTTAAACACAAAAGTTACAAAGACAAGGGTCTTTACTATATCCTTCTTTAATACCTCTAAGTGACCTTACAAACCCAGATGCATTTTGGAGACCAATTACGGATTATCATGAACCTAATCAGATGTTGATTCTATTCTATCTGCTATGCGAGAATTGGTTTTTCTACAAACTTCATCTGGTGTTCAACCAATTGATCTTACGTGGTTTAGTTCTACCTCAGTAAAGACTACCAGACTCAGTTTTCTCTTGCCTGTCTATGAAAAATACTTTATTGCCTTACTGTAGGGACGTATCAACTCTCCAGCCTTTTGTCATAATGTAGTCTATAGGAACATGGACCATCTTTCATTCCATAGGACAAAGTATTGGTCTTCTATGTTGATGATATCATATTGATTACACATTGGTGAAACATACATGTGTGCCAAAGCATGGAAAGAAAATTCGACACAATTAAAGACCTTGCCATTTCACTACAATGCCAAGGGTCTAGTAGTCTGGAGCAGAGTAGGGCAGTCTTTTCAAATGAAAGGACAAGTTGATACATGTGACATGCCCTATGGCTAACAAAAGAAACACAGTTACTGCTGAGCATCGTTGGGTTTCAGAGGCAACTATATTTCATTGTTGCATGCTCCTTAAACACATTTACTGAATCACTTGAAAAGGGCTAAGAGGAAAAGGAGGCTTTTCAACAAATTCAGATGGCTGTAAAAGTTGCTCTTTCACCTCAGCCATATGACTCAGTCATTTGCATGGTACATAAAGTGTCTGTGACAGTAGAAATGTTGCAATGCAAAGTTTGGGAAGCCTTTGTGGGACCTAATAAAACACTTGAGCTTTTCAAAAGTGAATGGAGGGGCACCTGGGTAGCTCAGTGGTTGGGCATCTGCCTTCAGCTCAGATCACGGTCCTGGAGTCCTGGGATTGAGCCTCGCATCGCATAGGTCTCCATGATTGGCGGGAAGCCTGCTTCTCCCTCTCCCACTCCCCCTGCTTGTGTTCCTTCTCTTGCCGTGTCTCTCTGTCAAATAAATGAATAAAATCTTAAAAAAAAAAAAAAAAAAAGTGAATGGATACAGCATTGTAGCCCCACTAGGGAGTATCCCTGAAAAATGGTAGCGAAGAGAGCACCTCTCAGTGGCAGAACTTTAAGTACATGGTCGTTCACTTCTGTTTAAAGGGAAATGGCTAGAGATACTGAAATACATTGATTCATGAGTAGTGTCTAGTGGTTGGTCTGGAGATTAAAAAATGCAAAAGAATAAAGTTGAAAAGCGTCAAGATGTAGGGAAGAGATGTTGGCTGAAAATCCCTGAATGGGCCTAAAGTATGAGGGTATTTATATCTAAAGTAAACGTATTCACCAACAATATCTTCAGTATAGGCAGCAGTAAAAAAATCATGTGAACAAAATAAATGAATTCTGCTGATGTCCGTGAGATTCTTTCCCCAGCCACCTGTGCCTTTAACCAATTGACCCACTGTGGCAAGTATGGAAATTATCCTGGTCTAAGTTATATGGCATATGACTTACTACCAGCTATATAGTTCATCAGACCACAGTCTTCAGCAACAATTTATCATCAGCAGAGAATAACACGGAGACCCTGCTATAGCATCATTTCCCAGTAGACCGTGCAGCCACCCGGCTAAAGGGGAACTATTTGTACTTTCTAGAATAGGAATACATCTGGGTATAAACTCATGTTTAGTATTACTAATGCTTCTGCCCAGACTATCATCTGAAGGCCTTATTTTTGTCATGATTTTTTGTCATGATATTCCAGACCCCAAAGCGTATCTCCAGGAAATTAGTTTTACAGAAATTCAAAAATAAGCTTCCCATGCTCAACATGTTCACAGATCTTAGTATTTTTGCCCATAACTCTAAAGCAGCTGTCTTGATAAAAAGATGCCATAGCCCTTTGGAAGACTGTCATGGCACCAGTTCAATGACAACACTGTGAGGTATCACAGTAGCATCCTGCCAGATACAGGACATGCTCCGTCACATAGTAGTATCCTTTATACTGCAGCCATGATACAGAATTACAGGAAACAAAATGAGGAAATCACATTTGCTTTGCTTATTACCTATTATAATCTAAGGAAGAAATATTTCAAACAAGTAAAACCAGTGGTCCATCTTCCCGGAAGCAGAAGGCACAGAAAGCAAAGGATTGCTGGCCTGTGATGATTAATTCTATCTGTGGTGGGGAAATTAGGTCGTTACCACACAAGGAGAAAGAATAAGTCTAGAATATGACTGTGACCATGATATTTTTCTGGGGGTACTCTACGAATCCCATGTCTTATGATTATGGTGAGTTGAAAACTACGGTAACCAAATAAAGAGAGACAGCTAATAGCATAGGCACTTTGATTAAAGAAGTTTGAGGTGCCCTAATAGGCGAGACACCATAACCAGATTACAGCTGTACCACAGGTAACAGAAAAGAACCTTGTAATTACTATCTGCTACTACTTTGTTAATTGCTATATTATTTATGCATTTTCTTCTTTGCTTTGATATTATAGATTAATTATTTTTCTCTTCTCTTAACTCTAATATGTGTTATTAGAGGTTAAATCCCCAACTAATGTTTACATTAAAGGAATGAAAGGGAAAGTGTAATTTAACTAGAAAAAGAACGAATATCATCTGGAGATTCTATGGGTCTTTGCACTTCCCTTTTTGAGGAGAGTGTTGACATGTCTTTAGTTTTATGTGACAGAGTTCTTCCCACTCAGTTAAACTGAAAATTTGTTTAATCAGTGTCTTTACTCAGAAATTACATATATTTATAAGGGACATGTGTTCATGTTGCATTGGCAAAGAGATACATTATAATAAATTCTTTGCTTCAACCTAGCGTTATCACTTTTGCCAGTATTTTCCAGAATTCTCTTCCCAATGTTGATCTTGCTTACTTTGTTCACAGAAGGTACCTGCCTAAAGTTAGAAGGCAGTCATGAAATTGGGGCCATTATTATTCTAATTGTTTCTAGCTGTTGATGTTGTTGCGGTCTGAAGTGGTGAATGACTTGTCAACTTGATACAGAAACTTCTACAAACCCTGGCAGCTATTTAGACCTCGTCATTACCCCTTTTTATATTTGTAGTAGCAGAGTCTTAGATTTCCCCAATTTTCTGTTTTCTTTTTCTTCTCCAGTGCTTCAGATCAGAACCACAGCAAGCTGTTTCTGATTTTTTGGCCACATCTATCCATCCATTCTCTCACCCAACTCTATGCACATATGTGTAACCTCTAGTTCCTACATGCAATCCTTATTTCCATAATACTTGCAGTGGCTCTTATTTGTTACTGATCCGAACAGATAACATAATTAAGTAGCTAGATAAATAAACAGAAGCAGGACATATGTGAACTAATGAAGTGAATATGTTAGGAAACAATGATCATGATTGACTTGAGTAGGACTTGGCTGAGGTTCAGAGAAGGAAATCTATCAGTGAACCAATCAGATATGATTATAAGTCACCTTCAAATGATTCCCTTAACTGAATTAACAATATTTACACAAAGACTATGGAAGAGAAAAATCTCAAAGGAGACACATTAGACACAGCCTTTTTGCCTTTTTTAAAATTAGTAGCAAGGCAGGAATAACTGCTGCCATCACTTCTATTTGCCATTTTATTGAATAGCTTGTCAGTGCACTACAACAAGAAAAAAAATAATGTAGAAAATTTATATGGGTATAAATTCTGGTGAGTTGTTAGATTTAGGTAATGGGAAGAAGAGAAGATAGTCTTAGAACTGTTTATTAAGGGAATAAGAAACAGAAAAACAGATTTAGAATGTATTAAGGGGGAGATAGAAGGTTTTAGAAAGTTCTTGGAGATAATAGAAAAAGTAAGTAAATCAGCAAAATGTAGTTGGGTCTCAAATATACTGTGATCTTAAATAAAGAGATGCCAATCGGTAGGTTTCCCTTATTTTTTCCCCTCCAGCTGTATTCAACTTCTTGGATGTACATGTGGAGACATGCATGAATTTCACAGGTATTTGGTTAGGCAGTGCAACAACAGGGTCCAGCAAGGTTGGTGAAGAGGGTAAAGTGATAAACACCAGATTCTAAATTAGGTAAGAAGAGAAGTGGGGATGAGGGAGGACACATTACAGTGGGACAAAAGGAGAGTAGTGAAATTATAATACGAGACTGGTGCATTTGAGGAAGTAAGCCTCAAAGATAGGATGTAGTCTTTGCAAAGAGTAAGATAATGAAAAATTCATAGAGTGGAAATGGCATGGTTGTTGGTAATGGCAATATTTGGAGAGCACTCTTGTGGGAGCAGTCACTAGGGTAAAAATGATCTTCAGATTGGAGGTAAAAACATCAATAAAAACTCAGAGAAAGTGGATGGATCATATGGATAGTGAACCCCACAAGAATAAGGACAAAAGTAGTGACTGAGGTAAAGACAGTGAAACAGGTAAGGGGTCAGGTGAGTTGAATGGATAATTTTATGCTATGGGATTCAAATATATCACTCATTTATTTGAGGAGTAGGGTGGGGAGGTGGTGATGGCAATAATTTGGATATGAAAATGAGAATCAAGCAGGACGTATACCTTATCCTATGTCCTACAGCATATGGGATGTGGAAAGAAATAAAGCTTACCAGAAACAAAATATTTTAAAATATTCAATCAAATCTGTAATAAGTAGACTGTTCTATATCCTAAAAAACTTTTCAGTGTCACACTTATTTGGAAAGTTAAAAGTATATATTTATAATTTCTTATCAAAAACACTTAACAAATTTTTATACTGTACCTTTTTAATATGTCAATGGCCAGCAATGTCCAAAAGTTTTATTGTTCAAATTATAATATTTCTGTCTTCTGAAAGATTTAATTCAGATTTAATTTACATTTTATTTATTTATTTTTAAAGATTTATTTTAGAGTGAGAGTGGGGGGGGCAGAGGGAGAGAGAATTCTTACGCAGACTCCCTACTAAGTGCAGAAGCCCAACTCAGGGCTTGATCCCAGGACCCTAAGATCATGACCTGAGTTGAAATCTAGAGTCCAATGCTCAACTGACTGAGCCACCCAGATGCCCCAATTTACATTTTAAAAGTAATTTTTTTTACTTTGCATATGTTATAAATGAAAATTAATTTATATTATCATTATGAAACTGTGATTATATGTAATTTTATATCAGAGAATTATTTCCAAGTATTTTTTTCTTGAAAAGTTGTTTTATACCATTTTTCATTTTACCTTACATCTTACCTTCACAAATATAAAGTGAAATAAATACAATATGTTTAAAGAAAGGTGTTCTAGAAGAAAATTATAGGCCTTGAATACTTTCCAAATTGTGTCTTAAGAACAAATAAAAATTGAAGCTGACAGTTTTAATAATTCAGAAAAGCAAATCTTAAAAATACTCAATGTTTTTATTTTCAGCCCATTTCCTTTAGCATGATAGAAGTATAAACAGCATGGTTATTATTATTTATTTTTAATGGATGGATGTCATGGGGCTTATAGAATCCCCATATAACTCTTTTCTTGCAGATTTATTGTGACGTTGATTTGGGAGCATTTTGTGGGGAGGGTGAAGATGGAGCCAAGGAACATAAATAATACAGGTTTGTTTCTCACTGGAGTGAAACTTTATAGTAAATATCAGGTTAGCAAATCGGTTTTGTGGTTTTACCAGGGTAAGTGCTAATTGTTAGCAGCAAATATATGAAAGCTTTTCCTAACTTTGTGACAGCAGAAATGCCTGCAAATGATTCTTCAGGATACACTGTCTTTGTCAGAGTTCTCTAAATGCTGTTCCAAAGCTGTATCAAACAAAACTACAAAAGAAAAACAATAGCAGAACTAACGAAGGCAATGCTGATAAATCAGACCATGGGGTTGAAAGAAATTAGACACTGTTTACACCATTGTTGAAAAAAAGAGACACTCATAAACTTATTCTTTTTAAATGTTAGTTTGACAGCAACGTGTCCTTCGTAAAACAAATGCTCACTCTCTTCTGATAAGCAGCTCACTCATAAACGCATATGTTTTGTTTGCCTTATTGTCACAGAACTATCTATACCACTTGTAAAATGATAGGAATGAAAATTCAAGACTTAATGAAAGCTACATTCCCTAATGTTAGCTAAATTAGCTTCAACCTTGACTTTCCAAAGTTTGTACAATTTAATGACAAGGATATCCATTGCAGATAAAAAAGATGCTATTAGGGAACAGGGAACATAGGGAACCTACGTCTTCCATCATACTTCAAACTACTTAGCACCTTCAGGATGGCCTTGAGGGTCCTATATAAATGGAAGAAGAAATACACAGGTATACACACCAATAATTACTTTCCTATCTCACAAAACTGACCTACAAAATCTAATATGATAAAACCCTTAAGGTTTTGGAAAACATACCGAGTCATGTTCCAAGATTCAAAAGATTTTTGATTTGATTGTTGTTTTTCTAATCTTTTTTATGTCAGAATGTGTATGCAACCCGAGGAAATAAATCATTTAGTATAAAAATGATAATACAAGCAGAAGATAAAAAGAAAGAAGACTGGGCATTCAAAATCAAGTCAGAATAATATCATCGAATGCTGCCAGTAGAAATGTATAGAAAAAGAAAGAGACATATTGATAAGTATTTTAGGAACAAATTATCTTTCAACGTTAAAATTAGAAATGTCAAAGTATCAGGTGTTTTAAAAATAACTGTGTCCCATATTACTAAGAATTTTTGTCTAGTTGGTTAGCTTTTTAGGGGATTGGAGATGAGGAGAATGTCAATTCAAAATCTTTTCACTCCAAATTTTTAATCATATTAATGCGACCCCTTGATTTTGTAATATGTGCTTTGTGTTCAAAGATGCAACGTTTGAGGTGACTCAGTGAGTAAGTAGGAGTGGGTGGTGAAGAGTATGGATAATGTAACTCAACAGAGTAGATGGAGTAGGTTACTGTTGTACCATTTGGCTATCTAACTGGTGGCATAATTAGCTTGAAGCAACTTCCAACAGAATGGAACAATTCTAGACATAGACAACTTCTACCCCAGCGTTCTCCATAACCATCTTCCCTTTTTTTTTTTTTTTTAAACTTACCTCATTTTTTACCTGGCTATTCTGACATAAATGCCTATGTTTCTTTCTAGTGTCGGGGGGAAAACTACTTGCTACTTGAAAGAATCCATTTAGTCAAATGCCAAAAAGCCAAATCTTCTAAGATTCAGAAGAATGCTCAACGAAACTAAACCTCACAAGTCATTAAAAATTACTGTGGGTTGTCCATTTCTTAGAGAGAGATGTTAAAATCTCCTTGTTTTGTTGTAAACAAATGAAGTATTTTATTGAAATTAAGAATATTATGCTAGGTTCCAGTAATTCCTCAAAGTAGCAATTAATTTCGCTCAGTACTGTCTTTAATGAGAAGTTAAATAATTTCTTTTTAAGAATCACTTTGTAACCATCAGATCAATCACAAGCTGCAGAAATTAGGTTAACCAGTATCTCCTGGTCTTCGGTGGTTTTGCCACCAAAAGAATAATTCATGAGTAAGCATTTAAAATGATTCTTTAATTCTTTAATTTAATTCCTTATTAAATTAATATTTATATATATAATATAGATTATTTATATATTATACATTTATATTTTATATATAATTAATTATAAATAAATTAATTATTTAATTGTTTTACCTGTGACATAGTCATAAACACAAAATTATTAATGGGTTATGCTCCTCAATTTTTTGCTGTTTATACTACAACTTGGAGGACTAGTAAGAACTACTAGTTCTCCTTCTACTAGTTCTTCTTCTAGGACTTGAAGAAATATGGAGTAAATAAATGCTAACAGGTTTTTAAAAAGGGACTGTCCCCCAAGCTATGTCTATTCTCCCCATGTCCCTTTCCATCCTGACTCAAGCTTAGAGTAAGTTAATGATCAAAACTAGTGCTTTTAAAATCCAAGAACAGGGGATTTTTAGTGCCTCTCTCAGGTAAAGCCCAGGAAGGAAGCAAGAACCCTATAGTTGGAATGGCTGCATGGTCCTGATTTGATCCCTATGACTCCAGCAATATGTGGAGAGACTAGAATAATTTCTGTGTTCCAAAAGACAACATGAAAATGAAGAAGAGTTATCACACTACTAGGAATACCGGGTGCCATGGCACAGCAGAATAGATTCCAGCTACGAGGACACAAGACTACTAAAGACTGAACTGTAACTTAGTCAGTGACATGTAAGCCTTGACTTATTCATATTCAAATAAAACATCTCGGCAGATAACAGTGGACAATGAATGGTCATGTAATTATCATAAAAACATTAGCATAATTTATTGAATACAGAGCTATAATTCAAATGTAGACTAATTTCATATGCTGATATCTTTTTTTTTTCAGGATTTTATTTATTTATTTGACAGAGAGAACAAGCATGTGGAGCATCAGGCAGAGGGATAGGGAGAAGCAGGCCCTGCTGAGTAGAGAGCATAACAGGAACATGGAGGCTCCATCCTAGGACCCTGGGATCATGACCTGAGTGGAAGGTAGACACTAAACCAACTGAGCCACCTAGGATGTGCCCCAAGGATATCTTAAACCTATTTGAACTCTCAGTTCTATGTTTCTTGGGTGAATAAATAAATAAATAAATAGATAAACAAACAAATAAATAAATAAAATTGAATGAATTTTTCTATAGAACAAATTAAATAGTCTAAATAATTTCAACTTAGTCTGCAATTGACTTGATAGAAATTTGATTTTGGATGCAGTACAATAGTCTAGTTCTGATTTTAATTCCTATCAGGTAGATGCTTTTTGGCTATGTTAGGAGGCATGCATTTTCTCTCATCTTGTGTAAGGATACGTGTTAAGGAAATTATGGTCACATTGTGGCACCTATGACTCTATCAAAATCCCCATTTTATGTTACAGTTGCTAATGCATATCTCCAATTAGGTTCCATTATCCATACAGAACTGTCCTGAAAAATCTTTCTATAAATACTCAAGTTCAGCTTTATATCTGCAAGTCAATTTAATTAGGGTTATATGTTTATAGTTATATTAAAGGGAAAATACTTATGTTTTAGAATTATAAGAGACAAGTAACATAGATTATTTACAACAAAGCCAGAAGCAATTATCTTCATGGAATGAAGACAGCGCATATTTTTATCAGAGGGAGGCAAGCTGTTTTTCCTCTGACATAGCATCTATAATCATGCAATAAAAGTAGTGCCACTTGACTAATGATTTAAGTGCATTTGAAAATAAGTTTCTCTTAGATATTGTTTTTATAGTCTTAATTTTAAAAGATATCACTATGAAAACTTTACATTTAAATAAAAATTCGTATCTTTCTAAAATTTCATTATGGTTTCTTTCTCATATATTCTTGCATTTTCCTAATACAAGGCACCCACTCTGTTCTGATAAAACATTTATCATCAAAACATTATTTCTAGGGGAGCCTGGGTGGCTCAGTGGGTTAAGCCTCTGCCTTTGGCTCAGGTCATGATCTCAGGGTCCTGGGATCAAGCCCCGCATCTGGCTCTCTGGGGAGCCTGCTTCCCCCTCTCTCTCGTCCTGCCTCTCCACCTACTTGTGATCTCTCTGTCAAATAAATAAATAAATAAATAAATAAATAAATAAATAAATAAATAAAATCTTTAAAAAAAAAAAAAACAACTAACATTATTTCTATCATAGAGAAGGTAAAACTGAGGCTCTAGAACCTCCCTTTCCAAAAATAAACCTTATTCAATGACAGTAGGTTGTTTCGTAAATTTAAAAAGTGTGCTCATTTTATTTCAAAATGAGCATTTTAAATTTATATCAATCATAGTTTTCAAACAAAGCCATGGGGTGCCTGGGTGGCTCAGTGGGTTAAGCCTCGGCCTTCAGCTCAGGTCATGATCTCAGGGTCCTGGGATGGAGCCCCGCATGGGGCTCTCTGCTCAGCAGGGAGCCTGATTCCCCCTCCCTCTCTGTCTGCCTCTTTGCCTACTTGGATCTCTCTCTCTGTCAAAAAAATAAACAAATTAAAAAATAAAATAAAATGAAGCCATATGCTAATTAAGTTAATTGCACACATGCAAAGAACATTCTAGGGGCGCCTGGGTGGCTCAGTCGTTGAGCGTCTGCCTTCGGCTCAGGTCATGATCCCAGGGTCCTGGGATCGAGCCCCGCATAGGGCTCCCTGCTCTGCAGGAGGCCTGCTTCTCCCGCTACCATTCCCTCTGCTTGTGTTCCCTATCTCGCTGTGTTTCTCTCTGTCAAATAAATTTAAAAAAATCTTAAAAAAAAAAAAAAGAACATTCTACTCAACTCAAATGGAAGTCTCATGCATATAATGAACTGTCATCATCTTAGAAAGTATATTGTCCTCCAAGTAGTTTTCTTATATTCTACACAATATGTAACCAACCTGGGACAATCAGAAATTTTAGTTTCAGCTTCATCCACTATTTATTTAAGCATTTCTGCTTATGGCCAAGAAGATGCAGGAACAAGTCAGTTCCTGTTAAAGAGAAAAGCAGAAGAGGCATGCAAAAGGGATGACAAGAAAAGCTGAAACATGAACTGACAACATGTGAAATGTAACAGTGACAAAGATGAAGAGTTTTGACATAAATGACAACCCACTTCTCACTTACCTCTGATGCCTCAGGCTTCAAATCAGAGGAAAGGTTTGGTAGCAGAGAGACTCAGCAGGGGCTGCAATCTAATAGGGCTATCACCCAATAGAAGTGATGGGATAAAAAAATAAATAAGTCAAAGATTAAGGGACTAGTATTGAATAGCAGCTGATTAAAGACAGAGAATCATGCATGAAGCTTCTTTTTCTATTAAATAATACATAAGTGATTTGTTATTTAATAGTTACCTATTTTTTCTCTTTAAACTTTTATTTTAATGGGTCTCAAAATTCTGTGACAGATTTTTGGTCAAAATTTTTCCATTAAAAAGAACTGATTTAAGGGGCTCCTGGGTGGTTCAGTGGGTAAAGCCTCTGCCTTTGGCTCAGGTCATGATCTCAGGGTCCTGGGATCGAGCCCCGCATCGGGCTCTCTGCTCAGCGGGGATCCTTGCTTCCCCCACTCTCTCTATCTGCCTCTCTGCCTACTTGTGATCTCATTCTCTGTCAAGGAAATAAATAAAATCTTTAAGAATATAAGTACTGATTAAAAAAGTATTGATTTTGTAAAGTAATAACTTAAAACAGCCACATACACATGAAAAAACCCAAATGGCGCACAGAACATTCTCCTTTCCTTCTGAAGATTTTATGATGCACTGTTAACATTAACCAGTCTTGTACTATCAAACTTAAAGAGTCAATTGACACAAACAGTTCTGAGACTCTTCTTGCACCACTGATTAAGACTGAGGTGGCAGCTATTGGGCAGAATATTCATTTACCCTTTGGAGCTTTCTGGGCAGACTTGGGGACCTTGCAAGCTCCAGCTGCCTTCTCGTCCACTGCTTTGACAATACCCACAGCAGACATCTGGCTCATGTCAGAAGGAGCAAAACAACCCTGAGCAGGATAGTCAGAGGAGCTCTCAACATGCATAGGCTTGCCAGGATCCCTATCAGTGAGGGCAGCATCACAAGATTTCAAGACCTTGGGGCCATCTTCCTGCTTATTTCCAGAGCAACAATCTACCTTCTCCTTCAGCTCAGCACACTGGCAAGCAGTGTGAGCTGTGTGAAAATCCAGCACAGGTGTATGCACATCCGGCACTCATTTGGCCTGGATGATTCAGGATAATCACCCAAGCTATGAAGCCACCTGCTTCCATTGGTAGGTCATTTTCACTGTCACCAGTCACACTGTCACATGGACATATCTGACAGATACATCCTTGACACTGAAGCCCACATTGTCCCCAGGAAGAGCCTCACTCAAGATGTCATGATGTATTTCAGTAGACTTTACTTTGGTTATAACACAGACCAGAGAAAAGGTGACCACCATGCTGGGTTTAAGAATACTAGTCTCTACTTGGACCACAGGGATAGTGTCAATATCACCACTTCTGTAGACGTCTGAGAGGGGCAGACTCAAGGGCTTGTCAGTTGGACCAGTTGGCAACAGAATGCAATCCAGAGCTTCAACCAGCATGGTTGCACTGGCTTTGCCTTCTTTATGGTGACTTTCCATCCCTGAAACTAATGTTATGTTAGCACTTGGCTCTAGTATCTGTCACCATTCCAACCAGAAAGTGGCACTGATGCTACTGTGTCAGGATTGTAGCCAATTTTCTTAATGTAGGTGCTGACTTCCTCAATGATTTTCTCATATCTCTTCTGGTTTTTCAGAACCAGAAGGGTGTTTCAGTGGAATCCATTTGGTTAACACTAACAATTAGTTGTTTCATACCCCATGTATAAGCCAGAAGGGCATGCTCATAGGTCTGCCCATTTTGGGATGTCCTTGTAATCAATTTCTATCAAACTAAGATGATGCACGTGACAAAGAAACCCTAACATTCTCCTCAGCTTGACTAAACTTTATTTAAAAATTTTTAAAAAAATATTTATTTATTTATTCAACAGAGAGAGACACAGCAAGAGAGGGAACCCAAGCAGGGGGAGTGAGAGAAGGAGAAGTAGGCCTCCTGCTGAGTAGGGAGCCTGATGCAGTACTTGATCCCAGGACCCTGGGATCATGATCTGTGCAAAAGGTAGATGCTTAATGACTAAGCCACCCAGGTGCCCCTTACTAAACTTTAAATAGTCTTCTTCCCAACCAAAGAAAATTCCGTTTTTGTAGAGCATTTACTTTAGAAAACTGGTAAATTCTTTCTCTGCCCCTCTGAGGTATATGTAGATTTTTTTTTTTTTTAAGATTTTATTTATTTGACAGAGAGAGATCACAAGTAAGCAGAGAGGCAGGCAGAGAGAGGGGGAAGCAGGCTCCCTGCTGAACAGAGAGCCTAATGCGGGGCTCCATCCCAGGACCCTGAGATCATGACCCGGGCTGAAAGCAGAGGCTTTAACCTACTGAACCACTCAGGTGCTTCTGAGGTATATGCAGATTTTTAAAAATTATCTTGCCAGTACTGTGACCCAAGATTGTCTTTATGAAGAATTTGGAGGTAATTCCTTTGAGATGTAATCACCAAGGGAGATTAGAATCTGTACCACACATCTCTGTTAAGAAAGAAAGAGCCTAATTTCTGTGAGTGCCAGTGAGCAAGGCTACTCATACAGAAAATCATTTTCAAACTCAGGAAAAATTCAACATGGCAGACAGATTTCATTAGTTAACCTCCCCTATCCTTTATAATAGCTCCCCCTAGTGCTGACAGAGAGAGAGAGAGAAAGAGAGAGAGAGAGAGAGAGAGAGAGAGAAGCCAGGAGAGACAATGAGAAAGAGACAGAGAGGAGAGAAAACAAACCTCTCACTTTTTTGTTTCAGTGGTCCTGAGCCAGACTGAGTTCTGGCCCCTTTCCATTATTGCAATATTCTTGAATAAAGCCTTCCTTGACTATTTAACTTTGTCCAATGTAGTGTTTGCTTTGACACATGCATCCATGTTTTGCATCTTCATAAGAAAATAGAGCCATCATTCATCATTCCTTGATTCAGAACACTAATATATTCATTAGTCCCATAATTGTGTCTCTGATGTCTGGTACATGCAAGAGTCTTTGGAGGGCTGGGATTAAAAGATGCAATATTGTTGCTCTCTATATTTCAACGGCCAGAAATCTTTAAATTGCATTTATAAAGTACACATGAGAAGTAAAGATCCCTTTGGGAGAAAAAGACTTTACCCAACCTGGAGTCTCATTATTTACTCAGGAGTTTTTCATTTGTTTATTTTGATTTATTTATCTTGTTTGCTTGTTTTTGTTTGTTTGTTCTTCTCTAAGCTGGAAGCCTGAAAAGGACCCAAACCCTCTTCACAAAGCTGCAAACAGAAATTTCAGAATGCTGGGTTTTTTGTTTGTTTGTTTGTTTGTTTGTTTACTATGATTTTGGTATCAGGAAAATAGAGGAGTCTTATTCACTTCTTTTTGTAGTCATTTAATTATTTGCTTCATTTATATTCCTTTCAGATATGAGCATGCAAACACAGCACTGAATAAGTGGTGTGTCTTTCTGCTCATGACTTTGTGGAGAGGGAAATCTAATTTAAGCTTTACGTGTAAGTTGATGATGGAGCAAAAGTATGTTACCCCCAAATGATGTCAGCCACATGACCCTATAGCCATTCATACTGATTTGGGAAGAGGCAAAGTTACCATTATTTTGAATTTGGCACAACTATAAGATGAGATCCTGTCTATTAGAGCCTAAACTTGACCTCTAGGATATATGACGTAAGCTATCATGATGTACCACCCATTAGCAAAATGATAAGTCAACTTTCTTAGAGCAGTCACAGAGGTACTTTAGAGGATGTGGCCAGCAGCAGAGAGGTCTACAAAATGAGAGTACTCTCTAGGTAGTATTTTACTGACGATGGTACTATCTAGAATGAATAATTCACTACGACAATTCCAGAATAAGAAACAACTTGTCATTCTAAAGCCATGAAGAGACAAACCCCTATTAATGATAACTATCTAAAAATATTAAGAACTCAAGGAACTGAAGAGTAGATTTTGACAGGATCCTGTAATAAACCTACTACCCCATATCCCTGTGTCTTTATTTTGAAAGGATGAATTGAAATCTTCAACAGAGGCCAGAGCAACAGAGAGAAATTGGATGAGCCTTGATGTGTGACTCACTAAGTGAAGGGTGAAAAGTTACGACTTCAGTGGAATCTACGAAACAAATCAACACTTCTGGAACAAACCGTCAGAAGGAAGTAAACCACAGAAGCCATTTTTCCAGATAAAGAGCCTAACAAAGTTAAGGATGACAGAAACCACCTCCTGTGCTGAGTCTGATTATGTGAAACTTCCGGCTCAGCCCTGAGAGAACCAGAGCACATGAGAAAATATTAAATGAAAAATTACTGAGACCTAGCGATTTTATCCTGCAGATTTTTTTTACATGTAAATAAGTACACTATGACTATGAAAAGATGCTCACTGTAGAATTATTATTGTTAATAATTTAAAGTTCCAAATTACCTAAATATTCAATAATATTAGAATTTAATCATTCTCATATTATGATATGAGAATATGAAAATATCTCATACCAAAATATCAAATAAGCCGTAAATAATGGTTTAGTTACGATAAAAGAAAATACAAGGCAGATATTCAAAATCATGTTTTAAAAAAGTGAATGAAATACGCATTCTAATTTGAGGAGACTAAAGGAGCAGGCAGAATGTAATTTATGCTATTTGCAAGTACACCTAATATGATGTATGTATATACAGAGTGATACTAAGATTTTTGCTAAGATCAAAATATTACCCTTCTCTAGGTATGGAGATTATGGATTTTTTTCCTTCTTAAGTATCTCTTCTACTTTTTAAATTCCTGACACAAAAAATACTGTTTTATCATTAGAAAAACATCTTTAAAAATTAATAACTATAAATTATCGAGAGTAAAATTTTGCTCTACTATAAGCTAAGCAATTAGCTTGCCACAGCCTCACAGATGTTGTCAGAAGACACATGATTGTGCGTCAGAGGCAAAGATCTTTATTACTCACAATCCAGCAGGCAGCATAAGTGTCATATTCACATTAGTCCCCTTGCCCTGCAGAGTCCCACAGGCATGAGGTAGAGAGTGTGGCTTTGGCCTAGGGACCCAGAGTTCACAAAACAGATCTTTGGTGACTCCTAGCAAACCTCCCCAAAATTTGTCTCTAATAGGAGACATTATCTTTATCATACCCTTCAGGGAACAAATCTGTCCTCTGCCCCAGATTCACTATCTCTATGAAAGCTGTTTGCTATAAAAATATCCTTAAAAAATAGTTTGGAGAAAAACATCAACGCCTCTTTGCAAAGTCACATGCAGAAATATGAGACCCATTGGAAGTATGTGTCCCAAGACAAAACACATTTCCAAACTCAGTATCTGTTTTTTTATTCTAGACTTCTTTGCAAAGGAAACCGGGTCTCCAGGACATTATTTTTACAATTACTGATACTGCCATGCTGCCCCCTCCTGAGTCTGCTATTGAATTCTTCATAAGACAACATTAGAATGTCCTTTAAAACCCCACTAAGAATCTATAGTCTTGATTCCCTCTTGTGACCCTGCATTTCACTGCTAAGCAAACACAGGCTTGTCCTTTTGTTCTCATGAGTAGTTTTGAGCATCTCTTACTCCCCAAAGGAATCTGTGGCAGAGAATAGATTTGACACACCACAGGGCACACTACGAGGGGAAATCTTTCTACCCGCTCTGATGTGTGATGAGGTCGCTTTGGATAACCAGCTCATTACAGCCAGTCAGAATCCAAAGGTACAAAATACATTTCCCACATCACTAAGATGTATTCTGAGAGGACTGCTCTTGTCCATAAAATAAATAAAAACAGGCTATTAGACAAGATGAAATTCTCTGATGCTGGTTCACATAAATAGCACATGCCCTTCTATAAATGAGAATCTCCTATTGGTCAAATGGAATCCATGGATACCTGAGTTACTAAATCTCAATTGTCTCTGACATTTGGGAAGTTGAATTCCCACTGCCTTCTTGGATCTGTGCTGCATTATTTCTCCTTTCTTCTAGATAAAGATCAAAGTTAAGGTACCAGGAATGACACAGGTGAATGTCATACCATCTACCGTAAATGTAACTTTGAAAAATCACTTAGCCCAGTAATTTTTCTTATTCTTCCTACTACCGGCTCCAACATCACTAGCATTCTATTTGGAAAAAAAAAAATCAGATTTACAAAAGTAGCTAGCAAAGTCTAAATAAAACTTAATGTTCTCACCAATAAATAAACAAATAAATAAATGTAAATAGGTGAAGACTGTTAACTTAAGGAGGGGTGGATGAGAATCCTTTTACTGTGTATCAAATCATATTATCACACTATACATTTTAAACATATCTTATAATTTTATTTATTAATTATACCTCAATAAAGCTGGAGAGGGAAAAGAAAGGAAAGTCTAGGCTTTCTGGAAAAGTCCATAAATAAAATTAAAATACTAAAATCATGCAGTTTTTTCTAAAATGGTCATTGAACCTAGTGATTTAATGAAAAAGCAAGTAACAACTTACTATTACAGTAACCTGTAGGATTTGCAACCACCAATACCTGAGAAAAAGAGAATTAACAAAGTCTGTGTTGATTATGAACTAGCTAGTTCATAATACTCATTGTGTTCTCCCTTTGCTTTGCTTCAGATCACCAGTATCACCCAGAAGGGAGTTTTGACATGTGTCTGGTGCCCCAATCTTGGTGGCTGCCACCCAAGGAACACTTCATCATCTGGCTCTGGCAGCTAGTGAGACATGCTCATGTGTCCCACAGGACCATAACCAACAGAAGAAGAGCTCTTAAGCAGCTACCACCTTCTAGAACATAGCAAGAGGCAAGAGACCCAGAAGCTCAGTTTTCAGAGGAAGGAATTTTTACAACTGCTGCCCAGAGGATACCACCAGATCATCTGGCCAGCAGAATGTATGCTTGTGGTCCTGTGGGACTGTATATATTTGGATACTTGTAAAAGCTGTTGCCTGAGGGTCTGGCTTTCAAAAAGCTTGAATCTAGGTGCTGGAATCCTCCCCTCAGGGATACTGATAGGTCTTGGCACATTTTTAATTATTGGGGGCCATTATAAATATAAGAGTCTGCGTGGATAAGAACAAAGATTTGAGAGGCAACAAAGACTTGGTGCTGGGTTGAATAACAAGGTTCACCTCCTACACAAGGACACTCCTTCAAAACTGGATAGATGGTTGTTTCATCTGTTGTATGGAGACCAACACAAAGAGTCAGACAAAATGAAGAAATAGAGGAATATATTCCAAGAAGGAAAAAAAAAAAGATAAAACCTCAAAAAAAGAGCCTAATGAAGCAGAGATAAATAATTTACCCATTAAAGAGTTCAAAGTTAGGAAGACGTTCACTGAGCTGGAGAAAAGAATATATGATCACAGTGAAAATGATGGAGAATATAAGAAAGGACCAAACAGAATTCAGAGCTGAAGAGTATAACTGAACTGAAAAATACACTAGAGGGGGTCAATATCAGACTAGACAAAGCAGATAAAATGATCAGTCAGCCTGAAGATACAGCAGTGGAACTCACCCAGAGCAGTGGAATTCACTCAAAACAAAACAAAACAAAAATAATGAAAAAAGTGAAGAAGCTTAAGGGAGGTAAAGGACAATATCAAACAGACTA
Organism: Procyon lotor; assembly: GCA_028646535.1. Taxonomy (NCBI): domain Eukaryota; kingdom Metazoa; phylum Chordata; class Mammalia; order Carnivora; family Procyonidae; genus Procyon; species Procyon lotor. The sequence continues at coordinate 17,070,244 of CM053613.1, forward strand.
ACATTTGCATCATAGGACCCTCAGAAGGAGAAGAGAAACAGAAAAGAGCAGAAATCTTGCTTGAAGAAATAATGGCTGAAAACTTCCCTGAGGCAGAAAACAGATCTTCACACCCAGGAAGTTCAGAGAGTTCCAAATAGGACGAACTCCAAAAGACCCACACCAAAATACATTATAATGAAAATGTCAAAAGTTAATGATGAGAGAATATTAAAAGCAGCAAGAGAAAAACAAGTTTGTTACATATAATGGAACCCCCATAAGACTACTAGAAGATTTTTCAGGAGAAACTTTGCAGGCCAGAGAAAGTGGCACAATATATTCGAAGTGCCTAAAGAAAAAAAAAATCCAAACAAGAATATTTCACCCAGTAAAATTATTGTTCAGAATTGAAGAAATAATAAAAAAGTTTTCCAGACAAGCAAAAGCTAAAGGAGTTCATCACTACTAAGCTGGTCTAAAGAGAAATGTTAAAGAGACTTCTTTAAGCTGAAACAAAAAGAGTACTTATTGGTAACAAGACATATGAAAGAATAAATCTCACTAGAAAGATAAATATATAGTAAAGGTAGTGGATTAATCATTTATAACACTAGTATAAAAATTAAAAGACAAAAGTAGTATATATGTGTTAAATTTCTTTGAATTGTCTTTAAATAGATTAAGAAATGTAAGTACATACTATCTCTATACATCCCCTCTCTCACTTAAAACAAAGAAATGTGTCATATATGTCTTAAAAATATAAAATACATACAAATATAAATACATATAAAATATAAAATATGTCAGAACTGATGCTAGGTATTTTAAGGATCTAAAAAAAATTAAGTCTATTTCAAAGGTACACTCAAGTAAATATAGATAAATACACCAATGTTTGTGTGTGTACATATATGTGTATGTGTATATTTACATGTATTTGTATCTCCTAAAATAATATTCACAGTCTGTGACTTATGATTTTGTTTTTACTTTTATAATTGTGTAAAAGCAATACACATTCAGTAGAAACCATACTTCAAAATTTGAATTTTGATCTTTTCCCAAGTTAGCAATATATAATATGATACTCTCTCATGATGCTAGAAAGCATCATCATGAGGGTAAACAAGGATATATTTAAAACCATCCTGAATCCATACAACCTTCTGTTGCATTTTCAGTACAGTATTCAATAAGTTAAATGATACAGTCAACATGAATTTATAAAATAAGCTTTGAATTAAATGATTTTGCTCAACTGTAGGTTAATATAAGCGTTCTAAGCATGTTTAGGGTAGACTAGGTAGGCTAGGAAATTATGCTCAATAGGTTATGAATTTTCAATTTAGGTTATTTTCATTTTATGATGGATTTATCAGGTGCAACCCCATCGTAAGTTGAGGAAGACCTGTATATGGATTTGTCTAATAGCCTCTGCCAGAAGTCTACAAATTGCCAAAGGAACAATTCTCAAAACTTAAAATCACAGTCTTGTGAAACAACGGGATCATTTAATTTTGTTAAGTTTTCAAAGAGTGATTTCTCTCTCATTTCACGTCACTCTCAGATACTTGTACTTAATTGTCATTTGGTTTTGCTTTTAATGTTATTTTCCATCACTAAATACACGATATTTATAAATTTCCTAAAAAAACATTTACCAATAACATTTTTTAAAGTTTTTTTTTTTTTTTTTTAAGTTTTCAAACCCTTTTTTGCAGAACCCATAGTGGTCTTCTGAAGGATTCAGAAGTAAGCATATGTATGACTTAGAAGAATTCTAAAAGAGGCAGGTGGATAACCACAGGAACCAAGTTCACCTTGGAAATGGATTCTGAAGAGTTGTAACTCTCTATCACAAAGAAAATAACCCCAGGGCATCACTGCTAGCTGCCCCCAAACTATATGATACACATATAAGATTCATGGCCGCATGGTGAGAATGAGCGCTTTCACAAGTGTGAGAATTGATGATAAAAGAGACTTGATGGCACTGGGGACAGGATATACTTTCAAAGTAGGCAAAGGCAACCAATGCAAATTATACCTTAGAGGATCTAGAGTTCAAAACAGTCCTAACCTAAATTGTGAGTGAAGAGACAGAGAGCGGTTCTAGAGGCGATTTTTTCCACATATTTTTAATATATTTGAATTAATAACATCAGAAAATAACTGTTTGGAAAAAAATATCATTTCTGTGATTTCTAAAGTCCAGAAAATAAAAATCCAATATTCTCTCTTTTAGAAGACATCTTTTTGGACTTCAAATATGACTGAGGGTGCATTAGAATACAATTATGCGATTCTTCTTCTAAATCATCCTTTGCATTTGGTGCTGAAAAAATAAGAAATCTGCCAAGGCATCTATGATACTATTATAGTGAATTCAACATGCCATAACTTTAGCATACCATGTAGTAATTTTGCCAACTAATACGAAGCCTCTCATTAATATTTGCACAGAAATCCAGGATAGTGTTCAGCAAACGTTTTCTTTAAAAGGCCGGCTTATTATTTTATTTTATTTTATTTTATTTTATTTTATTTTATTTTATTTTATTTTATTTTAGAGATTTTATTGATTTGTCAGAGAGAGAGAGAGAAAGAGCACAAGCAGGGGAAGCCGCAGGCAGAGGGAGAGGAAGAAGCAGACTCCCTACTGAGCAAGGATTCCTGATGTGGGACTTGATCCCAGAATTCTGGGATCCTGAACTGAGCTGAAGGCAGATGCTTAACTGACTGAGAAACCCTGGCGTCCCTGAAAAAGTCCAGCTTATAAATATTTTAAGTCTTGTAGGCCGATTTGTCTCTGTCACAACAACTCAACTTTGGCATTAGAGTGCCAAACCAGCCATAAACAGTATGTAAATTAATGGGCAGTGTTGTGTTGCAATAATACTTTATAAAAGCAGGCAGCAGAGCAGATTTGGTTGGGCCATACTTTATCAACCCTAAGTCTAAAACATTTATTTATACTTGAGCCATAAATTGCAGAGTGTTCTTAGGATGAAAAATTGCCTGCTTAAATACATTATTTTTTTTCCTTCTTGCATTCTTTGTGATCACTATATACACAAGTCATAGAATGCTCTTGGAGTCAACCTTCCCTGCATTTTCTGGCATTTGGAACATTGATCCTCCCAGAAATTCCTGTCTTAACATATCTCTACCTGGAAATCTCATTCATACTTTAAAGGCTATCTTTAAACTTGCCTCCATCTTCTCTCAGCTGTGTCATTCTTTCTCTTACCTCTTCAAACTATGTATCTGCAGATTCCTTAGGATATTCTTAGTTTCTTCTCTGCATTATAATGGTTTATAAACATGCATTCAAATGAGTGGATTTCAGATTTTTTGCCCCTTAGATTGACCAGCACAGTGCTTTGCATGAAATGTTCAATAAGCAGTTATTCAGTGGATAAATACCTGAATAAGCACTTACATTTAGAAAGGAAAGGAAAAAGATTTAAGTTCAATATAATGAGATCAATTTGGCTACAACATTTCAAGTAAACCACAAGTCATTTAATTTTCATTTCCATATTAATTTAATTACATAGCCTACCCATATTGAAAATTTCCAAAATTGGCTGAGAATCTTGGGCAACTGACACCATATGTTTGAATAAGAAATTCTTGTCATTTATTCAAAATAACCCACTAGTTTTATTAAATCATTTAATTTTTCTAATGAATTCAAAGTATTGTGTGAACATATAAAGAGCATTTTAAATAAACATGGATGATTGTCTTCTAATGACATCTAAGTTCCTAAATAGGTATTTTATTTGGATTTCAATTTTACCATAGATCTATTCTTTTTTGGGAACATGAAACTAGACCATAGAAAAATGTAAATTATCAAATAAATACTAGATTATTCTTCCCAATGTTATATGTTTACTCACCAACAAATTAATCTGTTCTTTCTCAATTTTTAACTCAATAGGAGAGACTCAATTAAAAAAAAAAAGGATAAGTTAAAAGAACATCAAGAAAGTCAAGGACTTACAATCCTTTGATGGGAAAGGCTAATTCCCCTAGCTTGCTTTCTTTCAGGAGTTCTGTCATTTATCTTTTCTTTTCTCCATTTATTTTTTTCTTTTCCTAAAAATAACCCTAGTTCTTACAGCACTTTACTATTATGAAAATCCAACTGCATTTCATAACAATATAAAGCTTTGTTCTTGCTAGTCGTGTGAAAATGAGATTTCTTTTCATGTTGAGTGTGTTTCAGGCACACATGCTTGGGGAAGGAGCCATTAAGGGCAGCAAAGGACAAGGTGAGGTCAACTGGAGAGTTCAACTAAAGAGAATCAGAAATAGAAAGAGCTTTTCAACCTGGATCTAAAATCATGTCCTAAAATACCCACAAGAGTACATAGTAATATTCAGAAGATAGAATTTTAAACACAAGCTAAGACTCTTG
>CM053613.1:17075157-17096210 GCA_028646535.1 Procyon lotor
ACACACACACACACACACACACACACACAAGGCCTTGTAGACCATTAAAAGAATATTGGCTTTTACCCTAAATAAAATGAAGAGCCACTGAATGTTACTGAGCAAGGAACCATGACCCCGCCTACGTTCTATAAGGTTGACTCTGGCTGCTTTATTGAGGACACACTGCAGGGTGGTAGGAGCAGAAGAAGGGAGACCTGATAGGAGCCATGGCCAGTGAGGGCCACCATGCTGGCACTCCTAGGGCATCTGTGTGTCCATGTTGTTTGCTCATTTGCAGTTCAGGCCCAGAACTTTGTGAATGAGTTCTGCAGTGTCACAATGCGGTGCCTATCTGCTTTGCTCTCCCCTTCTCTCTTCACTCCTCACCTCTTTCAGCTTTTCTTTCCATTGCTTTTCCCCTATTTGCATCCACTTCTTACCGCCCCCCGCCGCACCCCTCTCCCCCGGGCCTCTTCTTTCTTTCCTGCCAGTCCCTTCCCACTGCTTGTTTCTCTTCTTTCTTTCCCTTTCCAGGCATTTAAAAAGAGATCTGGCAAAGAGCAAGTTTCAGAGCGCCAGTATTCTCTGCTTGCCTTTCTGGTTTCTTCTATTTCTTGTTTGTATGGGAATCTCTGAAATTATCTTCTCCCTTTACATGAGAGGATTTACATTTATATAAAAACAATAAAACACAATATATAACTGTTGGCTTGATTATTTTGTAGCTCCATAAGGACAATAAATCATAATGTATCAATCTTAACACCTCTTCTCTCTCTTTTTTTAAGATTTTATTTATTTATTTGACAGAGAGAGGAAGAACACAAGTGGGCAGAGCAGCAGGCAGAGGGAGAGGGAGAAGCAGGCTCACCACTGAGCATGGAGCCTGAAGTTGGACTCAATCCCAGGACCCTGGGATCATGACTTGAGCCAAAGGCAGCTCCCCAACCAACTGAGCCACCCAGGTGCTCCCTTAATACCTCTCCTAATAATTATGTGCTGACACACTATAGTTGCTCATTTAAGTTGAACAAATGAAACAAATAATTCATCTATTATGCCCATCTTGTTTCAAACAAGAAATTAAGTGTTCTCTACTTAAGACAATCTTGGTACTCTCAACATCATGATCATTTCATAGAGATATAAAAACATAGGGTTACACTTATTATGTAAAACAAATTGGGGATAATTTAAAGCACATCTACTGTAAAGAGATTTGAAGTTTAGAATTCACATGTTGTGTGCAAAAATAGTTTTAGTTTGGCCAGGATGTTTCATACCCCTTATTTGGTAATACAAAGTCATAGGTAATCTAATTCAGGCAATTTTGCTAGTCCTCTGCATAGATGTTTTTTTATTAATCATTGCTTTTCATATTCTTTAGTTTTTAAAGTATATTTCTCTCCTTGTCAGGTTTTATTTATAGTAATTTATAGTGTCACCAGTAAATATGCCTGCATTTTGTGGAGTCCTTAGTGTCTTCAACAAAACAAAGTATTTCTCTGATCTCCCAGGGTAAAGTCTGTTTCGTTCTCAGATATTGCTGTAGAATGCTTTCTATGGCTTTCATTGCCTTGCATCCAATGTGATTCTTCAACTTGGCTTTGAGCTCCATAGCCAAGATTATATTCGTTCCTAACCAAAGGCTAGGACAGTACAGGATAACTGTTTTTGATATTTTTATAAAGAAAAATGTATAACTAGCAAACATAAGTAAGATAAAAACAATTCCCTGATTCTTAAAAATACATATGTAGAAGCAGAAATATAAACTAGCTGGAGTTTAAAAACTCAAGTTCATCGTCCGCCCATTAATTTGCTCTGACTCTCTTTTTGAGGAATGGGGCTACCTTCTTTTTTGCATTAGTGCATATAAGAAATTCAGCTATTGGGGCACCTGGGTGGCTCAGTTGGTTAAGCGACTGTCTTTGGCTCAGGTCATTATCCTAGAGTCTCAGGATTGAGTCCTGCGTTGGGCTCCCTGCTCAGCAAGGAGTCTGCTTCTCCCTCTGACTCTCCCCTCTCTTATGCTCTCTCTTTCTCTCTCCCAAATAAATAAATAAAATATTTACATAAAAAAAAAAGAAATTCAGCTCTTAACAAGTAAAGAAATTCAGCTCTTAACAAGTGAATCATCATTGGACAAAGTCCATCATGGCAATCTCAACTCCCATAGCCAGTGCTTGCTGTAGTTGGTAGCCATGAATCCTAGGTCATGCCAATGATACATAATTAGAATTTCCTGGTCGTGGCATTTGGCAAAGCTCTTGCCTCCCTGATAAAAAGGGACAGACTTGTCCATCATGGCCCTTTGATTTCACCCTCCCTGCTTCTTCCTGCTTGGAATCTGAGATGATACCTAAAAGTAGAGCCGTCATCTTGTGACCCAAGGCAATGTGCTAAGTAAGGGCTTATAGAGACTACATCTCTGATGAAGTCAGTGATCAGCTTCATCTGGGCTTCTTGTCATGCGAGTGAAATAAACTCTTACTGAAGATCATTTTGTAAGACTTTCCATTACTTGCTGTTAAGTACAACATGAAATGATACAACTCTCTTGCTGGTTAGTTTTGACAGTTTATAGCTTCTGGTACTCTCTATTTTCCTAGTCTATGATAACAGGCTGTTTTCACTTTGCAAGCAATGCAAAGGATGCCTCTTCCAGAGAGTATGGTGCCCTTTATTAAAAATAAAAAAATAAAAAAAAAGAAGAAACAGAAAGAAAAGTCCTACCTCCATTCTTTTTACTGAGGTGAGTAGAAAATTTCAGGATCCATATTTCCAAGTTCAGCCAAAATAGTTGGCTCTTCCTTCTGTTTTTAACAACTGTTAGTACTAGAAAACCTTCAAATGACACCTGTTTCCTACTTGCTGCCAAATGGTCCTTTGGTAAACACAACCATCTTGGACCCTGGAGATGGTGTGCCTCATTGGAGTTGGGAGGGCACAGAGAAGTGAAGCTCAGCCCATGGCTCTATCTCTGGAGGACAAATACCTGCAAATGGGCCAAGGTAGCTTACTATAACTTGCTTACCACAGTTGTTCCTGTGGGGGAACTCTAATAAGGCAAGGCAGGAGTTAAGAGCCCACAGAGTAGGATTTGTCTGACGATATCTATAATGCAATCCTGTTATGACTTGGACCCCTTTAAGTTCCTTACTTTTGGTCCATCCTCTCTCATCCAAGCCCCTGAGGTGTCATTTTGCTTCTGTTTCAAGTAAGCCATAGCTACTCTTAAACCTTAGGTGATAAATTGCTCTGTCTATGTGCTTCATGTTCCTGAGGTGAACTTCTCTCTTCGCTATTCTCTCTAAATAAACAGAGTCCCATCTCCAGTCCAGTTACAGACATGTAACTCTTGCAGTTTGGTGAAATGAAAAAAAAAATGAAGAAATGAAAATGATTTCTAATTTTTTTGGTTTCTGATTGATTCTAAATTGTGTTTTTTTTTTCATCATCATATTTTACTTCTGTGTGTCAAAGAACAGTTTCAGTAAGTGAAAAAAAAAAAAGAAAGCCAGATCCTCGATGGAGTTTTAACAAAAAAAATTTTCAGTTTATCTATTGCTCCCTACAAAGGCATCCTGTGCTATCTGGAAGTTTAGAATGATTGTAATATAAATGGCAGCGTGAGTGGAAACCCTAACCTTATCATTTTATTAGGGATGGGTTAATCTGTACTGTGAAAAGTCAACATCTCCAATCCTCTATCCCCTTCACCTTGAAAATACGCTCTTTATCAAGAAGTTGATCTTTTTTATATTAATAAATTTTTAACTGACCATCGTGCTTTCCACGCTTGGCTATAGTTGAGAAGATGAACACTGAAAACAGGAGGTGGTCTTTGCCTTGCATTTTGGGGCCTAATACAAGTTATATACTAAATTCCTTTATACTCCCTAAAGATTGTGGTTTTAAAATAGATGTAGTAAGTTTTTGGAGGGAATGTCAGTCATTGTAGGCTTTACTGTTTTAAATTTTTGGAGTGTCTCATTTTATGTTCTGGGTTTATAGAACTGAATAATGTATGAGCTGTCAGAACCCTTTGAGATCAGTTAGTCTAACCCCCTCAGTACCCAGATGAGAATATTGAGACATCAAGACCCACATAACCAATTTTGGTGTCATGATGCCCTCTATTAAATGGAAAACAATGTCAAGCACCAGCCCTCCTCCCCATACTTACTATAAATCACTGATATGGGAGTAAATTTGACAAACGCCTCTGAATTACTGAATTAGAGAATAATATCTAGTAGGCCCCTTGGATTTTTAAAGTCACACAGATTTGTATCTTCTATATTAAAACAGCAAAATATATAAAAAAAAATTTAAAAAATATTTCTTACCCCAAATCCCTGAAATCACACACATACATTCAACACCTGAAAATAGCATACAGTATATGGTATACAGTTAAAGCAACTGCGTTTGATAGTATTAATGAAACATCAATTACTTGCATGAAATTTATTTATATAGATAATTTTTCAGAATGAGATATTTCTGTTTATTTTGTCAGAGATTCCCTTTCTTAATTATAGGGAGCTTAGTGTATTATCTGTCCTTAATATATTACCCAACCCATTTTTATATTTTATATATGTATAATAAATATATTTATACATTTTTATATGCATTTATATAAAATAAATTTATATATGTATTGCCTGAAAATATAGCAGTCAAGTAGTTGGATACATCATCTGAGGTTAAAATGTTTAGCACATGGAAAAGTAAAGTTTTTTGGGTTTTCTTTGTGGCTTTATGTCTTTAAAAAAAAAGCTCACAAATTGTGTTTTACAGTATAAAAGGTAAAAAGTCCCATTATTGACACTTGAGATTTTATAGTAGCTGCTACTTTCCAGTGATCATTAAGTGAATAAAGCATCCATCAGTGGTATGGAAATCAGCCCTGTTCATAAATCATCCTGCTCAATCTGTTACCAGAGGTGAGCTAAATGAACATTTTAGGAACATCTATAAAAGTTTAAGACCAGGAACAGGAATGATTTTCTCAATCTATTTAGTAGTCAGTACTGATAGAAGTCTTACAAGAAAAATTTTGTCATTTTTTTCATTTTGCATAGCATATGATCTAAACAAGTACATTTCTTCTTGCAAATGTCATGACTTTAATACAGAGCAAATTTTCTTTCCTTAAATAGACTACTTTTATTAATAAGAAAAGTGTTCAGTTGGGGAATAAATGGCACACACCTGTCTCTGTTACTTGGGTTATTTTCCCTTATTCATGACTTAATACTCTACCCCTACTCCTATCCCCGGCACCCCAGTGCCCTCATACACTTTTGGTTTGCATAGAAGGCCCTTATCAGGTCCCCAGAAATTTCTAACCCAGAACATACTTTATATACTTCTAGCCCAGAACATACTTTGTAGGATTTTGAAAGTAAGCTCTTCATGCTTGAACGTACACATACCTAACTTTGCAGACTATGAGAGAAAGACTCTTGGACAGTGAACTAGATAGGCTTACACTTTTTACTGAAAAGTTACAAGCCTCCATTTTGTTTTGCTGGACTTTCCCATCACAAAACATCCAGATTTCTTTCTTGACTCTATTTTAAAGACATTCTGAATAGAAGCTGTTCTAGTCCCAACCATTCTTAGCTCATTTGCTTAAACTTTCAGAAGTGATACGATTTGTTTTCCTTTATTTTCACCAAGTAATCAGATTTTTTTTCTTTTTTATATTTCTCTTCTCCTGTTTCCCATATTCTGTACCCTTTCCTCCCCCAACAAAATCCCTCACGATCTTCACCTTTTCTGTCCACCAGACTTCAGAAGGAAGGATGGGACATCTTGCCACCAATTATTAAAGAGTAGAAATCACTGGGTCAGCTAAGTCCTTTCCAATTAACACTCCAAATTACATTTGTGAGGTGTGAGCTTCAGTGCTATGTTCTCTGCTGTCAGACCTGGTAAAAATATTCCATCAAAAATAGCCTCAGAGATTCACATGACCTTGGATATCATTGAAGATGTAAATTCTTTTTTAAGGTGTTTAGAAAGAAATGACAAAATGCTTCTCTGACTAGAGCTGAAACCAGTAAATCATGGTTTTATTTTATTTCATTCCCCTGTTGTGATTTAAAAAAAAAATCTTGAGGTAGGTGGGAGGAAATAGCCCATTCCCAGGACAAGCAAGAAATGACAACCGTGACAGACAGACAGAAAGAAATATTCAAGCATGAGGCCCCTCCACTTTATGAGAGTAGTTTGAATTTCAATTTAAAAGTGAAATGTTTTCCTCACAAATAGGCAAAATGTTTTATGGAGTAATGAAGGGGAGTAGAGGATCCTGTAGCTGTTGGAGTGAATTACATCACTCTGTTGCTTTATTGCTTTGAGGAAGTATTAGCCAGATTTCTTCTGCATGTCCTTGAAAAGCATTTTTTTCGTACTGTTGGGGAAAAAAAATTAGAGAAGGTCATGTATCCAAACATAAAAAAAAATTAAAAAAAAAACAATATGCATGCATTTATTGAAATCTTACATATCTGTATATATTTGTAACAGGTTAGTAGGTCGTCAGGTTGATCTGCATGTGATTTTCTATGTATTTCACTCATGCCCCTCTGTGCCTTTGCAAATGTTATTTTCTTTCTGACATTGCCTCTTTTCCTTTTATGCCCTCTGTGTTTTTTCTCTTTCTTAGAGACTGCACTCAAGTATTTTAACATCTGTGAAAGCCTTCCTTGCCTCCCTTCAATAAATATCCTGCATATCCATTTCCTGGACTGCCATAGATTGTTAGATAAATCTCTGTCAAAGATTGTTTACTGCATTCTCTAATATCCACACTGACACCATACTCCACAAGGCCAGACTTTATCTTATTTTCCTTTACGTGTTCATATTTCTAGCACATATTACTAGCACATACTTCTAGCACATATTATGCATTTAATAAATACTTTATTGAATATCTACATATAGACAAACAATACAGTTGCATTATGTGACCTTTTATATGCAAATGTATATATATACATATACACATATAAAGGGTAGTAGAAAGAAGATGCTAAGATAGAGATATAAAAATACAAAAGATATATAGAGATATGGAAGGATACAAAGAATATATATATGAATAATTTTAGATACATTATTGTTGTTTAACTATAGCTTGTTAAAATCATAACTCTGAGCAGAATGCTGTAGTTCAGAAACATTACAGCATCAGGTTCATATTCTGTTTCTTAGAAAATTAAATTTCTCTACATCAAATCAAGGAACTTGATTTGGTTTTCCCACTCAAACATATATTTTTTTTCAAGTGGTGGTGCTACAATTTGTTACCACTATCTCTTCATTAATTTATCTGAGATAGAAACACATGTGTCTAGCCATATCCTTAGTAATCACATCAGTAGATAGTATGAAAAAGGAGACTACTTAGTTCCTACTGATGCCTTTTTTTTCCCCTTAAATTCCACCTACTCTATAGCCCACTGTTAATTTTGTATTTGGTTGTATGCTCTGCTCTCTCAAGATGGCTTTATCCTGTTTTCTCTGATGTTAGTAGTTATCAGGGCTCTTAGTCTATCCCATAAGGTGTACACCTTATGTAGAATCCACGCTACAAAGTTAATATGCTATATGTCATATTTGATTCTGAACTAGGAAAGAGACCATTGAGCCTTGTTCCTACGTAGCACCTAGGCCATTTATATTAGTTTAATAATTGGTGTTTTTCCTACCTATGTTCAAATGATTGTGAAGGAGAATATTTTAATGGAGATGTATATTTATCAATTCTCATGGTAGCTCTCATCGTGTCTTGATTGTAAGACTAATTCTTCAGGATAATTGTTTTCAGCTGTTCACACCTATGGTCTTTTTTCTGCTTATTCAGAGAATGTAGACTGAGCACCTCGTCTGGCATAGGCAACATGCTAGGAACTAAGGAAACAGATATAGATGTCCAGGCCCTACACACTCAAGAGATTGCTCTCCTGAGGGTCACAGGCTCACAGGCAAGCAATTCCGCATAAAATGAATGATTTTATGCATTTTAGGAGAGAATGTCGGTCAAGACCTCCTCGAGAAATTATTTCATCACCATGGTGTTTTTATTTACATAGCATGATGTTCTTTCTAGTAGTGTTACTATTCGAATTGTGAAAGACAAAAGCTAATGGAAGAATGAGGAAAAGCTGAAAAAGATACCATTAAAATCAGATACTCTATCATGCATTTAGTATCTGACTTTATTATTTAAATGTCTTCCAGGTAAATTCTAAGAGTTTTAGATAAATTGTTGAAAATTTGGAAACCTACTTTTAGAACACTGATGAGATTATTGTATCAGTAGCTACAGGTACAGTTATAGCCATCTAATATATCTATATGCACATGTATATGCCCTTACACACAGGTGCATATTTATGTAAAGTGTTATTGATTAGAATATAGAAAATGAAATCAACATGTGCTTAGGTGGATATTTTGGCACTGGTACACCAACGCTGAAATGCTCTGAACTTCCTTGACCTAGATCAGTTACTGTCTAATAATAATTTAATCATACCATGGGTTATCTGTGCAGTTTAATTTTGCATCATATTGTTGATTAAAATCAATGTTAAACAAATCCAAGGCCAAGGAAAATCTCTTACTGATATATTTTCCAATATTTAAAAGAAGTGAATAGCAAGCTAAAACGATATAGAATGATTACTGAAGTATACAAACTCATATGGTCCTGGAAAAAGTGAAATTTTCAGGATATATTGAGTCTTCTACAAGATACCTTGTGTCTATTCATAAATTGTGTTAATGACCAACACTATGTACCATCTTGGTGTAACCTATACTATGCTGAGTGTGTAATATTTTTTTGTAAAGATTTTATTTATTTATTTGAGAGAGAGAGAGACAGAGCACAAGCAGGGGTAGGGGTAGAGGTAGAAGCAGGCTTCCCATTGAGCAGGGAGCCAGATATAGGACAATGTGGGAGGATCTGGGATTCCATACCAGGGTCGTGGGATCATGACCTGAGCAGAAGGCAGATGCTTAGCCAGCTGAGCCACCCAGGCACCCGAGTATAGAATATTTTAATTGTAATTATAATGTTCTGATCTAAGGACCTTGGTTGCTACAGGTTTAATGGTGTTTTAAAGGAAATGATTTAATGCAGCTCACATGTATTTCTTTTTCCAGTTTGGTCTCTAATCAGGAAAACAGTCTTCTCACAAACTGTTTCAGCCCCTTAGCATTGTAATGCTCACTAAGAGAACAGAGGGTGGCCTAGTTGAAGAATGGAGTTCATTAAAGAGTTCACATTTAGAGGCAGATTTATGTCATAAAACAGCCATTGTGAGGATTATAGTCGGTGATCAGCAGCTCTAGTGTGAGTCAATGTAAAGATAAAGTCTAAGACATAGCAAGAAGGACCTGAAATAACATACTGATATTTCAGTTAGGCCACATGGGGCGAAATATGTGTTGAGAAACAAATCACTATCTAGACTGGATCAGAGTTATCACCAGGTACTTGAAATATACACTAGGGAGAAATAACATTAATAAGAAATTCTCTACAGGCCATTATCAATAGCTATGGATAGTCAAATATATAATAAATTACTTCTTTAACCAAATTCATGGATGTTTAACCAAACTTTATACTTACTGTGTCATATAAAAACCTTTGGAATGGATGGTCCCCATTTTCTTATTAGAATTAGGATTATGGTTCTCATATAAACAGGTAAGGGGAACCATTTCAGAATTCTGTCTCACTACATCACATTATAGCATTAGTTACAATTAAAGCAATGAGCAAGGATTCATGTTAAATATTGGAATCTTTTGCCACAATCCTTTGTGGTCAAGAATCTATTATATAGGGAGAAAAAAACCTGATTTAAGGGTTTACTATGACTGAGAAAGAGTGAAAAGCTAACTAGTCTCTACAGATATTCAAACTAGAACACTTGATGTAATTGCTGTGTAAACTAAGACATCTAAGATAATTAGCAAAATATATATTAAAAGTGCAAGATTTATGGTAAATAAATCACATTTCTCTGGCTTATGACTTACTTATATTTTGGCTGATAATTGATATGCAAAATGAGAATACAAAATAATAGAGGGCTAGCATTCAGAGTTTAGGTATACTTCCTATATATGGACAATTCTTACACTAATATTTTTGTCCTTATTTTCTCCCATAATAATGTCTTACATTTTTATAGTCCACATGATGTTAAAAAACAAAACAAAACTGTGAAACATTTTGAAATGGGGTAAAAGATTTCCAGGTATCCTATCTAATATTCCAGATTATTTTTACCTTTCATTATATTTGAGCTATAATAAAACTCTATAAGTTGTAGAAAATGAATAGTAATGCCAATGATTGGTTTTCATAGAAATGCAAATGGATGTGTCCAATTACAATGTGATTGGTCCCCTTCACACCAGTTTAGAATTCATAACCAATTCATTTCTTGCAAAACCATTCCCGATTTCCTATGTGTGTATGTTTACTCTAAATTATCTTTCAAACTCATTTTAACAGTTTAGTTTTAACTTTAATTTTAATTTTAACTTGAACTGGTTTCTTACTGGCTAAGTAAAGAGTTAAATGAAATCTTTGAAATACAATCAATTTACGTTTTGATGAGAGTCATTATTTACCTTTTTAAAAACGTATATGACCACAACCATAATATTTAAGATCTGTTATGAAATATATACATTTCTTCAGCCTTCAACAAATTATGAACAGCTACTATATGCCACAAACTTTTCAAATTTTATTCTTTCATGGTGCTTATTTTCTAATGAGAGAGACAGACAAAAATGTGAATATATATTTTCATTTAGTAATAAGTTCAGTGAGGGAAAGTAAAGGATAGGAAGATAACAAGTGTCACTTTGAAGTGGGGGAAAAAAAGACTGCAGAAATTCCTATCTAGTGTATTCTTCCAGGTAATCTCTTCCTTTCATTGCCTTTTAGCTAATTTACAACTCTAAAATGTAGAAAACTGGTAATAATAAAAATTGCATTCATAGAAATGCAAGTAAATTGTTTGTGGCAGAATGCTGTTGATCACTGCCCTATGGATAGACTGGTTTGGCATCTATTTATAAATTTATTTAAGAATTCTTTATTGCATATATATGTATGATTACTTAAATTTTCCTTTGAACTACTTACAATATTCTGCTGGTTCCTCCCCTAATTAATGAATTAATGTAATCTTTGACATGTTATATTTTATATTTTTAGGAAAGTTTTGATTTGGTTTTACTTTTTTTTTTTTAAGGGTAATGGAGAGGGGGAGCCATGGTTTGAGGATATAGCTGAGCAAAGATTTGCAAGAAATGGGTGTGGACTATGTGACTAGGGAAAGAACATTTAAAGAAGGGGGGAAAGTGGAAAGACTCTAAAGTAGAAAAAATTAGGTATGTTTGAGGAGGTATCAAGAAAGAGTCAATTGAGGCGCCTGGGTGGCTCAGTGGGTTAAAGCCTCTGCCTCCGGCTCAGGTCATTATCTCAGGGTCCTGGGATGGAGCCCCACATCGGTCTCTCTGCTCAGCGGGGAGCCTGCTTCCCCTCTCTTTGCCTGCCTCTCTGCCCACTTGTGATCTCTCTCTCTGCCAAAAGAATAAATAAAATGTTAAAAAAAAATAAAAAAATAGTCAGTTGGAAGAGATGTAAGCCATAAGAGAGATAGGAAGTGGCTTGAGAGAGGAGAACAGCATGGAGGCCAAGTCAGCCTTTGGATGCCCACATAAACAGTTAGCATTTTCTACCTGCGATAGGATGGAACAAGGGAAGAATTAGATTTTAGTTGCCTTTGAAAAAGATCACTGAGGATGCTGTGCTGAAAATAGATTTCAGATAAGAATAATGGAAGAAAAAGGCCCCCTGGGGAGACTACGTATTTCTCATGAACCCTGGTTGTGTCTTAGACTAGGGTGGTAACAAACAGAAGTGTCCTGATTTATGGTACATTTTGAAAGAAGAGCCGACAGTGTTAAAAAATTGGATGTGGTATGAGAGGGAAAGAACAAACTGTGACAGTGTTTCCTGAATGTTTAGACTGAGTCACTAGGTGAATGATGGTGGTCTTTATTGATTAATAGAAGACGGATGAGGGAAAAAAGAAAAAGTTGGAGGGTGGCTTCAAGAGCCGCTGGCTCTGTTCAACTTGGGCTATGTGTTAGACTTCCAAGGACAGATGATAAGTAAGTAAATGGACATGTGAGTCTGGAGCCCTGGGCAATGACGTCCAGGTGAAAGGGGAAAAATGTGGTAATCGATTAGATATACAAGAAGCATAACACCGTGGGAATGAAAGAGATAACTCAGGGAGTGAATACAGACAGCGAAGAGAAAAGGGCAAAAGATCCTGTGAAGGAGCTAACAGTATAGAAGGGGGACAGACGGGAGCGTGTAGTGTCCAGGCTGCTGAGGGAAGCAGGTGTTCTGAGAAAGAGGAGGAAATCAATTGTGTCATCACTACTGAGAGGTCCAAACGTATTGGCAAGATGACAATTCTTGGCTGCGGTCGCAAGAGCTCTCCCCTGCTTCTCAGTTGTGTTATTGGGATGAAAGTATAATGTGACTGGCTATTGAGAGCAATTGGGCAGGTCAATAGATAGACAACGCTTTGAGTGAGTTTTACTACAAAGTCAACCAGATAAAGAAAGGAGCTGGTGTGGGGAGAGGGTGAGAATTACGAGCGTTTTTCTACCTTAGATGAGAAGTACTGCAGCATGTTTATATGATGGCAAGAATAGTCACCATGGGCATGTTGAGGAGGAATGGGGAGATTACTGAATGGTAAACTGAGAGATGGGAGGGGTGATTTGGGTGAGTGTTTAAAACTGAGATCGTAAGAGAAACAGTGCTTTCATGTGGGAGTAGGTGGCTGATGAAAGGTGTAGGTGAATATTCTTAAACCGAAGGAACTGAATAACTAAGGTGTTAGATCGGTGATACAGTTGAAATTATTAGCCATTAAAATGACAACCAAAGTAGTGCTGGAGAGAAATAGTGAACAGGGTGTGCCTGGGTAGCTCAGTCGGTTAAACATCTGCCTTCTGTTCAGGTCATGATCTCGGGGTCCTGGGATGGAGCCCCACGTTCACATTCAGCTCACTGTTCAGCAGGGTGCCTGCTTCTCCCTCTCCCTCTGTGCTCTCTTGCACTCTCTCTCAAATAAATAAAATCTTAAAAAAAAAGTGAGCTGGATCATACAATTTTCAAGAAAGGAGGGGGGATGATTTGGAGATTGCTAGATAACCACAGAAGCATGTAGCGTCTCAGTGGTGTAATATGAGGTTATGCCTTAGGAACTGGTATTTTGAAGAATAAGGAAGACACCTACTTCACCCAGGCTCCTTGGTTAGAGAAATGTTGGAATAATCCACACTGAGGGATTTGCAGCTAGATTTCAGATGGAACAAAATGGTGAAGTGAACATGCAGAGTTTGGGGATAGCAGACAGTTCACTGGTAATGACTCACATACGTTCCAGAGGGCGTAGCAGAAGGGTTTGGAAAATGCAGAGGACGGAGTCCCACATGCATTTAGTTTAGTGGCTGGTGACCTAGGAATAAAGATCTGTTTGATGATGGGCAGTTACTGGTAGAGTGAACAAATGCCTGCTTCCATTTGTGCTTACTGACCCAGTTTAATTCTTAATAGTGTTTCCTCCACTTTCCAAAGTGGCCTGATTTGGAAGACAAAGGATAAGAACACTCTACTTAAAAATGATCGAGGTAAATGGGAATAAAGACCTAATGGGATTTGGGCTAATGCATACAGTTGAAATTATTAGCCATTAAAATCACAACCAGAGTAGTGCTGGAGAGAGAAATAGTGAACAGGGTGCACCTGGGTAGCTCAGTCGGTTAAGCATCTGCCTTCTGCTCAGGTCATGATCTCAGGGTCCTGGGATGGAGTCCCACATTCATGTTCATGTTCAATATATATTATTGTATATAATATATATATATCAGCACAAATAAATATAAACATATATATACATATATATGCACACATATTTTTTGGAAATAAGTGGTAATGAACTAGTTAATAGATTTCTTTTTATAATTGGTCCTCTAGGTAGTTGATTTGCAGTGATCAAGCAGGCAGTACCAACAGCAGGGAAGGGGTGGTCCCAGCAAAAGCATGTGGAGTACTGGGGTGTCTCTTATGTGCTGAAATAGATAATATAGGCACATTGTAGTATTACTAGGATTTAGTGAAAAAATGGACAATTGAAGTAATAATAGCTTTTAAAATGATTTGTCAGATTCATTTTCAGAAAGTTTTCTTACGTATTCTTTACAAATTATTTACGTAATCTTTACAAATAAAGATTATAATAATGGTTTAGGCAGTATCTCTCCAAATTCATGCCTACCTACAACCTTAGAATGTGATTTTATTTGGACATTCATTCAGTCCTTGAATATGCACTTCCTTAAGAAGAGGTCTTATTGGATTCAGAGGGCCCTAAACCTACGACAGGGTATTTGTAAGAGAAACTAGAGGGGGATTCAGGGACAGAGACATATAGAAAAAAAAGCCATGTAAAGACATAAAGAGAGAGGAAAACCGTGTGAAGACAGAGGCTGAGATTTATCTTGATGTTATAAGCCACGGAATGCAGAAATTGCTGGGAATTGCCCAAAGCCAGGAAGAGGCAGCTAAATATTTTTCCCTAGAGCCTTCAGAGGAAACATGGCCTTAGAGATGCCTTGATTTTGTACTTCGAGTCTCCAGAATTGTGAGAGAACAAATTTCCGTTGTTTGAAACTACCCAATTTGTGGCAATTTGTTATGACACACCTAGGAAACTAGCACAGAGACCAAGAACTATTTTTTTAAACCAAATTATTTGAATTTGTATTCCTTTTTAGACATCCTTTTTGTTTCAAGGAGGAAAACAACAATCTTATTTTCATGTCTTTAAAGAAATTGCCAAACCATTGTTGTGAATATAGTTTCCTTATCACTTTGGTTTTCTGCAAGAAAATGATGTATGGTGTAAACATGACATATCGCTAGGTGAATTCAATATATTAATTAGGTTTCTTTCGGAGGCACATTTAAAAGTAAGGAAACTAGGGATCGTTGGGTGATTCAGTTGATTAAGCATCTGACTTCTGCTCAGATCCTAATCCAAAGGTCCTGGGATTGAGCCCCGCATGCGTTGGGCTCCCTGCTCTCAGGGAGCCTGCTTCTCCCTCTCCTCCCTGCTCTTGCTCTCTCTTGCTGTCTGTCTCTCAAATAAATAAATAAAATGTTTAAAAGAAAAAAAGTAAAGAAACTTATAGTCATCAGTTCCTATAGAATAGACACTACTGTGGAATTTAGATAAACTAAAAGCTAAATACTGTAGAATAGTAATATTTTGTTACTCCACACATCAAATGGAAGTATAGGATGTATAAACCAATATGTTTTGAAGCTCCAGTCCTAAATTAAAAGCTATTCCTTGACACAGCTATGTGAGGATAACAGAGAGGTTTCCTTTAATTACAAGAATATTTGCTTCTAAAAATCAGAGCATACTCACTTATCAGGGGGTGGAGTTCTTGGGGCTATAATCCAATATATTCAAGAGCTAAGGCAATTTAACATGCTATGTGTCAATCAAATGAGGAGAAAACAGAAATTTAAAATATGCCAATGCTAGAGGTGACATAATGTAGTTGTCAAGAAAAATTAGATTCCTGATGTGTTTCAGTCCCTTTAGCATGCAACCACATGTGTCTGAATTCAAAGGATATGACAAATTACTGAGGGTGGTAAGATTAAGCAAAATGGAAAAATAATGATATATGAAATGTCAGGAAAGTCACCTTGCTAAGGTAGCAGCAAGTTGGGGGTTAGCTTCAAAAAGGAGAAGAGAGGAAACTTGCCTCTACGGGGTATTCCAGTGGAAATGACTTATTGATAGGGTATTATTAATAAGACATGGAGTGAAAATAATTCTTAGAATGTTCTTTGAAAATAAAACTACATTTTTTTTGGTCCTTTAACTCCATTTTGAGCTTTCTAATGTACAGCCATGAATAGAAAACAAAAAGTCTGATGGTTAAGATTGTGATTTCTTGTTAGGTAGTAAATTTCTATAGCCTGGCAAATTTATTTATGGGAATATATATTTTATAAACAGGCATATTCCTTTAAAAATTATAATTAATTTTTAAACTTAGAAATAAAAGTGAATAGACTCAATTCAACAATTACAAATGACCAACTAACTACAATGGATTGTGGATTATAACAAACCCAAAATAAATACTACCTAATAATTCTATTGAAAATGTATTGGATAGTAAACCATAGGGCACAGTTAGAGGAAGAAGTGATGAAGGGAACGGGGAGCAAAGGAGAAATTGAGAACTCATTAGGTTCATCATATGCTCTGTATTCCCCAATTTTTTCTCATCTAACACTCAGTTAACTGGTATTTTAGGAAATTTTCTCAAAATCTTAAGAAAAACATCACCATATTTATGTGTCTAGACACCTTTTCACACTCAAAGATGCAAATGAATTGTATTGTAAATTAGAAGAAAGTCCTACACACTTCACCTTAGCATATGTTGATCCATTAAACAACACATATTATTTTATAAATATCAACTTCCTCAATAGTACAACTCTACGAACTTTTTCTATGTTTTCCTTTACTTTTTATACACTACTTAATTAATGCACCAAATATTCCTTGAGTACTCACTAAGTATGTTGCATTCTTCTAGGCTGATGGAATACTACTAATAAAACACAGTTTTCTGCAATCTATTTACTGGATCCCTGAGTTACCCTATGGAGAAGGCTCCATGGGACGGCAGTCTAATCTGCCTCAGACATGACCAAGAAATAAACTTTAATGTGACATTTCAGGGTAGTTTATTATAACAATGTAGTATAGCTTACTCTGGTTAATATGGGGGTGAAAAAGAATTTGTAGTTCTATGATTTTATAACCATCCAAATTTTCATTTAAATATGAGAAGGTAATAAAAGATGTTTGAATGTTTGGCAAACAGAAAGCTGTTTTGAAAATACTCTTGAATGAAGTTTTATTTTTTTATTATTTTTTAAAGATTTTATTTATTTGTCAGAGAGAAAGAGAAGGAAAGCCTAAGAAGGAGGAACAGCAGGCAGAGGGAGAAGCAGGCTCCCCGCTGAGCAAGGAACCCTTACAGGACTCGATCCCAGGACCCTAGGATCATGACCTGAGCTGAAGAAGACACTTAATTGACTGAGCGATGTAGGCATCCCTTGAATGAAAGTTTTAAAAATAGATAATTAAATTCAGGTGTGAAAAATGATATAGGATTGAAGGTCAATCAAATAATTTATGAAAATGCATTGTTGTCCAAAAGCTTCTTATTCCAAAATAAGAAAGTATGTCCATAAGAACTCAGAAAATAAAATTTTAGCATTATTTCAGAATGATACTTTTAGGTGAAATGGGAGAATATTTTAGTGACTGTATTATTGCACGATGTAAGTATTGATTAAACAAATCAGTGGGTAAAATGTAGTATTAAGAGAGTAACTGAGAGAAAAATAATATAGATCTTAAGACAGAAGAAAACTTAATAGACAAAATCAAAGGAAAACAAAACAAAAAACAAAGTAACAGAAACTGATGTTCAAAGTGAGTTTTGATACACTAGTACTTATGAAAATTTAGAAAAAAAATCATTAAGTAAAAAACGAGTGTTTCAAATTAATTTTAAAAATTTCAACAATATGTTAAAAGATGAAAAAAACAATGAAATTTGAAAAAAACAAATTTTAGAAAATAGGATAAAGATGGAAAATATAAAACAAAACAAAGTTGGGTTTCTAATTGTATCATGTCATATTGTTTCATTCAGATAAAAAAGAAAAAAAATCAGGAAAGAAGAAAATAGAAACCAATAAAAGAACAACTGAACAAAACAAAACCATCATAAAAAGAAATGCAAATAACAAAATATTATACACATACACACACACACACACACGCACACACACGCACACACACACACACACACACAGGAAGCATCAATAGACAAACCTCCAGGGAAATACAGATAAAGAACTTGGAAATAGTTTGGTTTTTTTTTTAAAGATTTTATTTATTTGAGAGAGAGAGAGAGCATGAGTGGGGGTGAGGGGCAGAGGGAAAGGGAGAAGCATGTTTCCCACTGAGCATGGAGCCCTATGCGGGGCTGGATCCCAGGACCCTGGGATCATGATTTTCTGAGCTGAAGGCAGATGCTTAACTGACTGAGCCACCCAGGTGCCCCAGAACTTTGAAATACTTTGAAATTTTTAACACGACATTCTCAGACACTAGTGGATAGAAAAGAAAAAGAAAAGTTAAGTGGCGAAGGGTAAAGATCTGAATAGCAATATATCATTAAGATTTTATTTTTATTTAGAATCCTACACTTGATAATATGCATCCTTTTGAATATTCATGGAATGTGTTAAAAGATCTTTTGTTAGTTTCTGATAAGATAAAAAAAGTGTATGGATAGAAAAAACATATATGTATATAGTAAATCAAAAGAGATCTAAAAACCTATGTTATAAACCAACAATTATGATATAACTTAATTATACAGGAAAATATGAAAGAAATTAAGAAAAGCATAGAATGATACATATATTAAATGATAATAAACATGTCAATATGGGGCGCCTGGGTGGCTCAGCCGTTAAGCGTCTGCCTTCGGCCCAGGTCAGATCCCAGGGGCTTGGGATCGAGCCCCGCATCGGGCTCTCTGCTCTGCAGGAAGCCTGCTTCTCCCGCTACCATTCCCTCTGCTTGTGTTCCCTCTCTCGCTGTGTTTCTGTCAAATAAATAAAATCTTTAAAAAAAAAAAAAAACATGTCAATATATTGTAGGACACAGCCTAATGAGTTAGACATAATAAATGGTTTATGATCAGAAATAATAGGTTTTTAAATTTATTTTTTAAATAACTTATGCACTGAAATAAAGGAGCTGGGAAAAAAGCAATAGAACAAAATAAACAAAAAGAAATGAGAAGAAAGAGCATTGGTATTACCTATATTATCTATGTTATCAATGAAATAAAGAACCTCCCACCCTTGAAAAATAGTAAAGATTAAGAAACTAAAGTGGATCTCTACAATAGGTACTTCAAATACCTTAAATGCCAATAATGAAAAAGAGAAAAGGAGGAGGAGATAGATGGTTAAGTAGGAAGAACACTCACAAATGTAAAATAAAGTTCATTTATTGGGTCAATGAGGAAGGAAATGCTGAACCACAAAGCTACTGGAAGGGTTGGATGCAGTGAGACCTTGAAAATACATGGGAGCAGATTCTACTGGTAACAACAAATTCTTAACTGTTAACATATTCTTCCTCCATTATCATATTTTCAGCTCCCCTTATTTAGCGTTAAATTATTTTTGTTAACTCTCAGCCTATATATTCAGTGATTTTTTTTCCATCCAAGAATCACATAAAACAGATAATTTTCCCCGCATTTTCCAATTTGAAAAATTTAAAGACTGATTGCTCTGGTTTTAATAATCATTCCTTGATGACCTTGTCCCAGTTTTATTTGAGCTCATCAGATAAAAAAATAAAGGAGAAGGAACACCTGGGTGGCTCAGTTGGTTGAGTATCTGCCTTCAGCTGGGGTCATGATCCCAGGATCATGGGATCCAGCCCTGTATTGGGTTCCCTGCTCAGCGGGGAGCCTGCTTCTCCCTCTGCCTGCCTCTCCCCATTTGTGCACTGGCTTGCTCTTGAGAGAGAGCTATCAGAGAGAGCTCTGATAAATAAGCAAACTTAAAAAAAAAATAGTTCTCAGAAGAGAATAGGTGGGTGCTGGTAAGATAATCCTCAGATGTCTGCTCTATAGCTTTTCATTTTCTTCTACAGAAATTAAACTGGGTTAATCAGAGTATTATTCTTGTATAAAACCATTTCAAAATAGCTCTATCTACAAGCCACTTTTATTCTCATTCTAACTCGTTCTTTCTTTCAAACTGGCTACCTATGAAAAGTATGTTTTCCAAAATATTTTGAATAACCCTCTTATTTTTTTCCTTTTTTATTGCTCTACAATCATTAAACTAATGTTGTCCTATAACCTGGGGGTTAGCAATCATAAGAATTTCCTCACCAGGATGTTTACTTGTGCTCTGTCACCCTTGGAAAATTTGTTCTGCTTCCCTATGACTCTGGAATTATGCAGTCAGCACTTTCAAAGATGAAACAGGGCTTTCTATCTAATTCTCTTCAATCTAAATAGCTCTCTAAGCTCCATGGTCTCAAGTCCAAAAAGATATGACACCCAGAAGCTTCAGTCTTTTTGGTATGGCCTGTGACCTCATAAGCTTAAAAAATGAAGCAAAATGAATGAAATGACAAAACTTGAAACATAAGATCAATTCAGATCCAAACTCAGTTTTACACAATAATTTATTGGATTGGTATATCTCTGAAACTGAATACTCACTTTGTTTATTGTTATTCAACATGAGAATTCTAAAAAGAACTATAATACATTTATCAAATGAGAGAGCAATCATGAAAAAATTATAAAAGTCCACTAATAATTTTTTTAATGTTGTCTTCCTCTGAGCAAATTTGCTTTCTATTACTGATTATGCAAAACTAAATTTTAAAACACAATTTTTAGGAAAGCATAAGTTGGATTATGTGGAACTAAGTTTAAAACAAATGAAAACAAAATCCTGCTTTTATCGCAGCCAACAAATTGAAATATCTTAAAAGTAGCTGGATGTGGGGCACCTGGGTGGCTTAGTTGTTAAGCGTCTGCCTTTGGCTCAGGTCTTGATCCCAGGGTCCTGGGATCAAGCCCCGCATCGGGCTCCTTGCTCAGCGGGAAGCCTGCTTCTCCCGCTACCATTCCCTCTGCTTGTGTTCCCTCTCTCCCTGTGTTTCTCTCTGTCAAATAAATAAAAAAATCTAAAAAAAAAAAAGTAGCTGGATGTAGACAGGAGGCTGTGATGTCTCACAGTGAACTGAAAGCCATGGTTGATTTTCCCA
>CM053613.1:17096710-17114242 GCA_028646535.1 Procyon lotor
CATTTTTGGCTTTAGGTAATAATGCCAACAAGAAATAAATATGAAGTCTGTTTTGGAAAGCTTCATAATTTCTAAAGATCAGATTTTGTTGTTGATATAATTTGATTCACTGGAATCTCATTTTACAGTGGTGCAAGGACAAGAAAAAAAACTAATGGCTGTGCAAATAGAAGATTTGCGTGAATCAACAAAACACACAAAATACATTTAATGTGTTCTTCAATGGAAACAACAGTAATAGATTCCACTCTCCAAAAATTGTGTAAGTTTCTCTACTAGAAGATAGAAACTGGACTTTATCTGAGGTCAACCTAAATCAAGCCCTTGAGGCTAGAGGGATATTACAGCTATGCAAATTCTCTGTGCGGGTATGTGTGTGTATGTGAGTGTGTGTGTGTCTACTCAAAAGAGCTGAGCTTCCTCTGTCCCTTCCATAACAGAGGAGACCTAGGGAAATTCCTCAGTCCCCTTTCTTCCCCATGTATTGGTCTCCCTATAGATAATATTTGCTGATTTATTTTTTTAAGACTTTCTTTATTTGACATAGAGAGAAAGCACAAGCAGGGGGAATAGAAGAGGAAGAAACAGGCTTCCCACCAAGCAGGGAGCCCGATGTGGGGCTAGATCTCAGGACCCTGGGATCATGACCTGAGCCAAAGGCAGACGCTTAACTGATTGAGCCACTCAGGTGCCCCAATATTTGCTGGTTTAAATGCGAGTTTATTTTCAATAACATGGAAAGTTACGATATACAACGGGAATTCTAAATAGTGGACCCACATCAGACATTATTAATGGGATAACATATAATGTGTGAGTATACACTTATACATGTATTATGTCTCTAGACATAATAGTTGTCTCTGAAGAGGAACTTAATGTCTCTGAAAAGCAGAGTGGGAGAAAAGCTTAGGTTTTGGGTTTTGTTGTTGTTTCAACTGTTTGAACTTCCCTGAATTTTGTAACATGTAAAAGTATTATCTATTCAAAGTTTCATGTACTTAAATTGTGATAAAGAGAGAAAGTGAGAAAGACAGAGAGGGAGGGATAACTACAGCCTAAACCTAATGTTTCACCAGCAAAAAAGAAACTATTAATCATAAAAACTAACTAGCATACATCTAAGGTTTTACCTCTTCATATTAAAAACCTAAATATCACATGTTGCATGGCATTTAAAAAAAATACTAGTTTGAGGGGCGCCTGGGTGTTTCAGTAGGTTAAAGCCTCTGCCTTCGGCTCAGGTCATGATCTCAGGGTCCTGGGATCAAGCCCCATGTCCTCTCTGCTCAGCAGGGAGCCTGCTTCCCCACCGCTCTCCCCCTCCCCCCCCCCGTCTGCCTGTCTCTTTCCTTACTTGTGATCTCTCTCCTCTCTGTCAAATAAATAAATAAAACCTTAAAAATAAAATTAAAAAAATTTAAAAAATACTAGTTTGGGATGCCTGGGTGGCTCAGACTATTAATATCTGCCTTCAGCTCAGGTCATGATCCCAGGGTCCCGAAATCGAGTCCCTCATCAGGTTCCTTTCTCAGCAAAGAGTCTGCCTCTGCCTCTGCCTGCTGCTACCCATGGTTGCATGTTCTCTCTCTGACAAATAAACAAAATCTTTAAAAAACACTAGTTTGTATATGTATAATACCACAACTTCACACCTTCCAATTTATCTCTTGGCAATTCTCTTGTCATTCTCTCTTTGATAGAAATATCAAGAGAATAACTTTGCTTTGACTGTCAAAAGAGATTTGCAGACATCAGCTACTTTGAGATATTCACTTCTCATGTCTGGTAAGAGGATATATTGTCTGCACATTGGGCCCATAACTTCATTTTTCCCCTCCTGTTGAAAGTATTGGAATTACTTAATATCTATAATCTTTTCTGTTTGGAAACTGCTTCAAAGACTAAAAAAAATATATAAATACTACTCAGCAGTGAGTGTGGTAAGGGAAGCATCATTGTATTCAGATACTGAATATGGCCTAGAGAAAAAGTCAGGAGTCATTTCAATAAAGTCATACAAAAAGACAAAAAAAAAAACAAATTCAGACATGTACTACCTGTAAGTAGAACAAAGACTGTAACTCCAAGAACAGAATAATTATAATATTGCACTGGCCATATAATCTATTAGGCAATAATTTATATGATAACTCAGTATTCCTTGTTAGGCACAGGCATTGAAGGTTCTTTACAAAATTGCATGGTAATCATGTTCATTGACAGATTCAGAGGCATGTCACCCTGAATTAGGAGTCTCTAATAAAACTGTCGCTGAATGGGATTTCGGCATCTGGACAAGGAAGACAAAACATTAAAAGACGATCTATCCGGTGGGTGGAGAAGGAGGAACAAAATAGTTGTAAACAGGAATACAACCTTACCAAAATGGCAAACTCACCTGAAATATGTGATATGATTTATAGAAAACAGTGCAATGACTATCAGAGTGAAATGATGCCTTCTGATCTTGGGACCACTTTCAGATGTAACAAACTGTAGTCCGCAGGGCTAGGTAGTTTCTGCTTGTATTAGACCTCAGAGCAGCAGACACAATAAGGATAGCTAACATTTATCGAATGTGCCCCATATACTAATTACCTGAAAAACATGACCTTATTTAATTCTCATAATAAGATCTGACAAATATGCTGTTATTATGTCTATGGGCCAATAAGGAAACTAACATATAGAGAACATAAGGAATTTTGACAAAGTACACACAATGAATAAGTAAATGATCAACAGCCCATATCACTATGCTATACTGGTACTTGGTAACTCTCAGGTTTCAAAGCCTGAGTCTAAATATAATGCTGAACAGTTTCAACTTTTCTTGAGAGCAAGAGCTGTAACTCAATCTTAGCTCTGGACATCACAGCCCATTACAAGCTAAAGCAGAAGTAGAGATTTGGGTCCTAAACTCTCTTATGTATAGAATTTTACCAAAACTGTGGAATCCAAACATGATCTAATTTTGAGCCTGGGAAATTTTAGAAAATATCACTGTTGAAAATGGGAGTGGAGGAAGTTCTTGACTCTTTTGTCATAGTGATCTTTCATGTGATAAAGAGATGAATTCAAGCATCTGCCACTAGGAGTTCATGATACTGCATGGTTTGGACCACTCCATTTCCCAAACATCATTTATTTGTTGAGGCAAGAGTAGGGAACTAAAGCATGAGATGCTTTAAATGTTTTTTTTAATATATCACTTATTAATTTTACAGGTTTCTCAATTGGTAATAATTCATCAATCTTGTGTGTGTGTGTGTGGGGGGGTTATTTACCTATTCACCTCATCCACTGGGAAAAAAATGACCAAAGTATATTAACAAAGTTCCAGTGAACTTGTATCTCTCTGCCTTCCTTCCTAAGATAAGGACATCTGTAGTTGAGGGAAAAAATACAAGAGAATATTACCAGAGGAGTACTAATAAGCCAGTGAAAATAAATGTGATTACTAGTTAATACTATCATAGAGATTCATAAATTCATTTTAAACGATTTCCTGGTAGTTTGACCGTTTCATGCATTATATTATAAAAAGAAAAAAATAAATTAAAATGGCAAGAGTGTACTTTCTCTCATCATCAGCTAAGAATTCCTCTAAAACTATCTGTCCATATTTATAACATTTCCCAAGGAATAGGAAATAAAAGCTCACAATTTAATTTTTAATGTAAATATGACCCAATATGCATTAAATTTACCCTGGAAGCTTTATTAATATTAATCCATTAATAAACAATAGCATCAACAACAGAAACCTAAAAGGCATTATAACCTACTAAGTTCTATGAGGCTCTAAATGGAATTATAGTCATTAAAAAAGAAATAATTCACATAATAGCATTTGATAGATGTCAATGAAAAGATAACTGAATAATGAAACTGAAAAAGTATATAGATGTTTTTGGTCTCAAGGCTCCTAAGCTGTAGATCTAGAAGTTGAACCTACATTTTCTGATTATTATACATCCAATATTGTCTTTATTCCCCTAGGTTTAAAGGTAGCACCTCTATACATCTATAGAGACTATCTACCCCTAAGTCAATTCTAACTGAAATCAAAACAAAAACAAAAACCCTCATATTGAGGTAACTTTCAAGCCAATATTTTACTCTGAAATTAATAGTTAAAACAGAAGATCTGAGCATTTTTTCTGCTTTTTTTTAAAAGAGAGATATAATTTATCACCGCTTATTGAAAGAAAATTCTTTTTGACAGATAAATAATGCCTAACAAATATCAAAGAAATCATCCAGTTTAAAAATTCACTTTTATGCAAAACTCAATGATATAACTGGCTGTAGCATATATATTCAATGGATAAGAACATTATTGGGTAGAGGCATTAGGTGAATTTGTTTTTGGAAGATAATTTTCGTATACCAAATTATGATGCCCACAAATATTGTTTGCTAAATTCAAAGGGGAAAACTAATCTTTATAGTGAAAAGATCTACTGGTCACACCTTAAGTAGCTAAACCCGGCATCATTACTAGCGAGATTAACTAGTATGTGCACCATGGTGTGTTGTGATGTGAAGTACATGGTCTCACCTATGAAGTGTTCTTCCTGAAACACTCTAATCTGCATCTAATATAGGCATTAGCTCCAAATTTCTGGTATATAAAAAGTACAGGGGTAGAGGAACAAATTAAATAACACTAAAAGGAAACAGCAAAACAAAGCAAATATTGGGAACATTCTATAAGATAACTAACTCAGACTTTTAAAACATTTAATGTCATGAAAAATAAACACATGAAAGAAAATGGAACTTGTTTAAAATTAAAAGATTAAAGAGAATCAGATATAATTAATAAACTTTAAGAGAATCCAAATCTTAAAAAAATTATAAAATTCTTATTATAGGCAACTAAGGAAATCTGAAAGTAAACTGGATATTAGATAAAATTAGGGTATTATTGTTAGTTTTCTTAGCTAAGATTAAAGTACTGGAGCTATATTAGAGAATGCTCTTTTATGGGGGAGAAAATGCTGGAATTTGCAGGCGTGGTGTCATGACTCACCTTAAAACGTTAACAAGTATCAAATTTACATGGAATCTATGTAGTTCATCCTTTTAACTTTTCTTTATGTTTGAAAATATTATAATAAGGAACTGGAAAAATATTTAGTGGTGAGTATATGCAAATACTATATTACCTAATCTCTTATTATTTAAGAGCCTTTAAAATATCTTAGTCAAAACTTAAGGAGAATTACTTTTAAGAGGAGGAGAAAACATCAAATAAAATTTATTTCAAAAGCAGAAAGTAACACAGACAGCCAATAGCCCCATACAAAATTACCTGTGTCTAAAGCTGATTTAATTTTTGAAAGATTTTTTTTAAGATTTTATTTATTATTTGAGAGAGAGAGAGAGAGAGATCACAAGTAGGCAGAGGGAGAGAGAGGGGGAAGCAAGCACCCTGCTGAGCGGAGAGCCTGATGAGGGGTTCTATCCCAGGACCCTGAGATCATGACCTGAGCCGAAGGCAGAGGCTTTAACCCACTGAGCCACCCAGGCTCCCCTGAAAGATTTTTTAAAAGAAGAACTTGGAAGACTTTGTGGACAAAAATACAGCACACGAATTTATTTTCTAATCTGCAACGTGTCCTTATTTCAGCAACAGCACCACCACCACCACCAGCAACAAAACATAGAAGCTGACCAAAGTAGGTATTGCTACCTTTTTTGCTCTGAGATAATGGCTTGTCATTTCATTTATTAAATATATTTGTAGGATTATCCCACTTCCTGGACCTATTCTCTTGCATTTCCCCAGAGAACATGCCAAAAGTTGGTAGACCATCATGAGTCACAAAATTCACGTCTTTTTCTCTCACTGGGGCTTTTGTAGTCCTGATGCTTTTCTCCATCAGTAATTTTGTTTACAATGAGATGAAGAAGTAGCATATTGAAAAAGAACATGTGATTTACTGAGAAAACCAGATATATTTTACCTATTGACCGAGAGTATGGGATAAGATCCTCAATGTTTCTTCAGCTCTAAAATGAAGAGAGTAATATGAACCACCTACTTCTTAGGATTATTTTGTTTAATAATTTATTCTTCAAAGAAAATTTATTTGAGGGACACCTGGTTGGCTCAATCAGATAAGTGTCTGCCTTCTGCTCAGGTCATGATCCCAGGGACCTGGGACTGAGCCCTGTATCAGGCTCCTTGTTCCGAGGGTAGCCTGCTTCTCCCTCTCCCTCTGCTGCCCGCCCTGCCCCTGCTTGTGCTCTCTGTCAAATAAATGAATAAAGTCTCAAAAAAAAGTTTATTTGAGCATGTACCAGCCAGGCAATGGGCTGGTTGACTGAACGAATTTTATGGTCTAGAGGGATAAATAGATGGTAGCAACCTGTAGTAGATATAAGAACTCTCTTATGGGAATACAAAAATGGGCCACTAATTCAAGGCATTATTAGGATGAGTCTCTTGTAAGTTGCTATCTTAATATTTCCATTGATTCTTAAAGATCTAGAACAAGCTTTCTTTTTTTTTTTAAGATTTTATTTATTTGACAAAGAGAAACACAGCGAGAGAGGGAACACAAGCAGAGGGAATGGTAGCGGGAGAAGCAGGCTTCCTGTGGAGCAGGGAGCCTGATGCAGGGCTCAATCCCAGCATCCTGGGATCATGACCTGAGCCGAAGGCAGACGCTTAATGACTGAGCCACCCAGGTACCCCTAGAACAAGCTTTGTAAGTGAAGAAAGTCAGTAAAGCCATGCTGGGAAGATGGAATAAAGATGTAAAGACAATGAAATTTGACAGGGAATAGTCCATCCACTGAAGTCATTCTTGGAGTGATATGCAGAAGTTTTGGTAAAACCCAGGGTGTAAAAGTAAGTAATAATGTAATAATGAAAGAGTAATAATAAGTAATTAAGTAATAAGAGTAATAAGTAATAATGAAAGAAGAGGCAAGAAAAGTAAACAGTTAACAGAACATGAGAGTTCTTCTAAATCTGGACTTCTATTCTTAGCAATGACAGTTAATGAATAAAGTTCAGTGCAGAGAGATTTATGTTTTAAAAATCCTATGACTCAGACAGCAATGTTGAAGACTGTTAGTGATAAGATACTGTACTGAGGACTCTATCTTTCATATTTGTATCCTCATCACTAAATACAGTTCATAACTCATAGTAGGTACTCAACCCTAGAACTGGAGGCAATAATTAACTGAGATATCAAGATCAGTGAAGCACTCTGGAGATGTTAAATATTATTCTCCAAATTGAATGTAAGTGAGACAGATTTGTTTATCGCTCCCCTTGGAATCCTCGCTTGCCTCCTATTCATTTCCCTCCTCCCTGGTGGCCTGAATATGGCATTGCCTCACTGCTCTCTACACCTTCAACAAAATTCTGAATTCAGAGCAGACTTTGAGGAGAATAAAATCTCCCTATAATATTCATAACCTCTTGCTCACTTAGGTGCCTTGGGATTGAGAATGTCAATTCAAATAATCAATTTCACTCTCAGAAATAGAGTCTGTGAGTGAGAACTAGCTGGGGGCTTAACTAAGCACAGTGCAAAAGCAGACATGATTAATTCATGGAAGTATTATATTTGAGCATTAGTTACTGTTCACTTGCAAATGTTTATTGATACAAATCTTTCTCAGCAAATATGACAGAAATTTTAAATGTTCTTATTATTAAGTTATTTTTCCATGATTGTATTCTGTGTAGAATAAGATTTGTTTTTTTTTTCTGACTTGATATCATAAATAAGATTTAAATTAGATTCATCAGCAGTTTTACGAAAAGGAAGCTGATACAGTGTCATGGAATCACTGAGACACAGCTTCCAGAGATTGTCCATGCCAACAATGCCATTTCTAAAAAAAGCAATCTTAGCTCTGGAACATCAATCACTTGCCTAGGGTCATATATACCTAGTCACTCCGAAGGTTGGCATTAGAGTCTGTGTTCCTTAACTACTCCAAAGATTATCCCATATGCTAATGACAAAAAGCAATTTGGAAATTGTACATTAAAGCACAGAAAGAGGAAACCATTAAAACAATTCATAACTAAACATGTGTTAATGTACTGGTTTTAAGAACTTCAGGTCAACTGATTATATTTATTTTTGCAGCATATCTTTTACCCTGAGTGTCTAAAGTGTCTAAATGAAGAATGAAAGCACGAAGAATTAAAAAACAATGCTGAGGGTCGTTATGGCTGTTTCAATATCTGATATTACCTTACTTTTGTTTTATTCTAATTTAGACCAGAGAATATGAAGGAGGTTGTTGCAGAAGAAACAAGACAATAAAGAAAACCACTTTGGCTGTCAAGAATATTCTCTTGGCTCTTTGCTTAGCCATCAGATGAGCAGACAGGAAAAAACTCCAAATTCCCTGAGAAATGGCATGGAGTGCCACATCATAGAAATCATGATGATCAAGATTATTAGCAAGATGGCACCTTTCTCTACCAGCCTATACAGAGGATTCTTATTCATCACAACAGGTTTATCTTCTAAGAGGTCTGTCAGCTCACATCTAAACAAATGTTTTAATATTAAAGTATGTTTCATGAGAGTAGATAACACTCTAAAAACACTCTGAAAGGACTCTCATATAGCCCTAAAATATTTTTTAAAACACAAAAACAAGGAAACAAGAAATTGGAATGCACCATGTTAGTGCTTCTCAAACTCAAACACACATTATCGTTTAATGTGCCTGCAGTGGGCTCCAAGATTTTGTGGCTATAACCAACTCTTAGGTGCTATCAGTGGTGCTGATGTTCAGATCACAATTTGAGCAGCAATGCTATTAGGCAATAAATTATTTTGCAATTATCCAAAATTGAACATTTTACTCTCGCATCTTCTTCAAAGTCCTTAAAATATATCCCTGAATTTTGAAAAGACCTTCCAAACCATTTATCTTCATATGGAAAGATGAGAGAGATAAGAATTTTTAAAAACTTCTATATTTTCTCAAAAGAAAATAATTTTATTTCAAATATAGTTTACCAATTATGTTTGGTTGAATGAGAAGCCAATAAAATATCAAATAATATTTTAAATTACATTTAGAAAACAAACCATAAATATTTATTAGACAACTTATGATGTTCCTAGATCTATGCTAGTAGTAGCAACAGACCCATAAAGATAAAAGGAGACTCTTGGCTCTTGAGGAATTTAATTTCACTGAGAATACAGATAGGTATATAGAAATGCACATGCACCAATTCACAGAATCATTCAATATTTATTGAATGACTACCATACTTCAGGCATAGTATGAAGGCAGTGTGGCTATACCATTAGAACTTAGACACCCCACCTGCAAGTCTTTCATACAGTATTTCAAGTCTATTATACAACATGTGTAGATACAGATATAATGAGTAGAATATAAGACCAAAATAAACTCTCATCTTTTACATTTGAGTTGCTTAAACAAACAAGTATTTTGATCAAAACTTTATGGTTTATCAAAGGCTCCTTTTGATACTTACAATAGTTTCTCAAAATGGACTATACGAAAACTCCAATTCCAATAATTCTAATAATAAACGAAAAAAATGAAACAATTTAATTAAATAACATATAACATTCATTTTTTTCCTAAAAATCACATCAGATTAGATAATGAATAATTCCTGAGGGACTTGGACTATTTTAATGACTGTACTAATAAAGTGCTTAAGGGATTAACATGATTCTCCTGACCTACAATAAGAAACCAATTGTGTAAGTCATACAAAAGTTTTCTTATTGCTAGGAAAGCTTCTTATTAGTTTAAAGACCCATGGGGATAGGTAAATAATGTGTTGAAGGTCCTTCCATCACCAGGGAGTATGTTAGTGTTATGTTTCATGTTGGTTAAGGTGCACATACTGTAATACGATTTTTATCATAAAGATCAAGGTAATGTTAACATGTGTATTCTGCTGAAAGATTCAGAAGACCACAACTTGTCAGATCTTGAGTTTCTCTTGAAAAACTTTAAGTACATTAGAATCTCCAAAAAAGATTGATGTGTAGAATTGATGTGTAGAACACACCCTCCAAGATTCTGACTTAACAAGTTTAGTGAGGTATCTAACTACTGTACTTTTTAAAAGTGATTTTAAATGTGCTATCTGGACTGATAACTGCATTAATCTAGTAAAAAGGTTAAAGTCCCTATGATATTAAACATAGCATGATATAGCCCTGCCAATTATAAGCTGTGTAACCTTGGAAAACTTAATTATTTTTCAAAAAAATTTTAAAAGATTTATTTATTTATTTGAGAGAGACAGCAGGGGGAGAAGCAGAGGGAGAGGGAGACAAGCAGACTCCCTACCGAGCTGGGAGCCCAAGGGGGGACCTCATCCAAGGACCCTGAGATCATGATCTGAGTCAAAATCGAGAATCAGACACAACGGGCTAAGGCACACAGGCACACCCGAAGCCTTATTTAATCTCTAAGACTTGGTTTTCTCCTCCATAAAATGTAAGAATGCAGTAATTTTTGTAGACTATTGCTAACTTACTTAAAGTGTCTCGTGTACAGTTGATTTCAGTAAATCAGTTATTAATCATATCTCTGGTGCTGTGGTTGTGGCTGATACAGTGTGGGTAGTAGAGGCAGTGGTAAGACTCTTCAGGGAGGGTTGGCTAAAAGTATTGTGAGAACTTTGCCAATGTCATGGAATAAAGCCCAAACCCCACCATAGCCAGGGAAGAATCAATGTAAGAATCATCAGGGAAATAGAAATCAAAACTACAGTGAAGTATCACCTCACACCTGTCAGAATGGATAAAATTAACAACATAAGAAACCACAGATGTTGGTGAGGATGTGGAGAAAAGGGAACCCTCCTACACTATGGGTAGGAATGTAAACGGGTGTAGCCACTCTGGAACCCAGTATAGAGGTACCTCAAAAGTTAAAAATAGAGCTACCCTATGACCCAGCAATTGTGCTACTAAGTATTTATCCAAAGGACACAAAAATTCTGATTCAAAGGGTCACATGAACTGTAATATTTATAGCAGCATTATCAACACTAGCCCAATTATGAAAAGAGCCCAAATGCCCATCTACTGATGAGCAGTACACACACACACACACACACACACACACACACACACACACACACACACAGAGCGGAATATTACTCAGCCATCAAAAAGAATGAAATTTTGCCATGTGCAACAACGTGGACAGAACTAGAGGGTATTATGCTAAGTGAAATAAGTCAGTCAGAGAAAGACAAATGTCATATGATCTAACTCATATGCAGGATTTACAAAATAAAATAGATGAAAATAGGGGAAAGAAAAAAAAGAGAGAGGAAGAAAAACCATAATAGAGACTCTTACTTACAGAGAATAAACTGAGGGCTGCTGGAGGAGGGACGGGGAGAGGAATTGGCTAAATGGGTGATGAGTATTAAGAAGGGCCCTTATGGTGATGAGCACTGGGTGTTATATGAAAATGGTGAATCACTAAATTCTACTCCTGAAAATAATATTACACTATATATAATATATACTATATGTAATGGAATTTAAATAAAAAATAAAAGAAAAAGAATTGACTAAAATTACTTTTATTGCTTCTGGGAATGAAGGCACTAACTAAATAGATACTAATGGATCAGTGAAACAGACTTCTAGACATTTATATTTTGATGAATAAGCATCTGAAACTGAACATGTTCAAAACTGAAATCTTAATTTCAGTTAAACTGAGATATAATTCACATACTATAAAATTTACTCTTTTAAAGTATATGATTCAATGTTTGTTAGTATAGTTGACCCTTGAAAAACACAGGTTCGAACTGCAAGAGTCCACTTATATGTGGACTTTTTTTTATTAATATAGTATAGTTTTGTAAATGTATTTTTCTCTTCCTTATAATGTTCTAACTAATATTTTCTTTCCTCTTGCTTACTTTATTATAAAGATACAATATATAATGCATATAACATAGGAAATCTGTGTTATCTGACTGTGTTATTGGTAAGGCTTCTGGCCAACAGTAGTCTATTGTAGTTTAAATTTTGGGGGAGTCATAAGTTATATAAGGGTTGGTTTTATATTACACAGGGCTGTATTGTTCAATCTCGTATCATTCACAGGGTTGTACATCCACAACCACTCTATAATTCCAGAATATTTTCATAAGTATTATGAAATATCAAAAAAAAAAAAAACAATATCATTCATTCCACTTTTCTCTCCAACAACCCCAACTCTTGGCAAACACTAATTTCTTTTCTGCCTCTATGAGTTTGCCTATCTGGAACATTTCAGTTAAATGGAATCATATGTCTGTAGAGTCAGGTTTCTTGCATTTAGCATAATGTTTTCAAGACCCATGCATATCAAAGGATGTATTAGTTCTTCATTTCTTCTTATGGCTAAATAGTAAGTATTCCATTGTATCGGTATACCCCATTTTTTTGTTTATCCATTCATTAATTGTTGAACATGTGGGCTGTTTCTACTTTTTGGCTATTATGAATAATGCCACTGTGAACATTTGTGCAAGTTTTTGTGTGGACATGTTTTCAATTCCCTTGGAAATGTGTGTGTTTATGTATGCTTATTTTTTTTATATTTGCATGAATGTCCATTGAATAAATTATCAGAAAAGAGCTATCTACCTAGGAGTGCAACTAGTGAGTCACATCATAGAGTTAACTTTTTAAAGAACTGTCAAACTCTTTTCCAAAGTGGCTATAAAATCTTACATTTCCACCCGCCATGTATGAAGATTTAAATTTTTCATATCTTCCCTAACACTAGTTATTGTCTATCTTTTCGATATAGCCACCCTAGTTGGCACAAAATGATATCTCATTATTGCTTTGATTTGTGTTTACATAATGGCTAATGATGTAGAGTATCCTTACTTTACAGCTTGTTTATAACAAGTGTAATTCATCAGTCATCTTTCTTTTTTTTTTTTTTAAGATTTTATTTATTTATTTGGTACACAGAGAGAGAGAGATCACAAGTAGGCAGAGAGGCAGGCAGAGAGAGAGGGGGGAAGCAGGCTCCCTGATGAGCAGAGATCCCGATGCAGGGCTCGATCCCAGGACGCTGAGATCATGACCTGAGCTGAAGGCAGAGGCTTTAACCCACTGAGCCACCCAGGCGCCCCTCATCAGTCATCTTTCTAAGCACAGATAATGGAAACAAATCTGCAGGATATATTGTTAAACAAAAATAAGAAGTTGCAGAATAATGCATGTAGTATATTGTCTATTGCAAAGAAAGGGACAATCCTCGTACACATACACACACACACCCTTAGCACAATCCTATGAAATAATCACTTGGGAGGAAGAAATGAACTAAAATATAAAATACACTGAGCCTCTTTTTTTTTTTTTTTTACACTGAGCCTCTTATAGTTGAATATATAGTAGGCTCCTTTTGGTTTAATTTTGTTTCACTTACTCCTCACAATAATCCTAACAGAAGGATTATTACCTCCCCTTTTTATGAGGGAGGTACCGTGAGAGTTGGTGGGCTCATTTGCCCATTACTTCACTCTTTTTCCATCTTCTACTATTCCATCTTTATGAATGCAGATACAGAATTGAAAATAAGGGGTCCCCTGGGTGGCTCCATATATGTTAGAAATCTTTTCAGCTGAAGTAATAGGAACCTAAATGCACAATGACAATTTAATGGCATCAAGTCTGGATTCCACCTTTGAGTGATTTCAAGGCCTTTCTTGCTAAGAATCACACTTATTCTGTGTGTGGTCCTATTTTGGGGACCTCACAGAATGTAAAAATAATGAGATGATAAAAATTAGTCAATATGTGGTGAAGTGAATGATGAGTAATGATTGGATGAGTAAAGAAAAGTGAAATTGGATAAAAGAGTTGTGAGCTTATTAGTATCTGTAGGAATTATCAAGATAGTTGCAATTTAATTTTGTTTTTAATTTTATAACATAAATTCAACTTCTATAGAAAAACCCAGCATATCCTCCAAGGGATATATCGAAGGATATTGACTTAAAAATTCCATGTGATAGAGAAGAAATAGAAATACTCAAAAGGTCTATTAGTAAGGAAAGGAAACACAAACTCACTGTATATGCATGACACATCACACCGTGTGCAAATTATAAGAATGGTGTATCTACACATAATGACATGGAATGGTTCTGAAGACATATGAAGTGAAAATTTTCAAGTTAAAAAATACATATAGCAATTGTGATATCATTTAGTTTAGAAAATAAAAAGAAAAACAGAGATAAATACTACAAATAGGCGAGGGGCAAGAGAGAGGGAGAGAAGAAAAAGAAAAGTCTGGAAAGATAAAAATCAAATCTAGAACTAATGAACATGAAAAGCACAGTCTGTCAGAGTGGGGGGGATAAAATAAGACTTTCACTCTTTAAATATCATGCTTCTGTATTATATTCCCTCTGTATCAATAAACTTCAAAGTTAAAAGAAAAAAAGAGTCACTCTGCCAATGTTGAATTGGATAATAGATCATAGACCATCTTTTTATGTCCATTAACACTACCACCTTAGGAATTTAGAGCCACAAGAACATTTCTAATTTTATAACAATAATCAAGAGACTACATCCCTTTACACATGCTTTTAAACAGCCTAAAAGTAACATTATCCCGATACCCCCCATGCACTGTTCTATTTTTTTGTTACTGTTTTGTCACTGTCCCATTGCAGCAATAGGCTCTCTGGGCTTCCCAAGAATTAAATCATGTTCCTACCTTTTATGTGGCCAAGGCAGCAGCTCTATCTTCATGGCAATCTATTTCTTAGGGAAGTGTGGCCAAAGAGAGAAGGCACAATTTGGCGATGATTATGATGAGTATGGAATACAAACCAATAGTGACCTTTAGACATACAAATGTGGCTTTGAATTTACTTCTGTTTGGTGTCAGAAAAGATTAAGCAAAATAATTTGAGGAAAGTGACATAATAAAAATGTGATACTGTTTATTTTTAATTCTCATAACCTAAAGTAGACTTAAGTCTCTCTGTGTAACAATCTGGGCCTTTGAGGTTTTGAGTCCAAAAGCTGGAGAGATCAATTCAATTTATATATAATGGTTTTCTGGATTTGTAGGGATAAACACACAAATCTTCAATGGATTTGCTAAAATCTATACCGTGCATAATTGGCTTTTATTGTTATCAAGTGGATTGTTTTGCCATTTGCAGAAAGGACAGAAGCTTCCGATGACAATTAAATTGTATTATATATTCCTTTAGAATCATAATTTTGCACATACAGGAAAAAGGATTTTGTATGTGTCAACTTCCTTTTTTAATCCATAGATATATTCATCTTGGAAGGAAGAGGAAAATGTAGGGACAGTTCTCAAAGTTTGCTTCAAGCAATTTCATTACAAAGTCATCTGCTGATTGATTAAGTAGTGTTCAAAGGCATATCGTCCCATAATGGACTGTAAGTAATTTATTAGAAATGCATACAACATTGCATCTGTTTCTCAAAGATGTTCTCTAGTAATTATTTTTGGCTTTCTATTACAGGCATAATATTAATATTCTAAGAATCTACATGGTTTTATTTATAAATTCATCTAATGTTAATGCATTCATCATAAGCTGTTGATACACTAAAAAGCTCACTATAAAATGCAATAAACAAATTAATCATATTTTTGCTTAAATCTCAATGCTTAATCTTAAAGTTTGATTAAATAATGTGTTAATGACTTTATAAAAAAATTCCTCTGAACTGAATTTCTCCCACTGCTAGAAGCAAGGATTATTTAACATGATAGTGTTTGTATACCATTTTAACCCTTTTACAATACTCTAAGGGACCTTCAACCCATTTACTTTTATTGATGGGATACTGTTCTCCTTGATGATGAACAAATGGACAACTATTAGTAATTAGATCCTTTTGCAGCTAAGATTGACCCCTGGTGAGATGGTACCTAGATCCAAACAACAGTTCTCTCCTCTCTGAATGACAAGATTTGGGGGGCTCCCATACCCATTCATAGGAGACTTCTCAATGGCAGGAGCATTTTCTAAAGCATAAATAATGTCTCTCAAATTTCCCATTTCCAGGGTCTTTACAGTATTAGGATATCATCTTCGTACCATCTTTGCTTAAGGGGCACCTGGGTGGTTCAGTTGTTAAGCACTGCCTTCGGCTCAGGTCATGATCCCAGGGTCCTGGGATCGAGCCCCGCATAGGGCTCCCTGCTCTGCAGGAAACCTGCTTCTCCCGCTACCACTCCCTCTGCTTGTGTTCCCTCTCTCACTGTGTTTCTCTCTGTCAAATAAATAAAAATCTTAAAAAAAAAACTGTCCTACTTCAGAGGAAGTACTCAGATGAAAATGTTGAAGGAAATATTCTATCCAACTGGTTGCTTAGTATTGTGTACATATTTTCACTTAACTTACTGTACCAAATTGTGTTTGCTTAGATGCAAGTTTTCTCTACCTGGAGGGAAGCACTTAAAATATGATATATTTTTTTCACAATTCTTTACCGTAATACACTGCGTCAGCTTGGGTTCTCCAGGAAGCATGTGATAAAACACAGTTAGAAGAACAGAGGTTTGTTGGGGGTATTGCCAATGAAAGATAGGTGACAGAGAGGAGGAGTAGGAAAGGGAAGTCTACAGACCATCATGCCATGAAAGGATAGAGGAAGGAAAGATTGACGGATAACATAGCAGACTTTTGTGGAGCTCTGGGGAGGTCTTAGCCAAATCAGTGGGAAGTTCTATTACAAAAACTGCCAGGAGGGGAGCTCTATGTTGAGCAAAAATGACTAGCCCCTACTACTCTGTGCATGCTCAGTCATTGGCTTGTGCTGTCACAGAAGATCATGTCTTCAGCTTGAACACTGCAATAGAGGCTAAATGTCCTGCAAGCGGAGTAACAAGCCACATGATCTCCAATGAGGAGAACTTCAAGTGGCCCCCTTTTACGGCCACCATATCATCTACTCCTATCCCTAACTGCAATCTCAGAAATGCCCTTTCCTGAATCCTCTACCTGGCAAACTTCTACCCTGCCATTAAACTTCTTTTTAATGTCCTTTAAATCCTTCTTTCCCTTCACTAGCACAGTAAGTCTTCTATACTTTCTTATCTTTTTCTATCCCTTTGTAC
Source organism: Procyon lotor (assembly GCA_028646535.1). Taxonomy (NCBI): domain Eukaryota; kingdom Metazoa; phylum Chordata; class Mammalia; order Carnivora; family Procyonidae; genus Procyon; species Procyon lotor. The sequence goes on from CM053613.1 coordinate 17,113,859, forward strand.
TTACAAATAATAGACCCTTTTGTACATTGCATTATACTTGTACTTTATTTTTCCCCAAATATGTTTATCTAATTTTTTCAGTGTTACAAGATTAATTGTTCATGCACCACAACCAGTGCTCCATGCAATATGTGCTCTCCTCAATACCCAACACCCAGCTCCCCCAACCTCCCACCCTCTCCCCTGCAAAACCTTCAGTTTGTTGCTCAGAGTCCACAGTCTCTCATAGTTCATCTCCCCCTTTGATTTCCCCCCATTCACCCTTCCCTTCCTTCTCACAATGCCCTCCGTGTTTTTCCTTATGTTCCACACGTAAGTGAGACCATAAGATAATTGACTCTCTCCGCTTGACTTATTTCACTCTGCATAATCTCTTCCAATCCC
>CM053613.1:17114742-17129697 GCA_028646535.1 Procyon lotor
TGTTTAATAGAGTCCCAGTTTCAGACAAAAGAGAACGGCCTACTAAGTAAATGAAATTTAAATCCAATGGGAATAAAAGTGCAATTGATTTGAAATTAAAAATTGCACTGAGTATTATTCTATGTGATTGAAGTTAGATTCGGTGGAGTGCACTATAGGCTATGTTTTCCTTTGACATTATAAGGGCTGGGTAATTTACTAAAAAAAAAAAACTAAAAAACTCGGTGCCATTTTTCTTTAGTAATGTAAACAAAAATTTATAAAAATGTGTTTTAAAGTGAATATGGCCTAATATATGCAGGTGGGAAAAGAAAGTAAAAGGATTTGCTATCTGGCAGCTAAAACAAAAGTAAAAACAGAAACTTTTCTTTCCTATAAATTCTAGATAACCAAACTACCAGATTCACTGTTACCATTATGAAAGCATATGTTTATTGGTTCTGTGCCTTATTTCCTCATCAAGGATCCCCATGATTTTACTTTAACTTGACTTCTTTCAGATATATTGTTGACGATGACCAATACCTAGCTGTAAATGTTGCTGTGGGTAACACCATGTATGTCCCATCTTATGCTTCATGTACCTCTACCCCATGTGTACTTGACATTACTCTCTAATTCACTGAGTTTCCTTGTGACCACATCTTCAATTCTTAGAAATTTTATCACAATAAAATCAGCAGAGCTTTTCTTTGTTTTAGCCATGAAAAAAAATTGAGATGAATATAGTAAAAGAAATTTTGAAAGAATTAGAACAAAGAAATATAAGTATTATACTTATATTTGGTTCTTGGTTGTGCCATGTATAGTCTTTGGGAAAACAATCATTTAAAAATAGATTTTTTTTTATTAGTAAATGGGAAAAGAGAATAAGTAGCTCCACACAGAGCAAGATTCTCTATGAATACATTGCGTCTGTGATAAAATATATGACAGGAGCATTGTAGTTACTGAGGGAAGATGAGACCTATGTTTTTAGCTATCAGGAGAAAGTGATATGGGTTGGCTTGTACTGACTCCTAGAAATTTCTGGAAGTTACACCTACAGGTTCAGATCTCTTCCTGTGACTATCAGAGTGAGGAGATTATCAACATTTCTGGAAAGCGATGTCATTTTATTAAATGATGTACATTTTTCAGTCATTAAATTAATACTAATTTAATTAAATTAATAAAAATACAAAAAAATTTAAGAGAAAGCCATCCATTAATCATTATCTAGAGGAAGAAATGGTATATTAAACATGTTGTCTTTCACTTCTTTCTATACATATACACACATGCATATGCATCTAATCAAGCACACATACAAAATGAATTTATTCCCACACACATACAAACATCATTTGTACCAGATGGAACATTGCATAGCTACAGTTTTATATGTTCTTACTCCCTATACTGTGACCATTTTATTAAATATACATGAAAATAATGCCGACTAATTCGAGAGGTTATTTTTTTTCAGTAACCGTGATGGGCCAGAGACACATAATTTGTAGATGGGTGAATTTCATCAGATAAATAAAAGATGAACACATGACAACACCCACAAAAGAAGAAAAAGATCCCTGTTCTCACAGAGCTTGTTTTTTAGAAGCAGAAGATAGGCAATAAAAAAATAAAATAGTTTGATTACATGGTCTAATAAAAGATATATTGTGCTATGGAAACCATAAAGAAAAAATATCTATATCTATATATCTAGCTCAGTGAAATAGACAGGGTTGTATTTTAAATAGCCTTGGCAGGCCATGCCTCATTGAGAAAGTGAGATGTGAGGGACTTGATGGGAGTAAAAAAAGGGAGGCCCAGGAAGGTGGAAAGGCATTTCAGGCAGGGTGCATAATCAGTGCACAGGCTTTCAGTGCATGGACTCAGTTCTTAGAGGGTGCATGCCTCCTGTGTTCTACCAATAGCACAGAAGCTCCTTTGCCTGCAGAGGAATGAGAGGAGGGTAGTGTCAGCGAACGTTGGGTAGGAGACCCTGTACTCCCGTGTGACGATTCTGCTTTTACTCCAAGTAAAGTCTTAAGAATGTAGGGTTTGGTGGGCTTCTGGGTGGCTCAGTCGGTTAAGCATCTGCCTTCAGCTCAGGTCATGATCCCAGGGTCCTGGGATCGAGTCCCAAAGTCAGGCTCCCCTCTCCCTCTTCCTCTGCTCCTCCTCCCTGCTTATACCTGTACTCTCTCTCTCTCTCTCAAATAAATAAATAAAATCTTAAAAAAAAATAAATGCAGGATTTGGCTTCATGGTTGTATGACCAAGATAGTCACACAGGCCCACGGTCAGGAAGGGTTCTGTACTTAGGTTTTGTTAAAAAAACAAGATTTGAGTTGTGAAGGTCTAGTTTACTTTATTAAATGCTTCATGAATAGGGCAGCCTCTCCTCTGGCAAGTAGAGTGAAGCTCTGAGTAGTTGTAAAAAAATGGACGGTTTTTATAGAAAGGAGGGTGGGGCATGAAAGTTGTGAGCAAAAGAAGAGGATTGTTTCATTCAAAGTCACCTTGGGTGGGAGAGTGAGCAGTTCTTTTCATGCAGATTATCTCCTCTTCCTTTGGGGGATGGAGAGGGCCCCTGTAACAGATTACCTCGTTGGCACAGATCTGGAAATTCCTTACTGAGCATTAAGACACATTTTTGGGTGAGGTTAAAACTGTGATTAGGTTAGGTAGTAAGCCCTGGTTTGGTGACTAGGTCTAAGGGATGCCATTTTGGGCATGTGGTTTTCTTTTTAACACTTTTCATATGGTTGATATTTTGAAACTTTTAATAATTTTATCTCTGATTTTGTGTTCTTAAGTGAAATCCTATGAGACAAGGAGGGGGGATGCTGCAGAGAGCCAGTACTTAAAGCTTTAGCTCCTGGTAATACCACCTTCTGTCTCCTCCCACCTCTCCAGGATGGCTTTTCTGCCACTTGCTCTCTGGCCAAAGGATCCAAATTCTAAGATCTCAGCTCCTCCAAGCTAGGCTGGGGAAAGTACGAGTGCACGTATGTGTGCGGGGGAGGAAGGTACAGAGAATCTCAAAGCAAACTGATTAACATTTAAAAAAAATATTTTGTAAACTGATGAAGTGAAAAACCTAAACAAACATCATGCATATTGCCAAATAAATCTAATTTTTAATGATTCTTGCTGTTTTACTGATCTCTGGCTTCCTCATTAGCACATCTAAAAATATCTTGAAAAGTATATGATTATCATCTTGATGGTAGGACTTCAGTGTATTAAAAATATTTAGAACTTTGCAAGAGCTAAAGGAACATGTTGAAATAAAAACAGGGCACTGGTCAGGAATGAGACTATTAGTTGTTCATTTGCAATGCAAATATTTCTCCCATTTGTGGAACACCCAGCAGATAGCACATTTACTGTTGATTGACTCTGGCTTTCACTTTTGCCAAACACTGACAATTTAAGGAAAGGAAGAAAGCTAAAATAGCTTCCTTTTAAGGCAAGATAAGAAGACCTTGTATGACTTTATGACTTAAGTTGAATTTTTCCAACTTTTTAAAAAGTCTCACTTTGCAAAAGAGAAGAAACTTTTTTCCTCTTTGTTTTTTTTTTTTTTTTACTCCCTCTTCTGTTCTTTCGAGGCACTTTACTCAGCAGTGTAATAAGACCTTATATTAAAAATTCAATTTCTTTTCCTTTTTACTTAGGAGAAACAGCCATAAATGGCTCTAAGCTGAAAGTATTCTTGGAGACTTCATTCCATTTAGTGATGTTTGGGCCGTGATGTCCCTGACCAATAACAAGAGTCAATCTTTAGGGTGCGAAAGGTCTTGGTTTTATAAACCAGCTTATAAGCCATTCGTTACTTTGCGCTGTAGTTTGCACTTAAAAGTGAATTAGACAAGGCGATGCTTTTTTTTCAAGCTTCAAATAAATTTATTCAAAGCTAGAATGTATGATCCAAAGGTCAAAGCCAATCTGCCCAAGCTTTTCTTTAAGCTTTAGGAGTTCATAAACCTAGGGCTGTTTGTTTATTTTTATATTTCTGAGGCAATATTTTGATTATGATCCTAGGATAGACACATTTCCTCTCATAAGAGAAGTATAGCAGTTGTCTCTGTTTTCTACCTTCATGAAACTATCTTTTTTTTTTTTTTATCCTTCTTTAAAACTATTTTTCAAGCTGCAGGCTATGGCTCAAAATTGTGTCATGAAATCAACATACTCAGTTGAATAGGTATCTAAAATAATAACAATAAACTAAAATACAATATACAATATATGCAATGATATAGAACAATTATTTATTACACATAGTCAAAGTAAGGGTTGCAACAGGAATTTTCCTCTCTTTGTGAGGGTGTGTATGTATGCATGTGTGTCTTTGTGAGGGTGTGTGTGTATGCATGTGTGTCTGTGAGTATGTGTTTGTGTGTTGGGTGATTGAGGGCAGGTACTTGGTTCCCAGATCTGTTCTGAAAGCATAAGCAGAACCATAGTTGTATCAGTTACATTATTAACTTAGCTCCATGTTCTGTTTTGTTCCCTAGTTAATTATGTATTAGGCACCCCTTAACCTCCTGCACAATCAATCATTAAATTTGTCTTTTTACTTCTACTTCCTGTTTACCCACCTCTTATAGAAACCCAGTGGGGACCAGATGGTAACATTTGTCTTGATGTGTCTGATCATTACCAGGTCCTCATTGTTTGGAAGAATGCTTGCCTTCTTATTGTTGCAAGCCCCACTGCCCCCATGCTCAAGGTTTTAAGAAACTCCTTACTATCCTAAAGTATATAAACCGTTCCTAGGCTCAACAGGGCAAGGCAGCCTTGGAAATGATCCCCTGCCTTCTTGTTGGGGTGCCCTATTGACAATAAAGTTTTCTTTGCTGCAGAACAGGCGTCTCGGACATAGGCTTACTGCTCCTCTGTTGCATGGACAAGTTTGGGTTCGGTAGCATCATGATTGCAAAATACATTTCTTACTGTGTTTCCATCTCTGTTTATTTAAGAAATTATTGAAACTAAGTGGTTTAAGTCAACAGTCATCATTTTTTTATCTCTTGCAAATACTATAGTCAGGAATTCAGAGAGAGTAGGATTGAATTCCACCCTAGGCTATCTGTGGTCTCAGCTTGAAGACTTGAGTGAAGGTTGAAGTTCCCTCTCATTTAAAGGTTCATGTACTTTCATGTCTTATACTTGATGTGTGGATGTCAATGGTTTAGTTTAGAACTAATGCCAGCCAGAACACCTGTATATGGCCTCTCCATTGGACTGGGGTCTCATCGCAAGCTAATGGCTAAGTTTCATGGGCCACCCTTGCAATAGATTGAGAGACAGATGCAGCATTGCTTTTAATTATCTAGCTTCAAAAATCGCAAAGTAGTACAGTGTCTCTCCCACTACATCCCAATAGTTAACACAATTATGAAGGTTGACTGAGGTTCAGGGGACTAACTGTGCACCCCACCTCTCCATTGAAGAATATCAATGTTAGCCTATAAAAATGAGCATCAGGATGAAAAAAATATATATGTATGGCCACTGTTGGAAAATAAAATTTGCTGCCACAGCATTATAGTAAAAAAAAAAAAAATTGGAAACAACTTGGTCTTTGGTCGCAGCCTTTGGGCTATTAGATTAGATCTTGAATATTTTATAAGACACGAAGAGGCCTATGTTGAAGGAAACTCCATAAAAACTCATGACCATTAATATAGAAAACACAGCAGGAAAACAATTTAAATTTAGAGAGAGGGGGCAATGTGGTGAGCATCACAGTGTTTCAAGTCTTAGGGGATACATCCTGGTCAGAATGAACATGGCATTTTTCTTCCTCTTATTTTTTAAATGGTTCACTTCATATAATTGGGTAATGGGAAGAGTTCCAAATTTTAAATTAATTAACTTTATGTAATTTATATTAATTGACTACTTATTCAACTCCAGGCATTATTCTAGATAATATTCTAGTAAATATGTAGCCAAATAAAACAAAATAGCTGTCCTTAGTGAATGTACAGTTTAATCAGGAAGATATATAACATGCCATTTCATTTTGCTGTATTCCAAGCTAAATAGGGATAATTACAGAGTGCCATGGGACTCAGAGAAACACATGACTAATTTTGGTTGATGGGTTGGTAAAGGCTTTATAGAGGAGCTGTTTTTTGAATTGCACCTTCCTATGTTCCCGATGGTATATTATTCATACAAGGATTGCAGGTTATGTTATCTCAGTGTGATGGAAAAATAGTACTCATAGAAGATGTCAGAGTTGAAACGGAACTACCAAATTAGATCTAGGAATGGGCTAATTCTCATATTGGTTAAAAGTCAGGTTCACATTCTGGCTGTAGCATGAGTGAACTTATACATTGGATAAATTACTGGATCTGTCTATGCTTCAGGTTTTTGCCTGCAAAAAAAAAAAAATCATATCATAATATTGTCATCAAGTTGAAAGGAAATTATGATAGTGTCTGATGTGTCTTAAACACTCAAGAAACGTCTGCCAATATCACCAGCATCATTTTCACTGTTCATATTATTGTTATAGATGAGAGGACATTTCACGCAGTTTATCAAAACTAAACTTGTTTAGCATAAGTTAAGCTAAAGAGGTAGTCATTTCAGATATCATCATCATTAAAATACAAATAGAATAAGAACAATAAACAAAGCCAATCACTTTGAATGGCTGTGCTTCATTCTCATTATACCACTTAGCCCAGTAAATACTGTGTTATCCATTTTTATTGCTTGTTTAGTCAAGATTTCTTTGTGCCTCTATCAGTGAGGTTTCAGCCAGAGAAGCAGAAGCAGTAGAAGATATTTGTAAGAAATCTCTTTATATAAATATATAATTGGCTGATAAAATGAGGGTGGTAGTGAAATCTGAATTCTTGTTGGTAAGGCAAGCCTTCAGGAAGGGCAGGCTGGAACTTTTGAACTCTTCAGTGGGCCTTAAGCTGCTATCCATAGAGTTCTTCATTTTTTTTTTTAATTGAAGAATTAATTGCCATGTATTTGACATATAGCATTGTGTGAATTTAAGATATACAGTGTGTTAATTTGATAATTTACACATTATGATATGATTGCCATTGTAGCATCAACGATTAGTCCCATTATTCACAATAGCTAGATCTAGAAACAACCTGAGTGCCTGTCAATGGATGAATGGATAAAAAGGAGTGGTATATATTATTCAGAGTTCTCTCCTTTACTTAAGTAAAGTTCTGTAATAATGCACCCTTAATTGTATCTATAATATATTCACATAAACACCTAGATTAATGATCAAATGAACAACTGGAGACTGCAGCCTTGGCCAAGCTGACCCATCAGAAGACCATCACAGCACCTGAGTATTTTCTTCATCATGGCTCTTACTCTATATCCACCACCTGTAATATCACCTGGGCTAAAGCACTGACTCAAAAATATTTTTTTTTTTAAGATTTTATTTATTTATTTATTTACTTATTTATTTATTTGACACGTGAGGGGTTGATGCAGAGACCATAAGCAGGAGGAGCCACAGAGGGAGAGGGTAAAGTAGACTCTTCGCTGAGCAGGGAGCCCAATGGGGGCTCGATCCCAGGACCCTGAGCGGAAGGCAGACGCTTAACCAACTCAGGCATCCCTCAAAAATATTTGTTATATGATTAGAGAAATATATGTACATATATAATGTCATGCTATAAGCCTTCAATAAGCCTTGCAAATGACTTTGAAACCTACCCTAAAGCAAATGCAAACCAGAAAATATGTTTAGGTCAGATGATAATTTTATAAAGTTTTTTGTTCTGTTTCTTTGTTTTGAAAAACAATTCGGAAAAAAAAAAAAAAAAAGAAAAACAATTCGGCTAGCAATATGGAACAATCATTAATAATGAGAAATGACCTCAAGGAAGAACTGTCAGGAGGATGTTGTATTTATGTAGGTGAGAGGAAGTGGTCCCACAAACTGGGCAACAGAGCAAGTGGGAATACAGGACATATCTGACAGAATTCTGAAAGAGATGGTTAGATTTGCTACAGAAAAAGCAAAAGTAATCTTTAGTCAATAACCGTTGCTCATTATGGGAAGGTTATGGACTAAAAATATACAAATTATAAGTTCTTCAAGCAAAATGACATAAAATTCTCAGGTTTCGGCACCTTGAAAAGGTGCTATTGGACAAAAATAGGACTGATTTATTACTTGGTGGCTCTTAATTTTAAGCAAACATGTAGTTTTAGTGGGAAATGTAGGAGTGTAATTGACAGGAAACCCATCAGTGTGAATGTTCGTAGGATATTATTTCATAGGATATAAAAAAATATATATTATTTATATACAGATGTCAGAACTTAGCATCTTTAGTCTTATTGGTAAGGACACTGATAAGGTATCATACAACCTTCTAAAAATATTAAGAATATTGGTATTTCCGTGTTCTTCTCTTCTGATGTTTTATTAATTGCTACAGCTATTTATTCTAAATAATTGTTAATATTTAACTGCACTGTGTCCTGAGATTGTTAAAGTTAAAGATGCAATTAGGAACAATCAGAACAATAAAAGACTAATTAATAGAATCAGAGAATGTGATGATGTGCTTTAGTAACGTTGCATTTTTTAGAATTCTTTTGTGCATTTCTATACCTATTTTCCCCCCTTAGTAACCAGTATATCAGTCCCTTTAACAACCACAGAAGGAAAATATAAACTGCTATGCTGTAGAATGCCATTATTTGTGGCAAGTAAAATAGTTAAATAACTTCAGAAAGCATAGGATTAAATACATTTTTATAGATTTATTTTATTGCAAGTCTTTTCATGGTCTATAACATACCAGCATACATCCTGAATTTTCAGGTTAAAGCAGATAGTATAGAAGACTTGCTGACCATTTGACTAAATTACCATCAAATATTTTGATATTCTGAATAGTATGGGATAAAATAATCTCTAAAAGCTTGGCAGCTAGTTAAAGATGGCTGACTAAACACATGCATTTATTGTTCTTCCCTCATGTCTCATCGAAGGATCTAAACATATAAAAATAATATAGATCAGATACTGTGCTGCAAATCCTGGGAGGATAGGATCAACTGAAGAGAATAATAGAAATTTCCTAGATAATATGACATGTTAGGATCACGTGGAAGAAAATTTCAACTAAAAAGCGGACATCTTATATAGGTAAAAGAGAGAACCACAAAAAATCCCCCAACAAAACAAAAATACAAAGCACAAAGAAAAAAATATGTATATTTTCCCAGTAGATAGCCACAAGAGTTGAGAGATCAGGTTGTGTGCACAGGGCATGGTATGGATATTAAGTAATAAAGAATTAATTATAAGTCTCCTCTCTTATCCTTAAAACAACTGACAAAGTATTTGCCTAAAAACTAAATCTATGATTGAATTTATCAGGGTTCAGTCAGGAAAACAGAAACTATGCCATGTATTACATGTATAAAGGGTTTAAGATAGAGGAAGGGGCTTATATGAATTTTGGAGGAGATGGGCGTGAAGGTCCTGGAGGCTGCTGCCAAAAGTCAATATTTGATACTGAAGGTCTCAGCTTACATCATCACAGTGAATAACTCTTAAAAAGATTGCCTAGAACTTGTGGTAATTCTCAAGAATCTCTGAGAAGCTCTCAGATCTTACTCTGCTGCATGATATGAGTGATTCCTAGTACATGTACTGCCGAAGCGAGCACTCAACTGAGTGATTCTCAAGAGCTTACTGGGATGTTGCTGGGATTGTCTTCCGTGTATCTGGCTCATACCACCTCTGGGGAATGATGGATTCTGTATCATTCCACCTGCCTTTTCAGTCTTGAGCAAGTTCCTGTGATTGGTAAACTCTGATTAGGGAGCGTATAAGAATGGGAATTCTGTGAAATATTGTTCTAAAGCATAGAAGGTAGCAATGTTCTACTAAATTAGCAACAGGAAACCAAAGTGGTAGCCTAAATAGAATTTGGATTGTTGAGTTGAGAGATTTATAAGAGAAGATGCTAGGAGTTGAGTTATACAAAATAACTTGGAACCACCCACTCCTTAGATCCAGGAGAAAACCATACTAAGGTATAAGCAACTACATTTCAGGAAAAGCCCGTTTCCATATTTCTCTTCTTTACCTCAAATCCCTGTACCACCTCTGGTGCCAGACTTTTCTAATCAGAACCTAGGGATATTAGTAGTTAACTGTTACTTAACTGTTGGTCTAAGGAAGTAAATCTAGATATCCATATTCTCCAGAGAAATAGAACCAATAGGATATGTGTGTGTATGTATGTGTGTATATATGTACACATGTGTATATACACATACATGTATGCTGAATGCATACACCTATATATTTGCGTATATATGTATTTACACATATATACACATTATATGTACAACACAACATATATATTAAGATTTGGTTCACAGAAATACGGAACCTGAGAAGTCCCATGATCTGCTATCTATAAGCTGGAGACCAAGGAAATCAAATGGTATAATTCAGCCTGAGTCAGGCCTGAAAACCAGGGGGACTGATGATATAAATCCTAGTCCAAGGGCAGAAGAGAAGATGAGATGTCCCAACTCAAGTGGTAAAATGGAAAAAAAGGGGTGAATTCCTCCTTCCTTCACTATTTGTTCTATTAAGACCCTGGACACATTGGACACAACCTACCCACATTGGGGACAGAAATCTATTTTACTGATTCAGTTGTTAATGCAATCCAGAAACACCCTATGGACACGCCACAAAATAACATTTAATCTAGATACCCTGTGGCCAGTCAAGTTGACAGAATTAACCACTGTATATACTAATGAATTAAAAGCAAGAATGAGCATATGCTTTGGGAAAACTAAGACCATCAGAGAAATTTTTTAGAAAGAGAAATAACATCCTTTGAGGACACAGAATTAATATCTGTAAAGAAAATATAAAATGCTTAAAGTTAATTGGGCTTAGTATCTTCACAGAAATTAACAATAATGTTACATGTATAAAAGCATATTTCATATAAGGAAAAATGAATTACTATTAAATAACAATTATTAATCACTATTATTTAATAACTAGTTAATGACATTAGTTAGATATTATAAAATATATAAGTTTAATAACAGAAAAGAATATACTGTTTAATAATCTATTTAATATTATAAAATGTTTAGTGTAAAATAATATATTTAGTAATATTATAAATTACTATTTAATAATTATCTAAAAATAAAACAATCAACGGATAAGATGAAAGAAAAGAAATGGTTAATATTAAATAACTAAAATGGGAAATTAGATATGAAATGAAAAATACAATGATAAAGAAATAAATAGAATACAAAATTAAATTAAATTAAATTAGTTAATTAAATTAAAATTAATTTTATTAATTAACAAATTAAAATTTTAAAAAGAGTAAATTTAAGAAGAAAAAGTCAGTGAAGCAAGAAATGATTAATGGAGAAGGGAAAAAAAACAGAAAACTTTCTCTATTTGATGAATCATTTGAATGTTCGTGGTCAAAGATCCACCAAGTAACAGCAAAACAATCCTAAAGTGTTCTATGTAGACATACACTGGTAGCATTTCCTAACTAGAAGGAAAAAAAAGGTTCTAAGAAAGGAAAAGCAAGTTACATATTTATATAAAAGTCATACAGGCATGACATATTTCAACTCTAATAATATGCTATTAAATCGTGAAATAAGCTTTTAAAAAATTATAAGAAAAATAAAAATGATTTTCCCAAATTCACCCAACTACTTAGTGGATTTCAAAACTGGTCCCCTGCTAGAATCCATGATCTGTAGTGTGCTATATCTATTTAATTTTTCAAGAAGTTAGTAAATTGAAAAAATATATATATATACATATATTAGGAAGAATAATGGTAAAATCTCTTACAATAATAATTGTAAAATGGTAAAAATCTCTGACAATAATAATTATTAATTCCTGAGAAGTGACAGCAAAATTATTGCATAATCAGATAATACAATAATATTATAATCATATTATCTTTTGGACATGGCAGGAAAGATTAAATGTGTTTGGTGCATTTGCTAGCTAGCTAGATATCATCTATCTAATCTATCTGAAAGGTTTTTGTCAGTGAGTCTTAGATTGTTAAATAATTTGCAAATTCAAAGTGATTAATTTTAGTAAAATGGTAAGTGAAATTGTTGGATAAATAAAGTCCTTGTCCAATTTTATTTTTCAGTAAAATTAAACATACCAAAAATGATATAATAAGTTTATAAATACCCTTGTCTTGAACTGACAAAATGGAAAACTCTTAGATTTAGCATCAATTTTATAATATCAAGTAAGACAATAACCCAGAAGGACAATTTTTATTATCTTATTTGATTTCTTATTACATTGTTTTATTTTGCCAGTTTCCAATGCTATTAACAAAATCCAGAGGCACAGCCTGTGAATGGAAAGAGTTTTAGCAACTCATAAATAATATCACCAGAGGTGGGAGAAGGGGAAAAGGTATTATTTAGTCCTTCAGTGTGTGTTTAGCAGGACAATTTTATTAGTACTTGTTTCTTGTCAAAAAGTGACCCAGAAAAGGAGTTTGGGGTGGGGAGCTGTGCTTCATGAAACAGTAGTTCAGAGAAAAAGGCAGTATTTGAATAAATAACAACAAAGCTAGGCAACACTTGAAGAAAAAGGAAAAAAAAAAACCACGATCCTAAGTAATAATTGATATTATAAATGTCAAAAATGTCTCCAGGAAGACATTTTTTACTGACTTTGGGGGGGGAGTAGATTGTCATTTTTTTCCCCAATTTTTTAAAAATGTGAATTTAGCTTTTGTGCAAATCCACAAATAACTAAAGGCTGTTTATTATTCCTCTGTAGTCACACATGTGACTCACTAGGTCCTGTGTGCAGAGGACGTGCTGGCTGTCTTCGGATCTGCATTCTTTTTGTGGTCAATGGCAGGACAGTTCATCCTCTCTGAAGGCCACTTTTGGATAGGATAATGTTTGTTTCGAAGAAAGCAGTCACCTGTGGCTCATCGAAACCTTTCATGCTGAGCTAAAGGGGCATAGGTGTTCTGTATAATTATTTTTAGCAATAACATAAAAATAATGACTCATATTCACGTGTGATTTGAACATTACTGTGGTCTACTTTCATATATAAGCCTATTTCTTCTACCACAGCTTGTACTTTCCTGTATGGCGGTAGCTTATTTAACTGACTTGAGATAGAACATCAACTGTTTATGGTGGGAAGCATGGATAGTGTCTGTATTACCGAGCACTGGAGTCTTACCTTTTAGTCATTCATTGATTTAGGAGTCTTAGTCATTCAGTTCTTACCAAGTACAGTATTTGGTGCTTTGGTGCTGGGTGCTGATATAACTTGGAAGACAAGCAAAATCCCTTCTCTCATGGTTCTTACGTTAAAGTAGTGATGATACATTCTTATAAAAATATAAGTTTAAAAGGAGTAAAATGCATATTAGCATTCTGAGAGTTAAAGATATTTGGGGAGGCTTAATTCCTTGTAAAAGGAGAAATGGAACCATGGCACATCATCTTAATGCCCGAATTCTCTAAATGATTATATTGAGAGAGGAAACTATAGGCCATGCTTGACACAGGATTTAGAATTCCAAATGATTTGATTCAAATTATGAAATATGTTCTTAAAAAGATACACACAATATTCCCCTCCAAACGTGTGTTTGTGTGAATGTGTGTGTGTTGGTGGAGGTATTATGCAAGCCAGAGTAGCACTCTGATTAAAATCTTTAATTATGGACTCTGGTTTGACTGTCTTGCTAGGAACCTCCTTTTCTCGTCTATAAATTAGGGTTGATAGAGGTAATTTTGATAATGAGGTGACCTAAAGTTTAGATCATTCTTTAGCATTTAATAAAATTGACTGCAGATACTTGTTATGAGGGGGAACTAATATTTGTGTTAAAACATTTGTGCCGTGTACTGACCAATTTCTCCTCAAGAATATCATTCCAATCCCAGCTCTTTGAAATGCGTTGGTTCTTGTTTTTGATAGTTTATGAAAGCATGTCTACTTTGCATCATTTTTCTACAACTTTGGTAACATAATTTTGTGCAGGTCAATTTGTGTTCTTGTCTCAACCAACTCATTTCATGTCTGTGATACTATATGCATCAGTGGGTTGGATAATCCACAAGAAACTCATTCTGGAGAATAATATGGGTTCACCAGATCCTCCCAACACATAGTGAGGCAAGCATCATTCTGGCTAGCATCATGCAGCAGACTGATGTAACCTCCAGACCTGGAAGGTAAAAAAAAACAAAGCAAAAAAACCCACACTGTTCATTTCACAGTAAATACAAATACTGAGTATGTTATATACCTAAAACTAATATAATGTAATATGTCTATTATATCTTCCAAAACAAAAACACCCCACAATCTCTGAGTCTTCCCTTGACTCCTGGCTGGATTCAGAAGGTGAAGTGCAGGTCTTCTGTTGTGCTGTAGCTGATGCTGAGAGGGACAGATCCTGGATCTTGTATAATTGCATGGGCAGAGCCCCCGCCCCTTTCTATACTTATTTGCCATGAGTGAAGTGATTTCTTTATGTTAAACCATGAAAATGTTGGAGTTGTCGGAATTTTTTTTTTTATAACTGCATTAGCCCACTCTACATTATTTCTCTGTTGAAAAGTAAAGGGATTCTGTGTGTGTGTGTGTGTGTGTGTGTGTGTGTGTGTGCGCGCACGCGCACACGTGCGTGTGTGTGTGTGTGTGCGTATGTATGTCTGTGTCTATGTGTATGTCAGAGAGAGACAGATGGACAGAGAGACAGAGATAGAAATGGAGACCCAGAGAGAAAGAAATTAGAAGCATTAAGGAGAATCTGATTTTTTAAAAAAGATTTTATTTATTTATTTAAATATTTATACACACACACAGAGATCACAAGAAGTATTTATACACACACACAGAGATCACAAGAAGGC
>CM053613.1:17138189-17160577 GCA_028646535.1 Procyon lotor
GTATGCCACTACCAGCAAAGTTGGACTCATCCCCTGATATTTTTATTCAGTTCTGGTCTTCAAGTATCCCTGTAATTAATCAGTTACTTTAGATAATTCCCACAGAGGGAATTGAATAATTACACAAAATGATTAGCTTTTCAGCCTTGATGTCTGTTGCTAGACACATGAAAACTGTAACATGATCTATAGTACAATGCCAGATTACTAAATCATTGTACATAAATGTCCCCAGTGAACATAATTCTGTTTAAGAACAAGAAATTTAATTTGTTTTGCAATGTACAAAGTATTTAAAAAATTGTATTAAGGCATATATACAAGGAAACAAAATGTTTGAACTTCAAAAAAAAAAATTCCCACCAGATAATGAATCAAGAGACTTGCATTTCAGTCATGGTTTCTCATCAGCTATAGAAGCTGTGTAAATAATTTTATGAGACTATATTAATTGTTGATAATCATTTCTTTATCTGCAAATCTCAGGGAAGAACCATGAAAGAAAGTTAGCAGAGAAGACATTCAGTATAGCTTGCCTCTCTCTCTCTCCCTCTCTCTCTCTCTCCTTTTTGTAAGATTCTATTTATTTTAAAGATGGAGAGAGAGAGAGAGAACATGTGAGCCAGTGGGGGAAGGAGAAGCAGAGGGAAGTAGACAAGCAGACTCCATTTTGAGTGCTAAGCCCTAACATAGGGCTCCATCCCAGGACCCTGAGATTATGACCTGAGCAGAAATCAAGAGTTGGACACTCAACCAATTGAGCTACCCAGTCACCCCTAGCTTATGTCTTTTTGACTGAATAAATAACTTATATTATCTGGTAACTCTTAGTTCTTTACAAGCAGAAAACTAGCTCCAGTTTAGGTTGGACTATTTGCTAATTGCTTCTCTTTGATCTGGTTGTTTATGTGGGATAATCACAGCACAGTGTGAGATATATATATATATATATATATATATATATATATATATATATATATATATATATAAACTTTAGATATATTCTTTAATTGTTTCATTTGGTTTCTAGACCAGTTTTGCTCAAATGAATTCCCTTAGGCACCCAAAGAGGTGGCCTGGAGATAGCAATGCTGAGATTCATGAGTCTAACATTACGTTATTAATTATATACATAAAAAGAGAGAGAATGAGTGGGGGCAGGAGAGGCAGAGGGAGAAGGACAAGCAGACCCCCTGCTGAACAGGGAGCCCTATGTGGGGCTCGATCTCAGGGCCCTGAGATCATGAATTTACACTGCCATCAAAAGCTTACGAATGTCTGTTTCACTGTAGCCTCATCAGTGAGTCTTTGCTTTAATCATTGTCATTTCAGTAGGTTAAAAAAGAAAACGTGATATTTATATATTAGGTTATATTATTATTATATATATTATATATATTATATATTATATATATTATATTATATGATATTATATATATTAGGTTAATGAGAACTGAATGATTATTCAGTTTATTCAGACTTCAGCAATGCACTATGACAGAAAGGTAAAAAGATGCTACTATGCTGAAATACTGATAATTTTATGAGCTAAAAGAGAGGAGATTTCAAATATTTTCAACAGAATTAAAATGAGATTTGAGTAATCACAAAGGATTCTGTATGACAGACGTGACAAATTCAGACTAGCAAAAGTAAGAAATCCTGACAGATAAACCAGAAAGCCAATGTATACATTGATGATAAACAAAGGGAACAAATATATCACCTTAAGTGACTCATCAGATTCAAACCATTTGAACTAACTACATTTTATATATGAAGAAAAAATTACAATCAGAATATTATAGTTTTCTGGTGTTAGTTATATCATTGAAAAGGCTGACATAAGCAAATAACTTTTCCTGAATTCCCTATGAATATTCCCTTTACTTGGGATTTGGAAGATTAGTGGACTTCCTTCCTGAGTGTATTTTTCCCCCCTGAGTATTTTTAAATGGGCACAAAGTTTGTCTTTGTGATTATTTCTCCTCTATGTTTCTATCTTAATCTGTCTGGGCTGCAAAAAGAGAGTAACACAGACAGGGTAGATTATAAACAACATCAATTTCTTTCTCACAGTTCTAGAGACTGAGAAATCTAAATCTAGTCATCAGCAGAATTGGTCTGTGGTGAAGGTTCACTTTCTAGTTCATAGATGGCCACTTTTTTTGTGAATGTCTTTGCGTGGCAGAAAAGACAGGGGGCCTCTCTGTTGTCTCCTTTATAAGGACACTAGTCTTATTATAAAGGCTCGATCCTCACGACCTACCCCCAAAAACCCCACCTCCAAATTCCAAAACTGTGGGCTTTAGGATTTAGGATGTGAATTCTGAAGAGTCATACATTCACTCTATAGAAATTTTTTGGCTGGAAAAAAGTCCCCATTAATGTTTTATTATATTAGCACTTCCATCCAAGCTCAATTCTTGCTGGCTTTAGAGTCCTTTTTTTACTTTTCTTTTAAAAGTAGCTTTCTATATTCAGATGGTGATAGATTTTCTAAGTTAACTTCAAGGACAGGGTTTCTCAATATACTCCTAAAGTATAGAAGACAATGTCCGCTTGAGAGGTCCTAGAGTAAGAAAACTGAAGTTAGGTTCTCAGTTTTCACAAGCCAGTGGATTTATGTGACCTTGAGCAAACCTCTGTCCTCTGACCTCTGTTCATCTGAAAAAGTGGTTATAATAATAATGACCTATTGAGTCTTGCTGAGAATAAATGATATACCATATATCATTGGTTCTCAAACTTGGGAGGATATTAGAGTAACCTGGACATTGGTATTTTTCATAACATTTCTGGCTGTTTAATGCATGCTTAAGTGTCCTCTTGAATGACAATCTTGCAGATGCTGGCAAAATTTCCAACTTTCCCAGCAAGCCTGTGGTCAGACTGGACACAACTAACTTTGTAATCTTCTATACAGATACTTTTGGGTGCTGAATCATTTATTTCAGAGGTGATTTGCATTTTGGGATCTCAATCAAGGCATATCAAGACATGGATCATCTAACCACTGCTGCTTGGCAAAAAAATACACACACACACACACACACACACGCACGCACACACATATATATAAACTTCACTGCTGGAAGAGAGGAAATGTTTTCAACACCTGGAAGATCGGTACACCATGTCTACCACTGCAGCTTAAATAGAAAAGGATGTTTTCTACCTCAGGCTGAAATCAGGATTGGAATAGAGTAGGCAAAAGGACAAAAGAAAGCTTGGCTTATTCATTTTGAATGGACTTTCCAATAGAAATGATTTGACTTGTAAGAGAAACAGTATCTGAATTTTATTGAGCGCCTAATGCATACAATGTAGCTCCCAAACCCATAAAGTGATATTGTCATGATTTGTAGATGGAAAA
This sequence comes from Procyon lotor, assembly GCA_028646535.1. Taxonomy (NCBI): domain Eukaryota; kingdom Metazoa; phylum Chordata; class Mammalia; order Carnivora; family Procyonidae; genus Procyon; species Procyon lotor. Next base: position 17,141,566 of record CM053613.1, read on the forward strand.
ACAACATTTCAGAGAAGTGAATATCTTATCTACCTATATGATAGATTTCTCAATTCTACCTAACTATGCCTCTTTTCAATAGCACAACAAACCTAGTTTGAGTAATGGCATAGAATTAAAGAGGCCAAATTTAAGGAGAAAATAAAAATGTTGTATCAGAACAGGTTAACATTCCCAAGAAATGTTCAAACCACTGTAGCACCCTTTTGCATTTGTAAGAGTGAGCCAAACAATGAACCCATAGCCAGAAACCACAGTAAAATGAACAATTTTGCACTCGATCTTTATAGATAAAATAAAATTAATCTTTCTAATAACCAATTCCTGAAATGAATAGAAGACATTACTTGTAATAAATTTAGTCCAATCTGTACCAAATAGAGTTCTATCTAACTTAAATGAAATATAATTGGCATTACAAACAACCGTTCTCATGATAATTTAAGTAATAGGCCAGCCCCTCCCTAGCTTTAGGTAGAGGGTAAACTATGATCTGAACAGCTGATTATAACTCAAAACCTAGGCCAATCAAATTGGATTGGAATCTGAGCATGGTGATTGGGAAACACAAGCAATCATAATGAGTAAAATATTTCACAGACTAACAGTGACTGTGAATCCCTTTAAAGATAAACAGGAGACTTGAATATAGATTTGTGGAAGGTGGTACAGAATAGAAATAGAGAACATGAAGTTTCTCATAAGGCATTTAACACTTACTTGAGCAACTCACTTAATTCTGAGCCTTGATTTCTATTTCTTTAAAGTGAGAGGATAGGGGCACCTGGGTGCCTCAGTCGGTTAAGCCTCTGCCTTCAGCTCAGGGTAGCCTTGTGTTCCCTGCTCAGTGTGGAGTCAGCTTCTCTCTCTCCCTCTGCCCTGCCCCCTCCTTGTGCTCGCTCTCTCTCTCTCTCTCTCTTTCCCTCCAACTCCCTCTCTCTTTCTCAAATAAATAAATAAAATCTTTAAAAATAAATAAAGTTAGAGGACAATAATACCTATTTCATGGAACAACTGTTCAGACCATATAAGATCATGTAATTAAAGTCCTTAATACAGTTTTACACTGAAGTAAAAATGATTAGTATACATCAAATTCTGTTTTGAAAACAGATAGTATACCTTCTTTTCAAGTATCTAAAGAATAATCCTCAAAATCATTTTGCTTTAAGCTTTAAAAAGAAGTTCAAGGATTACCAGACTGATGAAATACTATAGAGAACAATGTAATAAAACTAGAGGTTAATACAAAATAATAATAATACAACAACACACTGTCATCAGCAAGTAAACAAATAAAACGGTTTTAAAAACCTTGAATAAAACCTTAACTCTCCTATCAAAAAGGAAATCTAAACTGAAATCAGGATAATGAAAAAGATGTCAAAACAAATTAAAAAGTTGTAAAAGTATAAAGCTGTATATTTTCATATTATTATGAAATTCATATTGAATTTGAAATTTCATATTATTATGAATATTCAAACTTAATGTTAGAATAAAAACAAATGGGGGCACCTGGGTGGCTCAGTCGTTAAGCGTCTGCCTTTGGCCCAAGTCATGATCCCAGGGTCCTGGGATCGAGCCCTGCATCAGGCTCCATGCTCGGCAGGAAGCCTGCTTCTCCCGCTACCATTCCCTCTGCTTGTGTTCCCTCTCTTGCTGTGTTTCTCTCTGTCAAATAAATAAAATCTTTAAAAAAAAAAAAAAGAATAAAAACAAATGATCTACAGAAGTAGAATGATCTGATTTAATGAATTTAAAAATGAAAATTAATTAAGAAAAATAGAATAAACTTACAAGCTTGTTCCGCAAAAAGGAAAATAAAATAGCTAAATCATTAGATAATCTGACACGAAGAATGAGGAGAAACAAAAATACACATATACCGACAAAGATCATAGGTAAGCCAGCCACAGACAGAAAGGAAGATCTTGCATGAGACCTTTAGACTCAGATCCAAACAGTCAATTCTCAGTGCGATGACTAATTACCATGAAAAAGTAAAGCAACAGAATGATCTCCGGAGAGATGTAAAATTTAAACAGAAACACTTGTTAAAAACAGACACACAGTTACCAACAAGATATTTCATGGGGAATTTCTATAAAATATTAAAGAAATAATCTCAAAGTCACTTGAAGTGTTCCAGAGCAAAGAAAAAGTAGAAATGCTTCTAGTTATTATAATACCACTTCAGTACCCAAATCCAACAAGATTGTGCTTTCTCATATACAAACATCCATATCACACATACACACACCCACACTTCAGATTCCAATTCCCAATTAGAGGATGATTATATCCTATAGGAAAAAGAAAAAAAAAAAAAACAAAACCAAAAACATAAGGACCCAAACACAATAGAACATTATCTGTTGCTCAATAAAAGTTTATTTCTTGCTCCTATGAAATTAAGTACTTAGCAAATACTAAGGGTGTATTAACAGGTCACGATGATCCTTTCCTCCATGCAGCCATTCCAAAATACAGGATGTTGCCCTTTCCCAAATTTGTTTTCAAGGTCAGCCACTTGGCCATAGGAAAGGTCATAGGGCAGCCTCATGGGAAGGCCTGGAAAGGTCTCGCATCAATTCCATTCGCACTGCTTCAACTATGCAATCACATCACAACCCCTGCCTGCAAGAAAGCCCAAGAAATGTAGTTCCTCTAAGGTCAGCCATTTTCTGCCAAGAAAATGAAAAGAAAAGATGCATTTTGAGAGGAAATTTAGCCTATTTCTCAGGGTGGTTATGAAGATTAATACCTGTCAAATGGTCAAAATAACAGTCTGGAAGACGGAAACTTCCAAATAAATTTAGGTTGTCTCTCTACCGATGATGTTTATCCCTGCTCCTACTCTACTTTATGGTCTTATCATCTCCCTTATGTTTCACTTAGAAGACTTGAAATTATAAGACAAAGAACTCCAATCCAATGGTTTGAATGAGAAAGTATCATAATGGCATTTAAAGGAAGCCCCAAATTGTGACAACTCTAAGGTTGCTGAATACTACATCTCAATAACATCAATAAATGTGCAATTTGTTTTTATTTTCATGACTCACCATGTATTAAAATTTAGTCCCTGTGGCTGGCTCCCATCACAACTGGAAAACAGTGTGGGCATCCCAAGATACATTAGAAGACTAGAGTCAAGACTACTTATTTCTGTAGATTTTTACCTTCTTTTCTGTATTTTTTTTCCTTCATATTTGCCAATTATAACTTTATTTCTGTTGAGATCATGCTTTCTGCTTTGCCTGGCCCGTCCCAAAGCAGATGGGACGCACTGGGTGACTCAGCCTGTGGCCTCACATTACAAAACACTCCAGAAACTGTATAGTGGGGAAGGCAACCCAACCTTGGCATAGTTTGGTAGAAGATGGAAAGTGACCTCATGTGAGAGCCTCAGTAATGCACAAAGGACCCATCTCAAGGTGGAAGAGAGACTTTTCACACAAGCATATTTTCTGATGGATCTTTTCTGGACAGGCTGCTTGCCTCTGTGTACCTGCTGGGCCCCTTGGTGGTCAGCTGCCAAGAACAATTACCAGCAGCAGGGTCACAATAACTAGAGCAACCGGGAACCTGCTAAGGACACAGACAAAGGAAGGGAAGGGGCTTAGTGACAGGCTTGGCTGCCACTCTCCTTTGGGAGGTGAGTGGGCATTTCATTGGGAATGACCCAGGTCTAGCCTGGTCTATGCTCCCAGGGAACTAGAATATCTTCACGAACTAGAAATTTTCAGAAAATGTTTCTTAATCCCATTTGCCAGAACTAGGTCACATTTCCACTACTAAATCAACTATTGGCAGAAGGCTTAACCAATCAGAATTTAACCCTTAAGTTGGGGATAGGGCCAACTTTTCTTCAATGAAGGGATGGAGAGAGGGAAACACTCAAAAACAGTAGATTATATCAAGAGAAAAAAGGAGTAGGGGCGCCTGGGTGGCTCAGTGGGTTAAAGCTCTGCCTTCGGCTTGGGTCATGATCTTAGGGTCCTTGGATGGAGCCCCGCATCAGGCTCTCTGCTCAGCAGGGAGCCTGCTTCCCCCTCTCTCTCTGTCTGCCTCTCTGCCTACTTGTGATCTCTCTCTCTGTCAAATAAATAAAATCTTAAAAGAGAGAAGAGAGAGAGAGAAGAGGAGTTAAAGCTCTTCAACATTCAACTAATTGTGTCCACTACAATTTATTACTTATTTCCTAGATTGCTATAAAGTCTTATTACTATTAGTTTGGGGTTTTGTTGTTGTTGTTGTTCATTTTTGTTTTTGTTTTAATTCTAGCCTTTCTACTTTGATGACATTCCATATGCTACTGCCAGGTGCATTTTCCAAATGGACAGCTCTTACTTATTCCATCTCAAAGAGCTTCAGTACATTTTCTACCATTTAGGTCTATGAGCATCTACTGATTTTCTACTAGCATTTCACTGTATGGCATATTTAATTTTGCATTCACCAAACCCTCTGCATTTCATCCTCTTCCCCTAGAGATCTAAATGGTTCCATCTATCACCTCATTTAAGTCTTCACTAAAATACCATATATTTCAGTAAGCCCTGCTCTACCATTATGTAAAATTCCAATTACTTTCAATCTTCCATCTTACCCCTTGATATTTTATGTTTCTCTAATAAATTAACATTATCTGATATATTTTATATGGAATACCTATCAGTGTTTACCACTAAACTTTAAGCCCCAAAATGTTAGAGATTTTTAAACATTTTGCTCACTGCACTATTCCTGCAGACTAGAATAATACTTGCTACATGTTAGTTGCTCAATAAACTTGTTGAATAAATGAATAAATGGATGCTATAAAAATTGATCAAACATTTTAAGTTGCAAAATGTGAGAAGGTCCTAAAGACCTAAAAAATTCAAATGAAATCATTGATCAAACCTTGCTTTTAACCTACTATTTACATTCTAAAATTTTGTTCTTGTCCTTCACAATTGAATGCCCACACAGCCAACATAAATCCAAGGTTAATCTTTCCAGCCTTTCCAGTTATATCCATTTTTGCTTTGATTGTCCAAAGCTTACAAAAACTACATTTATTTTTGTATTAATTTCATATAAGACTTGAAAAAGCAACAAATGTTAAAATAACTGCATAGGCAAATGTTATTAAATAAAGGAGTTAATAACACTTAAGATGTGTTACTGGTCTAGTAGGCAGTACTTTCACCCAAATAAATTGAAAGTCTTCATCAGCAGGTATATCTTTTTAAATTCAGTGTTTGAAAGGTGGTTTGGGAGAATCAGTTATGTTAAGAACGTAAAAACATTGAGAATGCAAAGATGCAAAATGACTGTAGCTTCAAATTTACACTCTGTAGATTTCTTCCAAATGGAAATCTTCAGATATTTTATATATGCCTCACGGGTTACCAATTCTATGACTTCCCTGAAACCTCCCCTAATACCTTCCCTTCAAAGTTTGGTAAAATGGCCTATGGTCCCCAAAGAGTTGTTCCTCCCTTTACTGTCCCACCCTACTATGTTGTGACATTCTCTAAACAATGGTATGTAAATGGGATTATACATTAAATTTGAGCAGTCATTTTAAAAGGGAGTCAGAAGTTTCTATCAGATCTCTTCTTCTCCTTCTATCATACAAATGGTGTCTTCCAAAGATGGGCTCCTCATTGGTCTGAGTCCTAGGATGATAAGACTTTTACAATGGCATCACATAACAGCTGTGGTAGACACCAACACATACTGTAAGCAATATATGTTTCTTGTAAGTTAGTAAGATATTTTTGGGTTATTACTGTGACTAATAGATCCTGTGACCCACTGTGATTTCCCACTTTCTCATGCCTGTGTTCCTATGTAAGCCCCTGACTTTGGTGCAGGCTGGCCCAGTGACTTGCTTCTAATGAATGAATAAGCCACAAGAGATGAGATGCCATCCTTGTTATGCCATGTATTATGTTAATTAATGTGCCTTAGTAAACAAAGGCAAGAGACGTAGTGTAAGCAACCATGATGGAGAACTTCACTTGGCAAGGGACTGCAGATGACCTCTACAAACTTTAGGATGACTATGGTCTGAGAGCAGTCTCCAACCAACAGCCAGCAAAAACATGGACCCTCAGGCATTTGACCTAAAGTAATGGATTCTGCCAACAGCCTAAATGAGCTTGGAATTGGATCCTTTCCTCATGGGACCTCCAGATAAGAATGCAGCCAACCAACATCTTGGTTGTAACGTAGGTGAGACCCTGAGCCAAGTGCCCAGGTGGGTCTTCCCCAAACTCTTAACCTAAAGAAATGATGAGATAAAAAAAGTGTGTTGTTTTAAGTCACTACGTGTGGGATAATTTGCTATAAGGCAAAAACTAAAATAGTTATTTTAGAAAATGCCTATCAATATCATATACCTAATCTTAAATTCTACCTTCTTCAACAGGCAACCAGAAATGTTCCTTCCCACTCTATTTCCCTAGTATTTTGTGCTATGATACGGCACTTAGCACTTTTTGTCTAGAAGTCTGTTAATCTTTATATGCTATTGCTATCTTTTGCATTTCTGCTACCCAGGATAGTGCTTTTCATTTTATTTGCCCAGTTTTAGCACATTACTTTTTTTTTCCCTTCTTCTTTTTTAATGTAGGCTTCTCACCCAGCATGGAGCCCATTGCAGGGCTTAAACTCATGACCCTGAAACCAAGACCTGGACTGAGATAAAGAGTTAGATGCTTAACCAACTTAGCCACCCTGGTGTCTTATATAACACATTACTTTTAAAAGAAACGTATTCAAATTAAATAATTCAGTAAATTTAAAAGTCTATATAAGCATTTTGACAATCATAATTTTTGGCATAGTCATTAGTATTAATAAATACATTTGAAAGAAAAATAAATATTTTAAAAAGATAATCCATATTCCTTTTTCATTATTTTAGACTGATCCCCTTTTAGGTTATATTTGTAGAGCTTTCTGATAAACAAAATGGAAATACTTAAAGTTCTTGTTGCAATTAAGCAAATGATTAATTGTGTGGCCTCCTTAAGGTGATTATATATTGATCCGTGATTCTCTTCCACTTGGTTATAATTTCTCATTAAACTTATATGTCCCTTTTACTGCACTTTCTTTTCACATTGTACAGAGTACTATTACTGAATATACCCCATATCACCATGGAATGGTAGGGACAGTGAAAAAATATATAATCATGGAATATCTGTAGATAATGGCATAAGTAATTGATTACCAGAATTGCTGAATCATGCAATCAACTTGAGAGTAGTTATTTGCCAAAGTACCTATGTTCTTACAGATACATTAATGGACACCAAGGCTTTGGGCTTGTATCTATTTAGAAGAATGTATTTAAGACTAGACTAGAAGTACGGAATATTTGTGAAGTCCAGAGAGCATGATAGATCTGATATGCTCTGTATACATAAACATTTATATGCTTATCATTCATCTCTTTTTACTAGAAAGGAAGTTCCGTTTAGGGTAGGAGATTTCACCTCCCACTTATTCATCAATGCATATCACAAGGACATAGCACCTCATACTTAACAAATGTTAGGAGAATTAATGGTTTTATATTATCTTGGAAATGAAAAAAATGAACTTAGGGGTGCCTGGGTGGCTCAGTTTAGTGTCTGACTCTTGATTTCTGCTCAGGTCATGATCTCGGGGTTGTGAGATTGAGCCCGGCACTGAGTGTGGAGCCTGCTTAAGATTCTTTTTCTCCCTCTCCCCCTACCCCTACTGCTATCACTCACATGACACGCAAGCTTTCGGGAGAAAAAAAGAAAGAAAATTAAAAAGAAAAGAGAAAAAATAAACTTACATGAAAGTGAATTATAAAATACATGTCTTCTACATTCTGGCCCTCTTGTCTTCATTCATCTTACTTACATACGTGACTTTTTTTTTTTTTTTTTTAACCATAGTCAGCACCAGTTGATATAATCTGTATGAATGTGGATAAATACACACAATTAAACAGGTTTTTTTTTTTTTGCATTTTTGTTTTTGTTTTGATTTTTTTACATAAGCTGGTTGGGCATGTCCTTAGGATTTTATATTGTCCCTCTATTCTCAGAGTATTTCTTTTGTCATGACACCCAGGGAAGTGGAAGACTCAACGGACTCTTGTCTCTGGGCAATACAAATAAGGACTCCCCTCTTTTTCACGTGTCCTTTCATCATGTCAAAGGCAAGATCTTCCTCCATGAGGGAAGTTAGAGGAAGAGAAGATTGCTCTTTGCCGTAGCAGCCCTGCCATCATCACAGACATGGAAGGATTTCATCAGGAAAACAGATTTGTTTTCCCTATAGTGAGAGTCTAAAAAGATTTGAGGACCAAGGATGGGAGAGGCATGCTTGTTCTCATGGTCTATTCTATCAGGCTCTTAGATCAAGGGTTTTGGTCTGAGAGCCAGCAGTTCGCTATCCTTAAGTGTATTTAACACCCTCTTAGGGAGTCGTCAAGGTTAAAGGAGCTAAATGTCAAGGGTTTGTGATTTATAATCAATAAAATGTCACTGCAGTTTCTGGCATGTTCAATAATGATGAACCAGAAGTATTTTCCATATTTTTTTTTTTTTGCAAAATGCAGGGCCGACAGTTGTTGGATATGTACATTATACTCAGAATATGCTATTTTCATCTGAGAAATAAATGGCTATTTGAGTAATGAGCCCAAAAGAATGAATGATGAGCATTAGTTTTTGCCTTCCGCATCTTGAAGAAAAACATTCTATGGCTATTGAAGTAATTACAATTGATGTCTGAGTTACACGAAAACATAATCCATTTTCTTCTAAGTGACAAAAGCAGAGCTGTCAGGAAAAATGGAAGTGCATAGGAATCATGATAGAAAAATACTATGAAGAATAAAAATGCTAAATAGTGACTTAAGAATTATCATTGGGTATAGAGGAAGTCACCAGATAAAGTATCTGCCTGTTGATATGACCTCTTCTTTTTTTTATTCCAGCAAAGATTAATAGTAAACATTAAAATTATTCTTAAGGAACGTACTCTAAGAAATTCTAGCAAACGCTATACTACTACTTCAATACTTACTGATGCTAAATTAATGAGTGCCACAGAAAACTTGCAAAGATCATGTGAAAAGGTGATTACATCGGTAGTAAGACTGTGACCTTATTCATCTCACATCACTGTATAAGTGAAAACAAGAAAATGGAATAAGGATGAAAAGTTTCAACTTGAGCTACAGTGTTGTTATCCACAAGATGGTGGGACATAATACCAATTATTATCTAGGGTCATGTACTTTGGGCCATGTACTGAATGGACTACTGCCCAGACTTCCTTAGAGCCACAGAGTTAGATTACACCTCGGAGGGTGGAACTACATGTTTCCTTCAAAGAAGGTCAGTAAGCAGTCAATGGGTTACTTACAAGGCAAAAAACTTGAAACTTGGTAGACTTGTCTTAGATTGAAGAAAATACAATGCTTCCTCTCTGTCTGGGTATAGCCTTCTTTTTGACTTGATGTTCTAAGTAGAAAAGGAACCCAGAAATCTCTAGGGTGCATGAGTGTGTGCATGTTCCTGGGGGCAGCAGGGTGATGTGCCCTGGTTGTGCTGGTGCTCTGAAATGATTTTCTTCAGAGTGTTTCTTATAGTCTTCAATGTTCTATGGAAAAAAGACTTGAAATACCCAGTAACAGAGGCCACTGAGGATAATTCTGATCCCTCTTCAGGACTAGAATAAAATGAAAACAACTGAGGAAGCTCATGTGCTCTACTGAATAAAGAAAGTATAGCAGGTTCAAAGTATGCTCAATAATTCAGGGGAGAGCAGCTACTGCTACGAAGTACTAGGTCTGCATAGAGTGCAAATTAGCTGTATTTCCTACAAAAGCCCTCGACCAACCTAGAATATAGGCTGTATTGTGATATAACAGCACGTATGAAGCATAATATATATATATTTTACTACACGGAAAACTAAAGCAGGAAAGTATGGAATATTAGAGCTACAACAGACCTTAGAAAACATTTATTTTTAACCTGGGTTCCTTGGACTGCTTAGAGTCCAAAAGGTTGTCAAAAACAATTCAGAAATTATTTTTAATGTTTTAGGAAGCCTAATGGAAAACAAATTATCACAACCATAAAGCCTAACTGAATAAATATAACCATAAGAGTCTTAAAAGATGTTATCACTGGTCATTCCCTTCTTACACAAAGTTCTGAATGTGTCCACAGTTCATAAAAAAATTAATTAAAAATGGAGACAAAATTGCTTGTCTGCTAATCAATGTAATAGGGCAGACATATCTTTCAAATCATAAGCACAGTATTATGAAGGAAATTTGTGGTTGAAAATGTTGGCAGTCATTAATCTGGATGAACCACACCTTCTTCTGCCTTGTTCTCCTCACCCCATAACAGAGGAGGAATTTGAGGCTAGGAATAGTTAGTTCACTCACCCAATGTAATAGTGTTCATTAATGTTAGAGATGAGACCAGATATGGGGTCTCTCGGATCCCACTAATTTCATTAATAATTCTGCAATACTATACGGGATATATGTACAAATTTGAGTTATAAAAAAATCTAGGTTCCCAAGATATTGCAAGTTTTTATATCATCATATGGCTATATCTGTTCTCTCATTAATTAAAAATTTCACTTTACTATACACGCATTCTCTATTTTAAAGTAGAGCATATTAAAGAAAAAAGCATACGCATACACATTACTGCTAATAGAACCACTGAGACAGATAAATGAGAAACTAGTGAGAAAGAGACAAGTAAATATGACAATAGAGGTACACTGTTAACAACTACATATGCATAAATGTGCATATACACACATAAGCATACATTTACATATATAAACATACATATATACACATACACACATTCACATATATGGCTATCTACTTGGCTCGGATGTCTATTATTCATTGTATTTTTACTATTTATTTATTTATTTCCAAGTCCTCCCGTGATGCTGCTGGAATTCTCTTTCTCACTATCAGCTTATCGAAAGCAGCCTTTTAAAAGACCTCAGCCAAATCGAGATCTATATTTTATCAGTTTATCAACTTCAAAAATAAATGTCTAGTCTTTATTCAAAGTTCAAGCAGATACTTTATGGGATTTATAATATGTTTTATGATAGTAATAGCTGGTTATATTCTTCCATGGAGATATTTTAAACATTTCCCTCCCCTAACCCACTCACAGATCCCTTATTTCTCAGTTCCTCTGTCTTGCATATCTTTAGTATGAAATTTTAATCTTACCTGTGTATGTAAAAATATGAGTAATTATTTACCCTTTTCTTAAAGAATAAGAATGCCATTTTGTATTTAATTTTCACAATAAAGTTTACTTCAAAAAGCAAAATGTTTACAATTTGACATCAGAATCAAGCCAAAAGAAAAAGAGATTTATTGCCCTGCATGAGCAGAATGTCCAGGAACACAGCTAGACTGAAGCATAATTATTTCCAAGTCCTCCCGTGATGCTGCTGGGATTCTCTTTCTCACTATCAGCTTATCGAGAGCAGCCTTTTAAAAGACCTCAGCCAAATCGAGATCTATATTTTATCAGTTTATCAACTTCAAAAAAAAAAAATGTCTAGTCTTTACTCAAAGTTCAAGCAGATACTTTACGGGAAGATCTGTCTGTAGCCTGGTGTGAGTCACATGACAACTCATATGGAATGAAGGAGCCATGGTCGGCTGCCCCATGTTACACAGGTGGGTTCCTAGAAGTAGAGCTAGTTTAGTACTGAGTTAGAAGGAAAGGGATCAGGGCAGACAGAGACCAAACTGCTATCTTTTAAAGCACCCAGCACAGCAGCAGGCACAATTTTGTGTCTTGGTGAGTCACATGCTTATTGAAATCATTCCTCCTATAGTTAATATATTACATACCACTTACTTTACTAGAGTTCTATAAAGCTCTTTTTTAAATAAACATTTAATTTGGACTTTCTAAATTTTATATTGCTTTCATTAATTTGGTTATAAAACATTTAAAGTAAAATTATATGTTAAATAAAATTAAATTAATTGATGTGTTTCACAAAAGGTTTGTTCTTGTCAACTTAGGCCAAATTTACAAGGGTTTTCTTTTTTTTTCTTAAACAATCTTCATAGCTTTTAAAAAAAAAATTATATTTCAAGTAATTGTCTTTCAAGTTTTTTTTTGGTTTGTTTTTTTAGATTTTATTTATTTGACAGAGAGAAACACAGCGAGAGAGGGAATACAAGCAGAGGGAATGGTAGCGGGAGAAGCAGGCTTCCTGCAGAGCAGAGAGCCCAATGTGGGGCTCGATCCCAGGAGCCTGGGATCATGACCTGAGCCGAAGGCAGACACTTAACAAGTGAGCCACCCAGGTGCCCCTGTCTTTCAAGTTTTTAAAATCACTTTGAATTTCTGTGTAGTATATCAGTTTATATTATAATTCTAGTTTATATAGAGTAACTATATTCATAGTTACTCTATGAATTGAGTTACTCTATGAATATGAAAATGAATAGCATTTATTTTTACATAGTCAAAAAATATTCAAGTTTTTAAAATCAACTTTGAGTTTCTGTGTAGTATATCAGCTTATATTATAATTCTAGTTTATGTAAAGTAACTAGAACTATAATTCTAGTTAACTTTAAGAGCTTGGATTAATGTACAGTTAATAAATCAGAATTTGATATCTGATAATGTCTAATGAAGATAGAAATTACAAAACACTGGAACATGAAAAATGGTGATCTATATATTATAGTATGGTCATCAGTTAATAGGTTAAAAAAAGTACTTATATTTGCATACATTTGAGTTGAATTATTATGCATGCTTTTTGAAAAAATATAAGAGGTTATATATAATGGTTCCAAATGACTAATAAATGAACAAATATGCCCTGGTGCTGTTGATTATCAGGATAAAAACAGTATTCTTATAAAGCAAAATTATCTAGTATCAGAATGTAAGCGAATGTAATGAAACAAGTTTAGAATATCCAGCACAAGTAGATATCTGAAAGGAAGTGATTTTTTTTTTTTTTACTTTCTTGTATAATGAGTTGGAAAGAACAAAATGTACTGAATGCTTTCAATAAGGCTGGTATAATATTATGGGTTTATTCATGAGTGAGACAAAGTTTGGTGATCCCTTTATTTCAAATAATTATAAAGGTACTACATGCAACAGAAACTCCACATTACATTTTCAAGAGAAGCAGAGACCATGAGAGCCTTTTGTATCTGGGAGCAGGTAAACTCCAAACACTGAAAAGTTGGTGGCCCTGAGGACACCCTCAGAGCAATGGAATAGAACTAGTCTATGTATGCATCTACTCGTCATCCTTTGAACAGAGCATTCTGGAAGGCATTTTCATCTGTTTGCAAAGGTCTGGGGATACTGAGCCCATATTGCCTATAGCAGTGACCTTGGTAATATAGCTCTCTTTTGCCTTCCCCACTTCCCTCTCTGATGCTTCCCACTACCTTGCTCTTATTTCCTAATACCATCTCTCAAATTAACCACCTGTACCCAAATCCCTGTGTTAAACATAGTATAGAAAAAGAGTAAAACAACAATTTGGAAATTTTTTAAGTCCCAAAAAGAAATACTGGTCTGTTAGTACACAGAATGTATTTATGAAAAATGAAGATGTATACTTTGCTTAAATATTATAGGTTTCTTACATTACTGAATTTCTTGTTAAGGCTTCTATTTTTGTTATGGTCTTAAAATCATGTTTGCTTTTTAAATTAATTTTAAATAAATTAAATATATTTAAATATATTTAAATATATTTGAAGGTAACTTTGTTACCTTCAAATAATTACAGTATATTTTTATTTACATTATTTTTATTGAGTTATAATTGGCATATGATACTGTATGTTAAGTTCAGGTGTACAAAGTGATTTGATATTTTTTTACGTTATGAAACGACCACCTCAAAAGGTTTAGCTATCCTTTATCACGATACAATGTTATTACAATATTATTGGTTATATTCCCTATGCTGTACATTACATCCTCATGTTCCATTTATTTTATAACTGGAAGTTTGTACCCCTTCATCCTCTTCACCTATTTTGCCTATCCCCACACCTCCCCCCACCCTGTTGTCACCTTCCCTTCAGCAACCACCAGTTTGTTGAGTCTGTTTATGTTTTGTTTGTTTCTTTTTTTTAAACTCCGCATTTAAGAAATCATATGGTATTTTCTCTGACTTATTGCACTTAGTATAATACCCTCTAGTCCATGCCATGTCACAAATGGCAAAATTTCAGTCTTTTTATGGCTGAGTAATATTCCATTGTGTGTTTGTGCATCTGTGTTTGTGTGTATCTTACATCGTTATTCATCTATTGATGAACACTTACATTGCTTCCATATTTTGCTAATAAATCATGCTGCAACTAACACAAGGATAATGTATATCTTTTTGAAGTAGTGTTTTCATTTTCTTTGGGTTAATATTCAGAAGTAGAATTGCTGGATCAAATGGTAGTTCTATTTCTAATTTTTTTTTTTTTTTTTGAGAAGCCTCCATACTTCTTTTCATAGTGGCTGCACCAATTTACATTCCTACCACCAGTGTATGAGGGTTCCCTTTTCTCCACATCCTCAACAACTCGCTATTTCTTGTCTTTTTGCTAAGGCACTCTGACCGGTATCTCACTGTTGTTTTGATTTTCATTTCCCTGATGGCTAGTGAGTTACAGGATCTTTCCATGTGCTGTGGGCCTTTGAAACCATGTTCAAATAAACATTTTCGACTTAAATGACAAAGCTAGAATCCCTAAAAATGTGTTATTTATCATATTTATTTGAAATAGTACACATAGGCATGCTTATGCCTAGTCACTTTTATCTGATGTCCAGATATTACATACAGTAATAAAATTTTAAGTTATTTAATATTCAGGATCTAGATTCATAACTATAAAACTGTTAAAATATCTTTTACACTTAATAGCTTTGTGAGAAGGCCACCAGATCACGATAAATATTTGCTCCTTTCTCATATAAAAAGAGGGATGCTTGACACAATTGAATATCAGATGCTTTCCAGATTAATAATTAGCTCAACATTACTAAGAAAGCTCCTCTGTTTACCTTACAATGTGAAAAAAATGTCTTGTTATTAAACAAGTCCAGTCTTCCTTAGTTAATAATATATAAATAGTGTTATTAGTAAGAACATGTATATATTTTAAATTACATAGAGTCACAATCATGTCTCTGTGCAAAGTCCTAAATACAGGACTTTTGCGCAGTATCTGTCAACAAATAGATTCCATATAGGAATAGATATAAATGTTACTGATATATGGAGATGGTAATGTAGCTTCAAATATAAAATGCCTTCGAAGTTGTATAAGTAACACTGGTCTAAAAATCCCATTAAATTAACAATTTTATATCAGAACAACTCTAAGCAAATGTATTTGGTCAAATCTATGCTTAAGAAACAGACTCTTGGCCACAGGAAAAAGCCAGGGAAACAAAACTGACACCTGACCCTGCTGTTATCAATGATAAAGTGTGGTCTGTGATTTATGAAATCCCCGATTACAGGCAGTGATGAACATCAGTTTATGGCAGCCTGGAACATTGACGAACATGGGCATCCCAAAGGAGGAGTATCTTCTTCCATTATAGGTACTGCAGGTGAAGTCTGATAGAAGTGAACAGGATAGTTCTTGATTCCTGACCACTGTTTTTCAGGGAGGAAAATGTACTTTGCCTTAGAAATATGCCAAAATTACAAGGTCTACTACTGTCCCAGTTCAGACTCCCTAAACAAATGAATCCTGAGAAACTTCAAGTCCAACTCCCTAGCAAAGCTCAAAAATAATCTGTTTGTTTGTTTATTTATTTGACAGAGAGAGAGAGATCACAAGTAGGCAGAAAGGCAGGCAGAGAGGGAAGCAGGATCCCTGCTGAGCAGAGAGCCCGATGTAGGGCTCGATCCCAGGACCCTGAGATCATGACCTGAGGCGAAGGCAGAGGCTTTAACTCACTGAGCCACCCAGGAGCCCCAATCTGTCTCCTTATTAGCATGGTTTACTTTAATAAATCAGACTTCTGATTATTGACATTCTAGAAACAGATCATCAGTATAAGATCTCTACTAAAAGAATATCTTTCACATGAACTAATAATTACAGTAAAATATGTCTAGCTCATAAAAATAAAGTACACTCCTTGAATATAGATTCTGGTCTCTCCATAGCGTTTTCCATTAAGAGTTGAAGGGTTCACTGAAGAAATAACTCATTTTGGGAGCTGTGGAAAAGGACATACAAAAGAGGAGTCTGGAAAACCTCATACCATCAGATCAGAAGAATTGTTTCAAAGATAACAAGGATCAAATCAGGTTGTCTCAGGCAAACTTGAAGAAGCTACCACAGGGGACACAACTTGAATATAAATAAAAATAATAGCAACAGATTAACAAGGCAGTTCAAGTTAACGCAGATATAGCACAATTTAAATCATGAAATTGGTGAAGTCTGACTGAATTGAGTTAATCAATTCCCATTTATTACTCAATTGAATATTATTTAGCATTATTGAAACTAAGCTCAGTCTTTCTGTACAAATGCCATCAAAGTAGTATTGGAATCTCTCATTTTCCTTTTTTTATTTTTTTTTTAATGAGCAGCCACTGTGCCAAATAGATCTTGCCTCTAAGCTGAGCATTTTCATTTACCACCTGCATTCTTGTGCTTGTGGCCTCTAAGATCAGTACTCTTATTTGAGGAAAAGGCAATGAACAGAAGAAATAGTCCAAAATCTGTCATTTTATAGTTTTATGACTCTTAAAATATGATTTTACTCCGAAGAATCAGAGATAAATGCAATAAAAGTTCAAACGTCATTTTACCTCCCATCACCAATATATAGATATTCATAATCATAATGATAATAATTAACTTCATTATTCCACTTTATTTCCCAGACTGTTGTGACTATGGGTATGTATTTTTAAGCATTTCCACAGCTACTTATATTTATCTACACCTGATTCTCATATCATACTTTAGGAAAATAAAAGCTCCTCAAAAAGGAAATAAAATTATACTGAAACATTGCTAGAGAAAAGGTTTTTAAAAGTACTAAAATGTAATCACATTTGCTTAAGCCTTTAAAATCTAAGAGTAGATACTTCAAAGAGAACACACATTTGAGATACAAATTTATCAAATCTCCTAATGTCTTTCTCCCCTACCACTTGTCACTAGATTTGGATTGTCAAAAACATCCAAATTCTTTAAATAAATTAGATAAAATTGATGTGTCTTACCCTTCCATGGCTACTAGTGACTACAATCCCCAATATAGTTTCTTTTTCTTTTTTTTTTTAATCTCAATATAACCATTAATCCTGCTTTTACAAGACTTTCTGAATTTACCCTGGAGGAAGAACCCTTTTCCACACATTACACATGTTCTGCTGATAAAACTAATTTTGCTACCAAGACACAGAAGTACAGCCAGAAAGGACGTAGGTTAGCCAATGACCAGTAGCAGAACTCCATACACACCCTCTGCCACACAGGTAGGTTTTAGAAGATTAACACATTCCACAAGTTAGGATAATCCAAACCAGTTCTGGGAATTGTGTTTGTTAGGTTTATAAATTCCAACCTCCCCTCCCACTCCGGCCAACATGATGTCACAGAGAGAACAGTCATCCGTGATATATGGCTATATCAAAAAAAGGATCAGTTTCACCAAAGGCCTAAAGTTCTTGCTGAACAGGAGCATAGAGCCAATTCAAAATGAATAAAGCTGAGAGATGCTGGTGTCGTGATCTGGGTCCTAAATCAAGCTGTACTTGAGGCCAGAAACCCCCAGTACCTCAGAGATAATGGTCTCTTAGTGAGATCATATCCTTCTCTTGTTGCTGGAGCTATGAGGGTATTATGGGGTTGAACTGTATCTTCCCCAAATTTATACACTGAAGTCCTAACCTCTAGTAACACAGAAGATTCCTTACCCTCAAATTAAGCCTACCATATTTTAAATCTGAGGAACTGAAAACAAACATTAACGAATTATGCATGCCTCCATCACTACATAGAGAAACAAAATACTCATCACTTTAACAATGATGAAATGACCTGAAAAAAGTCATAATCCCTTCTTCTTCAAATGTGTTGAATGAGGGGCGCCTGGGTGGCTCAGTGGGTTAAAGCCTCTGCCTTCAGCTCAGGTCATGATCTCAGGGTCCTGGGATAGAGCCCCGCATAGGGCTCTCTGTTCAGCGGGGAGCCTGCTTCCCTCTCTCTGCCTGCCTCTCTGCCTACTTCTGATCTCTCTCTCTGTCAAATAAATAAATAAAATCTTAAAAAAAAAAATGTGTTGAATGTATGTGTGTTTTTTCCTTAATAGAAGCCAGTTATTTTGTTTATGTAAGCCATTTTGAAACTAGATTCCCTATCAATCAATGACAACTAAAATGATCTGACTGACACATGCTATTTCTGAATCCAGTACTACTGAAATTCTCTTGTTCCCCCAATTACCTAGCTTTGCTTTACTTAGGACCCTGTAAAGTAAGTTGCAACTTATCCCATGACCCAAGCAAGAGCAGACACTTTCTGAGCATTGATAAAATAGTGTTTTTCTCTTTCAGTGATCACAGGGAAAAAATCCAAAGCAATGAAGCACACATGCAATTTTGACAGTTTAGATCTTGGCTTAATCATACACAGTTGTTGCCCTCTGCTTTCAATAACTCAATTTCCCCAAAACTCTCTTGACAGTAAAGCTTGGTAGTTTTCTTTTCTGGAACCTTTACGAAATGTTCACACTTAAGTGCCTGCACCCTTGAGACTTTCAACCCTCCACCTTAGGAGGTGGAGTTTTCTCTCAACTCTCTACTTAAATCCATTGCAAAGCAAAATCACTGCTGACTCTGGTGATAAATCACTATATTACAACCATCAGGGCATTTAATTTGTGCCTAAAATCAATTGGGACTTGCTGATGCCAAAAAGTAA
>CM053613.1:17167005-17188469 GCA_028646535.1 Procyon lotor
TATCAATAATAAGGTTTAAGACATATGAACTTATAAACAATAAAATGCTGTCCTTGTTTAGTTTCAGAAGTCATCTACTAACTTACAGCAAATAAACTATGTATCTCGCTGGTAATTTACTTTGCCACTAGGTTATTTCCCTTTTAACTTATACAACAAATAGATAAATGTTAAATTGTAAGAGGAAAATGGATGTCTATCATGGAACTAAAATGTGCTTAAAATATATTTTTCAAATTAGGATTTATACTTTCACTGTACATAAACTCACAATCAACATCATATGCCTTGACTTACTTTTCTGAAACTTATAAAATGTGTAAATAAATGTAATGTCAAAAGTAAAGTGGGAGAGAGGTAAGATGGCAACCCTAAGCTTGCCTCTTCATTTGAAAACAGCTAGATAAATATCAAATCATTCTGAACACCCAAGAAGTGACCAGAAGTCTTAGAAAACAAAGCTGCACCTCTACATACCAGAAAAACCACCAGTGGAAGATAGGAACTGTGGAGAGGTGATTTGTGGGAGAAAAGAGCAGTGGGTGTTGCCTAAGGTGAGGAAGTAGTGATCACATAGGGAGTAGTGAGAGAGAAGGAGGAGAGAGAGAGAAAGCATGGGATGTAGGGCAGTGAAAACACATGCAAGGAACTATACAGGAAAACTATTCCCCACTGCCACTGACAGGGAAAAAGGAGAGGGTTACAATACCTCCAGTTTTGCTCTAGCAGAGCACAGAGTCTGAAGTTTTAGAGTCTGCAGCATAGCCAACTTTGGACCTGAGGAGCTTAATGGTGCTCTGGTGGGACAGCAGGGCAAAGCCCCAGCAGCGGACAGCCTGAGAATCCCCAAGGTCACATGAGTAGAAGCAGTTCTCTTGCTTAGAGTATATTTGGCAAAGGTAATACAGTTTCTCTGCAGGCAAAGGACCCTGAGGACACCATTGAATTCCCCAGCTCACCAGGATAGGAAGAAAGAGACTAGCTAAGGGCAGCAATTCCTGGCACCAGTTGTATGTTAAAATTTACCACAAATTCTGAACCCCAACGCAGTCCTGCAACTACTTTCTGGGATAAGCAGACACTGGCCGTAGCTTGGAGTGCATTTGGGAGAGGTGATATGGCCTCCCATAGGCGAAGGACTCTTTAGGTACTATTGAGCTGTCCCGCTTACTGGTATAGAAACAAAGATACCTGCTGAGGACAGCAAACCCTGGTGCCAGCTATGTGTTATGAATACCATAAACTTCAAACTCATGGTGTAGTCATGAGGCTATCTTCATGCACTCCTTCACAGTGCAAGGAGATCCTTCCCCAAGGACCATATGGGTCTTCATTTCAGGGGTCTCCAAAGAGTGGGGTTTTGAAACACAGCTGCACCTAGATAAAACACAGAAGTGATGCCCCATTTGGTAAGCAGACTTGGAAACAGACAGGGTGCAAGTAGGGATCTCACAGGAAGCAAGGATATAGGAGGGGTAACTGTTTGCACATCTGTGAGGGCTTACTGAAGAGGAGTGGCATGGATTTTCCACTCCAGAAATGAGAGAATAGTGAAGCCATTTCCTCCCCACATCAACCAGCTTGGCCCACCCCAGTGAGCTAAACAATGCCACCAGTAGAAAATGGAGCCATTACATGAAGCCCTGCACCCCTGTACCTTGCAGGCACATATCCACTAGGGCAAGTCTACCTAAGAATCGGAGCAGCAGGTCCATCCCCCAGAAGACCAGCACAAACCCCTTGCCCACACCAAGGCTACTGATCACAGAGTACTGTGAAGTTTCAGTTCTAGGGGAAGCAGGATCTAATGTCATTTGGGTTTTTTTTCTCTCTCTCTCTCTTTCTCTTTTGATACAGGAAGAGCAATTTATACACATAATTTTTTTCCTTTCTTTCTATCTTTGTTCTATCAAGCTTTTTATAACAAGCAGACCAAAAGACACCTAGGAGCTAGCTTCCTTTATGTATTTTTTTATTTTTTAATTTTTAGTTTTATTTTACCTTTTTCCCCCCTCCAAAAATGACAACACAGAGGAATTTACCCCAAAAGAAAGAACAGGAAGAAATGATGGCCAGAGATTTAATCAATACAGATAAAAGTAAGATGTCTGAACTAAAATTTGAAACAAGAATTATAAGGATACTAGCTGGGCTTGAAAAATCCCTTACTACAGAGATAAAAGAACTAAAATCTAGTCAGGCCAAAATTAAAAATGCTATAACCAAGATGCAGGATGGATGCAGAAACATAAGGATGGATGAAGCAGAGGAATGAATCAGTGATACACAAGATAAAATTATGGAAAATAATGAAGCTGAAAAGAAAAGGAAACAAAGGTAATGGATCACAAAAGGAGACTTAGGGAACTCAGTGGCTTATTAAAACAGAATAATTTTCATATATAAGAAGTCCCAGAAGATGAAGAGAGAGTAAAAGGGACAGAAAGTTTATTCAAACAAATTATGGCTGAGAACTTCCCTAATCTGGGTAAGGATACAGGCATCAAAATCCAAGAAACACAGAGAAGTCCCATTAAATTCAACAAAAGTGGACCATTGCAAGGCATATCATAGTCAAATTCATAAAATACATATACAAGGAAAGAATTCTGAAAACAACAAGGGAAAACAAGTCCTTAACCTACAAGGGAAGACAGATCACATCACAGCAGATCTGGTCTACCGAAAATTGGCAGACCAGAAGAGAGTGCTGAAGGGGAAAAATATGCAGCCAAGAATACTTTATCTAGCAAGGACCCATTCAAAATAGAAGGAGAGATAAAGAGTTTCCAAGATAAACAAAAACTAAAGAAGTTCATAACCACTAAACCAGCCCTGCAAGAAATATTAAGGGAGATTCTTTGAGTATCGGGGAGGGGGGAGACTAAAAGTAACAAAGACTAGAAAGGACAAGAGAACATCATCAGAAACACCAACTCTACAGGTAACACAATGATGTTAAATTCATATCTTTCAATAATCACTCTGAATGTGAATGGATTAAATACTTTGATCCAAAGACATAGGGAATGGATAAAAAAAAAAATGAGATCATCTATATGTTGCCTATAAAAGACTCATTTTAGACCTAAAGACACCTGCAGATTGAAAGTGAGGTGATGAAGAACCATTTATCATGCTAATGACCATCAAAAGAAAGCTGGTGTAGTCATACTTATATCACACAAACTACATTTTAAAACAAAGGCTACAACAAGAGATGAAGAAAGCATTATATCATAAATAAGGGGTCTATCCATCAAGAAGATTGTAAATATTTATGTCCCCAACTCAGGAGCACCCAAATATATAATAAAATCAATTAATAAACATGATAATACAATAATAGTAGGGGACTTTATCACCCCACTTAAACAGCAATGATCACATAAGCAGAAAAATTAACAAGGAAACAATGGCAGAAATAAATGATATAGAAACAAACACAGTAGAACAGATCAATAAATCTAAGAGCTGGTTCTTTAAAAGATTTAATACAATTGATAACCCCTAGCCAGAAAAAAGAAAAGAAAAAGAACCCAAATAGATAAAATTATGAAAGAGGAGAGATCACAACTGACACCGGAGAAATACAAACACCTATAAGAGAATACTATGAAAAATTATATGCCAACAAACTGGGCACTCTAGAAGAAATGGACAAATTCCTATAATCTCAGGAATTTGTAGATGTTTGTATTTCTTATCAAAACTGAAACAAGAAATATAAAAGTTGAAGGAATCCATAACCAGCAAAGAAATTGAATCAGTAATCAATAATCTCCCAACAAAGTCCTGGGTCAGATGGCTTCCCAGGAGAATTCTATCCGACATTTAAAGAAGAGTTAATACCTATTCTTCTCAAACTGTTCCAAAAAAATAGAAATGGAAGGAAAATTCCTAAACTCCTTCTATGAAGACAACATTATCTTGATTCCAAAACCTGAGAAAGATGCCACTAAAAAGGTAAATTACAGGCCAATATCGCTGATAAACATGAGTGCAAAAATTCTCAATAATATAGTAACAAATTGAATTCAACAGCACATTAAAGGAATTATTCTCCTGATCAAGTGAGATTTATTGCTGAACTTCAGGGGTGGTTTAATATTTGCAAATCAATCAACGTGATATACCACATTAATAAAAGAACAGATAAAAGACATATAATCCTTTCAACAGATGCAGAAAAAGCATTTGACAAAATACAGCTTCCATTCTTGATAAAACCCTCAGCAAAGTAAGGGTAGATGGAACATCTTCAAAGTAATTGAAGAAGACACAAAGAAATGGAAAACCATTCTATGCTCATGGATTGGAAGAACAAACATTGTTAAAATGCCTACTACCCAAATCAGTCTATATATTTAATGTAATCCCTATCAAAATATCACCAGCATCTTCCACAGAGCTAGAACAAACAATCCTAAAATGTGTATGGAGCCACAAAAGACCCCAAATAGCCAAAGCTATCCTGAAAAAGAAAAACAAAACTGGAGGCATTACAATTCTGGGTTTCAAGCTATATTACAAAACTGCCATCATCGGGGCACCCAGGTGGCTCAGTGGGTTAAAGCCTCTGCCTTCGGCTCAGGTCATGATCTCAGGGTTCTGGGATCAAGCCCCACATCGGGCTCTCTGCTCAGCAGGGAGCCTGCTTCTCCCCCTCTCTCTCTCTGCCTGCCTCTCTGCCTACTTGGCAGAGGCTTTAACCCAGTGAGTCACCCAGGCACCTGAAAAGCTGACTTTTTACCTTGATTATTTTTAAAACCTTGAATACATTTAAATGTGTAAGTTGTTCATGATGGTAGGGCAATATATTCCTGAGAGTTCTTTATTTCTGAATAAAATAGATAAGATACAGTCCATAGTCTGCTTTATATATTTATAAATGATTTTCTACATCCTTTATTTCACAGTGCTCACAGCATTAAAAATACATGAAGGATTTGATACTTCTTACTTTCTAATAGGTTTCTAAATTTAAAGTAGGCAAAATTTCTTGAGGTATTTAAATTTAAATGTTATTCAAAGCAAAGATCTCATATTGGCCACCATCTTTATTTAAATTATACTGATATATTTTAACAGTGAAAGGAAAAATTATGCTACTTGACTTTTACATCAATTATTTTCCTAATATCTTGTGAAGTATTTGGCACCTAGCTTTTTTGTTATTTTTTTCCTATTTATTCAGCTCTTACCTCAGTGTTTTAAAAATTTTGCACCTAGCAAAAAATTTGGCAACCACACCATCATATCCCTCCTCTCACATCTCAATCTATCTCCTTATCTACTTATCTATTTATGGTATCCAAATATCCTAAGACTACTGCAAGTATCAGAAGACCATTGCAAGTTGATTCCTGAGACTGGTAAGATATACATTCAAATATATTTGTGAATTTCCATATTCTAAATATTAAATTTAAGATTACCAAGGGTGTACAACAGGATTTTTTGTTTGTTCTGCTCCAAAGTTCAAAACTCACATCAGTAACACAGTGCCTATAATTTCAAATCCAGAACTACTGGTCTTCCAACACCTTCCATTCATTCTGCTCCCCTCTCCCCTCCAGACATAATTTCAGTATGTTCTTCTATCACTTCTGAGGTTTGCATTTTGTTACCACCCAAATTTTATTAGCCCTCCCCAACTAACAATGACAATCACAACCAAAACAAAAATAGCAAGTATTTTATTTTTTAAGACTTAACAGGTTCTAGGCACTGATCTTAGCACTTCCACAAAGTAACTCACTCAGTCCATTCCACGAGAACCCTTTTAAGTTCTTTATTATTATTAGCCCCATTTCACAAATGAGAAAATGAAGGCTCAGAGAGGGTTAGTTACTTGTCTAGAGTCACGCACACATCTAGAGAGTAGCTGGGTCAAAAGCCATCCCAGGCACTCAGACTCCAGATCTGAGCTCTTAATCCCTAAATAGACTGCATTTTTGCTCAGCCCACACATTGATTATAGGTGTTCAAACTCAATAACATTTACGTATTTCTTAAATGTACTTTTTAGTTTACTTTTTCCAGTTTTATGGTTAATCAGTTTGTTTTATGTGTTGTTTTTTTTTTAAAGATTTTATTTATTTGACAGAGAGAAACACAGCGAGAGAGGGAACACAAACAGAGGGAATGGTAGTGGGAGAAGCAGGCTTTCCACCGAGCAGGGAGCCCGATGCGGGGCTCGATCCCAGGACTCTGGGATCATGACCTGAGCGGAAGGCAGACGCTTAACGACTGAGCCACCCAGGCGCCCCAAGTTAGTTTTTAAAACGATTTTTTAGAGGGCTTGCAAGTGCGTGAACAAGTGGGGGAAAGGGGAGAGGGCGAGGGAGAGAAGCAGACTCCCTGCTGAATGAAGCCCCACCCACACAGGCCTTGACCCCACAACCCTGAGATCATGATCTGAGCTAAAAATCAAGGGTCAGACGCTTAACCAACTGAGCCACCCAGGTGCCCCTATGGTTAATCTTTATATTATCACCTAACTTATGCTTTGCCAGCACTTTTTTTTTTTTAAGATTTTATTTATTTGAGAGAGAGGGTGAGAAAGAGAGCATGAGAGAGGAGAAAGTCAGAGGAAGAAGCAGACTCCCCATGGAGCTGGGAGCCCCATGTGGGACTCGATCCTGGGACTCCGGGATCATGATCTGAGCGGAAGGCAGTCGCTTAACCAACTAAGCCACCCAGGCGCCCCTTTGCCAGCACATTTTTATGCCTTTTTCCTAATTGTTGCAGTTTCTATTATCAGGTATAGCAATTCTATTTTGTAGATGAAAGAAAGTTCTGTGTTGATTCTCACTCTGGTACAATTGATCTTACACAATTTTTTTTTTTTAATACAAGTCAGATAACAACACTTTTAAATCCTTTGATATCTTAGCATTCCACCTGAAATAAAATCTAACAATGGTGTAACATGACCTATATGATTCTACCAAATCTGGCCTCTACTTACCCTGTTAGACTCATCCTGTATTCCTCCGTCCTCTCTCCATTTTCCCTTCTCAACTTCCTGCCCAACAACCACCTTACTACACTCAAGCCTGAGCCAATGAATCCTTCTTTTTCTAGACCATTTGCCCTGTTTATCCTTTTAACCTGGGATTCTCTGTACTGCTGGCTTCTTCCCATGCTTCAGATCTGAATGGCATTTTAGTGACTCTTTCCCCCATCCCGTGGTTTCCAATTTGTAGTTCTCAGAGCACCAGCATCAGCATCACCTGGGAACTTGTTAAATATGTAGATTCTCAGTCCGAACTCAGACCCACTGATTTAGAAAACCTGGGCTACAGCCCAGAATTCTGGTGTTTCCAAGCCTTCTAGGTGATTCTGTCATATGTTAAAATTGGTGAGCCACCTACTGCATCCTAAACTAACAAAATCCATTTCGTACCAGCCATGCTGTACCAAATCACCACATTTTTTTTTACAAAGCTCATATAACTGTCGAAATGATGTCATATATTCTGTGTGTGTTCTTTGTTCAGTTGTCTATTGTCTAGATCCACTCTCTAGATCTAGATTGAGACTAAATCCATCAGTCCGTTAAAATAGGGTCTTTGCTTTTCCAGTTGGCACAATAAGCAGGTAGTTTATTTTGAGAAGTGGTCCCAGGGAACGGGAGGGCAACGCAGATCCAGGGAGAACCAATTAAAGGATATATGACTGAGCTGCTTTGCTGTGGGCAATTGAGGCTCAGTCCCGCTGGGAACTCTGAAGAAACATGGCAGGGGATGAATCAAGCATCTAAAACACAGAAAAGGGCAATATTTACACACCAGTCCTTACCCCTATTGGACAAGGGCTATCCCAGAGGATATTAACTCCCTCATACTTCCAGGTCTATTCAAGAGCTGGAAGAGCTGTGCACAAGCCAACAAACACTGAAGAAGCCAGAGAAGGAAGTATAAGACATTAACACACTAATGAGGGCATGCTGTCAGGTAACACCAGCTTGCAGTTGATGGTCACAGCAATGCCTGGAGCAAATAAATAGGCTGTGAGGATGTGAAGCATGGTAAAAGAGATAATCGTCTGACATACTTTACAACTATGGTATCTGCATAGGCTAAAAAATGCCAAACTCATAGGAGATACTCAACAAGTATTTCCTCCATAATAAAGTCAATCAATGACCCAGTCTATTAACAGATATATATACAATTGTGATAAGGCAGAGATATGACGTAACCCAGTTGTGATAATTTATTAAACCCATGCACTGTTTATCTTAACCAGCTGCCTTTCATTTAAAAAATTAATGAAATAAATAGTTTAGTTTTGATGATGATTTGATAATGCATAAGGGAAATCAACATCTACTACTCTCACATTGATAGAGAACTTAAAGAAGTCCCAGCTATTGTCACGGTGCAAAATAAGGTCTTGTGGAAATGCAAAATGAGAATACTTTAACCTGTTATCATGTAGGATACTAGTACTTAGACTTTAGCCTACAGCATAATAAACTGCAAGATTCATTAAAACACATTGATGAACCCCAACCCTAAACCTTTTGATTCAGAGGGCCTAAGGTGAAGCCCAAGAATTTGTATTTCTAACAACTGGCAGTATTGCCTGGGGACCATACTTTGGCAACTACTTATCTAAGAAATCAAGTAAAACTACATACAACTCATTCCTGTATTTTACCTGAGGTTTGACTTCTGTAAACCATTGTTGGCTTAGATATCTACTTGTTAGGTTTCAAATCATAGTTTATTTTTAATAAATATATTTAAACTTGTGCTTTTATACCAAAAAAAATCTAAATATTCCCCTGAGAAGAATATAATCTTTGGCTGTTTTCCCAATTCATTATCCCATGATTTACTGAAGTTATTTAGAATTTGACATCTAGGTGTTTTTTTGGTTTATTTGATTTGTTTTTTTTTATTTTTTTTTCACTTAATAATCCCTATTATTTGGAATTTTTTTTCTCAACAGCTGCATTGCATTTTATGGGTGCATTATCACTGCTTCTATAATAGAATCTTTTAACCAACTTTCATGTTATGAGCTCACAGAATTAGCCACCTTTCTTCATTCTCTCAATAACTTATAATGACTCTGCAGCCTTTTTTTCAGTGTCTGGAGTGGCTAGAAACCACGCAAAGCAGGAGTTGAGGCCAATGTTAAAATGTGAGTAGCTTAAAACATAAATGCAGTATCCGGGCAGACATTCTGATTAGCTCTGTTAGAAATTGCAATGCTGATCTGGAAGGGAAAAGGCAGAAACATTTGTCACTCCACTGGAGTTGCTGGACATGTTGAAAGTATGGCCAGAGAATGACAAAGGCAGACATTGGCTGCCATTGTTTTATATTTCCTAAAGATGAAAGAGACAAAGTCCCTCCTGGTCTTGGTAAATGTCTTCACACCAACCTTCCAAATTACATGGCACAATAACCTAGGAAATTGACTCTACACTTAACATGCTGCATGTACTAGGAAAAATTACTTATGTCCTCCAGATTTTCCCTTCTGTATTTTAAAAGTGGGTTAGTTCTAATTCCATACAGTTATAATAAAAATTAAATGGAAAACAATCTCTATAATTTACCTGACAAACTTTCTTGGAATATATTAGGTGCTCTATAAATGTTAACTCCGAATATTACAATGGTGACCATGATGATTTTTTTATATCCATATCTATAGTTTATACCTACACAATTATCTCTGTGTATATATAGTTCTATGTTTGTATCTACATATATATTGGATGTCCACCAATGTTTCACTCTTTCAGTGAAAGAGTACTGAGAACATGCAGATAATAGCACAAAGTTGGGCTTATTGGTACTGTTGCAACAAAGAAGAGCACACACTGTTGGGAACCAGAGGATGGCTCAGTAAGAGACTAGGGGGACCCTGTTAGACTTGTTATAACAGAATTTGGGCTTGTATATATTATTTTAGGGAGATTCAAGGAAGCATGGGTTTTCTTTGTATTTGCATACTATCAGAAAGGAAGGCATTTCTAGTGCTATCTTAATTGTAAAGAAGATAAATATTAAAGAAGCAGTAGCTATACATCTTAGCTGGGTGAAGGGAATGTTTAGAATTTGTGGGGTTTTCACAATGTTCTTGATTCTGAGTGTAACTATGATTACAAAGTGGCTATGATTTTTGTGTTTATCTTGTTCTATTATAATGAGTTAACTTACATAGGGTTGGTATCCTATGAAAGTATCTATGGTCAACAAGAGAATATGGTAACATACCTATAAATCAGGTTTTTTCTCTTTCTTTCTTTCTCTCCAATACCCTCTCTAAACATTTTACTCATTATTTTAAATGTCCTTAACTATTTACAAAAACAAAAAAAAAAAAAGGGGGGAAATAAATGGTTGACATTATTTGCAATATGACCAAGAATAACTAAAGAGATTAACACTAGAATTAAAAGACGACGGAGAGCAAAGGAGAAAGGAAGAGGGCCCACTAATGGCTAAGTTTTATGTATATATGCTCATATGTTCAAATATACTTCGTTTCTTCATCCTATGCTTCCCATCTAGACAACCATGTTTAGACAATTAAGTCTGTCCTCCTCTTCCTGCTTTAAAATCTTCACATTTGAACACTGTGTTTCTTTTCCCCATTACATTTGATTCTATAGGCTCTTTTACTTAGATCACATGGTCTCAAGCATCCTTTGAATAATGCTGCCACCGAGGTACCCCCACCTGATTTGTACAACTCTTGAAGAGCTACCAAGTTTACATCTGGGTCAAGATAAAGATGTCTGGCCTTGAGTACCTTTTCAATATTCTCCCTATGTTTGCTTGATTTTTTTAACCTGTTTTGTGGGATTTGCAGTATGTAATAAAATTAATGTTCAATGACTCTAATTTATTTATGGAAATATACATGAATATGTAATCCATAATTTGATTGAACTATGAAATCAAAGAAAATGCATAATGAGCAAAACTTTTCCAAAAGCCTAAATTTTAGTTTTATGACTATAAAGGGCCTCCTAAAATAACTAGATTAAGAACTAGTCATCTTTAGAGAAGTAAATGGAACAAATTCCTTTGGACGATTTAAAATAATTTCATTCTTTTTCATTCAGTGTATTCCTTTTTGCACTCAATATTTAATTTTAGCTAGATTGCAAATTCAAGAAAAACATAATTTAAAAATCTTTTTTATTTTCCTAAAGGCAATCTAGTTGCTCCAACTATGCAGACATTATATAAGTAGATAAACAGTGACCTTGTGGGGAAAAAAAAGTTCTTACTAAGGAAATATTTCTTTGTTATATAAATGCTCTACCAAATAGTGATAATGATATCTCTGTACTATACAAATTGTGGACTTATTCAATGGTATCTATTTAATAATCTCTACCCCACTGTACCCTTTCCCAATCAATGTCTCCTATGAGAATGAAAGAATGAATGAATAAAATAATCTGTTCTTTAAATCCAAAAGTCTAAGTGATTTAGCAGGATTTGAAAAATTTTATGGGTTTTTTAATTCTAGAAGATAAAAAAAATAGAAGTGGAGATTCACACTCAAGAATATAGAAATAGAGATTTTTTTGTTGTTGTTGTTTTTAATTTTTCTGAAATGTGGTTGGCAAAGTTCACCGGCTTCATTCCTCACTTCCTAAATAGACCACCTCCTAAATCACTGGCTGTATATTGTCCCTCTTGGTTCTGAAATATTTCATTAACTTTCCTCAGTTACCTAGAAACTTTTCTGACTTCCAAGGTAAATGTCACTCACTATAATATAGAACTTTGTTTTCTTGTTAGAAATTCCACTGAAATTGAAGGCAGCTATTGACCGTCCTGCTTGAAATAACTTTTCACATACATGGAAGCTTCTCATGTCCACGTGAAACAACATAAACTGTTTTCACCTTTCTTATAGATTCTATTTCCAGCTCTGTAATTATTTCATCCTCCCTTCTGACCCATCTTTAATTTCTGCACAGTGCTCTGGAAATGAAGAGTCTCAGCCTGCTCAAATGAATCTAATAAGGTCATTAGTCATATTGAAAATAACTTGCTTATTATATTCAAAGTTAATCCATTCTAGTAACAGGAGTGAATATTACATAAACACTCTATGTTAACTTCTTTTCCAGGAGATGCCAATCATTTCACTCCAACAAACAATATAAAAATCTCCTCCCCCGCCTCCAATAATTCCACAGAATTGTTAAATTTTTTCAACTTGGAGACACAGGAAGAAGCACTTGGTTAGGTGAGGCATATAATGATAAATGCCGAGGGGAGGAGAGGAGGCAGCACATGAGGACCATTTCCTTTCTTCCCCAACACCAGCCAAACAAAAAAATTTACATAATACTCCTGCCCTAGGCACGCATATATATGCCACTTGTAACTATCAAAAAGAAAGAAATGATAACTGAGATAATGTACAATTTTACATAAATGAGAATCTCTGAAATTCTATTTTCTGTAGACTATTTCAATTGTATGTTGAGATTATGTTTAAAACAAACCGAATGTGTGATTACTGTTTCTCTCCAAAGTGGGTGGGGTTTGGCAGAAAAAAAATTATAGTGGTTACTGAATATAACAATATGTATTTTCTCTGTATACCCTATATGTATTTTCTGTATACCCTATATGTATACCCTATATGTATTTTCTCTGTATACCCTATATGTAGTATGGGTCAAATAGCCTGACCTTATTGTGCTAATAATAATAAAGTGTATGGAAAAGGAAAATCTATGGAGAGGGAAAGCAGATTTGTTGTTGCCCGGGGTCGGGGATGGGCACAGAGATGAACTATGATAGGGATGAGAAATGTCATTGTGGAGGAAAATATTCAGGAATATGACAGTTGCTCAGCAACTGCACAAAATCCCAAAACTAAATCATACACTAAGCTAAAAAATATCTATCTTTCAATGTATTGACTGACTATAAATAAATATAAGTATACATTTGAAAAAGACTAAAACTAGATGGGTATCTAAAACGGAAAAAAACACCCTGCTTCATTTCTACCCAATTGTCCTTCCTTCTAATGTCGATAAAAAAGACTAGCACATAGTAGGTGTTTATGAAATATTTTTTGAACAAATAAAAGAAAGGAAGAGAGTTAGGGAGAGAGGGATTGTGGGAAAAGGAAAGCAGGAAGAAATGAGAAGAGAGACGTTTAAGAGAACAATGTTTTCCATTCATCTTTCTAGTCCTTTTTCTATTAGAAAGGCACTCATTCTCTCTCTCTCTCTCTCTCTCTCTCTCTCACACACACACACACACACACACACACACACACACACATTACTCATATATAGTTTGTATTTTACAAAATAGGGCAACATATTCTACATTTTAGTTAGAAATTTTTGCATTTCAGAATATGCTATGTCTGTACATATAAACCTAACTTACCTTTTCAGAACCTGCCCCGTGTACTACAATATAATTTATCACCAACCCTACTTTGAGGTCTCACTCCAGCTGTTGGACAGAAATAACTTTGAGATTTCCTCATAATTTCTGGATTATTTATCCATGCCAACACCTCATGAGAGTTGGTTAGGGAATTTTCCCTAATTCTTTATTTGCTATTTTTATAACATTTCCCCCCCAAATCTGTCTATAGTTGTATAGGCCTAGTTGTATTAATAAATTATTCTATGAGTATTTCATAATGTTCTGCTTCTTTGGTTGAACCTAGACTAGTCTCCAAAGATGGCTTTCCAATGATTCACATCTTCTGGTATTGGTGACCTTGTGTGGTTTCCTCCTAAATTGACTTTAGGCTAGTCATGTGCAATGAATAGTATGCAGCAGGGGTCACACCGTGTGACATCTGAATATAGGTCATAAGAAGCCTTGAAGGATCCACCTTCATTTCCTGAAATATGCTGGCAGATGTTCAACTACCCTAAGACTGCCATGCTATGAGAATGCTTACCCTAGCCACAAGAAGAGTCTACACGGACAGATACCTAGTCATCCAGGTCTCTTCTGCTATCTCAACTCAGATACCAGATATATGGGTGAAAAAGCCAACTTGGATATCCAGCCTAGTTGAGCCATCAGAGGATTCCAGCTCTATCTTCCATCTGACTGCAACTGCATAAGAGATTCCAAGTGAGAACTCCCCAACTGAGTCCAATCAACCCATGTAACTCTAACAGATAAAGATTAGTTATTTTCAGGCCACTCAGTTTGGGCATTATTTGTTATATAACAATAGATAACTTCAACAGTATTGTTCAGAGTGTCGAAAAATACCTGTGACTATTTTTGGACGCTAAATAGCATTAAACTATTATCTATTCTTGTAGCAGTTTTACACTTTAATTCCTGTAACTCTGAGTAGTTTTGATGAATGACAAAATCAGTTCCTCTTCATTAGTACCTCTTCCTCACTATTTCTTGACTATTTTAATGCAGTCATTCTTTCCACTAAGCATTATAATTCATTTTTTTCAAGTTTCTTTCTGGTATGCTCACCTTCCCTCCAAAAATGATAATAATCAGTTGTATTGTGTTCTCTATGTAACTTGAATTATAAAGAAGTAATAACTTTATAATATTGCCTACTCTCAACTGGGATAGTGGCATGATCTATCTATATCCTTATTTAGGTTCTTCATTGAAGTCTAATCATTTCTTGCATTTATATGACATATTATTATTTCTTGGTGTATGCTATATGGTCTGTTTTTGTTCCCTCCCCCTACAAAAAATTTCATATTTTCGAATCCTAACATCCACTGTGATAGTATTAGTAGCGGAGGCCTTTGGGAGGTAAACCAGTCCTGAGAATGGGGTCCTCATGAACGGAAGTAGCTTGGCTGAAGGGAAAGTAGCTTTCCCTCAGCTCTCATAAAACAGAGCTCCATAGCCCTTCCATCACATGAGGACATAGTGAGAAAGCACAGACTATGAACCAGGAAGGGAGACTTCCCCAGAATGTGAACATGCTGGCACCTTGATCTTGGTTTTTCCAGCCGCTAGAACAATAAGAAATAAATTTCTGTTGTTTATAAGCTACCCAGGCTGTGGTAATTTGTTATAGCAGCCCAAACCCACTAAGACAGTATAATAATATATGATGGCTGGTTTGCCTCCCGGCGAATTGTACTGTGTTGGACAGTATCCATCCAAAATTCATGTCTTTCCTAGAACCTCAGAGTATGACTTTGTCTGGAAACAGAGCATTGCAGGTGTAATTAGTTAAGGTAAGAGCATTTTGGAGTAGGATGGGCCCTGATCCGATATGATTGGTGTCCTTAAAGGACAAAGGAAATTTGTACACAGAGAGGAGAATGTCATGTGAAGATATAGACACAGACACACAGAAGGAAGGATGCCAAGTGAGGATGGAGGCAGAGATTGAATTGATGCAGCTATAAACCAAGGAAAGCCAAGAAGTGTCTGCAACCTTCAGAAGCTAGGAGAGAAATTATAGAACAAATCTCCCTCAGTAGGAATCAACGCTGACAACACCTTGATTTCAGTCTTCCAGCCTCCCGACTGCAAGAGAGCACATATCTATTGGTTAAAGCCACCCAGTCTGTGGTAATTTGGGGCAACGACCCTGGGAAACTAACACACCAATCCACACTATTTGTATCATTTATAATCATAGGGGTTTTATTTCCTTCCCTTTTTCTTTGGATAATGGTGACTTCTGAAAGTCAGAACTAGGGGTGCCTGGGTGGCTCAGTCAGTTAAACATCCACCTTTGGCTCAGGTCATGATCTGAGGGTCCTGGGACGGAGCCCTGCATGTGGCTCCCTGCTCAGCAGGGAGTCTGCTTCTTCCTCTCCCTCTGCCTGCCGCTCTGCTTACTTGTGATCTCTTTCTCTCTGTCAAACAAACAAATAAAATCTTTAAAAAAAATCAGAACTAAGTGGAAACTACGGTTTTCCTCCCAGAACCTCATATTAAAATTACACCAGACTGTATACCCAAATACTTACTTGCAGCTAGTTGTCAAAATAACCACATCTTCTAATCTAAAACTTGGTAATAAAATTCCTGTTCTATGTATTTTGAATTAAGAGTATGCTTCAAACAGAAACAATAATATTGTAAAATCAGAGTTTAGCTTCAGGTGAGGAGAAATGGTTCATAAATCCCTGAACTCAGAGTTGCTTAGAATCTTACTTATAGGGTGATATTTTTATGTGCATAAACTATGGGGATATTGTGCATGTACAGTAAACTCACCAATCTACCAATCTACAGTATCACTCCTTTCACACACATTTGCCATATATTTTTCTTTTAAATCCACTACTTTAATTGAAGCACCAGGAACTGACGAATGAGCTTCCATTAGAGTCTTTATAAATGCTAACTACTCTGAAGTGTGTATTCTTCATTAGGGGATTTCATATTTAGCTAACTCTTTTGTAGCAGAAAGACAAAGCTAACAGAAATATATCTATTAGACTGTTCACGTCAAAAGAATTTAAATTACATATAATGAAATAAATTGCCCTACGGCCTTGAATTATTTTTTTCAAGGCTACTCTTATTCAGAAGTGAGCCACAGCTCTAGACTCAGACAGAGATGAACCATGTAGCCCCTTGTTGTTGCTCCAACAAGCTAACCAGCTGGAGAATTTCCCTTCCCCAGCCACAGTGATGATTACAAGGGTATAGCAGTTTCCTATTACTGCTTTAATAATTATCACGACTTAGTGGTTTAAAATAAGACTGATTTATTATTTTAAGTTCTCAAGATCATAAATGGGTTTCACTTGGTTAAAACCCAAGTTCCTCAGGGCTGGCTGCATAACTTCCTGAAGGCTCAAGAGGAGAAACTACTCTTGCCTGTTGAGCCTCTGAAGAACACCCACATTCCTGACTCCTGGCCCTATTTTGTCTTCAGAGAAAGCAGTGGAGTCTTTTACACACTGTGTCATCCTCACAATGACTCTCTGGACTCCCTCTTCTGCATTAAAGGACTGTGGTGATTACACTGGGCACATCCGAATAATCAAGACACTCACCCTGTTTCAAGGTCAGCTGCTTAGCTCTTTAAATCCAGCCACCACCTTAATTCCTCTTCACCGGACCATGTTACATATTCACAGGTTTCAGGAAGGAGGAGGTGGACATCTTTGGGAAGTCATTATTATGCCTACTACAATGGATAACAGGTCTAAATTAGTACACTTAGACCTTTGCTAGGAATGCTGAGAAAAAGCTATTAATCTTCCCTTCTGAACGGAAAAGGGGAAACATATAGTCTGAGAATTTGCTAACATCCATCTTGGTGGCAAAAGAGGACTCAGTCTTAGGATCAAGATGATATAATGGGATTCAAAGGACAGAGAAGCATGAATAATTAGGTAATG
Source organism: Procyon lotor (assembly GCA_028646535.1). NCBI lineage: Eukaryota > Metazoa > Chordata > Mammalia > Carnivora > Procyonidae > Procyon > Procyon lotor. The sequence continues at coordinate 17,184,347 of CM053613.1, forward strand.
TCACCAAGCTACTGGGATTAAGTTTCCTCTCAAGTTCATCTTAACTCTAGTGTTTTCAATCATTTTAAACAATAATTTGTCCTTTACAAATAAGGAAGTTTGAGCCAGGTTTAGGATACACAGGTAAAGCCATCCTATGTGATATGCTTGCTATTTTCATAGTTTTTATATTTACATCTACTGAGGTCTTTGTATCTTCATATTATTTTTCCTGATTGCTTATTGCTGACATATAGGAAACTGGTAATTTCTGAATGATTACTCTAATTAATTGATCTTTTAATTCTAAATGATACATAGTTTTACTTCTTTGTTTTTTAGGCAGAAAAATTTCGAATGTTTAAGTAAAAATAATAATAATACTGCCTCTTTTTTCTCACTATTTAGATCTCACTTATTTTTCTTGTACTGGCTAAGATTTCCAAGTCCATATTTTAAATATAGCATTTCATTCTTCTGTGTCCACAAGGTAATATATGCATTGTTTCTGAGTACAAATAAAAAATACCAAATTTAAAAAAAAAATTTTTCTTTTTGAAAAGTAAAGGAAAACAGTCTACCAATTAACCATCTCTATTCTGATCTACAGAATACAATGCTAACACTTTCACTGTTACCATTTCAAACTCTAAAAACTTTGGGCCTTATAAACAAGTTACGCACCCTAAAATCATATTATTTCATTATTATATGGGCCAACAATCTACTTGGAAGACTTAGCATGTCTATGTTGAATGTTGAATGAGAGGGGTGCCTGGGTGGATCAGTTGTTGAGTGTCTGCCTTCGGCTCAGGTCATGATCCCAGGATCTTGGGATCAAGCCCCATATCAGGCTTCAGTGGGAATCCTCCTTGTCTCTCTTCCACTTCCCCCGCTTGCGTCCCTCTCTTGCTGTCTCTCTCTCTGTCAAATAAATAAATAAAATCTTAAAAAAACAAACAACAACAACAACAAAAACACTTAAGAATGTTGAAATAGGTACTCAGAAAATGTACTAAGATTTTTGTGGATAAACTGGAACTTATGACAGTAAATGATTACTCTGATGGTGTTCATGATCATTAACTCACCATTATTGAATCTTTCCATTATGAAGGAGAAGCCGATCATTGAGAGTTTCCTATACTTGTTATGACATTTGAGAGTAGTAGGAACGCGATGATCATAAGAACAGAAGGCATTTTTTTCCTTATATTTTTATATACTTCAGCACCTTCTTTTTTGGCTGATCGTGTACTTACACCATAGACCCTCAAGTCCTATATCCCTCACTCATTTGTATTTAAAAGATTTTTTTAAAAGACTTTATTTATTCATTTGAGAGAGAAAGAGACAGAGAGAGCACACCAGCAGGGGGTGAGGCAGAGAGAAAGGGAGAAGCAGCCTCCCTACTGAGTCTGCTAGGAGCCCGATGTGGGGCTCCATCCCAGGACCCAGATATCATGACCTAAGCTGAAAGCAGACACCTAACCGTCTGAGCCACCCAGGTGCCCCTGTATTTAAAAGCTTTTAATGAGCTCTTGTCCCATTACACTTTAGCACAATCTGCCTTATTTTTCCAAAATGACCAAAAAAAAAAAAAAAAAAAAAATGAAAACAAAAAAACCCCTGCAGATTCTAAGTGAGAGATTTTATGTTATTTATTTTCTTTTTCCTGAAGCCCAAACAAAGGAAATGACTTTTCCCTGGGATATTGTAAAAGCTCTCAGGTGAGTTTCTCTTTCAATTCAGATTTCTTTCAGTTTAGCAGTTCACACATAGACTCATGTGGAGAATTCTACTTAAGGTCTTGTTCTGATTCTGCAAGTGAGGCAGAACATCGAAGACTAGAAGACATTTTCCCTGTGACCAGCCAATCATGCCCTCCTGCTTTTTGTTGCTTCTTTGATTTCTCAGACAAATATTTCATTTCAGCGCTGCAATGCATTCCATAAGCCTGACCTAGCTATAGTCCGATTTCCCTTCTCCTCTCTTGAAGGGCAATGCACAACATCTTTCAAAATCACTCCGTAGAATGACAGAAGTACTATTATTTCAAAGGCAAATTTGACTTCTCTCTTTAGCTCTGAAAATCAGTTATTTTTCTTAAAAAACTTATAGAGTCAGAGCTGAAGAAGTGCACTTATTTCATTAGTTACCAAAAATGCTTAGGTTCCCAAGTATTATTATTTTCTCCATTATTTTAAATGTCTGTTGACAAAAATAAACCGATTCATTAACATCTACTAAATTTGATATTGGAATCAGATATTAGGGAGGCTGTACAGATCTGTTTAGGTCCACATGAAATGCTTATGATCTTATTTGAAATTAATAGAATCACTGATTAATCTTTTAACTCATTGTCCAATGAAAGTTTGTTGAGTCACTGGAAAGAGGTTAAACCAAAATCTTGCTATATAGAGACTGATTTTTATGCTATATATTTAAAGGTTTCATCTTGATTGCTAAATATGATCAATTGGAAGTAACTGCTAAGGGAACTCTAGTGAGCATCCTGAAGTTGAAGACCTACAGGCTGGAATTCAGGAGAAAAGAATGCTGTGAATTTCCACTTTGGAGATGGGAGGGGCAGTAAAAGGCCCGGGTGTTATTTATTTGCCACCTCTGGTAAGAGAAAGGAAATAGACCCTGGGAGTCAGAGTAATGAATTAACTAGATGTGTGCCCATGGATAAATGGACTTACCTCTGTTTCTTCATCTGTAAAATAAGGATATTGGATGAGGCAATTGCCTAATTTTTCTTGCTGCTTAATCCCTTGACTTTCAAATTTAAAGAAAAACATTTACTAAACTCAGGTTACTATAACACAGGCTTTTTTTTTTAACATTCATTTGTGCCATTTTATGCATAGTTCACAAACTTGCTGCTATGTGATTAAAAATAACAAATTTGTTTATTTAATAAAATTTAACTATTAGATATCATGAACTCTCTGCATTGATGAAACTAATTTAGACCCTCCATTTTATTAAGGCTCACCCACTTTAATTTTAGACTAGCTGTAGATATACACACAATATTATCATTTCATGCAGTTTTCAAAAAGCACAACCTATTCTATTTTTTCAAATGTGATGGGGGGATGTGTGTCCACATGTGTACATGCCAATGATTAGTGCTAGAGAGAATACGCTTGATGAAAGGACTTTTTTTTGTTTTTTTTCACTTTTTAGGGTCATGATGTCACAGGTGCATTTCCATTGGAACAGGCATGATTAATGTTGTCTGCTAGATTTGGTGCTAACTTTATCGTCCTAAGTTTCTCCTAAAATAATTAATACAGCATTCAACAACTAATCTGATCAATTTCAAACATCATTAACTTAAATTTGCATTTACAATTTTCAAATAAACATGTCATCAAATGGTTCCTGAGACTCCACCAGACCACTTTCCTGTTTTCCTATAGAATTTTTAGATGACTGAAAATTATTCTATTAGACAATGCCCTTTAGCACTCCCTAGTATTTCATAATCACTGTACAGATGTCCTTCTCAATTAGAGATATATTCTTATTTTCCAAATGATAGAGAAAAAAAGTGAATATTCAGAAGATAATTTCAAGATAGGTCTAATATGAAAAGCCAAGTTAAAACGAATACTTTTTTTTTCTCATTTGGAACTCATTCATGCTAGAATATCTAATTCAAAACCACAAAATCCAAAAAATTATAGATGTTGTTTTAACATTAATTTAGGACACTTAGAAGAATCTTTAAGACACTAAATTGATAATGCAATATGGTTTAGTTATCTCCTATTTTTAATTTTGAAATTAGTATATTAAAATAACTACAATTTTGTTCAGAAGGTCATTTTGTGGATAAAGACAAGAAAATATTGATTTATTGAATACATTATTTAAATGTTGGCTTTGGTGAGATAGAATGCTCTTATTATGGCAATGTTAACAATCAAGTTATAACAAACAATAAGGAAAAAATATGGTTATTGAAAATAAATTTAAAAATCGTAAAGGCTTTTAGTGTTCTATTGTCTTAATAATCTATTCTAGTAGGAAAAGTGAGTTTGGAGGATTTTCCTAAGGTATTGCACTATAGCACCACTAAGATTTGTCATTATTAGTAAGATGCAATTATTATTATACTTGATGACTT
>CM053613.1:17188969-17210556 GCA_028646535.1 Procyon lotor
AACATGGAGGGCATTGTGAGTAGGAAGGGAAAGGTGAATGGGGGGAAACCAGAGGGGGAGATGAATCATGAGAGACTGTGGACTCTGAGCAACAAACTGAGGGTTTAGGAGGGGTGGGGGTGGGGGGCTGGGCGAGCCTGGTGGTGGGTATTGAGGAGGGCACATATTGCATGGAGCACTGGGTGTGGTGCATGAAAAATAAATCTTGTAACACTGAAAAAGTAAAATAAACATTTTTGGGGAAAAAAGAAAGAAGATGTGGTATACACACACACACACACACACACACACACACACACACACACACACAAAATGGAAAACTATGCAGCCATCAAGAGTAATGAAATCTTGCCATTTGTAACAACATGGATGGATAGAGGGTATTATGCTAAGCAAAATATGTCAGTCAGAGAAAGACAATTATCATATGATCTCTCTGATAGGAAGAATTTTGAGAATCAGGGCAGGGGGTCATGGGGGGTGGAGGGGAAATGAAACAAGATGAGATCAGGAGAGAGACAAACAAGACTCTTACACTCATGAAACAAACTGAGGGTTGCTGGGGGGTAGAGGGGTAGGGATAGGGTGGCTGGGTTATGGATACTGGGGAGGTATGTGCTACGGTAAGTATTGTGAAATGGTGTAAGCCTGATGATTCACAGACATGTATCCTGGGGCAAATATAATGGCATATATTAATAAAATAAACAAATAATAAATAAATATTTAAAAAATGAGGAAATTGAAAAAAATGAAATAGTCTTCCTTAAGTATTAGTTATATATAACTCACTAAACTTTTATCATACTGTCTATTCAGTATGTGTATGTGTGTGTGCCAGTTTCAGTGACATATGTTATTACCACTTCTTTCCCATGTACGTTTTTTCTGAATACAGTTTTCCTTCCTTTTAGTGGCAGATTATTTTCATTAAATGGAGCATGAAAAATTAGAAGAGCTGCTCCAATCCAATTAGATCTTCTATTTTCTGTGGTGTTTCTAATGACAAATATATACTACTTGTGTTCTTTAAATATCCTCAAAAGGTTTCAAAAAATAATCCTTAATATATTTGATATATCATATCAAGTATGTTTTCCCCTTCATTTGTTCACATATATGGCAATTTCAGTTTTTTTTTCCTTTTACACATATCTAATATTCTTAGGAGAAAATTAAAGAAGAGAAAATGATGGGTTTATAGGAAGTTTTCTCAGTTCTTCTTTCAGGACACAATGGGCTTTATGTTTAAGCCTGGGTGTTTAATGAAATCAAATCTATTTAGTCCTGATTGCTCAGTCTTTATCATCTAAGGAATTTAGGAAAGGGTCTCATTTATCCTCAGAATAAATAAATTAAAAAAAAAGACATAGCTAGCATCTTCTGAAAAGTTCTCTGGTTTGCAGTGGTTTGTTCAGAAGCTATGCAGCCATCAAAAAACCTGAGATCTTGACATTTGCAACGACATGGATGGAACTAAAGGGTATTATGCTAAGCAAAATAAGTCAATCAGAGAAAGACAATTATCATATGAGCTCTCTGATATTTGAGAGGAAGGGCAGGGGGTCGTCGAGGGGTAGGGAGGGAAAAAATGAAACAAAATGGGACCAGAGACTCTTAATCTCAGGAAACAAACTGAAAGTTCCTGGGGATGGAGAGATAGGGATAGGGTGGCTGGGTTACAGACATTGGGGGGGGTATGTGTTATGGTGAGGGCTGTGAATTGTGTAAGACTGATGATTCACAGACCTGTACCCCTGAAGCAAAAAATACATTATATATTAATAAAAAAATTAAAATTTTTTTAAAAATGGAGAGAAGTAGGATGTTCCACACTTGTATTACCAATCCCTCAAACAAAATATTATGAATCCTTCAATGTCTATGATCCTCTCTAACAAAATGTGCATTCTACAACTTAATGAAATGGAGAAAAAAAATATTAAATATATTCACAAAATTGCTATTTATAGAAAGGGGAATAAAAAAATCTGTTTTCCCATAATTCAGAATTTGTCAAATTATCATGCTTGTTATAAAAATCCCTACTTAAATAGGAAAAGCAATTCCTTGTATTCACACACTGATTACCACAGCATGGCTGGTTACTATACATCCAAAACAAACAAACACAGACAACATCCACAGATGGGTAATGTAAAACCAAGGTCAATAAATGGTTTCCATGCAACAGAAACTCAGTTTCCACTGTGAACTTAACAATTATATAGGTAGGGCAAGGTTTATGAAATCAAACATGATAATAAAATCTGCACATATTTAGCCACCAACTAGTATCAACAGGTATTACATACTAATGCTTGAAATATGATGCTTAGCAGAATGATTAATATGTACCACTAAATGTAAATATATATGTGTAGATAACTATATACACACACAAATACCACTCGGTATATAGCTGTATATACCAAATGACATACAAATAGAATGTATAGCAGTAAAACATAGTTTTTTCTAAATTCATATATCCATAGTGGTTACTAGACAAATGTTGGAAATTTTAGAGTTTCCTTAAAAGTTTAGGTTAGCTTTCTGTAGTGACATGTGTCTACCTCTCTCTCTCCCTCCTAAAATGTGCTGAATAGCACTATCTGAAGGGATCCTTGAATATTGAACCATTGTCTTACCTAGATGAATATATCTTCTACCCTAAATTGTGGTCAAATTGGTTGTTTTTTGCCTCTTCTACAAAGAAGAGTGGAAGTGACAAATGTGATAGGTGATTCAATTGTCTTACCTACTTACTGGCACACTTATTAAATACTTAGAGATCTCAGGCAATATCCATATCTAAGTCCATGTAAAACTCTTTTAACTTGAAACACTTTGAAGTTTCATGCAAATAGACTCCTATTTTGAAAAATTGATGAAATGGTGTGAGAATGTGCAATGTGTCTTAAAGACCTAGCTCCTTCGTTATATTAAGAATTTCTCTATAACATGACATTTGAATTATTGGCATTAATTGGACAGAACTTATGAGTAAATAAATCTAGCCATCTTAGCCTACATTATCTGAAAATATAATCACTGACTTTTTAGTCTTTTCTCCTTTATGTCTCTCTATCTTCATTGGCCCTTTATTAAAATGCAAATGCCTTTGGTAGAGATTGCAGCTTAGATGAATTTCTATCTGTGATTCTTAACCAGATAAGACGGTGAAAGGGAGGAGTTGAACAAAATTAGGCAATTCATAACTAGAATGGATGTAGAGGTTTGAGCAGAGATGGGTGGAGAAATCCAGGGAGAAAATGTTTTGGAGTAGTAGCTGAAAAAGAAAGAAGATTTTGGAAACTGAGTCCAAGACAGACCCTGTTTAATTTCAAAAGTTTACCCAGTATTAGCATCAGTTTTGCCAAGTGAAGTTAATGTAGCATGGCCTTATTCCATCTATTTTAAGTTGTTGACTCTTAGTTTGGAAAAAAACTGTCAGCTTTAAAATAAAACAAACAAAAAATCTCAGATAAACATATTTCATCTAAATCTAGCAGACATGGTTATGAGATGTCACTCTGCAAGAAAAAAAAATGTATTGATTTTTTTTTCCTTATATGGTGGTTTTTGGATTGAGAAGAAATAGGGGACTTATGGAATGCGAAGTCAAAATTCTCGTATCAAGGAATAGAAATGGATTCACATTATCCCATTATTTAAATGCCTCAAGATAACATCTTAGTTGACCAGAATTTTCTGCTAAGACGTTGGAGAAGAATTTTGTTGTTGTTTCCCTCACCCTGAAGTCAAAACATCTGGAATCAAGTCCTGACTCTATCATTTATTATATATTTTATTAGAGGCAACTGCTTATCTCAACTGACCCACAGTTTCCTTGTCTGTAAAAGCAGAATGCCAAGAAGATAAGTAATTATAAAAGATAATGTGAATGCAAACTGCTCTGGAATAGATGATTATTTGTGAAGGATCAAATTAACAGATCTTGGGGGGGGGGGCTTGATCATATTTATCTTCATATATTTCAGAGATTTAGAAAAACCCATTGCAGAAATTTCTAATAATGCAATACCCTATAGATGTCAAATATACTTCAAGCTTTAACTAAGGAGAGATTGGAAAGATCAAAGATTTTAAAATATCACCTACACTCAAGGTTCTTATAATGATCATTTTGATGAAGCAAGTCCTACTTGCTACAGTCAGTTGGTACAGGTGAAAGAGAGTCAATTATTCACATCTATTCTTTAACTCCCCATTCAGGAAGTTGCACTGGTAGTTGAAATCAGCCATAATCAGAATATTTACACCACAAGAGTCTGTCAGCTTTGAAAACCAATCTTTCCCTTATACCTACCAGCTCTTGGGAGGTTAAAATGTATTAATACACCTCTGCATATTTAACAAATGGTAGAAAGATGTAAACTAGGTCTTACTATATAGAATTTCTATTATATACCTGGTAATCAGGACTTCCTTGGGATTTTATGTGATTTCAATAAGTCTTTCCTAGGAAAGAATTGACATAATTGGAGAGAAATAAGCCAAGGAAGTTAGGTATAATGAATAATGTGAGGTAAGGTGCATTAGTCAGAAATGTGCAGATATTTGAAAAAAGTGTGATTAGAATATTTGGCTCTAGGGGAAAATGTAATTAATGCTTACACTTTTATAGTAAAAACTGTGTGTGTGTGTGTGTGTGTGTGTGTGTGTGTGTGTGTGTGTGTGTTTGATGTAAATCAGGGCCAATATGGGTAAATCTCTGGATTTCAGGTTGAGATGTTTCAGTAAATTTGCAAAGAATATGAGAACATGTAAAACCATTAAAGAATTTTGGAAGAAAAATCAAATGGTCTCAACGGTGCAATTATGAAAAGAATAATTTCGATGGATGCAATACTGTAAGCTGACAACCAGTTGGGAAACTATTGTGATAATTCAGTTTTGAAGCTACATCAAATCCTTCATAAATTCAGATAGTATGAAACTACATTAAGGAGGGAAAAAAGAAAGGGAGAAAGGAAAAATCCAAACTCAAATGAAAAGTATCTGACTTAGTCATGTCTATAGAAATAGAGCACAGTATTTTACCCCCTCAAGAATATCCATTATCATTAAAACAATCCTTTACAACAGAAGCTCTTGAAAGTTTTCTTTCAAGTAGATAATATGTTGATGAAGGAAATGGTCCAAAGAGAAGGCTCTTAGCTTGAGAGAAAATACTCATCAGTGAGGGAGATATATGCATGCTGTTCTTCTGGTTTCCTCTTTAAAAAGTAACATTATCTGAAGAAACGAACTAAGGGTGGCCGGGGGTGGGGGGGGTGTGGGTGGGTAGGGATAGGGTGGCTGGGTTGTGGACATCGGAGAGGGTATGTGCTATAGTAAGTGCTGTGAAATGTGTAAGCCCGACAATTCACAGACATGTACCCTGGGGCAAATAATACATTATATGTTAATAAAAATTAAAAAAAAATAAAGTAACGTTATCACTCCTTTGAAGACCAATAAGGACTGAGCCGAATTTTGGTCTGCTAAACCCATCCATTTTCTTCCTCCTGAACTCACTACTTTTGCCATTCACTTTTGTTTTTTATTTTATTTTATTTTTTTTTTTATTTTTTTTATTTTTTTTAAAGATTTTACTTATTTGACAGAGAGAAACACAGCGAGAGAGGGAACACAAGCAGAGGGAACGGTAGCAGGAGAAGCAGGCTTCCCGCAGAGCTGAGAGCCCAATGCGGGGCTCGATCCCAGGACCCTGGGATCTGACCTGGGCCGAAGGCAGACGCTTAACGGCTGAGCCACCCAGGCGCCCCCACTTTTGTTTTTTAAAATAATAGATTGCAAGTATCATATTTCGTTGCCATTACTCTCAGGCTTCCCTTCCCATTTATTGATCAATCACTGATGTTTGTCACTTTTGTACAAAGCACATGTTTTTCTAGAATCTGCAGAAATGTCTTTTTTCCTTGTGATAGACCTTGTGTTAGATTCTAAGGAAAACCCCATTTCTCATATAATTATGATATTTTGGTATTTCTAGTCCCTATTTAATGTAAATTATAATATCATAAAAATAAAAGCCAAAATATCATTAGAGATCATCTAAATCTACCTCATTTTATAAATGGGTAAAAAACAAACAAGATGTTGGTTGATTTCTTAGGGCCACACAGCTCATTAGTGGAAATTCAACATTCTTTCTTTCATCACAGTTAATCATAGATCTTAGCTTATTTTCAGTTTTAAGCTCTAATTTCTATTATGTGTGTATATATGTATATATATTTTTAATGTGGGTTATCATTGTGGGTTTTATTTTAATGTTGGTTTCAAATTGTAGAGTTTAGTTTTCATCGCACATAAAGATATGCTTGTTGAAAGTCAACATGTAGTCAGAATATAAGGTAATCAAAACAGTTCATTTTAAATTGACTCCAATTCTAACTACAACCTGAAATTTCAAAACATCGTCAAGCAGTGATCTTTGCCACTCACATCTGAGATCCAAATGGCCCTGCAGATGTGAGACTGTCTGTTGCTATGGAAGAACAGCTGGAATCAGTTAATGAGTCAAGTCAGCATGAGCTCAAGCACTAGAGACTAGCATGTTCCATCTGCATGGTACAGAATGCTAGGAAAGGAGGCAGCGAGCCAGACTGCTGTTGGAGTGGCCCCATAAGTGACACAGCTGTGAGCATAATTAGGTTCATCTCCTACTGGCAAATAGAAGTGTTGTTTACCCTTGGACGTATGAAACTTAGCCAACAGCAGACCAGTCTTTAATCCTGTCCCCACTGTGATAGAGTACCAACCCATTCTGGTCAGATAGACCTGATAGACTCCCCCCCAAAAAGAGAAAAGATCTTTGTCTAGATTGCAAGAGGAAAGCACGTCACTTTTCCTGTGATTTGAGAGAAACACAGGAGTTTTCTTGGTGATCATTGCTTTTCTTTTTTTTTTATGGTCAGTAATTGTCTAGAATTTGACAAAGGAAGAATGGGAAGCATTCATAACTTCCACAAATTTCCAACAAAAAAGCATTAGGCTAACCTGGGGGCTGTAATGTCATGGTTAAGTAACATGACATAAATGAGACAGGATATTTAATAAAACTAGAACACACATTTTAGTTTATGAGTTCAAAATCCTGATCTTAAATACAGAAGTGTTGCTCTAACTACTATACTATATAGGAATTAGAAAAAAAAAATTAATGCTGAAAATCACTTCCAAATCTCATAAATTACTCATATGGGAATCATTATTCAAGGATGAAGTTTCTATTTTCCAGAATCTTTCATTTAGCCAGGTTCTCACTACCACCTCTGAGATAAGTAAAGAGTGATGGCATAGTTGATGATGAGATAGGTAAACTTAATTTCATGCTACTCCCAGGATTACAAAGCAGTGACATGAGGAATTACACACACACACACACACACACACACAGGAGTGTGGATCAACAGATAATAATATAGCATCATCATAAGAATATTATTCCTTAAGGGAAGAGAAAGTTATCCTTGCATTTTTTTAATATATTTTTTATCCTTGCTTTTATAAAACACAGTCTTACACAGTAACAACCCACCATCACCACTGTCACTATCACCACCATTATTGCTCCTGGTCTTGCTATAAATAAGCTCGCTCCACATGTGCCAGGCACTCCACAGTGCCCAGCAACTAAAGTGCACCAAATCCAGACTACAAACTGAGGATAATTACTGTTAATATCACCATTTTATAGATGAAAAATTAAGGTACAGAGAAATTAACTCATTTATCTAAAGTCACATATCTAAAATGTGTAGAGCTATAAGTGAAACACAGTCTAATTCTAGATCTTATATTCCTGTTCACTCCACTCCACTGGGTCAGCAAATACGGTTGATATTTTTGAAAGAAAGAAAGAGAAAGAGAGAGAAGAAAGACAGAAAAGAAGAAAGAGATGGAAGGAAGGAAGGAAGGACAAAGGAAGGACGAAGGAAGGAAGGGGAGAGAGAGAGAGACAAAGAAAGAAAAGAAAAAGCAAAGAAAAGAAGAAAAGAAAAGGAAAAAAGAAGAGAAAAGAAAAGAAAAAGCAAAGCAAAGAAAAGGGAAGGGCAGGGAAGAAACAAGAAAGGAGGGAGGGTGGGAGATAGGAATATAGAATGATGTCCCAAATAAATATCAAACTTTCTAAATGTGAATCAAATATTTCTTTCAGAAGTTAGAAAATATTATTATGTTTAGACATCTTAAAAATCTCTGGATAAAAATCTTGATTTGCAACTATCATTTGATCAGGCTCAAGATGCACACCTCCAGGATATTCAAGCCAATCAAGCCAGATTTTAATTCTAGAATAAGACTAAGGACAAATGGAATCAACATTTAGTTTAAAGAAGCTGTCAAAGGTACCTCTCCAGAGAGTCTTCAAACATATATAAGAGTGCTCTCACTGTTTCATATTTTGTGTGTGTGAATTTGGTAAATCTAAGCATTGTTTTCTAGAGAACAGAGTAAACAGGGTTTCAGGTTAATAGTGCTTGATAAATAACAAATACAGTGTGGAGTTAATTGACTTTATCCCTATGAAATGATAAGTCATTTTGCTCAACCCATTTGATAATCCTGTCACTTTGGTGTTTCTTCCCTCATCTTCAGTGAAGACAGGACCAACATTGATTTTGAGTGGACATGTGACCATGCATCTGGGCTAATTTCAACCAGACTCCCATTCACTGCAGAAGGGAAAATGTCACTACGTACCTGAATGAGTAAATTGACATGATTGAACCAAGTAGAACAGTAGTTAAAAAGAAAATATTACAAGAAGCAATAGAAAAATTTCCAATCATCTTGGGCCCCTGGGTGGCTCAGTAGGTTAAGTGTCCGTCTTTAGCTCAGGTATGATCCCAAGGTCCTGCGTCAGAACCCCACATCAGACTCACTGCTGAGCTGGGAGCCTGGTTCTCCTCCTTCTGCCACTCCCTCTGCTTGTGATCTCTCTCTCTCTCTCTCTCAAATAAATAAATAAAATCTTGAAAAAAAAAAAAGAAAAAGAAAAATTTCCAATCATCAAAATATATCAAGAAAGTTTCATTAGTAATGTTCGGCTGATTTGGTTCCTTTTCTCTGTTCCACCCAGCATGCACACCTCTTTCACATGAGCCATAATTTCCTTTTCCTAATGTTTTAATCCTCCTTTCACTCACTGTGGCTCATCTGGTACGCTTGGTATTCCATGGCTTCTCTCCATGATACCCCTCTTTAAAGGAATAAAAATTGGAGCCGGCAACTCCTGTTTATCAGAAGTTTCTATCCTGAGACATGCAATCATCGCCTCCATAATTTGGAGTACTGGTTATGAATTCCGACTAGATTGCAGCCACAAGTCTCTTTTCACCTTTGTTATTTTTGTCTGCCTCAAGATTGCATAATCCTAATCAGGGACTTGGTTTGCCTTTGTTCTATAAAGGCCAATACATGCATATGGAAATTTTATGTCTTATGCAGTAATACTTAGTTACAGAGCATTATCCCTAAAATAAAATACTTGATTGGTGAATGGAATAAAGACGATGACTGAAAATTATATTGCACATCCAAGAGCTGACCAGAAAATAACAGTGCACTTTGTTCAAAATGATTTAGAGGAAGAAAATAACTGAATATAGTCTATCTGAGTATAGAATATCTACCTGTGCATTAAGTGACCTCTTATTTTTCCTATTGTGTTTTCAACTTGTGCAAATTACTTGAGTCAAAGAAGTAAAATATCTCACACTGCCATAATTATCAACACCTTCATATCTTTTTTTGTGTGTGTGTGTTAACACCTTCATATCTTAACAAGTATCAGTTCATTGTGTACAGGCATAAAATAAATAATTTTTATCCCAGTAAAGTATTTTTATTCTGGTAAATTAGCAAAAAGGCCACATATAAATAGGTTTGTGTGAGAGGAAAAAATCAGCTACACACGTGAATCCAAATGTACTAAGACAGTTTGCCAGTATATAAACAACTTCTTAAGAACTGGAAAACATTAAGAACAAGTATTTTAAAATTGGTGTCTGAGTGCTGTTTTTCTTGGCAAATGTACATACATAGTTGAAAGTAGAAAGAAGACATGCTTTCCAAACTTAACTAGACATGGAAATTAGAATATAAAATGTAATGTCTCTGTATCTTAAAGATATGAAAGAATGTCTCCTTAAATTTGCATGGCAATTTTGTGTATTTACAAAATAATCCCGCATTCACTAGCTTATTTGACATTTATTTATCAGCTTATTTGATGCTAAGTCTTTGAAGTAGCCTCACAAATCACTATCCCCATGTTACCAATGAGAACAATGCAGTCTGTGGAGATTGTAACTTACCAAAGGTGATACAAGTAGTGGCAAAGGTCAGATTTAAATTTAGATTTTCTGATCCATGTCCAATGCACTTCTAGCAAGCCCCTAGGTTTTGCTTCAGTCGCCAAGTCTGATTGATTGGCAGTAGTACTCGGGATGTCATATGCAAAGGATTTTGAGCCCCTGCATGTGCTTGATGGGAAAGGGTACTGTGATTCATACAGATGTGACTATGGACTTAAAGCTTAAATAGCAGCATAAATATCATGAATTTTCTATTGCTTTTCTACAGGTTTCTTTCAGTTCACTTTGAAATCTACTGCAGCGAAATCTTTGAAACAATGTTGCCTATCAGTACATGTGCATGTCTCATGCCCTTCTCTTGTATTTGCATTCATACTAATCAGAGCAAGGATCTCAATTCACCAGCAAGATGCCATAGCTTTGCTTTGATCTTGGTTTTGATACATTTTCTTCTCGCCAAGGTCAGCCTGGTTATCCTGGCTATAGCACACCCAGCCTCTTCTCAAAACCCAATTTGAATATTTCCTCCTCTGTGAAGCACTTTTCCCCTCTCTATCACATGTAGTTCTTTCTCCCTCTCCCTCTCCTTCTCTCTCTGACAATCTTAGAATTACCACCCTATATAGTTTGCTGTTCCATGTACATGTAACTATTACATCCCCAATTAGATTTAAACATCTTAAGGGCAATTTTTATAGTTTTGTATTCTTAGCAATTCGGTGAGATCGTCATTGATGACAAGTAATAAACCACTCAAAGTCATTCAAAAGATACTGATTTTTTATTTTAATTTCAACGAAAAGAAAACAGTTGAATTGGGAAATTTGGGGGAATTATAAAATCAAGAAAATTTATCCTATGTCACTATAGATATTCCTAGAAATATTTAGAGACCACATTTGCTCATGAATAAAAAACTTAAAATTCAGAGTCAAGAAGAAATTATTGTGACAATTAAAAAGATATACACGGTGCCAACCATATGTTGAGATGGACAAAACCCATATGGTGAAAATTACAAATGGCCAAATCCCACAGAAGCTCTGAGATTGGTGATAGTGAAATAGAAGTAACAATAAAGGTTTATATGGAGGAAATGTATTTATTTGTCTTTATCCAGAGGACTGACTTTTATCATTTTCATGGCACAAAATACAGAAAAAACAGGTCTCTTTAGATACAAATTAGATGTTCTGCCTAAATATGAATAGAGTATATGCGGTATCAGCTAATTACCAAGCTTATTCATTTGAATTATGAAAAAAATTACCCTCAGCTACTCAGGAATTTTTTATTGATGAAATGAATAAATGAACATGTAAATGAATGAATGACATTATTATACATCCTGCTAATTTATTTTTATTAATATAGTTTTGTGAATTATGAATGTGATTATGCTTGTATTCCTCCCAAAAATCAAAGCTTATATATTTATTTAAGAGGTATTAACATTTCTTAAGGGCACCAGGGTGGCTCAGTCAGTTGAACAATTAACTCTTGATTTTAGCTCAGGTAATGACCTGGGATTGAGCCTCCACCTCCTCACCTTGGGGCTCCTCTCTCAGCGGGAGTCTGCTTAAGGATTTCTCTCCCTCTGTCTCTCTCTCTGCTCTCTCTCTCACTCAAATAAATAAATAAATCTTTTTTTTTAAAGAGATACTAACATTTCTTTGAGTCTGGAATGCACATTTTCTTTATATTAAAATCAGGATATTTCTCGTAATCAATGGCACGTCATAGTTAATTTGCTGTATTTTTTATCTCTTTTTTTAAAGCTTTTATTTATTTATGAAAGAGAGAGAGATAGTGGGGGAGGAGCAGAGCGAGATGGACAAGCAGACTCTGTTAAGCACAGAACCCCACATAGGGCTGGATCTCAGGACCCTAAGATCATGACCTGAACCAAAACCAAGAGTCAGATGCTTAACCAACTGATCCACCAGGGCACCTCAGTATTTTCTTATTTCTTAATTGTATATTAAAGAGTGGTATGATTTATAAAAGTGATATTTCAAATTTAATAAATTATGATACATAGTGATTATCTTACCACAAGTCAGGCACTGAGTTCTTAAAATATTAATATACATACACACACATGCACACACACATTGCAGATATATATATATACACACTATAATACAATGTCATACATGTATTACAATATATATTGTTTAATACGGCATTCTATATTATCAGATGACATTTATATTATTATATCATATTACGTTATATTTAAAGCAAGCCCCAAAATGACTTCTTACAAGAAGAACTATGAGCATCCTCATTCTGCTGTTGAGGAACTAAAGTATAGATAGACAAAAGAAGTAACTTCTTCAAAGTTACACAGTTCTGCCTATGTTTTCTTCTAGGAGTTTCATGGTTATAGGTCTTAATGATCGTCTTTGAGTTAATTTTTATGTATGGTATAACACAGTGGTCTTGTTTCATCCATTTGCATGTGACTGTCCAATATCCTCAACATTATATATTGAAGAGAAATGTCATTGTCCCATTGTATATTCTTTTTTTTAAAATTTTATTTATTTGACAGAGAGAGAGAGAGAGAATCACAAATAGGCAGAGAGGCAGGCAGAGAGAGAGGGGGAAGCAGGCTCCCCACTGAGCAGAGAGCCCGATGTGGGGCTTGATCCCAGGATCCTGAGGTCATGACCTGAGCCAAAGGCAGAGGCTCTAACCCACTGAGCCACCCAGGTGCCCCCCCATTGTATATTCTTATCTTCTTTGCCATTAATTAATTGACCATATATGTGTGGGTTTATTTCTGAGCTAAATTTATTTTTTAAACTGCATAGATTTTGCCAGTTTTATAGTATCTAAGGAATCTTATCATATGAATCCTTTAAATATAATAAATAAAATCCAATGAATTATACAGTAAGTCAATTGTACTGAAATATATACTATCAAAAACATTTCTGAAATAAATATTCAATATAGTTAAATATATGTTTCTTCACTAAAACATTAACTATCAAGATTTATCTGAAGTTTAATAATTGTCATGATTTCAAAGTTGGATGAGCATAAATAGTGTTTCCAGATGCTTGAAACAACTAAATGTGATGTAAAATTATCCTAACAAAGTCTAGGATATTGCTAAAGCTAATGTATTTTGTAGCCTACATTTAGAACTAAAGAAACAGCTGTATTTTAGTTGAAGACTAGTGAAAATAGGATCTTTTATTTTCTCCCTCCAACGACACAATAAAGAAGGAAGGCTTAAGTACAGTAGTAAGATTATGTCTACCTTGTCTAATTAATAAGAACCAGGTAGAGATGAAAGAATCAACAAAAGAGACATAACTACTCATTAGTGAGTTGGGAGTAGAGTCAGGAAAAATGTGTTCTAGATGACAAAGGAAGAGAGAATTTTTAATGGGAAGAAAAGCCAAAATGTATTGGATCATAATTGTGCAATCTGACAATCCTTGGTTTGAAATTTGACTCTGCATTGAACTAGGTACATGAACTTTGGCAATTTATTAAATGCCTTAGTTTCTTCTTGTGAAGGGATGAATTATTTTTTTTAAATTTTTTTCAATTCTTCATTCTCCTTGTAATCATGCTCTTTGACATTTGATTTTACAGTTCTACCCACTAAAAAGGTAGAGTCTACTTCCTCATATCTGAATCTGAGATTATTGTCTGACAGTGCTTTTGTTAAAAAATAAGAAATTTAAAGTTTAGGCCTTAAGAGGCATAATATAGTTCCTCTCTTGTACCATTGCAATGTCATGAAAATATGCCTACTCTGTGGGGTGCCTGGCTTGCTGGCTCAGTAGGTAGAGCATGGAGTCTATCAGGAAAAAAAAAAAAAAGAAGAATATGCCTGGACTAAACTGTTGGAGGATGAAAGACATCATGCACAGAACTACATCCTCTTAGTTGTGTCTGATGTTCCAAAAGCCAGTGGTGCTCTTAGACATAGAAAAAGTCCAGCCAAGATTAGTGAAACCATACCCAGATGTTCAAACAATGCATGTTTATTGCATTTGCCATTGAGATTTTGTGATTGTTGGTTACAAAGAATTGTCATGGTGATAAATAACCTACATTAACCAATATGATCTAAAAAACAGGAATAGTTACCTTTTCTTCCCTTATAGAGTTTTGTGAGGAATAGAAAAGACAATTATATACGCAATATTTTAGAAGCAATTGAAAGTAGATAAGTAGAAGGTAGATAGGTAGTTCAATAAATGCAGCTTAGAATACAAACAAAACACTTCAAAAACTATTATTATCAATTGGTGGCCCATACTTCTATTAGAACAATATTGATAGTGATGTGAATACTGATAGTGAATAGTGATAACAGACAAGGACAACAAAAGCAAACTGTTGACAGGGGTTGAGAATAAATAGAATTAAAAATGAAGGAAGAACACTAATAATGATCACGGCTAATATTTACTTGGCACTTACTATATTCCAGGCATTGTACCAAATATCTTATATATTTTTCCTTACCAAGATTATGATTATGATTTGTATGTACCACTTCCTCTAACTTTCAAACAAAATAGCTCTTTGACTCAATAGTTTTCTCAAGAGGTATCATTTGTATAGATATGATGCCATTTGAGGGATTTTGTCTGAAAAGTCTCCTCAAGAAGCATGTGTATGGCATTGCATTTTTGCAACATTGACGTGAAGCAGTATAAATTTTCCAATGTCTTTAGGAATTTAGAGCTTTAAATACTCAGCAGAGAATCTAGAGGATTGTGAATTTGAAACAAAGCAGGTTAAAAGGCAAACGGGCAAATTTCAGTCAAGAGAAGTTGTGTTACTTAGGAAAAAATACCATCATAACACAAGAAAAGAACTCAAAAAAGGAGATACTACAAATAGAAAGATATGGCTTATTAAAAAAATGAACAACAGGAATTGGCTGTAGCAACATTTTTCTAGATATGTCTCCTGAGCAAGGGAAATAAAAGCAAAAATAAACGACTGGGATTAGATCAAAATAAAAGGCTTCTGCACAGCAAAGGAAACAATAAAACTAAAAGTCAACCTATGGAATGGGAGAGGGTATTTACAAATGAAATATCCAATAAAGGGTTAGTATCCAAAATATAGAAAGAACTTACACAACTCAATACCAAAAAAGCAAAACAAGTAATCCAATTAAAAATGGGCAAAAGACATGAACAGATATTTCTCCAAAGAAGACATCCAGATGGCCAATAGACACATGAAAAGATGCTCAACATCCTTAAGCATCAGGGAAATGCAAGTCAAAACCACAATGAGATATCACCTCAAACTTATCAGAATGGCTAAAATAAAAAACACAAGAAATAAGCGTTGGCGAGAATGTGGAGAAAAAGGAACCCTCATGCACTGTTGGCAATGCAAATTGATGCATCCACTATGGAAAATAGTATGGTGTTTCCTCAAAAAGTTAAAAATAGAATTACCATATGACTCAGTAATTCCACTACTGAGTATTTACTCAAAGAATATAATAACATTCATTCAAAAGGATATATGCACCCCTATGTTTATTGCAACTTATTTACAATAGCCAAATTATGGAAGCAGCCCAGGTGCCCATTGATAGATGAATGGATAAAAAAGATGTGATACACACACACACACACACACACACACACACACACACACACACACACACACACAGGGAGTGGAATATTATTCAGCCATAAAAAAGAATGAAATCTTGCCATTTGCAAAACACCTATCAAGCTAGAGTGGTAAGTGGAAAAAAATCAGTCAGAGAAAGACAAATATCTTACGATTTCACTCATATGTGGAATTTAAGAAGCAAAAAACAAAGGAAAAATGAAGAGACAAAAAAAAAAAAGCCTCGGGACGCCTGGGTGGCTCAGTTGGTTAAGCGGCTGCCTTCGGCTCAGGTCATGATCCCAGGGTCCTGGGATCGAGTCCCACATCGGGCTCCTTGCTCTGCAGGGAGCCTGCTTCTGCCTCTGCCTGCCTCTCTGTCTACTTGTGATCTCTCTCTCTCTCTGTGTCAAATAAATAAATAAAATCTTAAAAAAAAAAAAAAAGCCTCTTAACTATAGAGAAAAAACTAGTGGTTTCGGGGGTGAGGGGGGCGAAGTGTAGGGGATGGATGAAATAGGTGAAGGGGATTAAGATTACACTTAACATGATGAGTACTGAGTAGTATATACAATTGTTGAATTACTATATTGTACACCTGAAACTAATATAACACTGTATGTTAACTATACCAGAATTAAAATAAAATAAATAAAAGAACAGGGTCACACACACACAAAAAGTGTTGTGTTAGAATTCCTATATTGATTCTAGATGAGTGCCTAGAGGTACTCTGTTTTCTAGACATGTGGCTTCATTTTTTTTTCCTTTTTCCTGGAGCCTAAGTATCCTCATCTTTAAATTAAAATATTCTTACTATTTCTGTATAAAGTTCTTGTGAGGATTAAGTTAAATGATACACATGAATGCTTAAGAAAGTGTCTGGTACACTGAAAATTACTACTGTTTGAGGAATAATCATGGTACTGATGATTAACAATGTTATCATAAATAACTGGTAAAATAGGATTAGTATTCAATTGACAAATGGCGTGTGTTTAGGCAACATTGCCAAAAAATTAATATGGAGAGTGGATGCACAGATAATAGTTCTATGATAAAGTCTAACTCTTCAATTCTAGTGAAGTAATAATTTCAAAGCATGAATACAGTATTAGGACTCAGGAATAAAGGGCTGTATTCCCGATTTGCTAGTATCTTTGTGACCTTGGGAATGTCCCATTCCTTTTTAGGCCAAGACTCAATTTCCTCTTCTATTACATGAAGGAGTGAAGTAGCAGTTGAGACTCCAAAATTCTTTTTGGAGCTAGCATTCTGTGAACCTGGTCAACTTCAGATTTAATATTCAGAAAGAATACCAGTCCTTCTAGTTTGTATTCAGTAGAGAGGAATAAAAAAGAATGCATGATTTAAAGGAGCTAAGGTTCCTCCCTCTGACTCTGTCAGTCCGTTGGCTCTGGTTTCGTTCAGATGTTGCTTGATGTATAGCCAAGGCGATATCAGAACTACATGAAAGAAACTGCAGATTTTCCAAGGATTGTTGATGAGTGCCCCAGTTATTTCCAAATCTATTATAAGAAGAGAAATAAAGCATGAAAATGGGCAACTTCTTCTCCAATAGTTCTCAAATAGAAAAATGGGGAAGCTTTAGAAAAGCCCCAGGCTCTTCTGCTCCACGGATTAAATTCTGCAAATTAATGGAATGCCAACACACCAAGGGGGTGTTGTTGGTGGGGAGGCTGAAGAGCAGTGGCAGAAGCATTCTTGTAATCTGCTGCCAAGAGATCTGCACAAGGGGATCTTCTTCTACCCCTGGGCACTTTCTAACTGAAATTCTGCCTAACTGGCAGGACAGACTTCCATGGAGATGGAAGGACTAAGCCATAAGAATTCAAAAAAGTCATCCTGCATGACCTTGTCTGCTCTGGATAGGTATATAGAGCTCTCATGTACAGTCCATAGGCAACCAGCAGGCTGCTGGCATCTTCCTGATAGGCAGAAACTCATCCAAAAATCTGACTCTGCGTGTGTGTGTGTGTGTGTAAAGCCTGTACACTCCAGACATTTTCACTTCTTTGCTTTACTCAGGCATATTATCGAAGACATGTTACTCTGTCTTATACATACATTAAAAAATTGGTAATACAAAGTTAGTCCATTGTTAAAATTTTTCTAAAACTTACCATTTTGGTTCCACCACCAATTTTTTTTTAAAGATTTTATTTATTTGACAGAGAGAAACACAGTGAGAGAGGGAACACAAGCAGAGGGAATGGTAGCAGGAGAAGGAGGCTTCCCACTGAGCAAAGAGCCCGATGCGGGGCTCCATCCCAGGACCCTGGGATCATGACCTGAGCCGAAGGCAGACACTTAAGGACTAAGCCACCCAGGTGCCCCTCCACCACTAATTTTAACTGCCCACCCAAAGCAAAGCAAGATTGTAAAGACTGAATGGCACATGGCCAGTACAGATGCTTGGAAATCATATGATGTTAAAGGAGAGCTTCTGTTATCAGGATATTATCAACAATATTTCCTAGTAACTGCTTTAGCTGCGGTTCCCCTTGATACGTTTTAAAAATACTCTTAGAGGGGCACCTGGGTGGCTCAGTCGTTGGGCGTCTGCCTTCAGCTCAGGTCATGATCCCAGGGTCCTGGGATCGAGCCCCGCATCGGGCTCCCTGCTCTGCGGGAAGCCTGCTTCTCCCGCTACCATTTCTTCTGCTTGTGTTCCCTCTCTCTCTGTGTTTCTCTCTGTCAAATAAATAAAATCTTTAAAAAAAAATACTCTTAGGTTTGTTAGTCATGTTAGTTTGTTAGTCTGTTCTTTTGTAACTTGTATGATTACCATTTTTGTTATTTTTATTCTACTTAATGAGTAGAGAGGAAAAGGTAATTTAAAGCACAGTCACTGAAAATAAACTATCCAAATTCTGATTCCAGCTCTACTACTTGCTAGCAGGAGGCTTGAATTTGGTTTCCTTTGTCGTATAATAGTTACGATGAAAAAAAAATAGTGCTTATTCCATGGGGTATTGCGAGGTACCAGTGTGTCCAGCAAGGGGACAAGTATATACCACTAGACCAGATTTGGAACCTAGGTTTCCTGTAGGATGTCTCCATATTAGAGGAATTAGGAAATGGGATTCTATGTGACAAGGATTAAATCCTGGGAGCTTCAGAGAAGAAAGAAGATAGGGCAGTATCAGTACCCAGTAGATTACAAACTAGATGTTTAAAATACTTAGTTCTTTACTCTGTACATATTGCTCTTAAATTCTCCCCTTGTACCTTATTAAGGGAATGTTTTTGAAGACCTGCCTCTCTCAATTTTGCTCTGGGAAACGAAAAAGAGATTCTTCTACTGTTTGAAGGGGAATGCCCTCCACACACCTTCCCTTTCTCTCCTATTATATAAGCATATTGTAATAGGAAGCAAACTTCAGCACATGAAAACCCAATCAGAACAGAACCATAAGTAAACAGATAAACTACTACTCTGCATTTAAAAGTTGATTTTCAGTGTTAACCTTGAAAATTCTCAGTTCAGTTCTTTTAAGCTAGATGGAATTTCTTTCTAGTTCTGTACATTGAAATCACATCAATTCCCTTCCTGACATCCCTATTAAACTCTAGTTTCCATAATATAGTCAGTTTTGGGGATTGAGTTTAGATCGAAGCATAAAGTAATCTAATCAAACTAACTGAAAATAAGATATAAAAATCTTAACCTTCGCAGAGACATTTCAATTTTAAATGATGTAGTTTATTATTAGCAATGAATCACTAAATTGATGAAATGTCAGGCCATATGATAAAAGAAACTTGAAAAAACTAACAGTTTTTGAGAGTCTACTATGTATGAGCATTTTTTGAGAGTCTACTATATACCAACACTTTGCATATACCTATCCTTAAAACAAGCATACAAAGTAATGCTTTTTTGTTTCGAAGTGTTTTTTTTTAAGGCTCAAAGCAGTTAAAACATTTGTCTAAGTCACATAACTAATACAGCAAAAAACTCAGAATAGACCCCTTCCAAGCTCAAATGACTCTAGTACCGTATGACAAAACTCAGCACCAGCTCCTGTTCCTTAATCTGAATCCCATGATAACAGGTTGGAACAATGCCAGCTAAAGATGGGTACATCTAAACTTACTATATAAGAATGTATTTTAATTGATAAAGGCATAATATTAGTTTCCCAAATATAATGAGATGTGTAGAGTTTTAGTAATGTGAATATGCAAAACAGATAGAAAACAACCATTTTCACTGGCTTATTCAGGAAGTTCCATTTTGTTTTTTTTTTTTTTTAATCATAAGTAGGTCTCTTTATCTATCTATCGTCTATCTATCTATCTATCTATCTATCTATCTATCTATCATCTATCTATCTATCTATCTATCTATCTATCTATCTATCATCTATTTATCATCTTTCTATCTACTATCCATCTATCTACCAACCATCTATCTATCTATGGTAGAGGCAAGTAAGTTGCCAACTTTCCTTCAAAGATAGTAACAAGTAGATGTATCTTCTTATCTCTGAAAATCTGCTGCCATCCTCATACTCTATAATTACATGGTAGAACATGTGTAATATTCAATCTCAGTATTTTCAAAGCTATCTTTGTATTATTGCCTTTGTTACTATGGAAATAATTTCTTGAGTTATCAATATTTATCTCCATATTGCATGAAATCCTGATATATTTCCACTGGTAGCCTCTTTCAGCCTCAAAAAGAGATTACTGTAACCACTATACTTTTGTACATTTCTACATTTCCAATATGTAACAATAATTATCTGGACACACAATAGTATATAGATAATGAGGAATGTTTAGCATCATGTCATCTGATAGATATTTATTTTCTGGTTGTCAGAAACTTTGATTTTCATTCCAAACATTGTGGCATTGAATGGTAGAAGCCAAATAAGAAAAATAAAGTTCTTCCCTAACAAAATCTTTGTAATTAAGAAGGTTTTTCAGAAAAGTTCTCTAAGAAAAGCAAAGATAGCTCAGTAGTACATTAAACAATTAGAGGGGTTTTGTCAAAGAAGACATTGTATAATGACTATATTATTAATTATTTACTAAATTGGCAAACTAAAAGTATTCAGACATCTTACACTCATCAACATATATTTTTTATTAAATTGGCAAACTAAAAGTTTTCAGACATCTTACACTCATCAACATAATGTGAAATTTCCTTAAAAATACTATGTTCTCTAACTTCTATGGTTTTTAAGAAGGGTCACAATTCTCTGTAGAGTGCAAAATTCACAGGTAATATTTTCTTTTCTTGGTGTTTTTCTTCCTTAAAAGGAAAATTCATTACCATTTTTCAAATCTATGTTAATATTCTCCCCACCTGGCTCACTTTCCAATGGAATTGTTTCCTTCGTGCTTATAGCTGTGAATTACAGCATTGCTCATTGATCTTTCTCATCAATACACTGAAATTCCAAGGATGAGGAAGTTGTACTAAGAAAATAGAAAGTATCCAAACTCACATTAGATGGGGTGCTTCCCACCAACTTATAGAAAACATGGTAAAATAGACCTAGTTCATTTGGGAGGTTTCTCTTCCTCATTCAGTGTTAGTGTTTAACATTATTTCAACATTCAATGTATAATTTATTTTTG
>CM053613.1:17220205-17268107 GCA_028646535.1 Procyon lotor
ATTTCACACGAAAATATTTTGTCTAAAAATAAGAAATACGGGCTCCTGGGTGGCTCAGTGGGTTAAAGCCTTTGCCTTCAGTTCAGGTCATGATCTCAGAGTCCTGGGATTGAGCCCCACATCGGGCTCTTTCTGCTCAGCGGCGAACCTGCTTCCCCCTCTCTCTCTGCCTGCCTCTCTGCCTACTTATGCTCTCTCTCTCTCTCTCTGCCAAATAAATAAATAAAATCTTTAAAAAATAAAAATAAATGTCATTTGAATGAAGCACGAAGTTATATTTTTGCTTAACTTACATAGAGGAAAATATGTAACGTATACTTTGGAGACTTAAGAAGAAATAGTAAAAAAAAAAAATGAGTAAGAGAATTTGTAAAAAAACTAGGGCCTCCTGGGTGGCTCAGTTGGTTAAGGGTCTGCCTTAGGCTCAGGTCATGATCCTAGGGTCCTGGGATCCAGTCCCACATCCGGATCTCTGCTAAGCAGGGAGTCTGTTTCTCTCTCTCCCTCTGCCCCTCTGCTTGCTTGTGTGCACTCTCTCTCATTCTCATATAAATAAAAATCTTATTTATTTGTTTATATATATTTTAGTTGTTTAACTAAACAACTATTTTTAGTTGTTTATATAATAAATATATATATATAATGTAAATGTGTGTGTGTGTGTGTGTGTGTGTGTGTGTGTGGCTTTTTCTTGCTAGAGGTTCTGATGATACATTCCAAAGACCAATCATAAATTTGTGAAGCATCATCTAATACCCAATTTAATTGCATATAACCTTTACAAAGTAATAGTAAGTTAATACTTATAATATCTTAAAAATATCTCTTATCAGGAGTTGCTAAATAATATGCTGAGTATATTACATATTCCAGTTACATGTAATTAAAATATGTGTGTGTGTGTATACACACAGTCACATACAATTAAATGTAAACTAGATATAAACACTAAAGCTCTCATATTAATAGTTTTCAAAATAAGAAAATAAAAAAAATTCTGGGGCTCCCTTTTATGCAAACTGTAACAATGGCAAGAGTTACTACTACCTTTCACAGAGCACTTTTACACTGAAGGAATGGTACATCTATCAGCTTTAATCCTCACAATAACCCATTAAAAATGATACCATTATCTTCATTTTAAAGACGGGAAAATAAATCAGAATATTTAAGAAGTCTACATGAAATTAAATGTTTAATAAGGAACAGACCCTGAATTTTAAGCTATATGTACCTAAACCCAAACTCCAACTTCTTTCTTATCCCTCTCAATACATTTGACTTGTGGCCTTGGAACTTCAGATGCCTGTCCTTAGGAAATATCACTATATAATGATCACGGACCCATAGAGTTTTTAAATATGGTCATTGGGACAAGCCAATTATCTAAAAGAAAATACGTGTGAAAGGGTTCCGGCCTAGAAATGTTGTTAATTGTTACACTATTGCTCCAGGAATGGCCTTGAAAGGCATGAAGATGCAAGTTGATGAAAGACCTGACATTTGGCTTACTCGTCCGGGATGGATGGCGGCTGCAAGGTGTTAGCCTGCAGCTCACTTTAATAAAGTCCGCAATACATGGATTAAGAAATCATCTTTTTATATCATCATTCCTATAAGAATGAGCATAAAACATACCTTTAATAAGAACTGTAGTAAGGAGCTATGATTCCAGGAAATAATGTTGCTCTATGGAAATCTATTTCTCCTTTTTTAGACTCTCTCCTAATTACGTGGGTACGTACTCCCACCCCCGCACATAAACACAAAACTGCATACCTTTTCTGATGTCTGCAATTCTCTCTCCCCTTTACATTTATGCATAGAAATCTGATTCTCTCCTCTGGCTTTTGCGTAGGGTTCTTCGGCACATATGTTAATTTCTTTTTATTTTTCTGTCTCTAGCATTTTCTCTTACCCTTCTTTCTTTTAACTGACATGCTATTAAAATAATATATCTTAGAGATGATATATGACCTGTGTATAAATAACCATTTCATTTGCTTTTTTTTTAATATAGAAGAGAAATGGATTGTTTATAAGCTATGTGTATACTTGTGCAGCTTTCGGCTGATTTATTTTCTGTGGATCAATGGCCCTTAATAGGAAACAGTCCCCCTCGGAGTAACATAGATTGTACTTTTATAACATCAAAACAACAGGTCAATCCTGATGATCAATTTTGGAAAACAATCATTTCAGTGACCAAAAAAAAAAAAAAAGAAAGAAAGAAATCAAACTGGTTGGATGATATTGTACAAACACCTCATTGCCTTTATACTTTCTAAGTTACTCTTTTAAGACTCAAAAATAATTATTTTCATGCACATTATGTTCCCTTTCCAGTTATATAAGATGTAAGTATTAAATGCTGCAAGTCAATTATCAGAGACCTAAGAATACAAGTATTCTAATTACGTTTGAAGGTGGGCAGGTAGCCAGCGGATTGAAGAATTAAACTTATGATCATTTGGTATGGGTTCTAGTGACAAGACTACAAATGCTGTAATGGTTTATAGCAATATTTGAAAAGAAGGCCTTTAAAGCACTAGTGTACAAATTGGAATTCTCTGAAGTCGGGAACATATTATGTGGAAAGTTCAGAGTGGTCAAAAGAGCTGCCTAAATCATATAGTGGCTGTAGCAGAGCTGGGAAGAGAGCCTAGATTTTTACACCTTGAAGGGAGAGTATTACAGAAGTACTGAGTCTGCTGAGAATCCTCATGTATATGTGATTTTATGTATAAATACAAGACTTTTCACAAGATACCCCTGTCATCCAATCAAATCCTTTTCTATATTTGCTGAATATAGCGGCATCAAATAGTACATATGCAATCTCTTTTTTTAAGATTTTCTTTATTTATTTGACAGAGAGATAGAGAGTGAGCACAAATAGGCAGAGAGGCAGGCAGAGGGAGAGGGAGAAGCAGGTTCTCTGCTGAGCAGGGAGCCCAATGCAGGGCTCAATCCCAGGACCCTGAGATCATGACCTGAGCCAAAGGCAGCCACTTAACTGACTAAGCCATCCAGGTGTCCCTATATGTGATTTTTTTAGAAAATATTTTATTCTATAAACAGGTACCTGTAATTTCTCGTGAAAACTGGGATGGAGGTATACAAATAGGATAGAAACTTTACAGAGCAATTTGGAAGCAAATATAATTACACACGTTCATATAGATGTCCCTACATTCCCACAGATAAGCTCTCTTCATTTTGACACATTTACATAAATCATCATCTTAATTTGATTTGCCAACCTCTCTATAATTCTTCATTATTAAAAGGAATCATATTATCTTCAAATGAGAGCAGAAACAATGTGGAACTCTTAACATAATCTCATGTGGCATTGATCAGGCACAGAAGATTCAGTAGAGATATAATTTGGCAGGTGCAATCAAAAACAAACTTTATTTTTTCTTATAACTTCCCTAGATGTAACCCCAGGCAGTTCAAATAGCTTTTCGTGTCACTTCTCAGTAGTTCAGTAATTAAAAAGTCCACCCCCAGTAGAAAA
Source organism: Procyon lotor (assembly GCA_028646535.1). Lineage (NCBI taxonomy): Eukaryota > Metazoa > Chordata > Mammalia > Carnivora > Procyonidae > Procyon > Procyon lotor. The sequence continues at coordinate 17,223,729 of CM053613.1, forward strand.
TAAAACTTGGTTCTGTATCCAACACGGAATTTTCCAGTCTCCAGCATTTTGTCCTTTCTTCAGGATGGGAAACCAAGGCGGGGGGATGCACAGAGGTAATGGTCAGTCTTCAATTCCTCTCTGGAACTTGTCTACCTATTCCCCAGTCACTGTGATCCATCAGAGTTCGAGTTGAACAGGAAGTGGGGTGGGGAAGAAAGGGAGTTCCTTGATTAGACAACAGCTGTGCTGTTATGTAGATAGGGTAGATGCACAATCGCTGGACTTTTCTTAGTTCCTCTGAGGTTCCCAGGAGCAGGTCTCTAATAGCAATTCCTCTGATGAAGGCAATGTCTTCACTGGTAGGCTGCTTTCCAAATCTCCCCTCACACTTCAGTGCTATGTTGGCTGTAACGCATACTGACTCGAGAGCTGATTCTATGTATCTCTTCTCAAGGCTACGCCCCCCCCCCATGCCATATTGGTAGCTTGAAGTTGGCTATGGTGGGGTTATTAAACTTATTTATATCCCAGAGTTTGGAAAATGCTACAAATTGGTATTTCTTTTTCATTTTTCAAAGAATTGATTTATCAGCGCATTATTACATGTGGTCTTCTGGAATCCATTTCCTTTAAAAATGACTTCAGGCTGATCCCCTTTTGTAAAATCCAAGTCTAGAAATCATACTCTTGTTTTACCTTCTGTGAAGATATAGACTGTTTTTCCAATCTATTTCTCTCTCCCTCTCTCTCTTTCTTTCTCTTCACCCTGCCCCCTCCCTCCACCCATTTTCCTCCTCTTTTTCTCTTTTGGCTCTGCCAGGTGGAGCTACTCTTACACACACACACACACACACACACACACACACATTTTTCCTCCAGTGTATGCTTCCATCATGGTTGGGGAAACCTCTTCCAATGGGAAAGAAGACTCATCAGAATTTAGAGGCCTAATGCTCCAGCCCCTGCCTTTCCACACCTCCTCATCACAACCTACAGGATCTCATTCTTTTCCAGTCAATGTCCCCGCTTGAACAGTAGACACCCTGTGAGGCTGAGAGTTCAACTTGCATTGTCATTCAGCCACAGGATGAGGTTCCGCACTGATTTTCAGCAATTTCAGTCCAGGGGCTAAGGAGGTAAGTCTCTCCTTCAGGAAAATTTAGAACCTCATAGGTCATTTAGGCTGCCCCAGAGCTGGGAATTCTAATCCCTGAACTTATTCTTTTTTTTCTTTTTCACCACTTTGCCCAGGAACATTAGGAACAACCAAGCAATGTCACTATATTCATTAATTTTCCAAAAGTGTTTGAAAGTATCATATAGAAATAGTCACCTAGCTCCTGGCTTCTTGTAAGAAGTCAATGAGAAATATCCAAGGCAGAACATTTGTGTATCTCTGTGAATTGATCACAACATGGACTATCGGCGCTCTCTTTAATATGCAAAGGGAGTTATTAGAGTCTTTAAACCTAATCAGACTAGTGAGCCAATTTCAAGAACCCCAGAACCAATTCATAAAACTCATCCTTAACATTCTATTCCTCTAGAACCATGAGGAACTGGGTCACTGGATTATGGAGGCTGAGAAGCTGCAAACGAGAAACCCTAAAAAGCTAGTGGTATAATTCAGTCTAAGTCCAAGATCCCAGAACCAGGAGAGCTGATGGCGTAAACCCCAGTAATGGTACAGGAGAATAAGAGATGAGGGGCTCCAGATCAATCTGTGGGGCAGGAAAAAAGTGCAAATTCCTTCCCCCTTTCCATGTTTTGTTCTCTTCGGCCCCTCCAAGGGATTGATAGATGCCCACCCAAACTGGAGAGTCTACTTTACTGAGTCTACTGATTCACATGCTCATTTTATCCAGAAGCACCCTCACAGAGACCCCCAGAAGCAACGTTCAATCTGGACACCAAGTGGCCAATCAAAAAGACACAATAAATTAACCATCATATCCAGCAAATGTCAGACACCAGGACCTGACTGTCTCAAATCCTGGGGGATACAGGCATAGCTCACAGAAAATTCTTCAAAAAGTCCTCATTATTAGCCTCTTCAACTACCCTTATATTGATTTAGATTGGCTAATTGAATAGTTAATGGTAGGAGAATCTGTACACTCTCTTTGTGTGTCTTACACATAGAAATTTCCTATAGGATATGGCAGTAATAGACACTTAGAGCTATTCCCAGATTTCCCCCAACATACATGCACTTAGAGTAGAATAAGAAGCATTAAAAACACATAATTGAATTATTAATGGTCTTGCTTTCCTATTACACAGAATGCAGTAATAACTAACACCTAGACTGAATAGTTACAATATTCCAGACAGAACCCTATGAAGAAGGTACTACTAATTTCCCATTTTATTAATGAGACAAACGACATGTAGAGAAGTTAAGTGATTTACCTCAAATTATAATTGGGCGTGGTCATATATAGTGGCTAAGAGCAGAACACAGATACTTTAGCCATTCTGCTTGAGTTCAAATCCCAGATCTGACATGTACTAGCTATATGATTTTAGGGAAGCTATTTGATCTTATTTTAAAATAAGGAGTACAAAATAGTACTCCTCTTGTACTATGGTTATAAAAAGAAATAGATCATGTGTACAACAGTCTATGTATGCAACATATGTCTCCTCATATAATGAGGTTTAAGAAGAAAAAGATGGGGGTCCCTGATTGGCTCAGTCAGTTAAGTCTGACTCTTAATTTCTGCTCAGGTCATCATCTCAGAGTTGTAAGATAGAGCCCAGGCAGGGTCCATACTCAGCGTGGAATCTGCTTGAGATTCTCTCTCTCCCTCTTCCCCCCACCTCAAATAAATAAATAAATAAATATATATATATATATATTTTTTAATTAAGAAAAATATGTTGATATGGTAAACGTATTTCTGGTCAGTTCAACTAAAAGCCACACTTTGGTGTTTTGTAATATCACACATGGATTGCAGATTCCAAAGAGATCAGGTGTTGTTTCTGTCTTTGGCTTGAATTCTTCCCTGGAAAATATATATTTTGGAAAATATATGATATATTTTCCCTGGAGAAAATATATGATATATTTATGGATATGTATATGGATATATAAATCCACATATATGTAAACTAAGTGTGATTCCAATTTATAAAGAAATGTTCATTTGATTTATAGTTATCTGTTATTCAAGGTTAACTCAATTATAGTTTATTTTTTCCTTCAAATATTGCTTAATTGTTCATAAAATGGACCCTAATCCCCCCAGCTGTCTGAGGTTTATATTTCAGTTAAAACGCAGATAAAACATTTCTCAATCATTGTGTTCTTTTCCTTAATATTTAGAAAAGAGGTTTCTGAGGATTTACAAGTGCTAACTCAGGCATCACAGCCAAAAACGGGGCTTTTTTATTTAGGTTATATTTATCCTCAACGCATTGTTAGAGTCCAGCTGTGGAAATAAACTACATGACTCATGAAAAACAAATATCATATAATTTTAAATTAACATTTAGCTGGCCTAGAACTAAAAAATAGCCAATGATTCTTGTAGTAAAATATAAACTACTAATTTTTTTTTTGAACTTTATCTTCTTGTCCAGGGAGTAATACCAGCCTAAATATATTTCTGTCTATCCCTTCTGAATTTTGAAATAAGCAATGTCTTTAATAATAATTTTGTTTTATTTATCTGTATATTCCAGAGATACAAATACAAATAAAAGCTGTTTGGTCTTAAAATGCATACCAGCTGCAGACACAGTTTCGGGGTTTGTAACTAGATAGAAGATCAGATCCCAAACTGGAAAATCCCCAAGGAAAGTTTTCAACTTTCACAATGGTAATTTAGAAACTGGCTCACTTCTTGTGCCTGTACTGAATTGATATTGAATTCTGATTTATGTTATTTTATTCTCAACATAGCGACTAAGCTTTTAGAATGTCTTCCTGCTCATATTTAAAATTCAGTGACAAATAAGAGTAATTACCATTATTGAACATCTTTATACTCAACATATTATTTAAATCTCACCACAATCTTGTGAAAAAAGTTCTTTCAAACAAAACAACTACAGCTAAGAAAATTTTATATGACTTTTTAAAGGTTACAGAACTAATAAATTGCAGAACAAGCTATAAAACTCAGATCTATTAGATTACAAATTTCATGGTCCTTCTACTTTTTACTGCCTATATAGATTGCACTCAACACGTACATATTGAATAGACTAATGTATTCTTAAGGAAACAAGAATCAAAATCATGATTAGAAATAAGCTCAATTTACCTTACTACATAGTCAGCCAAATCAAACACCCAATCAATTAAGTATCAATTAACACTTTTCCCTAATGATTAAAAACTATAATAATAACTTGTGAATTGAAATATATTATATGTCATCCTGTCATATATATCTCTTATTTGTACCAAAGAACAAATAGTCCATAGTAGAGACTCTTTTTTTTTTAAATATTTTATTTATTTGACAGAGAGAGATATCACAAGTAGGCAGAGAGGCAGGCAGAGAGAGGGGGGGAAGCAGGCTCCCCGCTGAGCAGAGAGCCCCATGTGGGGCTCGATCCCAGGATCCTGAGATCATTACCTGAGCTGAAGGCAGAGGCTTTAACCCACTGAGCCACCCAGGTGCCCCCATAGCAGACTCTTAACATGCAGTGTGCATTACGATGACACAGGTGGACACTCTTAGGATAATATCTAAATTTTTTTTCTGACAGCGAATTACTTCATGTGATTCATTATTTCTAAATGAATAAATTTTCAACATTCTCTTATAAATTTTAAAGAAGACTTTCTTGTTTTGCATTTTTCCCCATTTTTCTTCCCAGAGTATTTGGTGAAGAACAAAGGACTGATGCCCTCATTGTCATTTTTCTGATCCTTTTACGCTTTTTTGGTTTGGTATTGGTACATTTGAAGGCTGATGACATTCTTAGCCTCATGTTTTAAAAACTTTACCCTGAAAAGAGTTTGAAAAAGAAATGAGCTGAAAAAATGATGTCTACATAGTAGCTATCATTCTTGCCTTAGTCAATTTTTCCAACAGCTTACTCTTCTACCACCTCCACGCCTTCATGTGGACTACTGAAAAGGAATGCATATTGCAGTGCTCTACCTCTCAGACTGAAAAATCCTGGATTTGTGCATCAAAATTCTACATCCTGGGATGCCTGGGTGGCTCCGTCAGTTAAGCGTCTGCCTAAGGTTCAGGTGATGATCCTGGGGTCCTGGGATCGAGTCCCACATCAGGCTCCTTGCTCAGTGGGGAGCCTGCTTCTCCCTCTGCCTGCTTTTCTCCCTGCTTCTGTGTTCTCTCTCTCTTTCTGAAAAATAAATAAAATCTTGAAAAAAAATTCAACATCTTTTTCTTTTTTTCTTCCCTTTATAAGTTAGAAGAGATTATTCCTTTCTGCTTGTTGTCTTTTTTACTTTTTCACTTTATTATTTTATTTTATTTTTTAAAAGATTTTATTTATTCATTAGAGAGAGATATAGAGTGGGGGAAGGCAGCAGGAGGAGAAGACCCCTGAGGAGCAGAAAGCCTGATGTGGGGCTTGATCTCAGGACCAGGACCTGTGCCAAAGGCAGACCCTTAACTGACTGAGCCACCCAGGTGCCCCCCTTTTTTTTTTTTTAAGATCTATTTATTTATTTTAGAGAGAGAAAGCCTGAGTGGGAGGGGTACAGGGAGTAGGAGAGAGAATCCCAAGCAGACTCCACACTGAGTACAGAGCCCAAGCCCAATCTCATGACTGTGAGATCAGGACCTGAGCCAAGAGTCAGATGCTTAATGGACTGCACCACCCAGGCAACCTGAGATCATTCCCTTCTTCTGTTTTATTTCTTTATCTGGAGCTAGTGAGGTATCATCTATATTAAATGCTTAATCATCATGCAACTTATTTACTTTCCCTTAGCTACTTGATCTCCATTAGCAACATGACCTGCAGGAAAACTATGGTCTGTCAGTGTCAGCCTCCTCATCTGTAAAATAATCAAGTGAGACTAAATATGCCATTTCCAAACTAAATAAAACTTAGACAAATTGGTAATACAAGTATAAAAGGATATTTAGCCAATAAATAGTCACCAAATACCTCTATGTGATGGATGGATAGCAGGTGAGGTATCTCTGGCATAAAACATGGTATCTGTCCGTTAAGAGTTCAAAGTCAAGAGGGGGAGACAGGAGCACACAGAACGACTTGGAGTAGAAGGGAACGGTATTCTTCTGGAAATGTGTAATAAATCCTAGGGACCATTAGAGTGAAGTGGTTAATAGATGCCAGGAACATAATGGCAAATGGGGTGTCTCAGCTGTGTTTGGAAAGATAAGAGGAGACCCTATGCAGAGAGGAGATAGAAGAGCATTCTAGGAAAAGATTAGGGAGCTAAAAAAAAAAAAAAAAAGGAAACACATATTGAAGAATATGTTGCCAGAGGGAAGAAAGGAAGGAAATGACAAACGAAGCTAAACAAATAGGTTAAGCAAATACTGAAAAGGGCTTTGTAAATCTGCTAAGGTATATAGACTGCCTAGGAAGTGAGAATTACTGAAGCTTCTTAAGCAGGGGAATGATGTCATCAAAACTGCTTTTAGGAAGATAACTCTTCCAGTGCTTCGGACAGTGAACTGGAACACAGAAACCCCAAAGAAAATAGTTGTCCATATTGGACACCCATAAAAATTTAATTAGTATCTGATGCATATTACTTTGCAGATGGCTAAGGTAGAAATATTGACCTTTAGTGGACAAAGAGTATGACATTAAGAGCTAAGATATTATCAGAATGTGGCATCACTGCACATGAAATCTGATGATTAGATGTGTTCTCTGCAGAGCAATAAATTTCTGCTCTGGACATAATGGGGAATTCTCAAGAAGATAGCCTCAGGTAGTTTCTTACAGAAGATTTATTATACTGGCAACCATTTCTTAAAACTCAAACTCATTACACAACTATTTCTTAAAACTCAATTAAATTTTGAGCTTTGGACCTTTGGAGTGAGTCTGTTTCTCCTACACTTTATTTATTTATTTATTTATTTATTTACTAGAGCACAGCATTTTCCAACAGAACTTTCTGTGCTGATGGTGGTAGAATGTTATCAATGTGCTATCCAAAGTGGTGGCTACTAGTATCATGTGGTATTAAGCATTTGTAGTGTAGCCCATGTGACCAAGGAATTGAAATTTTAATATTGTTTAATTTTAATCTAATAATAAAAATTCACATTGGCTAGTGCCTACCAAATTGGACAGTACCACTCTGACATACCTATACATATATGGTTGCTATAGAACAGCAGAAACTTGTAATATAAATGATTACATTTATTTATTTATTTATTACATGTGCCTCCATGAAAGTTGACTAACTTTCAGATATAGGCATTTTGGAACGTAAAAACTGCAAGAAAATATATCAGTGGCAGAAGGAAAATAAAGTACTTTAGCTTTTCTATCAAAAGAAGACAGAATGTTTATTCTGAGATTAGGAATTTATTGATTGATTACTTATTGTTTTTATGACTATATATTGAGCCATATATATGTTTGTATACAATCTCAAATAATATTCATAAGAACCCTTGGGAATTAATTCCGTTAATGCCTACTTGACAGACAGGAAACCTGTAGTTAAAGAAGAGCATTACTTCTCAGGTAATAACCACATTTGTGGCTATATACCTTGTTATAACCACATTTCTATTGATAGCAATGCTAATCATAGTAATGATAATAATGATGGCAATTAAGTCTCTGCTTTGGCTCAGGTCATGATCTCAGGGTCCTGGGATTGAGCCCCGCATTGGGCTCTCTGCTCAGCAGGGAGCCTGCTTCCTCCTGTCTCTCTGCCTGCCTCTCTGCCTACTTGTGATCTCTCTGTCAAATAAATAAATAAAACCTTTAAAAAATAATAATGATGGCAATTAATACTATATAAAAGTTCAAGGGGGAGGGTATGTGCTATGGTAAGTGCTGTGAAATGTGTAAGCCTGACGATTCACAGACATGTACCTGGGGCAAATAATACATTATACGTTAATTAAAAAAAAAAAAAAAGAATCTGTGTCCTTGCCTTAAAACCACCCGAATCATTAGTAAATTGGTGGTGGTTTTCTTTCTCCTTAATACCTATCAATTTTAGAACTCATCAATGTATCTTTCCTACAATAATTATTAGTGATTTTTTTCTTTACAACAGAAAAGGTTTTTATAGGTTTTCAGGAGAGTTCACAATATATAATATTTGTCAACTTCTTTATTTGAAATCATTTGCTTAAATGGTTGAAATATCTCTAAAAGAGTAAATAATTTCTACGCAGAACAGATTGAATCAAGTTATCTTATTTTTTGATGTTGTTGAGGTGTAACAGCACACAAGTATTTATCCAGTAATACATTCTTTCAGGAGGAAACAATCTAACACATTTAAGTTACTTTTGAACTGTTTCCCCCAAGAGACAGCCTGAATTTCAATGATGCAGTCATATTTGGAAAGACAAGTGATAGGAGTCAAGTGTTGAGTTATTTTCAATATGCATTTTAATAATTTTTATTTTCTCCAAAATTATCTGGCTGTGCAGGGAAAATGAAATAACTTATTCTCAGTAACTTAGGCATAAATTCACTTACCCTTTGTTTTTGTTTCTTCTGGCAGCAAAAATTCTAGGTGAGTAGACATAGGCAGCAGGAAAATTAAAAGGAAAGGCTTGACATGAACTTTCTTAATTTTAAGAGTACATTGATCAAATTCATCACATAACTTCATTAATCTTTGTAAAACTTGGCCTGCAATTTTGCCTATGCACAATGTGCCAGAATTTTTACATTCTCAGAAGCCGTCAGAGTAATCAGATGAGTCCTCGAGTATACCACTAAATTTTAGTCTCTTGAATGATATTCTAACACCTGCTTCATTACAAGTGTTCTCGTTACCTATGTCTAAATCATTTTACTAAATTATTTCTGCTTCTGTTGGTTAAAAAGTAAAATATCAATATTCTTATTTTCTCTGGACTTGAGAAAGAACAAGGTACAAAGTTGGTCATGACATTGCTCGAAACACAGTTCTCCCAAGGGCAAACCATTAGTACAAACTTCCTACAAGGCCTTTTGGATTTGGATCTTTGATACCAAATAAGCTTTTCACATATGGATTTATTTACTTAGCAAGGATTCACAGAGGATATACTAAGTAATAGGCATCATTTAAAGCATTTTCAATTGTTAGCTCACATAATTTCGTGGCGGGGGGGTGGTGGGACGGTTTGTGTTTGCTGTTGGGCATGTGTTAGTGACTAAGAAATTGTACCATGATAGAAAATTTCCTTTCAAAATGTTTAATGTCTAGATGTTCAATCTATTTTATAGTTATCCTGATCTAACCACTTTGCTTTTTGGATATGAACCCTGTTATCTTTGATTCAGCCAACTTTCATAATGTGTAAGATCCAAATTGTTTAAAATACACTTGGAACCAATAGTAGTATGTTTATTGAATCTGGAGGATATTGAACTGTTTGAACAAATGTCTAGGGGCTCTGAAAATACATCTCTAAAAATAAAGTGGAGAAGTGGATAAACAGAAGATATTGGACTTTATAAGAAATATGTTTTTAGAGATTTGCCTTAATATAATGTGCATTAGGAAATTAAGAATTTGAAATTTAAAATAAGAGACAAAGCAGGAGTACATAAAAATGCAATACAAGTAATAATGAAGTTTCTAGGTAGACAACTTTTATCTGAAGACCTGTTCTTTAGTAATGGACAATACATCTTGTAATTCTTGGCCTTTGTGCTCTGAAATCATGTTTTGGGTTCTATACTAGAGTAATAAATAATTTTCTTATCACTGACTATAACACTATATCATTTTTACTATTGTCTCTGCATACATACTAGATAGTATAAAAAAATGAAATGAATACTATGAGAAAACCCCATATTATTTATCACTCAGCCGAGAAAGGCCTATGTATTCCTCCTAGGTTACATCTCTTTCTCTTAACCACACCAATAACTACTTCATTTCATGAAAATCATTTCTTTGTTTCTCTCTAAATTTTTATCATATATATCCCTAATAGCATACATTGTAATTTTTGCCCTCCTTTAAACTTTATACAGCTGCAATCTATATATTTTATTGTAACATACTTAATTTTCTCAAAAATATGTTTTGGAGCTATATTCATATCGATCCACGAAGTGTTTGTTCATTTATTACCCACTGCTCATTTATATTCCACATTTGAATAAATCATGATTTATAATTAATGTACATTTAAGGGAGTTCTGGATTTTTGAAAATTGTTTTTGAGGTTTGAGTATATATGTTTGCTTGTTGAGAGAGTGTGTTTGAATGTTTATTTAAAAGCCTGGCATGAATAGCCTTGTTTACAGCCTTTGGTGCAATGAAGGGAAGACTGATAGGCTTTTAAAAAAAAATCTTACTTTATTTAAATTCAATTAATTAGCATATAGTATGTCATTAGTTTCAGATGTAGAGTTCAGTTATTCATCAGTTGCACGTAACACCCAGTGCTCATTATATCACATGCCCTCCTTGAAGTCCATCACCCAATTAGCCCTTTCCTCCACCCACCTGCCCTCCAGCAACCTTAAATTTGTGTCCTATAGTTAAGAATCTCTTATGGTTTGTCTCCCTCTCTGATTTCATCCTATTTTATTTTTCCCTCTCTTCTCCTCTGTTTTGTTTCTTAAATTCCATATATGAGTGAAAACCATATGATAATTATCTTTCTCTGATTGACTTATTTTGCTTAGCATAATATTCTCTAGTTCCATTCATGTCATTGCAAATGGTAAGATTTCATCCTTTTTGATGGCTGGGTAGTATTCCAACCTTGATCTTAAAACCAGACAAAGACCCCACCAAAAAGGAGAATTACAGACTAATATCCCTGATGAATATGGATGCCAACATTCTCACCAAGATACTAGCCAATAGAACTCAACAGTACATTAAAAAGATTATTTACCATGACCAAGTATGATTTATTCCTGGGCTACAAGAGTGATTCAACATCCACAAATCAATCACTATGATATATCACATTAATAAAAGAAAGGACAAGAACCATACGATCCTCTCAATTGATGCAGAAAAAGCATTTGACCAAATACAGCATCCTTTCTTTATTAAAACTGTCCGCACTGTAGGGATAGAGGGAACATACCTCAATATCATAAAAGCCTTATACGAAAGCCCACAGCAAATATCATTCTCAATGAGGAATAACTGAGAGCTTTTCCCCAAGATCAGGAACATGACAGGGATGCCCACTCTCACCACTGTTGTTCCACATAGTACGAGAAGTCCTAGCCTTAGCAATCAGACAACAAAAAGAAATAAAAGGCATTCAAATTGGCAAAGATTTCAAACTTTCACTCTTCACAGATGACATGATACTTCATCTAGAAAACCCAAAAGATGCCACCCAAAAATTACTAGATCTCATACAGGAATTCAGCAAAGTGGTAAGATATAAAATCAAGGCACAGAAATCAGTGGCATATCTATTGACGAACAGGCTGATAGCTTGAGCATACATTTCATTTACCCAGGCAGCAACTAAAGATATCAATTTATTTTCCCTCCAAACCTACATATTTTGTAAATATGGTGCTTGCAAAATGACATCTCATGAACTTTAATTTGCATTTACTTCATTATTAATGAGGTTTAACATCTCTTCCATGTTCATGGGAAATTCCTACTATTTTCCCCATTTTTCTACTGCTTGTTTTGTCTTTCTATATTAAATTGCAGATTACATTTTTTATTTAGAACTTTAACTCTTTGCTGAAAATACATGACATCTTCATCCATTTATGACTTATATTTTCACTCTCTTTTTGATGTTTGACATACAGAAGTTATTAATAGTAATGTCATCATCACCAAATGTACTGATGTTCAACTTTAAAGCTGAACATTTTATGTCCTGTTTAAGACTATTCCCTAACAAAAAGCTACACTATAGTATTTCCTTATATTAAATCTAAAATGTTTCATTTCACTTATAATCCTTTCACATATATAGAATTTGTTTTCTTCTTTATAGTATGAAGTAAACATTTCATTTCAGGTATTTTAATTTTTTTTTTGTATAAATTAACAGTTCTCCTGTTAAATAGCCTATCCTTCTTCAAAAATGCACAAAGGCCATTTTATCATAAATAACTTTCATTACATGTGGGTCCATTAATGGGTTTTATATACCATTTCATTTGTCAATTCTTGTATCTGTGTACAAATATCATACTGTCTATATTAGGTTTTGGCAAACTATAGCCAGTGGGTCAAACACAGGACATCTGCTCCTGTTCAACCTGTGAGTTTATAATGTTTTTATATTTTTAAATGGCTAAACATTCAAAGGAATGATAATATTTCATTGCAAGTAAAAATTATATAACATTTAAATTTTAGCATCAATCAATAAAGTTTTATTGAAACACAGTGAGCCCTGTCATTTGCATATTGCCTAGGGCTTCCTCAATACTACAACAGCAGAACTGAATGATTATGAGAGACACCAAAGCTAAAATTCTCTCTCTGCCCCTATATAGAAAAAGTCTGCCCACCCTAGTCTAATTTAAAGATAGACAAGTTTCTTTGCAGTCCATTTTTTCCTGGATTTATTTCTCTTTCATCCGTATAACAAAGACATCATGCAGCCCTAGTGATTTATGTGCAGGCTTCTTATTGGACTCCCACATTCACTGGGCTCTGACTTTTACTCCTGGTCTGTATACTCCATCCACTCATCAAAACACAACTTGACTTGCCCTGAACGAGTGGAAATCCTCAGGGCTGGTTTTTTAGCATGGTCTTACTTGACGACCATTTTTATCTCTGCAGATTTCTTCCCTTTTTTGTGTGCCAGCTCAACATTTACAAGCAATTTTTAAAAAATTTTAGCTTAATCCAGACTTCTAGCTGTTAAATCAGGAGGCCTGTTCACATTATCTAGCGTGCCATGCAGCCTAAAAATGGAAGTCTATATTGTGTTTTCTAATTTTTTTCAGGTTTCTCAATCAATTACATGAGGCATGAAAATACAGATATCTTCATGAAATGAAGGCTGCCAACACATTTATTAGAAGGTTTGAAAGACTGTTAAGTGGAAATGAGATTGGGATTGACATCAGAAAGCCCAGCCACAGAGCAGTCACCTGCAGGCTCAAGAATATGGATAATTTATAAAAGTGGAAACCTGTTTTCTGTTATTATTTGTATTTTAACTATAAAATTCTGTGGCTCTCTATTCCTTTGTAACTACACTCTGGAAATATATAATTTGTTTATAAAATCTGAGTGCCATAATTCTGTCTGAGGTTATAGATATGCAGATCGATGACAAAATTATCTACTTATTTGTGTCCCATGTGTTTCCTTATACCCACAAAGTGACTTCCTCATTGTAATAGAATATATATTTAGAAAACATGGCTTATAAAGATTATGCTTTTGGCTAAGTATTTTACAGTATGGGTCCAGATCCTGATTTTTCCTATGAATGAGTTTATATTTACCTCAATGCACATATAGGAATGACAGAACATAGAAGGTATCTTTTTTTACATTCTCACTTAAGAGAAACCCTTAAGATATTGAGTCAAAGGTATTAATTATAATATACATTATAATCATTTTGCACATAATAGTTAAAAATTGTTGATAACAATTATGATAATTTAAGGTGATTTCTAGGACTGTTTATGTGGATAAGCTGATATCTTATAGCTAAAGAAAAATCAAAACTAAATTTAAATAAGTTGTTAGGAACTTCGGTTGGGTTCTGTCCAGTCGCTGTTCTGCATTACCAGAAGAAAAAGCTGCAATATAGAGCTAATGTTCCCTAGCAGGTGAGTATAGCATTCCCAAAGGGCCCAAATCTTCCAGAGTCTACCACAGACAGAAGATTTAGGGCTTTCACATTTCCTGAAATGATTCTTCCATAATCAGCTCATCTTGACCTCTTGATGCTCTACGAGGATGTCCCTGGGGTGACTCATGTATAATCAGTGAGTCTATTGTCCACTCAGTCAATCCTGTACACAAGCATATATTCCTCCCTCATTTCCATGACCAGAATTCCTCTTAACCACTGAGCCACCACACTAAGCCATGAGAGATTAAAACTGCAATTTAGAAATATTTAATTTGCAATTTTAAGATATTTAGTTCTCTCTTTAAAGTTCATCAATATGGCTTTAAATCAGGCATTGACTTAAGCGACCACTTAAACAACTGCTGCTACTCAAAAGCAAATAGCTCCCTATGCATATATATACAGAGCAATAAATATGACAGTTCATATGTGATAATTTTATGTGTGACAATAAATCAAGACAACTATAGATTTCTGTCAAATTCCTTTCCTTCTTTTGGTTCAGTGGCTCTCAAATTGCCATCTCCAGATGAAGAGCATCACTATCATCTTGTTAGAAATCCTAATTTCCAGGCCTCACTTCAGCCCTACAAAAAAAAAAAAACAAAAAACTGTGGAGGATGAGACCTATAATCTGAGTTTTAACAAGTCCCTCAAGTGATTGCAGTATGTGCTAAAATATGAGAATCATTACTCTCACTCCAAGGCCTTCTGGATATACTGTTTTTAATATAATTCACACTACATAATATCACATATCAGAATTATGTATTTGTATTTTCATGAAAATATAAACTAGGAAGGGAATAAAATGACTTTGAAAAGGTACTTATGTACTTAATAATCTTTAAAAATTTCCATTTTCCAAACAACTTAAATAAGCTCTATAAAAAAATTAGCTCAGTTATTCAATTTTGAAATATCTAATAGGAATGGTATATAAGTTAGCATGTAAAATGCACCTAAAAAGCATCATTGCTTCATGGCCGATGGAGGTTGTGTACACAGGCAAAAATTTTCCCTTAACCGTGATTTATGGGTTTTTTTTCAGATTTTATTTATTTGTCAGAGAGACAGAGAGAGCACAAGCAGAAGGAGAAGCAAGCTCCCCACTGAGCAAGGAGCCCAATGTGGGGCTCAATCCCAGACCCTGAGATTATGACCTGAGCCGAAGGCTTAATTGACAGAGCCACCCAGGCATCACTTCCCTTAGCAATGGTTTAAATGTATAGTAGTTCTTTATTCTGTGTTAATGACCAAAAGCCAAGGGAAAAAAGGGAAAAGGGAAGAGAAGAATGACAGATAATTTTAATTAATGAGAACCACTCAAAAACTACTCAATTGAAGTTCTAATGTCTTTTCATTATAAGTTACATATATTTGTCCCAGCTCTTTACTTAGAATCCTAAAATAATCCCTTTTCTAATCCCTTATCTGAAATAATATTTCAGTTAACTATTCTTTTTGATGTTATTTTTCCTGCATAGACTGGAATGCATTCTACTGACGTATACTGGTCAGACAACAACCTCCTATAGTATTCCAAAGTATTCCAAAGCTTGTGTGAATAGTATACCGGACCACTCATTTTCATCAGTTTAAATACCCAGTCTGTGTTTTTCAATTTCCTCAGGTAATACAGTCCTCTTCTTCCACCTTCTACAATCAGTTTATTTTGATTTATTTTTTTAAAGATTTTATTTATTTATTTGACAGTGAGAGAGAGAGAGAGAGATCACAAGTAGGAAGAGAGGCAGGCAGATAGAAGGGGGGGAAGCAGGCTCCCTGCTGAGCAGAGAGCCAGATGCAGGGCTTGATCCCAGGACCCTGAGATCATGACCTGAGCCGAAGGCAGAGGCTTTAACCCACTGAGCCACCCAGGCACCCCAGTTTATTTTGATTTAAATTGCTTGACCTATTCAGGTCCTCTGACTATTTTTAAATTAGATTATTTGTTTTCTTGGTGTTGAGTCATACAAGTTCTTTATATATTTTGGATATTAACCCCTTATCAGATATATCCTTTACAAATATCTTCTCCCAGTTAGGTTGCCTTATCATTTTGTTGATGGTTTCATTTGCTGCACAAAAGCTTTTTATTTTGATATAGTCCCAATAGTTTATTTTTGCTTCTGTTTCTCTTGTCTTAGGGGACATACCTAGAAAAAGTAGGTATGGCAGATGTCAGAGAAATTACTGCCTGTGTCTCTTCTAGGATTTTTATGGTTTCTGGTCTCACATTTAGGTCTTTAATTCATTTTGAGTTTATTTTTTTGGGGTATGTGTTAAAAAGTGGTCCAGTTCATTCTCTTGCATGTAGCCAGAAGGAAGGAAGTAGAGAGATGGGCAAAATGGGTGAAGGAGAGTGAGAGATATAGATTTCCAGTTACGGAATAAGTAAGTCATAGGAATAAAAGGCACAGCATAGAGAATATAGTCACATGATATTGTAATAACAGTGTATGGTGACAGACGGTGGTAACACTTGCAGTGAGCATTATGTATAGAGAAGCTGAATGAGTATGCTGTATATTTGAAACTAATGTCTTTCAAGCTAATGTGTTTTCAAACACTGTGTATCAACTAGACTTAAACAAACAAAATGAAATAATAAAAATAACTGCTTGATCTAATAAACTTCTGATCTACACGAATTTTCATTGGCTAGACAATGCTTTTCCTAAGTTGAATGTTTTTGAGTTTTCCCATGTGGAAAACATCAAAACAGATTGCCAACTGATTCCAAAATTGTTTCTGCTTCTACATCTCTGGCACTGAGAATTTTAGAGACCAATTTTCCTATTGAATTATAATAAATTCAGACTTAATCCATGCAAAAGATACTGTGATGATTAACTTACTTGAATCACTTCTTGGATCATAATGCTGTAAAGATGAACCATATATACCTATACTAAATTATGCAACAGTTAATTACTTCTCTGTACTATCTGAAAAGCAAATGTGGATAAGGGGCAAATACAAGTGAAACTGGAGCTAGTATACAAACAAACAAAAAAACTTAATGAGATAGAAATGTCAAAATAATATGTAAAACTAGATGCATCTATTCTATATGGCCTATGGTATAATGTAGAACTTCAATGGGTAAGTCCATTCTTCTAAATTTATATGGTACTTAGTAAATTACCAAGCATAGTCACATAAATTAATCAGATATCATTCATGCATTGTTAAATGTTAATATATCTCTCAAACTTAACGTGTTGACAAACGCACTCTAGATCTTCCCAACAAGACAACATATTCTCCTCCAGACTTCTTTTTTTTTTTTTAAGATTTTATTTATTTGACAGAGAGAAACACAGCGAGAGAGGCAACACAAGCAGAGGGAATGGCAGAGGGAGAAGCAGGCTTCCTGTCGAGCAAGGACCCCGATGCGGGGCTCGATACCAGGACCCTGGAATCATGACCTGAGCCGAAGGCAGACGCTTAATGACTGAGCCACCCAGGCGCCCCCTCCAGACTTCTTTATGTCAGTTAATGGCAACTCTTTTCTTCCAACTGCTTAGGCTCAAATTTGGTTTAATTACTTTATTTCTCTCTCACTACACAATTAATTTGTAGGCAATTACAAATTTAAATTCTATCATCAAAAATGTGTCCAGAGTACGATGATTTCTTTTTTACCATCGCTACCATTTTCACACTGCTCAGAGCTACTATTATTTCTCAGATGGATTCCTATAATAGCCTCCTCATAGGTTTCCCTGTTTCCAGCTTTGTTAACCTTTGGCTTAACATCAACAGCTTTGCTTGAGGGAGCCTACTTAAAAATAAGTTAGATTATGGAAGTCCTCTACTTTGTAGCTCATTGGAATAAAAGATAAAGTCCTCACAAAGGTCTATATGTGCCTGAGGGGCGTGGCTTGCCTCACCTTTCCTAGTACCTATCCAGTTTACCCCACTCACTTTGCTGCAAAAACTCTGATCTTGTTCTCCTGACATGTGCTAGGCAGGCTCCTACCATACAGTTTCTGCCCTTGCTGGTCCTTCTGGTAGGTCTTCCACCATATAGTCCTGTGATCTGTTCTTTAGCCTCCATACCGCCATTATTAGATGTTATTCTTTTAGTGAAGTCTTTCATGGTGATATTTCCTAATGATTTAAGTCCATTCCCTATTACTTGCTCTTTCCCAACCCTGATTTATAGATAGAGCACTTATCTCCATCTAGGAAAATAAACATCTATGATGATTCATTTTATGTGTCAACGTGTCTAGGCCAGAAGACCCATCTTTGGTCAAACATTACTCTAGATGTTTCTGTGAAGTTTTATCTTGTTTTATTTTATTATGTTTTAGCTAAGATTAATATTTATTCAAATAAAAACTATGGCAATATGGGAAGAGAGATTCCAATAAAGAACTGGGGTCAATCCCGGATACAACCAGAACAAGTGTGGATTTATAACCAAGGAACAGAATTAGGGGAAGGGATATTCAGAAATAGAAAATTACTAAAAGGAGATATCAAGCCTGGGGGCTTCTGGCTAAACCAACCTGAAAGGATTCTTGCTGAAGAAAGGCCAGGGTGATCAGATATCTCCTGGAAAAACAGCAGGTATGAAGAGTTTGATCAGATATCAAGAATGAAGAATTCTCACTAAACTGACATAGCAGGATTCTTGCTAAAACTAGATTCTATAAGGAAATACACAGATAGGACTTACTGATGAGGGAGTTCAAGGGAGCACGACTAAAGTTTGGTCAGGCAAAGAATCTTCATCATCTCCCAGAGGAAGAGGGAATTCTGTCAGTAGACTTATCTTGAGCCTAAACTGCAACTCGTCTGTGGGATCCAGCCTGCTCACCTACCCTGTAGATTTTGGATTTGCCAGCCTCCACAATTGCATGAGCTAATTCCTTAAAATAACCTCCCCCCTAAATGTGCAAAGACACAGGTACAGCCTTTTATTTTGTTTCTCTGGATAACCCTGACTAATACAATTCCACACTTATTTGCCTTGTTTGTTTGCCCTATCTGGGTTGGCCCTGAGTAGAATCAAAACTCCACGAGGTTAGGGGCTTTTGCTTTTTTTCATTTGTTTGACCAGGATAGTGACTTGCTCTAGGAAAATATTTGTTATCTGGAAGAATAAATTAAAAAGCTGATTCATTTCTTACACAAGTCTCTTGAGTTGGGCAGAGTTGGGATTATTATTCTCATTTTAAATTTGAGGAACAGGTCCCAAAATGCCAAGTGGCTTGGCTCAGGGATTCATTTAACTTAGGAAAGACAGCAAGCACTTCAGCATTGTTAATTCTTGGCTATTTCATATGCATAGATTGAAACTTTGGTGATGGGTAGCAGGAAGTTACAAAAGAACAGTACTTTTGGCACAGAGTAAGTTAAATATTTCCAGACTTGCCCCCTAGAATTCAGCCATCCAACCATGATCTCCAACTGGCATGCTTTTGCTTATCAGAACACATTCTTCCTGAACATAATATGCCCTATTCTACTTTCTCTGAAATGAACTCAAGTCATCTCACACTCAATCTCTTCTAAAAAGCCTTTCCACGACGGCACTGCTCGCAACACCTACAAATGGGTTATCACCCATTTGGAACTGATGTCTCACACTGTTATGTATTTCTCTGAGGGTATATTCATGATTATATTTTATAAATAAGTGTTGAGCACCTACTATCTGCCAAGAGTTGTTTGGACAGTGGGTAAAAAGCACTAAATAAAAAAAATCCAATTTATGGGTTCAGAAATCAGAAGGGAAACAAATAAGCAAACAGATATATAGTTTTAATAAACAACCATATGTCATGATGATTATTAAAAAGGATAAAATATAAGCATAGCTCAGAGAAAAGGAATAATGTTGGAGTATTCACTTTAGTTCAGTTGGTCACGGAAAAGTTGATACTCAAGCTGAGACCTAAGGGATGAGCAGTCGGCCAGTATAAAAGGCTTCATTTTGAGTTTTCAGCTAAGTAATATATTCAAAATCACTTTTGTGCTGTAAAGCATAGTACAAATATTATGATCCAGGGATTTAAATGTTAGGGGAAAAAAAAGGAAAACAATATGTTTCTGAAGATGATGATGATCAGTATGAAATAAGGTAAGGTATAGCATTCACTTATTTACTGCTTAATTATTGACTGACTCAAGAAATATTTACTGAAAATCTATTAACCAGGCATGATCCTAGGCAATGTGTAGAAAAATAGTAAACAAAACAAAACAAAATTACTTGCCCTCAGGGCTTGAATAGTACTAACTTTCAGTGAGGAAAGATAGAAAAGAAAGAGTAAATAGATCTAGAATATACTTTTGGTACTAATAAATGTCATACGACATAAAGCATGTGGGTAAAGATGGATGCCAAGTGCTAATTCAGATGGAGTGGTCAGGAAAAGTACTAACTTCTGATGTTTGGGTGTGAGGTTGGTGGCAAAGAGAGGAATTAAGTATAACTTATCCTGGTGGAGTCTAGTGATATTAAATAAGATGGGGAAAGGGGAAGAATCAGATTTCCCCAGAGTGCTATCAATAATTCAATTTGGGACACATGGCTCCAATACTTATATTACCTTCAACTTCCAATATTTATGGAAGAACTGAAGTGGTCTGATCTTTGCCCAGGAATTTCCTAGCTCCAGCATTAACCAACTACAAAATCTTGAGCAATTAACCTTTTTAGATTCAATTTCCTTATTTATAATATGATGGCGGCGCGATAAGCCATTTCAGGTATTCCACATGAGGTGGGTATTCTAAAAATAAAGTAAGACATAAATCCCCTGGTTTATTTCAAGTATGTTTTCTTTAAGTCATCTCTGAAATCAATAATATCAGTGACCATTTGGAGAATAAACTTTAGCTTGCAGCGCATTAACAACAGTCATTGTAAGTTCTAGTTACTTCATGTCAGACTGTCTCTCAAATGCCACCCAGTTAAGGAAAATTCCATCAAAATCTAGAGTTTTAGGTTCTTGTGACCCAGTGAAACTTGGCTTTTTTTCCTTCTTTCTTTCTTTTTTTTATTCTTAAATTAATGTTTGCTTCCTGATTAAGCGTCATACTAAACATTGAACAACATAAAATTATTCTGGACTCTGAAAGGGGGTGGTGATATTACAAGAAATATAATCTTAAATTTCAAGTATGGTATCAGCTGTCTCCAGGTAATGACCCAGTTTAGTCAAGATATCTAGCAGTTTCCAGAAATGCCACAACCCAATCTTCCCTGTCTTAAAGCAAAGTTCTGTCCAGTTCATAGTTCCACCAACTAGAGACAGATTATTTTCTCCTCAAACTGTTTATCATTGGACATGTGCATTAATCAGATGAAAAATCACAACTTAGAAAATGATTTATTTATACTCTTCTCAGCCAAAGATACTGATTGGGCCATCAAGATTACGCCAAGTGCAAATACATCATGAGCTACTCTGTCAACAATATAGCAAGTTAGCTTGGCAGCAAGGTGCCAACGTGATTATGCAAATACCAGCCCTATTGGCTTATGAGTCAAACCCACCGCCAGGATGCCTGGGAGATACATTTCAATAAACAGAGACAGAATATATCTCAGTCCCACTGACATTAATAATTTATGATTAATCAGCTTATGAGAGCTCGCTAACAGCAGAAGGAAACTGAGAGGAAGATGGATTCTCTCTCTTTAGATTTAACCTTACTTTTCTCCCAGGCTAAACCTAATCATTTCATTTCTGAAGACCAGATAATTGAGTAGCCATTTACTTAAACTTCCTTAAAGGGCATCAATAATCCTCCCAGGGGTCCACCTTTGATCAGAAGAGGTTAAGTTAAATTGACTCCTGATATGCAGTTTAGGGAGCAAGCAGGAAGGATGCAGCCATCCAGAAGGGAGTTGGCCTCCTTCAGCAGAGAGAGCTCTGGCATTTGTGAAAGTGGATGAGGGGAGACTGGTGTGGTTCCACTACCTTGTACAGTCATCCAATTGATGGAGTAGGAATGGCAGTAGATAGTAGCAATGGCTGTGACAGTCCTTTGATTTGCAGAAATGATAAACTATGCATATTTTTTTATCTTCAAAGTCTTAACATTTTATTCTAAATCTTTCATGATTTCTTAAGTTATGAATTCTATTTTCATTTTCAAATATAGGAAAGAGTCTGCACAGTTGGAAATGTTTTTAATTTTTACTATGCTTTTTTATGACAGTGATAAAATAAAACTGCAGTGAAAATTTTTAAAAGAGAGAAAAATCATGATCCCAAACTTTTACTTTCTTATTCAAATCACAATTTTTATGTAGCATGTTTCTAATTATCTTTTATCTGAAATTATTTTCAGTGGGACTCACAAGCTCCCACCATGTTTACTTATAAGCTCTACCTATGAGCAAAATATTTACTCCCTTTGACCTCATTTTCCCCTTCTGTTGAATGGAGACTGCATGGGTTTTTATCAAAATAGTAGTCGACTACATTAGGTAAAACACATAAATCAATGCTTTTTATGTTGTTCATTTTAATGAATTTATTTTCAAAGTTAATTTTCTATCCATTTTAAAGAACTATGCATTTAATTAAATTTTATTCCAAACATTTTTAATGTTATAATGTAGCTCTCAGAGTCATATCTTCTAATGCTTCATGGCATTCAATCCAAGTGACTTAATTAATCAGTGTCCCACTCTGGGACTTTTATCAGTATTGAAATGTGTCTTCATTTGTCTATGGAAAGGGCAGAGCTTCCTAGTTTCACTGGTTTCAAAGAAATTGTTGAAGACAACTTAAATGAACATGAATCAGATTATTTAATTCCATTCCAGTACGATAATTAGAATCTTCATGATAAAGACATCTATATGAAATAAAATTTGGCTTGTGACACTTTCAACTAACATAAATGACTTTGATAAAAATAAATTTATTAGAAAAACCCAAGAACATCTCATAAAACTCAGCAGGAAGTATATCGCAACCACATTAAAGACTAGAATCAATAAATGATTCAGAGTGATTCTCTGCATCTTATTCTCTCTGAGACACATGGACTGTCACTATGTTCTTCATTCTCCTGCTTCTTTATAGGGTGGCTTTCTCTGCATCATTTATGGGCCAAAACTGACTGCCTCAGCCCACACTTAACATGATATCTTAGTTCAAGAGCCCAATAGAGATGCACTGGAACTATCTTTCTATCTCTAAGTGGAAAACATAGGTGGGCTAATGAAGCCACGGCAATAACAATAATTTTGGACCAGAAAAGTCCAGTCCAAAGATCCACTATCTCTACACAAGGGATCATAAGAGCAGCTTCTCTGAAAAGGGGTGAGATGGAAGCAAAACATATTTAATGCCTGATATATAATTGTGTATCTAATTGTTTTAGATGGTTCTTTTGAACACTGATATTTCAAGTTGCACATGAAGAAAACTACAAAGTGATGTGGACAGAATGCTTTGATTCTATTTTTGGGCAAAAAGCAATGTCCAAATATGAAATGCTGATTTATTTTATTTCTGTTAAAGAACAGATCAACCAGAACAACCAATTAGAGGAGAACTGAGTATCTGGAGGAAAGAACTCTTACTACTGATCTCTGTTGGAGTTCTAATATCAAGGTGAGAAGAAGGTGGATTAATATTCCAGGGTCAACTTTCTTAAACCTCACAGACCTGAAACAAAACTAGAAGAGTCTAAACTATTCTCATTAATGGTTTTGTGCAGTGGGTACAAGTCTCAGAGATTTTTCTTTTTTCTTTTGCTTAAATAAAACAATCATCCCAAACTGTCCAAATAATATTTTCTTACTTTAAAAAAAATTTAAAAAAACAAAAAAAAATCCAAATAATTAAAGTCAGAGAAACATGAATTCACAAAAAACACCTTTTTTGGTATGTTTCCCTTGTAAGCCCAGTTCCAAACAATTCATTCTTATTAATTACCAAGATGAATGGGACTCATTTTTTTTCTACTGTAAATAGGGGGTACTTTTGAAATATTATAAAATTGGAATTTAGTTGATTGTAAAAGAACATTTATTGGACTCACTCTCCCTCTTAGCAGCATTAAAACTCCAGGCTTGATTCTCATACCAAAATATACCTTTCCCTGCCTTCTTTGTGGTTAAGAGAGGGGATAACAAAGTGGTGAGTTCAGCTAATCACTTCAGCAAGAGCCAGATTAAATGCAGATGAATCAATTCAGACAACCTTTAATGTACCTCATCCAATTGTCCTCCACTTTGGCTTTGTTGGTTTCTCACACACTTTCATTTGAATGTGCTCCTTGATTTCCTGTTGCTCATCTGTCTAGTCCATCTGTCTTGGATGTGCACTGAAATCCTGATGCCTGAGTCTTACCCTGAACTTCTGATTTAATTGTTACAGGGTGGACCTGGGTATCAGAATTTTTAAAAACCCTCCAGGTGTCTCTAGCATGCAGCCCATATTAGGTAACAATGATTTAGACCATCTTCATTGATGCTTGTTTTGGCTTCATTGTTCTGGCTTTGACTCAAACAACCATGCCAGGATTTGAACTTCAGTGTTATTCATTTGTGATCTTATTTAGTATTCATTCAATCACATATTCATTCATTCATCAAATATGCATCAGAGTTGTATATAGGAGATGATAAGTACATAGTAAATGTTGTATATTCCTTCAGAGATCTTACAGGCTACTATCAGTGACAGACATTAAAAAGGACATAAATTATTGCTGAAATCATGATAATCTGCTCTTACTCCAGGTCCTTAACTTACCTATTCCTTGATCCTTGACGATAGAGTCGCCATCCTCACAATTTCTGAAGTTCTACCAAAAAAAAAAAAAAAAATAGCCTGTTTCTGTACCTAGTCAGGGCTTGTACAAATTCCATTTTCTTCAACATAGGACAGTTTCTTGGCCCACCTCTACAAACTGTGAAGTTCTTGTCCACGCTACTGCAATTGGTGTAGCTATCATAAACTTACAAGAGTCTCCAATAACTTCTCTTAGCTCCCACTGCCACCCCATGGAACACAGTCATATACTACTCTGCAACTGACCGTTAAGCCTGAATACCCAAATAGAATTCACTACAAAAAAAAAAAAAAATACACTTCATATTAATTGACTCATAATAAGCGAATCACCCATATGTTCTATGGATATGATGGGTATTTTATAAAGTCTCTCTCTTCAAAGCTCTGGAGGTGGAAAGACATGGCAAATGCATATTCATTCAAATTAAAAAATAAGTCTATTTATAAATGTCATGTATCTTAGTTAACTCAAGCTGTCAAAACAAAATACCATAAACTAGGTAGTTTAAACAACAAATATTTTACTTCTCACAGGTATGGAAGCTAGAAGTCCAAAACCAGGGTGCCAGCATGGTTGGGCTCTGGTGAACACACTCAGGTTTGCAGATGGCCATTTTCTCACTGGGTCCTCACATGGTGCAGAGAGAGAGAGGATTCTGGTCACTTCTTATAAAGACACTAACCCCAAAATGAAGACCCCACCTCATCTAAAGCTACTTATACCCAACATTTCTACCTCCAAATACTATCACATTGGAGCTTCAAGGTATGATTTTTGGGGGGACACAAACATTTAGTCTATAATGCCATGTCTGTAGAACAGTGATATAGGACTGGTATAACTACAAAAGTTCAGAAGTTGAAATCTGTGTGTATCAAAACATCAAGAAAGACATTATAGTGAGCCCAAGTCCTAAGAAAACACTTGAAGACCAAGTAGATTATTTCCCCCACACCTCTCTTTGCAAAACATGTTAAGATTTTCCTTCATATAAGATTTTTTGTTACCAATCTTATCTTATAAGTTTCTGAAGGCAGAATCTATATTTTGTTAATATGGCTAACACCTGGAAACACACGCAGTGGGAGATAGACAACAGTACGAGCAAAAGATTGCATGGAGCACTGGGTGTGGTACACAAACAATGAATCTTGGAACACTGGAAAAATAAATTTTTTTTAAAAAAGATGATTTCTGCTTTAGGGGGTTATAAGCAAGAGTGAAGAGATAAAAACAATATTAAGCAACATTTTAGGAATAGAATTTAAAAAGCCTAAGAATCAATTAAATATGAGCAATAAGAAATATAGAGACATTAGGGGAATATGAAATGCTCAAAAATGACACTTTGCCCATTTATAATGAATGGACATCAGAATTATAGCCACTTCATATAAACAATACAGCACAGCATTTTTTAGTGTCCTGAAGCTATAGTTTTAAAGGTACAGTGAGCAGATAACAAAATAATAATGTCAGTCAATCACCCATTCCTGAATTTCTTAGACGTCCTCAAAGATTGTCATTGGAGTCATTTACTTATGAGGCCTCCATGCAGGTGAAGATCCCAGTCTTCAGAAATCAAGCAGGCCAGTCTTGCCACACTGGATAGATTCAACATGAAATCGTTGAGGAAAATCTTAATGTTTTGCTTACATGTTTGTAGAAGAAAGTGGCTGTGGTACTAGGCAGACTGATAAAGTATTTTTGTCTTGTAAAGTCAGTCTTAATTTGACTAAATGTTTTATAACTGGTAAGGTTGTTGCCTAAAGACAAATCAGTCACAAAATATGAGGTCAACTGTACCATTTGATAAGAAGGATGACAGAATAACCCAACCAACTTCAGCTTTGTGGAAGCCATCCCACATCCCATGCTCAATATGGAAACATCTATATGCTGAATTCCTCAAAGAGGACAAATATTTTAGAACTACCCCAAACCACTTCTCCCAGGTCGTCCTTTCCCAGCATTCAGATATTCCCCAGAATTATCTGTATCTTTGTGTAAATCTGTGTCTATACATGTAAGTGACAATCCACTGGTGCAAGTAGCCCAAGATAACTTAACTACTTCTGAGTTTTAGAGAAATAGTGTTTACAGCCTCCCACTATAAAAAGCAACATCATTTGCAGAGGAAGATATGGTCCATCTGTTTATCTGCAGTGAAGATTACCTTTTTTTTAATCAGATTTTTTTTCAAAGATTAAGTTTTGGGGTGACTGGGTGGCTCAGCTGGTTAAGTATCTGACTCTTGATGTCTGCTTAGGTCATGATCTCGAGGTTGTGAGATTGAGCCCCCTATTGGGGTCCACGGTGGGCATGGAGCCTGCTTAAGATTCTCTCTCTCCCTCTCCCTCTGCTCCTCCCCACCTCTCTCCCTCTCAAAAATAAATAAAATAAATAATTAAATCTTTCATAAGATAGCTTTTTCAGGTTTGAGGTGTGACAATAACTCAGAAGTCTGCATGGAGAATGTGTCTCTGTTCTGTACTTTCTCTTTATGTCTATCTTCAGAACCAACCCAACAACACCACAAGAGTTGGTTGCAAAAGGGATGGGAGACTCTTTGCATCAATTGGCTCATTCTTCCTAAATATGAACAATTCTGCTGCTTTGACATTGTTAAAAATTAATGCTAAAGGCTTCATAATAGTTAAATTTCAAGATATTTTATTTTTAACCCCATAGCATTTTTCTAAGTGCTTTTAATAGCCTCTGCTATAATTAAATTTTGCCACATTGCCGTGCACAGTGACTCTGGAACTATCAGTTGTACAGCTAATTGATAAATCAAACCCTAATTGAGATAATGAAGCTGGTCTTGGACATCAGTGAGATGGCTGCCACCTAATTAGCATCTTAATATCTGTTTACTAGATGAGTGGACAGTAGACCCAGGCTAATGATAGTACAGTAAAGTTAATATGAGAGGAAATAAATGTGGATGAAATGGATCAGAGCATGGATACAGCTTCCTACTAATAAACCTCTGTAATGCTAGAGAGCTTAGAAAGAAACACACCATATCTCCTCCCCTTTCCACTCTTAACAAGGTAGAGTGTGAGAGGCCTAATCACAGAAAATGATCCATAAGTGCTGGTTGTCCCGAATTACGGGTTAGAGGCTGAAGGGAACTGCAACTCCTAAGTTTTATGTGTGGAGGTGGGGGTATATACTTTAAGTTCACCCAAGCGATCTAATACTACATTAATGCATAAACGTTACCACTTTGGGCTTTGCATATATGAAAGAAAAAAAGGCTGTTCTCACTGTCTTCATTGATGATTATAGTAATAATTACCATATAGTAATAATGATAGCAGCTAACTCTTAGTAAGCACCTTCTATGTGTCAAAAACTGAGCTAAGTGCTCATTCCTACTAAATTCTTACAACAAAGTTAGGCAGTACTGCTAATGTATAAGTCAGGTTTTACAGAGAGGTTAAATAACTCTGTGTCTAGGTGCAGAGAGCTAGAAAGGAGAAGAGTTTGCATTGAAACTACAGTCTTTAAGGTTAATACGATACATCCACCACAACACTATGCTGCCTCCATTCATTGAGATGGACCATGAGCAAAGCACTGATTTACCTAGTTTCTTACATGAAGGACAGTTAGTACAATTAATTAAACTGTCCCAACCTGATGCAGCTTGTATTTATCTCAATTTTATTTGAACCCAGGTCTGGCAAACCATAAAGCCACATTTGGGTGTAAAACACAATTTTTAAACAGACACGGTACAAATAATAAGAGATCAGTTCTATGGTAGTCATTTCTCACTGTGCCTTTCCAGGTACTTGAGCTCCAATAAAACTCAGAGCATCTGGAGATTTCAAAACATCTCTTCAGCTCCAGGATGATGACCCAGAGTATGGAGATCCAAGTCTTCTCTAATAATACATTTAATTCCTCTACTAAAAATACTGAAAATTTAAATTATATAATATACTTCTGAGTTAGATAAGACTTTGTGAGGCATCTTTGTTTTAGAAGATAGCATATCAGAAATAAGAAAGTTAAGTAGCTCTCCCTACCAAAAACAAAACCAAAAAAGCAATAAAAACAAAAACAAAAACACATACCCAGGAGAAGAGTTAGGGAGTAGAATCTGGGTTTCCTAATATGCCAACAGCATGTCACTAGGTCTAATCTAAATTAGAGAGCAACATAATTTTCCTTTTGAAGAATCAACTAAAAGCTGTGGTTCTAACTTCATAGAGGTCTTTAGTGACAACTGAAAAACTTTTACTTATTCTTGGCCAAATAGTTCATTCATTTACCCCAACAACTGTTGGAAATTTTTCCTCATTCCCCTGAGCCTTCTCTCCAATCAATGTTCTAGATAGTATTTCCAATCTTAAAATCCCTCAGACCCTTTTCATCTTGCCAAAATATATTTATATGACACTCACCCCTTCATTTACTTTCTGTCAGTTTCAGAGGATGAGCTGTTGCTCTTTTCACCATGAAATTAACAAATGTTATCTGACACTATCTCCTATCCTCCTTATAGGTCATTGTTCCATAAATTGTTTCTTCTTTCTCTCTTTCTTTTTTAAACCTAAAAGGAGTAGCTTATATAAGTTCCAAAATTTTTAATCCATCCACTCCTCAAACCACTGCATTATGTCCTCCACTTTCACTACTGTGTCATGACCATTCTCATCAAGCTCAGTAATGGTGTTCTGGTTTCCATAATCAATTGACCACTTTGAAGCCATTGTCCTTCTGAATCTCTCTGATGCATTTACAAGTCACTCATGGAAGCTCTCATTTCTGTCATTGTCAAGGAACCACTCTCTAAGGGTTACCTTTCATCTAGGACTGCCTCTTTGTAAGCATGTTTATTCTTCCTTCCCTCAGCTCTTAGCTCTCTCCGCTCTCACTCCACAGAACCTTCCTTCATAATGCTATATTCTTGCATTATCTCATTCTTTCAGCCAATCATTTTTTCAGCAAATACTTCTGGAGTTCTTGCTATGTACCTGGCAGTATTCCGGATTCTGGTTATAGAATGAAGAACTGAACAAAATCTCTGCCTGCCTTGTGCTAAGATTCTAGTCGGTACATACAGAAAATGCATAAAAAAAGAGTTAAAAATACTTTGTCAGGTGCTAATTATTTTTATATCAAAGAAAAAAGCAGAGCAGAGGGATCAAGACTGATAGAGTAAACCATTTGATATGGTGACATTTTGACAATAACATGAGAAAATGAAGACAAGTACAGATACTTTCTAAAGAAGAACATTTTAGATAAAAGGAACAGCAATTTAAAAAGGTCAAATTGGGGGATGCCTGGGTTTCTCAGTTGGTTAAGTGGCCAACCCTTGGTTTCAGCTCAGATCATGATCTTAGGGTCCTGGGATCGAGCCCCCCATTTTCAGGCTCTCTGCTCAGCAAGGCCTCTGCTTCCATCTCTCTCTCTTTACCCCTCTCCCCCCAACTTCTGCACTCTCTCTCTATGTCTCTCTCTCACTCTCACACACATACATACATTACTTAATTAATTAATCTTAAAAAATAATAAAAATTAAAAGCTCAAGTTGGAAATATGTCTGATATATCCTGGAAATAGCAAAGAGACCAGTGTGGCTGAGGTGGAGGGAGCAAGGAGGAGAATAGGATGAGCTGAGTTCAGAGATGTGGAAACAAAAAGATCATGTCAGCTTTGTAGAATGTAAGGGTTAGGACAGAAATTCTACCTGCTACAATAGGGACCAGATTTTAACAGTTGCTTGAGGAAAGAGTATTGTCCCTTTTTTGAAGTCTAAGTTTAAGCCCTTGAGAAACAATGTTGCTATCTCCATGATGCAGGGTTACCAGACCATTTGTTCTTATACTGTCTTGTATTCCTTAACACAGGGCTTTCAAAAATGCACCTAAGATGGCTATTTCCTTGTCCTACAGCACATCCCTACTGCAGCTGGTAGTAAGAGAGAAAGTAGAAGATGAAAGCAAATGTCTTTTATTTTTAAGGTGCTGTGAATAAGTTAAACACAACACTTAGAGTAGTTTTGTTTTCATTCAGACCCACTCGCATAAACAAAATTAAACCCAGGAGAGCTGAGAAATGTAACTTTAACTGCATGCTCACAACACCAGCTAAAAGTTCTCTTATTGTAGAAGGGGATGAACTATCCTTTTTCCAGTGAATTACCTTTGTTCCTTTGTGAAAGATTAGTTGACTGCATTTGAATGGGTCTACTTTGAGACTAAATTCTGTTCCATTGAGCCATGTGTAAATTCTTTCACTACTGTCACCCTGGTTTGATGGTCTTAACTTTATACGGAGAGGTTAAAGACCCAGAATAGCCAACAGATACTGAGGAACAAAGTTGAAATATTGGCACTACCTGACTTCAAGACTAACTATAAACTTTAAAATTTGTGTGTCAATATCAATAAAATTGCTTGCTGGGATTTTGTCTTGGATTGCATTCAATCTATCATACGGCTTTTTTTTTTTAATTGAAATATCATTGATATACAATGTTATAATAGTTTCAGGTGTATAACATATTGATTTAACAAGTCTATGCATTACTCAAGGCTTATCACAACAAGTGTAGTCATCATACAATATTATTACAATGTTATTGACTATATTCCTTGTGCTGTACTTTACAGCTCCATGACTTATTCATTTTATAACTGGAAGTTTGTACCTTTTCATCGCCTTTATTAATTTCACTTGCCCCCCACTCACCTCTTGTCTGGCTTTTTATCTCTTAAATAGCTCTTCATCTGATTTCTCTCAATATTTACTACTGCTACTATTGCTGTCCTAATTCAGACCTTCATTAAGTCTTTCTTGGAATAACAAAAGTTTCTTAACAAATCTGTCTTTAACCTGTCATCTTCAAATACATTCTTCATAAAAGGTTCTAGTTAAAATAAACTTGAGTCCCTTTAAATCCTTGTTTTGACTTCCCACATGTGGGCTAAAGTCTATAGACCGTAACATGTCCTACAGCGCCCCCTACAGGTTAGTATCTCTCTCTAGATTAACATTTCACTCTAGGTGAAACTTCTGAAGTTCTCCACAATCTGTGTTGTCACTCTTATGTGTGTTATTACTGCTCCCTTTTATGAAATGCCCTTATCTTCTCTCTTAGCTTAGGGAAATTCAATTTTAACTTCCTCCAGGATTATTTTCTCTGAACACATGAACACTTCATAAAGTCTCTACTGTCTTAATTGTCTGCACATGTTTGTTTCCCTGCATCTAACCAACACATAATTTTTTGCTTATACGTCTATCTGCTTCTTGAGAACAAAGTTTGGTTCTTATTCAACTTTGTTTCTGGTATACTCAACAGTGACTGACACATTTGGAATACTCCATATATGTTTATTAAGTGAATAATGGAACAAATAAGCGAGTAAAAGGTATGATCTATGATCTCTCAGATTCAAGTGCCAGCAGAATTTCTGCTACATATTATTTTCTCACTTAAAATAGTTGCTTTTCAAAGAGACCAATTCAAATGATAAAAGTCATTTGCTCTGTAAACAGCTGTTCACCTATTTGTAGTTCTCGAATTTCCTGTCAATCATCTTTCTTTTTTCTGTTAACCATGAGAATTTGTTTCTCCCCTTATGCCAATTGTTTTCTGTCATACATCTGCATTCCCTCTCTACTCAACAGTTTCCAAAATACATTTGACCTCTATGAGTACATTCCCCGATACACCATCAGACATTTTAGTTAACAAGTTACATATTTATTTTTAACTTTGATTTGACTCCTATCTGTAAAACCCCACTGCACTCTTTCTTCTGACTTTTATCTTGCCTCTCTGATTAGGTTATGCAAAGGTAAAATTTGTTTCACAGTAGTAAATAAAATGACTTACGGTAGATACAAAACACCCATTATTTCACACTCAAACAAATGAAGTTTCTCTTCCTTTTTGACTGTGGGCTCATTTGGGAATTTAGTTGAAGGGGTTTACCCATATGAAATTAAGAATACACTGGAAAGGGACTAAAATAAATGGTGAAATAGTTTATTTCAGCATTTCTAAAACTTCTCACCTAAAACTATTCCTGTGAGATGCCTATTTCTATTCTGAGTCAGTTGTATGAAGGAGGATTTAAACCTCAACATATTTCTCCTTGCTCTTATTTTCAGAACAAAGTTGTATTTTATATCAATAATTTAATTGAGAAAGATAGAAATATAAACATCAATCTTACCACAATATTTACCTTACTGAGATGAAAAAGAAATGCCATAGCTTTTTGTTTCTTAACAAAATATCACAGAAACCTTATAGAAAAAATTTGCTAACCTTTGTTTGAATTTCAGAATTATGAAGATGGCAGGATCATCTGACTTATTATCAATGTATATTTCTCGTTCCTAGACCCAAAATGCTTAATCAGAAAGACCACATCCTAAGAAATAGTGACTATAGTCTCTAGTACACTGAAGTCATTAAGAGCTACAGATCTGAATCATACTTGAAGCTCCTGTCAGAAATGAGCCAGAGAGAAAACCCCAAGATGGTTTTCTGTATCCAGGGACATTATGACAGATATACAGGTATAGATGCAATTATAGGTATTGTCATGCATATATTACTAATATAGTACTACTATATACATAAAATATAACATAGTATTATTATATTAATAAGAATTTGTGAATGTTCAGGTTGATCATTTTGGTATATATACACCTTTCCTTATGTATGTGTACATATGTATACATACATATATTTATAAATTTATGATTAAATTGCTCTAATGTTAAATTAAGTTTTGCTTATCTTCATAGTTTAAAGTGCTCATAAAGGAGCACTTTTAACACCATAATTGACTTAGAAACCAATTAGTTTCTGTGTCATTCAATATGATGTTTTCTTATTTTTTTTTCCAAAGAGAAACGATGTTCTAGTTGGAGTTTTGAAATATGAAAATGTGCATAGTCATCAAATATAGACATATCATTATTGCATTTCATGGGAAAAATAGTTGAGGGAAAATATTTTAGACATATAACAATTTAAAATCAATAAAATGGTTTTCTACACAGAAGATTTCCAAAAGGGAATGTTCTCAAAAATTCTCCAAAATATTGCATAAAAAGTTGATTTATATAACACAGTAATAAAATACTTCAAAATATCTGTTCATAACCTTAAGTGTTTGGGTTTTTTTTGAAAATGAATTAGTTGGGGTGCCTGGGTGGCTCAGTGGGTTAAAGCCTCTGCCTTCGGCTCAGGTCACGATCTCAGGGTCCTGGGATCGAGCCCCGCATCGGGCTCTCTGCTCAGCAGGGAGCCTGCTTCCCCCTCTCTCTCTGCCCGCCTCTCTGCCTATGTGTGATCTCTCACTCTCTGTGAAATAAAATCTTTAAAAAAAAAAAAAGAAAATGAATTAATTAATAACACTCCTGGGAAAGAACTATAGATCTTTCAGGTGTGAGGATAGATGATATTCAGAAGAAATTTATATTCTTACATCCCAGAGGAGCTAAATCTCTTATAAAAGAATATGTTTTATATTTAGCCTTACTCAATATATTCAAATTAATTTGTTTATTCATAAGCAATGAACTGGCCTGTAATGGCAAGCAAGTGGATTGTTTCTTTCTAACACTTGGATCGAAAGAATTACTTTGTCACTGGTTATAATTGATATATGTTATTTTATGACTTGAAGGTACATGATATATAAGAAACATGTTGCTAAGCCATGGCTTCTTAATGATTTGAAAACTAGAGAATTAGAATTTCTTTTTTTCTCATTTTAAGAGTACATGCAAATGAAATGGAGAGAAAACACTGACAGATGAGAAAAGTCATCCAGAGGCACTTCTGGTGACAGATTAGTTTAAACCTCTGACTGATAACCCGGTTAAGAAGGAATTGACCTTAAAAAAGAACTAGGATAGGGACTTGGAGGAGATGGTAGAGCAGGAAGGGAGAACTTTCTCTTTACCTACACAACAATTTTACTAGTACAATCTGCCTCATCTACTTTTTCAGGATTCTGTTAATGACTCTGGATTTTACAGTATGTTTAAGCTGAATATTTGTAATCTAGTTCTATTATGTAAAACAGATGAATCTAACTAAAAGGAGAGTATTACCATGTGTTGGGGAAGAGAAGGAGGGTGTTTCAAATCCATTCTGAAAAATTACATGCTATGTAATGCTTGGATGGAAATTTCTAACATATAAAAGTATTATAATTTTCCCTTAGAAAGTGATAGAGAGAATACATATATAATGGGTCTGACACTCCCTCAGAAAGCTGTGGGTAGCTCAAGGGAGTTTGATGGGTATTAACAGTTATACTATGATCTACGCAGTGCTTTAAGGTTTATATAGCTATTGATGTTAAATCTCATTTGATTCTCATGAAAGAGTTAGTAAGTAGATAATATGCTCTTAATTTTACCAATGAGAAACATGAGGTTCAGAAAGCATAAACAACTTGTTAAAACTCACAAAAAGAGTCAGGATAGAACTGAGACTAAAATCCAGGCCTTGGGATCCTAAATCCTGAGCCCAGAGCACCAGAGGCTGAGCGGTCCCAGCCATGAGCAATCAGCAGTGTGACGTAGCCGTGTGCCTCGGTCTCCTCACCAACTAAACAAGGGTTCTCCTAGCACCTATTTCATACGGTTGTCATGAGGACTGAGTGACGTCACATCTTACTGCAGTGGGCGGCATTTAAGAAGCAAGCCTAAAAATGTTAGATATGATCTTACTAGTACCCTTATGTTTCACTTTCCAGTATCATCTAAGAAGCACCAAGTGAGGTAAAGTAGAAATGATCTGAAGTTTCTAATACACCAGATATTCTCAGTGTCAAAGCAACATCTTTGTAGTAGGTTGTGGCCAAATCCTGTGGGCTTGCTGGACAATTTATATACTGATGGACCCAAGTTTAAGGCAGTATGCCCTAGTGTCTAAACCCAGGCAGCAAATGGTTTCTTCCCTGGTAGTTTTCATCCTAGATTTTTTGTCCTAATATAGAAATCTCAAGTCTGCCTTAACTTTCCTCTTTGTTCTTAAGGATCCTACTTGTCCATATGTTTAGCTCACATGAACAATTTTGTGTGAAATAATGCCAAACTTGGAACCACATTTTTTTAAGATTTTATTTATTTAACAGAGAGAGACACAGCGAGAGAGGGGACACAAATAGGGGGAGTGGCAGAAGGAGAAGCAGGCTTCCCGTCAAGCAGGGAGCCTGATGCAAGGCTCGATTCCAGGACTCTGGGGTCATGATCTGAGCCAAAGGCAGA
Source organism: Procyon lotor (assembly GCA_028646535.1). Lineage (NCBI taxonomy): Eukaryota > Metazoa > Chordata > Mammalia > Carnivora > Procyonidae > Procyon > Procyon lotor. Next base: position 17,259,710 of record CM053613.1, read on the forward strand.
CACTTAATGACTGAGCCACCCATGTGCCCCTGGAACCACATTTCTTATTAAACAAAGAGGACAATATAGTTGAGTACTTTCATGAGCCAAGGACCACATAAGGTACCCATTCTAAAAAGGTGAACGTGAAGGCTTCCATTTCTTAGAAAATCTGATAGAATAAATGAAGGCAGACAAAGAACAAGTATGTTCTCTGCAATCCCATGAATGCTATAATGAAGAATGTGTGCAAATGCTACTGATTTCAGAGGAAGTGACCAGCAGTCTGGGGGAGGTGGGGCAAGTGTTAGGTTACAGGAATCACAGACTGGAAACTCCCGGCTAAGTCTAGTCACAAACCAGATGAAACATGAATAACTCAAATAGGCATAAGCAATCTGTTTAGCATAAGCTCTCCATGTAAGTTTCTGCAAATTTGACTCTTGACTTTAAGCAAAATAGGATAACAAATGTGCATATGCCTAACTGTCCTTATCATGAAGCAGACAAGCAGTAATATATTGCTTAAATATATGATATAAAGTTCCTAAGAGTTACTGAAAGGCAAAGATAATTGTTCAGTGGGAGATATATATGAAAGCATAAATGCAAATCTGCCATTTGAAGTTAGAAATGATTTCTTAATGAACAAGAGATCACTAAATATAATACATGCCTTAATATTTCTTGCGGATAAGCAATGTGAAGAGGATAGACATGAAATATTTTCCCCTAAATAGTTCAGAGCACTGGAAATTTTATCAGGGTCACCTCTACAGTATGCAGGACCCTGGACAAAAGAATTTTTCAGGGCCCAATTGCTCTATAAACATTTTGATTAAAAAAGTTATTCCAAAATACACTGGCCCATATGAGGTTTAGTAATCTATCAATGGAGGTTTAGAAAAATGGGTAAAGAAAAGGTGCTAATGTAACTGTTTACTGCCTTAACAGGTGCATTGGAAGATTCTTCATAGATTCCGAGCACTATCTCTCACTGTTCAGGGCCAGGAAGTATCTCTTTGTCTTTTTTATTAGTATATGCACTATTTCTAGCTCATAATCAATCCACGACCATAGGAAAAAAGGCAGAAATGCTTCCATTTCACACAATGCCTTGTTTTTTTAGCACTTCTTTCTATTGAAACAACAGAGATCTTTTACCTCTGCAGTTGCCTAAGTACGCATTTATTTAATGCTGAAACTCATGACAGGGCATCATATGTCCAGGAATGTGAGTGTCTATTAACTCTCTCAAAGTTTCTAACTGCCCTTTGTTGAGAATGCTCATAAGTGCATATGTCACCCAGAGTATGCAAGAGAATGGGAATGAAAAATCATTTTCTAGTCATGTTAAATGTGCTGTTTGGAATTTTATCATATATATCTAAAAGAACACACCTTCCAACAATGCCCCTTCTTTAGGCCATAATCATTCTACAGCATGATTTCTTTTAATATTGATGACGCAGTCACCTTCTACACATGTACATGAGCAGAAAGAACAGTTCCATATGCCCATATTCTGTGCCTACCCTTTCTGGCTGGTTTTAAGACTAATGTAAGAGAAAACACCATCACACAGATCTAACATGAGAAAATATATAGGACTCAGAAGACCTTTGGTGTAATGATCAGGGTTTACCTTCAGTGCAGCTAAGTGTCACAACCTCGTAGGAATTTGACATATGACCCCTATCAAGGCTTTGGAGTGACTGCCCTGCATACCAACAGTAAGAGACATACAGTGTGCAGGATATCTACCTTTGGACTATGTTTGGCTTTTGTAAACTAGAGACAACACTGTGATCAGAACACAAACAGATGAGAGCTAACACACCAGCTCATGCATGCATCTCAAGTCAGGACCATCATAGTCCAGAACCCTGAACTCATCCCAGCTGCCATAGGAGTGAACATCACCCCACATCAGCAGATCAGCACCACTGTGGAGGGCCAACCTCATGTGATCTCATGAAAGCAGCACTGTGCTGATTCATTAGGCCATTCTTGATCCTCGTCCATCCATGAGGTCCCGAGACAACAATCACAGACACAAGTCCTGTATTTCCTCAACACATTTAGTCAATGTGACTTATGGCAAGGGATTTAAAGGGTCAAAAAGCACCCTGAAGGGGGGAACAGGCGCTATGGTCCAAAGGGGTCTTGTCTCTTCCCAGACTATACTGTTGGCCCCAGTGAATCCCAGGCACCAGAAGGGGCTTAAATACTTGGAGGGAGGCACTCTGAAGAGCACATAGGGGCCCGGATAGAAGTACGTCTTGTCCTGAACTAAAAGTGCTACTAAATCTTATCTTTTTCCTCAAATATGCACCTCCTCTATTTTACCTCCTCTATTTTATCATATTAATAGATATTATAGAGAAGGTAGCATCTTTGAAAAAATAAAGATTAAAAGCATTGGATTAAACAAAGTTAAGAATGCTTCTTTAAGGGTAGGATTTTGCATGCCTGTTACATTAAGTGTGCTTTGGACTTCTCCAGAAAATGCATATTCTATCCTCAGGAAGGTACATTCCACATGGTATATTACTCAACAAATGTGTTCAGATAAATTTTAAAAATGAGCCACTGTGGGAAGGAAAAAGCATTCAGAGTATTGGTATGGTGGGGATCATGTGTGCTGGTCAATCCTGGTTCCAATCTTACTTGGCATATGCCAATGAGCAAGTTGCTAAATTTCTCTGTGTTTTAAAAAATGAGAATAATAATCCAACTGCCATGAGGACTGTTATAAGAATTATGGATAATATTTAAAACAATTAGCTCAACGCCTGGTCCACAGAAGAGTCAATATATTTTCCTGACATCATCCCCTTCGTAAGAATGCTGTGAAGGTTAAGTGAGATTTGTAAAGCACTTTCAACAGAGGCTGGCACATATAAAGTGCTCAAAGATGTTAGCTATTGTTACCTCCTCTTCTTCTACACCTCTATTAAATGAATCCTATAAGTTCAGCTTGAACATCTCTATTCATAAGAAATTCCACTCCCATCTCTATTCATAAGAAATTCCTAACACTTCCTGTGTTAGTTTTTGAAATCTAGCCTTTTTCTTGTTTTTCTCTGTCCTTATTCTTAAACTTGAAAGCAACCAATATTCAGTAGGTGAATGAATAAATTGTGGTACAGCAAGACAATGAAATAGCACTCATTTCTAAAAAGAAATGGGCTAATAAGCCCATCTCTACCTATACATGGTAGAATCTTAAATGCATATTGCTAAGTAAAGGAAGCCAATTTAAAAAGGCTACATATTGTCTTATTCCAGATATATGACATTCTACAAAAGGCAAAACTATGAAAACATTAAAAAGATTAAGAGATAGAGAGTAGGGAGGATGAACAGGCAAAGCATGGAGGATTTTTAGGACAGGGAAATTCTTGTATATGATACTATTAATGGTGTACATGTTGTTATACATCTGTCCATACCCACAGAATGTACAACACCAAAAGTGAACCTTAATATAAACTATAGATTTGGGGTGATTATGATGTGTCAATATAGTTTCATTGATTGTAACAAAAGTACTACTCTGGTGAGTGATGTTGATAGGGAGGTTTTGCATGTTTGGGGGCGGGAAGTAAATGGGATCTCTCTGTATTTTGTGTTTAATTTTGCTGTGAAGCTAAAATGCTCTAAACGGGGGTGCATAGGTGGCTCAGTGGGTTAAAGCCTCTGCTTCAGCTCAGGTCATGATCTCAGAGTCCTGGGATCGAGCCCCGCATCGGGCTTTCTGCTCAGCAGGGAGCCTGCTTCCCCCCTTCTCTGCCTGCCTCTCTGCCTGCTTGTGATCTCTCTCTCTCTCTGTCAAGTGAATAAATAAAATATTTTTAAAAAATAAATAAAATAAAATGCTCTAAGCGGTAAAATCTACTTAAAATAAAAAAAAAAAAAACAGTTAAGCATACATTGTGTAAGATGTGGACATCAAGGAATATTGGGTTACAGATGTACTAGAATTCTTTGTGCCATCTTTGTAACTCTTCTTTAAGCCTAAAACTATTTCAAAATAAAAAGTTAAAAAAGTATGATCCAGACATTCTACCCCTCGTTTTATGCACATGAAACAAATCTATATATTCATGTAGACTAGTATACAAATACTCCTGGCAGGTTTATTGTTAATAGCCAACAACTAGATATAACCCAAATGATCATCATAGAGGAGTAGATAGACAAGTTCTAGTCTATCCATTCAATATAGTATTATTCTACAATAGTACAGCATAAAGTACTGATACACAGAGAAACATGGATTAACCTCAAAACAATACTGAGTACATGGAACCAAAGAATAAGAGTCTACAGTATATAATTCTATTTATGTAAATTTCTAGTAAATACAATCTATAGTAACACAAAGCCTTTGGTTGGGTACAAAAAGCCTGGAAGGAAATGTGGGAAGGAAAGAACACAAAAGGTTAGAAGAAAACATTTGCAGATGCTTGATATGTTCATTATGTTGATTTGGTAACGGTTTCAAAAATACCCACATGGAAGGGCAGAGGCAGTAGGGCAAGATGGCAGCAGCCATTCCACAGCGGGCCTGGACCGTGGAGCAGCAAGCGGCTGCCCAACAAGGACATCATCAAGTTTCTACAGGACCATGGTCCAGATTCGTTTCTTGCAGAACAGAAGTTATCAGGAAACATTAAAAATGTGGCCAAGACAGCTAACAAGGACCATTTGGTTACAGCCTACAACCATCTTCTTGAACGGAAGCGTTTCAAGGGTACTGAAAGTAAAGTGTCTGAGCAGGTGAAGTGTCTGAGCAGGTGAAAAATGTGAAGCTTAATGAAGATAAAACCAAAGAAACCAAGTCTAAAGAGACTCTGGATGAGGGTCCAGCAAAATATATAAACTCCGTTCTTAAAAAAGGAGATAAAACCACCTTTCCCAGAAGGGGAGATGTTGTTCACTGCTGGTATACAGGAACACTATAGGATGGGACTATTTTTGATACTAATATTCAGACGAGTTCAAAGAAGAAGAAAAATGCCAAGCCTTTAAGTTTTAAGGTTGGAGTAGGCAACCTTATCAGAGGATGGGATGAAGCACTCTTAAGTATAAGTGAAGAAGAACAGGCTCGACTAGAGATTGAACCAGAATGGGCTTGTGGAAAGAAAGCACAGCCTGATGCCAAAATTCCACTCAAGGTAAAACTCATTTTCGAAGTAGAATTAATGGACGTTGACTGAAATAGCAATGCTTCAGATGTAACGACATCAGCAACAATAAAACATGGCCTTGAAGAAACTTATGTAAATAATTAGAGCTGGTTACTATTGTAAGGGAAGAGTCAACTGGAAAATTCAAGAACTCAGATATTGTTTACCCAATCCCCAACTTTTAATATACATAATCCATTATAATTCCCTAAAATCTGCAATATTTTACTACAGCTATGTAAAATATTGGTTAAGGAGAAATGACTTTCCTTTTACCTCATGTTGTAAACTAAAAGGCTCAATAAAAACATATTCTGTGTCTTGCAATAAAAAAATACACACATGCATGCATATATCTGATAGGTTATCTATGTTTATATATTTTATGTTTACTTATATATTTGTATTATTTTAATGTTTATTAAATTTGAATATATGAATATATGCTTATTATATTTATATTAATCTTTATAGTACATATTTTATATATTATATATGATGAGTTATATATTTATGTATTTATATGCTTATAAGTTATATATAAATATATATTTGATAATTTGCTGTTTTGATATGTATATATATATATAAAATTTATCAAACTACATTTTACATACATGCAATTTATAATATATCAATTATAGTTCAATTAAGCTTTTAAAAATAGAGAAAATGTTCATTGAATTGCCATTTTGAAAGAGCACACTTATAAATTTTGCATGTTTCAAATTTAGTAAAATCTTTATTTTGTGTATCTTGTGATGAGAATGGAAAGGGTATTACTCAGATGAATCAGCCATTATATTTTAAGTATAGTTTCTGAGTAGAGAAAGGTTTCTTTAGTTTCTCCAAATGATTTGGGGCTGGGCTTAAAGGTTTAGATGTTTTCACAATTTACACAACTTAATAAATTACTTTCAACTCCACTATTTTTTTACAAGATCTTCCTAAGAATCATCAGGGCATAAAATTTATAGATGTTTTGACTCTCATCAACCACCAGCCATGCATAGACTTAATTAGCATTTTAGAGAAGTGTTAAAAAGGGTCCAGTAAGTATTTCAAGTATAATTTTGTCCTAAGAAATTGACATTTGCATATTTTTAATCCTAGGAGAAGTGAATTTCTACTATAAGCTGAACTTCCCTAGGTTTTTGCATAATTGGCTATTACCCCAAATTAAAGCATTAGGTACAGTGGTTTTGCAAAGGTATTTTTGTGGTTATGCAAAATGCAAATAGTAACAGTAGCCATGTAAATTCGTGTGTGTGTCTGTGTTTAGGTAATCTTTTGTCCTAATTTCTTCACAATAAATTTAAAATGAGAAAGGTACACAGGAAAAGTCCCTCAGAATTTGATTTTACCATGTAAAAAAGATCTACTAATTATTAAATAAGTTAACATTTGTAAAGCACTTAGGAAATTGCCTGGCACAGAAAACATTGTATGTAAATGTCTTTAAAAAAAGAAAACAAGGAAAGAAAAAAAAAGAAATACTTAAAGCATGATTGGTTAATCATGTTTCCCATATTTCATAAAAAATATTTAATTTGGGTCCTCTACGTGTTAACAATTCTTAATGCTCTGTGCTTTAGGTATGTAACTGGATTATCGGGTTTTCAGGTCCAAACTAAAATGAAGCAAAATGAGAAAAACAATTTTATTCTCTTCACCACTGGTTTCCTCACTTCACATCAGCCTCTACTCGCCTCCTACTCACTAGCCAACCTCAGCTTTGCTTCTTCACAAAGGGGAGGTATTATGGAGGATGCAAAAAAAGAGGCTGTAGATATGGTTAATCTGGTAATGGCACCTGTTGGTTTTGAAAACTGCCTCCATGCAAGCCTTCTCTGCCTCCCCCAGCCACCATTCATACTCACACACTGAGTAAAGTTCTCTTACACCTGCAATCCCAACATAGGGATTGTTAGGGTATATATATATATAGGACTCTCTCATTATACTCTTTTTGGGTGTTGGAGGATATGATCTCTGATAGAAGAAAAATTATTCCCAACTCAAATTGTGTCTGGGAGAGATTTAATTCTCTACTTCCTTTTGCAATAAATTATAACTTGTGGTAAAATGCTTCAACAGTTTTCTGATGAACTTTATTTGAATTAAGGCTTATTCTGGGAAACTAGTTACTCCTCTGCCCCATGAATGGCAATGAATATCAACTGATTGTCATTCAAGTGTGGTGACTTTAACCAGACAATGTTTTCTTTTGTTTTAAGCAGTTCCTGTCTTACAATTCTCTTTTTCTCATTAAATGATTCCACTAAGACCGAATCTTCGAAATTGTCTAGCAGAGCCCTTTCCCATTGATTTAACATTGTTTGAAATGGGTTAAAACTAAATTATCTGAAATGTCTGTTCAGCATAACATAAGACTCCTCCATTACATGTTGTTCCTGGCTCTACATCTCATGCAGATTTATTCAGTTGCGGTTCCCCAGGCAGAACTCTTGTTGAGAGTTCCTTCATGAAGATGTATCTTTGGTCACTTTTGTGGAGTCCACTCCAGGCAAAAAAAAACAAAAAACAAAAAACACGTTTATAATGTCTCAGGACAGTGAATGTGCCGTCCTGTCTGAACAAGCCCTTCACCTTTGGACTTTTCCAAGCAAAAGACAAAATTTTCTTTTACTTCCCTCTACACTCTAGATAACACATGAAGAACTTTCTAAATAGGTATCTTGAAGGTCCATTCCTTGGCTTAAGATGGAATGCATGTTTCCATCCTAACAGAGAAGGGAAAACTTGACAATCACTCAATAACTCTCTCCCAAGAAATCCTCCAGATGAGTCTTCCTCATAATCAGTCTTACCTCCTTCCCACCACCATCTTCAACTTCAGTCTGGGTGAAAAGTCAGAGGTATGGCAAGCCAACAGTCACCCTAATGGCCAGGCCTCATCAGTAGTCAACCATGTCTACTATAAAATAAGGCATATTGATATTTAACTGTATTTAATTTGGGGACTTCAGTCTCAACCTGTTATGTCCGGATCGAGACCCTCCCAAAAAGAACCCACAAAAGGCAGGCTGGATGCAAGAGCAAGAGGGTTTATTTCCAGCTAGCTGGGGCTCCCACCTGCACACACGACATAGCACAGTGCTAAGGCGAGAAGCCCCGCCTCTCTCCTTCGAAGCATCTTTATGCATTCGAGTAAACAAGCACTTATGTCACTACCCACGTAGGTGAGTTCCTTATTCTTTATA
>CM053613.1:17268607-17330548 GCA_028646535.1 Procyon lotor
GGCAATTACCTAAATCTATGCATTTCATTGGTGCATTTGAACAACTCAGGGGCTAGGCATCACACAGGGAAGATAAATTCCAGGAATAGTTTCACGCCCATACCCTTAGGCCTATCTTTTTCTGGCACGCCCCTACCTTGTACCCTTAGGCCTGTCTTGGAGGAACTTAAAACTGAACTCCACAAACCAAGATATCAAAATGTCTCTTTATGGCACTTAATTAATATATAAATAATACAATGTCATCAGTTTTATACAAGGATGCTTCTCACAGACATTTCAGAAACAAACTCAACAGATTCCTTGATAATCAACTCCAGTGGGTTCCTACAAATGCAATATAAGTCATTGATAAAGACCGCTCATCAAAGAACAAAAAATCTTACTATTCATCATTGAAAAGCAAAAGAATGAAACCTTGTTATTTATATATGAAATACTGAGATGAAACCATGGCTTTATTATAGAAAGATGAACAATTCTGGCCATATTTTACAAAGAGTCCAAAAGACAAATGTTTAGAACTGAAGACTCATCTTTTTTGTGTGTCTCATAAGAAATTGAATATCATCGAATCTGTATTGAATCCCCCAGAGTTCATTCTTTCTGAGGGTTTTTGTTTTTGTTTTTTTCTTGTCATTGTTGTTGTTGTTTCTATAACTAGCCCTGGCACTTTTTCATGAGAAATAGCTAACAAATAAAGGAGGTATGCATCTCTTATTTTTGAGAGTGTTTTGGTTGTCCTAATAAACAACTCCAAAATGTCCTGGAAATCAAAATATTTTCACATTCAAACTACAGCTGTTACCTAAAAGTTTTACTAAAATCTTTCTTAGATCACCTGATTCTTCATTTGCTAATATATACTCCCTACATTAGTAATTCCCTCGTACATCGAGTGGTACGTGCAGATCATGCCTTTTGTTTGCTGCCTTGTCTTAACAGTCAGCATAATTATTGTATTAGTCATGAGCATAGACTTTTCTTGACTATTTTCTGAGAGATTTCATGTTATTTTATTTCATTTTAAAATATTTTACAGTGCTTCACACCCCAGCATGTAGTAACAGTCTGCAAGTTTTAAGGCATTTTTATATTCTTACAAAGAAATGAGAAGATGCTTCAGCTTGGCATTTATCTTTCCATACTTTTCTCCCATGTACTTATTTGATTATTGAAATCCTTATTTATTCTAATTTAGGCTTTACCATGGTATTTTAGGAAAACTACCTCATTAGTATTGCCTTGAGTAGCAAATAAATGAAAGCATGAAATCATATTTGCACACTTGAAATGAAGTTTGTGGGACATGCAAGTTCTAAATTCTGTTGAACACATTTTAGTGCTAGTGGCATTAGTTCTATATTATACAACTTTCTTATCAAAGTTGTAACTCATTGGAGGAAGTTAAAAGCATCTGTTTTTCCGGCTATGTTATATAAGCTTCAGATTAATCTCCCGAAGACATCCAAAAGGGCTGGCAGCACTTATATCAGACTTAACAAAGGTTCATATATTTAAAAAAAACACAAAGTAAAAAACAGGTTCTTTGCTCAAGGTTTTTGGTCAGGTATATCAGGGTTCAAATTCTGATAAATTCTTTCCCACACTTTTTCCTAACTTACTTGCTGTGTGATTTGAGAAATCTTTCACTGACTTAAAATTTCTGAGCCAAATTTTCTGTATTTACAGTGGGATTAAAAATACTTGTGTACATTGAAGTGCTACATAGAAGATCATAGAAAACAAAATAGCTAAAGTCTATTATGATTTCTAGAACAGTATTTCTCAAACTTCAAACTTAAATATGCATTCAAATCATGTGGGAACTTTGGTAAAATGTAGGTTCTGATTCAGTAGGTTGAAGGTGGGATCCAAGATTGTGCATTCCTGAAAAGCTCCCTGGCCGTCCTCAGATTACCTTTTGAGGGGCCAGGTTCTAGAAGGTTCCCATGAAGTAGTACCCATTCTACTTTTATAATAATTACTTTCTAGACAGACCAAAATATCTTCATTTTACACAGAACATAAATTCCTCCATTTTTATACTCGTTGTCCATTACTCTCAGTAGTGTATTTTAGCTATCACAAACAAGTTGACCTATGTCAAGAATTAAGACTGAGTAGAAATACAAATGTCAGGAAGCATTTTTGCTACCTGTGACTCAAGTTCTAAACAAAAAAGAAACTATTTTTTAAGAGCTTCGGTAAAAATAGAGTTTACAAAAGTATGAGGCACAAACACAGATCTGAATCTGTACTAATGTCATCAATTGCTAGAAGGTTTTATAGACCTTAGGAAATTCTACAGAGGCAAAGACGGATTGACATTGTTTTTGTTGTTCAGGCTTTTTGTTTGTTTTAAGATATTCTCTGCACAAAACAGTGCTATAAACAATGGGAAAATTGACAGAACATCAAATCCCTTGTAGAGGAAAAGTCATAAGCTACAGGCAGGGAAATGCTGAGAGACAGATGAAGTGACTTTAGGTAATCAGAGTAAAAATTGCTGCCTGATGGAATCCAAGCAGCAAGAACCTCATTTTGTAAAATACTTGATGACTTTTTATGGCGTTATAGCATTTGGGCTTTATGTCGTTTACGATATTCACCCAGTGACGGGCTGACCCTCTTCTCCTCCAAGAAGTTATCAGTTCTCTGCAGAAAAGTAATTCTGTGACTGTCTCGCTAGAGATGAACTCATGAATCAGTGATGTGGGCAGAGGTGGCATCCCAGAGAGCATTCTGAAAAAATCCATAAATTCTTTAAGAAAGCCTGTTTCTCTACTGCTGTCAGGTGCTATTATGCCCAAATCATGCAATTCTATTTGGAAACTTGAGGTGGTCTGGAAAAGTGCCCTAAGGAGCTAAAAGAAGAGAAAACTATAAAAGTGAAAGTGTCAGGGAGACAGGGTATTTTATTACTGCACGAAGGTCAAGAAAAAAGATGTAGGGCTTGTCACTATACGGTAACAGTTTAAAGTACTACAATTTAATTTAGACTTGATCTGCAATACACTGTCAATAAGATATGAAGTTTTAGGATCAATGAGCAATATATTCTAAGTCAAGTTTCAAGGATCACCACAGGGGTTCAAACTGGGAACAAAACAAAACAAACCAATATTGTCTGAGAGTTGCAATATTTTGAAGAACAAAACAGCATGCGCAGACCAGTTATCTCATTGTCTTATGAGATATCTCATTGTTTTATACTAAAAACTCAGTCCGTAACTCTCTTACATCTGACATACACTAAGGACAAGAATTTACTCATATATAATAACCTTGCACGCTTGACTGGCACTTAGCCTAATCACAAGCTAATAGTTGGTCAGCAGCCAGAATATATTCCAAATATATTAGGAAGAATCAATGATTTTGAGCAATGAGTAGAGTTAGTTATATCAATTTATCTCTGGTAAGGTGTTGAGAGTTAAAGAGAAATAATATTTGTTTGAGGTTTTGTTTTCTTTCACGGTTATTTTTTCTATGGATAACTTTTCTTTTTTTCTTAATTGAGGTATAGTTGACATGACATTATTAGTTATTATTATTAGTTTCATGTGTACAACATAATAATTTGATATTGGTATGTATTTCAAAAAGACCACCATAATAAGTCCAGTTCACATCCATCAACTTACACGTTACAAGATTTTAAGGTTTTCTTCTAGTTTATGGTGGTGCCCACCCAACTGTCTTTTCTTAACTTCCTTTTGAAATGTCTAAGAAAACATTGTGTGAGTTTTAACCACAAAAGTCCAGAAAACTAAGAATGCTGGCAAAGGTTTACCAATCGCTGGGACGTTTTACTCTAATTACTACATATCTAGGCTGTAAACCCAGTTAAGATCAATTTGTTGCAAGAGTAAAATGAATGAATGAATTAGATTTTAATTATGTTTCTATATTAATTCTGTCAGTCATCAAATATAACCATATGGTAAGTTGGTGATACAATTATGAATAGCTGGAGTGATGCAGACTTTGTTCTCATAGAACTCAAAGATAAACGGAAAATCAGAATAATTGCTTAAAAAAGAACGCTGGAGGTATTTAAAGAGATGCTGGGAGCTATGGGAGTGCTGTAAGAACGTAAAAATGTTAAAAGCTAATACAAAGAGTATTTTGAGCAAATAACACTATTGTTTTTAACAGTTACTAACCAGAAGCATTTGCACGGATATGAAGGAAAAGAAGAAAACACATAACGTAATCACTACCTTTTCACAAATCTTGGGCTAATTCTGGACAATTCAATAAGATAATAAAAATGATTTAAATATTTAAATCATATAAGCTAGCATCATTATTTGTAGAATACTTATCAAACTGAAAATCTAAAGAAAATGGATTTAAATCTATTATGTGTATTAAGCAGGTGAATATATATGACCAGTGACAAAATACACAAGAAGTCATAATTTTATGTGTTATGAAACAGAAAATATCACCAACCAAATATAGCATTTTTATAGCAGTGCAATAATGAAATTCCCAGAAAAAGCTTCATAGATACATATACATGTGCACACAGAATGAATATATTTAAAAATTGTTTTAGTTAAACAATTAAAATTGTTTACTTAAACAATTTAAACAATAAAAATTGTTTTAATTAAAACCATTTTAGTAAGTGATATAAAAAAAGACAAATATAGTATGCAATCCATCATTATCTGGCAAAGAGTGAGGGGCAGAAACGAGAAAGTGGATGGAGAAGGAACAAGAATTCTGAGAGTCCTACTCTAAGAATATCTCCATCAATAGGTAGATACTTATAAGCTTTCCCCAGTTTCTGCCCATTAACAAAACATTTACTTTTTGTATTTAATGTAGGTGGAGGGATCTTCTTACTCCTCTAATTTCGCTATAATATCTATCTAGGAGTGCTTTGCCAATTAAATATTAATATTTAAAACAGTTATAAGTTCAATGTACCTGCTACAAGAGAAAGAAAGATTCCAGAGATGTGTTGTGGTTCTCTTCTGGTTCCAAAAGGCAAGCATGTAAATATAATATTATGCTAATAATCATCAATAACACTTTGGGTTTGTTCTTCCCTCTTCTTTCCTCTACCCTCACCAGATATTTTTGTTCAGACATAATCAATGCTGCCTGGAACCAGAAGACTTCTTTGCAAATATCAGAGGCTAAGCAGAAGCCACTGAGTTAATTTGCATCCTGGAATTGAAATGAGGTGAAGGGGTTAGACTAAATGATGAAGATAGTGAGGAGAATGATTTAGTTACTCCAAGGCAGTATGGTCAGTTGGAGAAATTGGCTCTCCGGTTTTATGTGACCTCAACCAGAGGGAAGTGTCAGCAATACCTACAGAGATCAGAGTCAGACAAGTAAATGATTTCAGGCTCATGCTAATGGTATTTACCATTACAAGAAAAATTCTGCCTCGGACCATTCTAAGCACAATGAGACTCATAGATTAAGTCCGGCCCATAAATGTACCCTCCTCCATGTTCAAGAATTTACGGAGAAAACTTAGGATTTCATTTCATCCAAGAAAATTATAAGGCCCAAAAGCATTTGCTCTCTTTTTTTCATTTTATAAGAAGAAAAATAGAATGTCTGACATGATTGATTAATTGCTGCAAAATAAACCACTTTAAATTCAAAGGCTTAACAATAACCACAGATTCTGTGGTAGAGGATTTTACTTTGCCTTTGGTCCATGATATCTGGAGCCTCAGCTAGGAAAGTTCAGAATGTTGGGGTATACCAAGAAGTTGGGGGCTAAAGTCATCTGAAGGTTTATTCATTCATATGTCTGTCACATGTCTAGTACCTGGGGTGGAATGACTCCAAATTTAGGCAAATTTGGGACTCTCAACCAAAGTACATACACATGGCTTTTGCATATAACTTGGGCTTCCCAGTGACAGGGTCCCAAGAGTTACCATCCCCAGAGGAAAGGCTAGATCTGAGAGCAAGGGTTCCAAGGTAGAAGCTGCATGGCCTTCTCTGAGCTAACCTAGGAAGTTCCACAACTTCATATATGACTCATCGTACCTGATACAGACAAGTCACCAAATCCAGCCCAGATTCAAGGGGAGGAAAATAAGCCTCCACGAAGGATAAGGTCAATTGCAGAAGAATATGTGGGGTGGGAAATACTGCTCCGGCTATCTTTAAACAATACAATCGCCTACAGATATATAATGTTTCTGAACATGAAACCAAATTAAAAATATTAGCAATCAATGGGGATTATTTCCTTGATTTTAAGATGATTGAATTTAAAGGCAGAGTGTCAATTTAATATCAACTTTTCCAGAGAAGACGCATTCTAATCATGATATGTAGCCCACTTTTAGAAAGTTAAATTTAGATATTCATGTAAAATTTATTCTGGGGCCAGAAATGTCACTAAGTGCCTTCTGAATATAATTTAACTGTATTTTTACAGCAACCCAGTGAGTTGATACTAATACCCTGATTTTAAAAATGAGAAACTGACGTACACAATCAGATAATAAAACGTATGGTAAAGTTACACCAATGAAAATGTCATATTGGTGCAGATAGATCACAATAATAGCCAAGGTTGTACCCAAACAAATTTTACGAGTGAGAGAGAGAGAGGGGGAGAAAGAGAGAGAAGTCTAAGTGTAGATAGTTTGGTTTATTTAATAAACAGAGCTATAAATTTAACTTACTAATCAATCTGTGTGAAAACTATTATCAGTTCATATTTTAGTGAACTTCTAATTTAAAAATAGTTGTAAATTCACAGAAAATTTGTGAAGATGGTATACAGACTTCCCATAAACTTCACCACCGGCTATTCTTATATTTAACATCTTCTACTGGTGGCCTCATTTGCCACAATCAATGAACAAATATTACACGATTATGAACTAAAGTCTACACTTTACACATATGTTCCTAGTTTTTACCTAATGTTCTTTGTATCCTCCAAGATCCTGTCCAGTCATCTTGTCACCTTAGGCTCCTCCTGGGTATGACAATTTTCTCAGACTTTTTTGCTTTGATGATCTTGACAGTTTTGATGATAACTGGCCAGATATTTTGTGGTATATCTTTCAATTTGAATTGATCTGATATTTTTCTCATGACTGAACTAGAGTTTTGGGTTTTTGAGCAGAACACCACGGTGGTAAAGCGCCGTTTTCAATCACATCGTATCAAGGGAACATACCATAACATGATTTACAACTCTTGATGTCAACACCGATCACCCAAGATAGTATTTGTCAGGAGTCTCCACTGAAGAGTTACTCTTTTTTTTTTCTACCTTTCTATAGTATATACTCTCTGAAAGACATCAATAGGAGCAGCCCACACTTGAGGAGTGAGGAATTATGCTCCACTCCCCAGAAGGCAAAGTATCTATACACATTATTTGTAATTCTTAGGCATGGGAGAATTTTCTCTTCTTCCCTGATTACTTATTTATTCAATTATTTATTTATATCATTATGGACTCATGTATATTTATTTTATACTTTGTGTTATAATCCAATACTACCTTATTTATCATGTTGCTCCATTTTTCCTAGTTTTGGGCACTAAGAGTTCTTTCAGGTGGCTCCTGTGTCCTTTTAGCATAACCTTAATACTGTGAAACTTTTTTTTTTTTTTTAAAGATTTTATTTATTTGACAGAGAAAGACACAGTGAGAGAGGGAGCACAAGCAGAGGGAATGGTAGCGGGAGAAGCAGGCTTCCCGCGGAGCAGGGAGCCCGATGCGGGGCTCGATCCCAGGACCCTGGGATCTGACCTGGGCCGAAGGCAGACGCTTAACAACTGAGCCACCCGGGCGCCCCAATACTGTGAAACTTTTTGATCAGCCATTTATCTAAGGAATTCAGAACTATTTTATTGGAGAATAGTATTAGAAACCAAGACCTGAGTGCTAGATAGTTTTTTATACTTTTTCTTTTGATTTTGAGGTATTTATGGACCCACAAGAAAATGTAAAAATAACAAAGTTCTTGCACAATTTTTATAAGGCATCCCCTAATAATATAATGTTAGACAACTATAGAATGGTGTTATAATCAAAACACTATATTTATCACATTCATTTTTTAATGATAGGGAAAGGGATGTTCTAGTTGGATTACTCAAGATTCCATACATGTTCATTTGATCAAGCATAAGCTGAAATATGAATAGATATAGAATCTTCTTTTGGAACCCAGGACATATAAAGCTTGGTCACCTGTAAAAAAGATGCCTATCAGTCATTGGAATGCTCTCAGGAACTAAGGATATTCTTTGATCAGGAGATCAAAAGCCTCCTGTTCTCTAAGGAGGCTGATAGCAGTTATCTTCTCTACTTTTTGTTCCATTTATCTCTCTTTTTCTAATTTTCCCTTGATGATTGATTGAATTAATAGGCCTCATTAAATTTCCTTGCTATTCCCCAATATGACTGGCTATTGATGATACTGATTATCTGATGAAATGTTTTGCCTGTGAGTATCAAGGAACAGCTGGAGATCATAAGAACCTTTTTCAGCATGCCCCTATGATTATTTTATTAATTTTCATGCAAGTTGCCTGAACACTTTTGAAATTCTCATTATTAACAGTTTTCCCTATAAGGAAAAAAAACAAATCAATACACAAATTTAAACACGCTCACAGAAAGACAATTATCACATGATCTCTCTGATATGAAGAATTTGAGAGGCAGGGCAGGGGGTTGTGGGGGGGTGGGGGAGAGAAATGAAACAGGAAGGGATGGGGAAGGAGACAAACAATAAGAGACTCCTAAACTCACAAATCGAACTAAGGGTGGCTGGGAGGTGGGGGGGTAGGGATAGGGTGGCTGGGTTGTGGATGTTGGGGAGGGTATGTGCTATGGTAAGTGCTGTGAAATGTGTAAGCCTGATGATTCACAGACATGTACCCTGGGGCAAATAATACATTATATGTTAATAAAAAATAAATTAATAAAAAACACATAAACAAATATGAGACTGTGTCTCTCTAGGCCCTGTTTGCTCTGTACTATAATGCCAACCCTACATTGTGGCCATTAGGTTACTCAGTTCTAATTTTCTTTTTTAAGGAAAACTCTTCTGCAAGTAAATAGCAGGGTTGTAATGACATCCTTCAGGTAAATATCTGCCTCTGCCTGCATATAGATCCTTGACTTCTTCTCAAGATTATGAGAGTAGGGATGCTTGGGGGGTTCAGTTGGTTAAGCATCTGCCTTTGGCTCAGGTCATGATTTCAGGGTCCCAGCCCACAGGGAGCCCTGCTTCTCCCTCTCCCTCTGCCTGCTGCTCCCCCTGATCACGCCCTCCCTCTCTTTTAAATAAATAAATAAATAAATAAATAAATAAATAAAATATTAAGGAAAAAAAAAGATTATGAGACTACTGATCACATGGTAAACACCCAGACAATGAAACCTGACAGAAACCCAACTACAATAGTAAAGGGACAGTAAGATACCAGCTTTAAAACTCTTAAACAAGTAGCTTGTATACTGTATCTAAACCAATCAAATCTTCACTTACAGACTTAAAATAACATAATTAATACTAGTGTTTTTACTCTCCAAATTTATTCAAGGCTGTGGGATAAAAAATTATTCTTGTATAAATTTATTTTTCTAAAGATTTTATTTATTTGACAGAGAGAGAGAGAGCGAGATCACTAGTAGGCAGAGAGGCAGGCAGAGAGAGAGGGGGAAGCAGGCTCCCCACTGACCAGAGAGCCTGATTCAGTGCTCAATCCCAGGACCCTAAGGTCATAACCTAAGCCTGAGGCAGAGGTTTTAACCCACTGAGCCACCCAGGTGCCCCTCTTGTATAAATTTAGATGCGTCTCTTCTCAAGACTACATGGCACTTGACAGATTTAAAATCAACTCTTTGTCACTGCCTAGAGTAACTGACTTAAAAATAGCTAATGATGAAATTAGAAAAGTAATAGAACTCCCAAATTTTCATTTTAATTAGATTTTTACTTAGTCATTCCTTGTCCTCCTTATCTACAACATTTAGAATTTGAAGAGCAGCCCCTGCTCAATAAACGAAGAACAAAATCAAATGAGAAATCCAAAGCCTCATGTTTTCATCCTGGACTGTGAGACAGCGTCATGCATTATAGCCATAATTTATGAGCAAACATTAAATTAAATGCTAGAGAATGAAATCATGATGGTTTATTGATGATTCAAATATGAATGTGATAGAGGCTTCTAAAACAGGTATTTTGTTTAAAACTATCTTTCATTTTTTGGTACCAAAAAGAGGAAATTGGAGGGGTGTCTGGGTGGGTCAGTTGGTTAAGCATCTGCCTTCGGCTCAGGTTATGATCCCAGGGTCCTAGGATCCAGCCCCACCTGGGGCTCCTGCTCAGAGGAGAGCCTGCTTCTCCCTCTCCCTCTGTCTGCTGTTCCCCCTGCTTGTGCTCTCTTGCTCTGTCTAATAAATACATAAAAATCCTTTGGGGGGGGGGGAAGAGCAAACTGGAAGCTACTATGGAAGGAAAACTCTAATAATTGAGATCTTTGCTATTTGTGGTGTAATCAGTTCTGCAGGCACACTTAAACAGAGGTAAGAAAGAAAGATAATAAGTAGTGTTCCCCTAAAGAGAGAGATTTAACTGGGATCTGAATCTCATGAAAAATAAAATGGACTATTTCAAGATGAATTTGTGGCTGAAGAAAATAGTTATTTATTTTTTTTTAAATGTCACTAAGATAGATTTCTACCAATTAGTTGTGTACTTTCATTGCCTCCATCTATCTCTAAAGGTAGGCAAAGCAAATGTACCTATAGTTCAATATCATTCATTTGGTCACTTGAAATACAGTTACTAAAACAACTTCAAAAGGTAGGAAAGTTTTATGAAACAGTTAAAATGACAGCATTCACAAGATACTTGGCTTTTTACCATTGTAGACCAATATTCTCTCTCTCTCTCTCTCTCTCTCTCTCTTAATTTTTATGTATTTATT
Organism: Procyon lotor; assembly: GCA_028646535.1. Classification (NCBI taxonomy): domain Eukaryota; kingdom Metazoa; phylum Chordata; class Mammalia; order Carnivora; family Procyonidae; genus Procyon; species Procyon lotor. The sequence goes on from CM053613.1 coordinate 17,279,570, forward strand.
TGACAGAAAGAGAGAGCAGGAGCAGGAGGAGCTGCAGGCAGAGGAAGAGGAAGAAGCAGGCTCTCCACAGAGCAGGGATCCTGATGAGGGGCTTGATCCCAGGACACTGAGATCATGACCTGAGCCAAAGGTAGATGCTTATTTAACTGGCTAAGCCACCCAAGCACTCCTCTTTTCTTTTCTTCTGATCTTATGTTTGTATATGTGAAATTCTACGTTCATGTTCTATGGAATTCTCAGTAGAATGGAAATCCGAAGGACTGAGTTTTAGTCCCCTACCACTTTCTGGCATTTTGACTAGAGTACTATTTTCTCCTTTTGTTTAAAATTTTTTCCTTGTCAGGGGTGCCTAGGTGGTTCAATTGGTGAAGCGTCTGACTCTTGGTCTCCTCATGATCTCAGCGTTGTGAAATGGAACCCTGCATCAGGCTCTACACTGGGCAGAGTCTGCTTAAGATTCTCTCCCTCTGCTCCTCCCCCCCTTATGAAAAATGATTTTCTCCCTGTCAAAATTACTCTGAGTCTCTAATTGTCTAATCTCTCCATGCAACAAGTAAACAATTCATCTAGCCATTAATCAAAATTTCTCCAAAAGAATAAACAAACACCAACATTTTTTTATGCTATGAGATAGCATATGGAAGAGCAGCTGGAACATAGTGGGTTATTTTTCCCACCAGTGGTAGAAAGTGTGTATTTCAAAACCTGTTTGCAAGAGGGTGTGGGATTGTCTACCTCTGAACAAGAGCATGACTTAACTGAATTTTAATCAGAGGAATAAGATTAACAAAATGAAAGCATGGTAATAGGAAGCTTCAAATTCTCTTTCATTCTCTCTTCAAATTCTCTTAAAGACTATTTTTTACTTCTGTATTTCTATATTTTATCTCTTCCTATAAAAAAGAAGTCCCTCCTCAATATATAACTGCAGGTTTATCAACTAAAATACCAAAAACATTCCATTTCCTCTTTAAAACACGGAAACTGCATTTTAGTCTACAACCTAAGGTCACATGTTTCAAATGAGAAAGCACGATGCTGGCCTAATATCTAAGGGAAACTATATACACACTTTAAAATATTTATAATTATGTGTTATCTATTGATCAACACACAAAGAATCTTATACACTTATTAAATGACTTTGAGAAGGATTTGGTGGTTCCCTAATTTCTCCAATATCATGTGGACTTAATTTTCTCAATTTATTGAATATGCTTCCATCTCTTGGGGATGAAATCACACCACCCACATTCAAATCACATATGCTTCACGTGAAAAGTCTTGACCAGGCGTACTGGGCGAGCATAATCTCACCTTGTGGGCAAAGCTCCATGGCAAGCAGATTATCCAGAAACAACTTCTTAAAATATGGATATATTAATGAGAATTAGCTGACCTAGTGATGTCCCATCCAAGGAATAGGCATAAGGCAATCCTTGTAATTGACATATAGAAGGAATGGTATCTTCTGACTATCCAGAGGTTATAAAAAATATCACCAAATGAATCTGAGTGTGACATATATCCTATTGTGGGTTCTTTCTTCATAACTATGATTATTTAAAAAGTAGTGTTAAAGCTAAAGACACCATGAATTAATTCATACTAAGTACTTAGCACAATATCCGGAATATAGTAAAACCTTCATACATGTGGTATTATTCCATATAGATTATAATTCCGTAATTCTCCTTATGCCAGAGCAGCACGTACAGACCACAGGTTTATTTGGGTTCCCATTCAGGAAAAAAATAAGGTCTTGCCCCCTATAACTTTACAGTAACTTGTAAAATAGTCAACATTTTACATAACGTGAAAAAGAATATCGGCAGGTACACTCTACAGATGCCTCATGATTACTTTGACAATATTGATGACTTCGGAAGGAAAGTGAGATTAGGCATCCCTCAGACAAAATAACAGAGAGTGAAACTGATTATTGTAAAATACCGATTCCAGTAGCGACAGGAGGCACTGAGAGTTACAATATTCATTTTGGCAGTACAATGCGTTTGCTAAGGAGATGAACACATCATAAACCCATTTCCCTAATGCATACAAATTCTATTCTGAGCTAAATGTGTTCTTACGTATCCTGCTTTATTCACAAATATAAAGAGGACTTTTTGTTTAGACCCTGTAGGTTTCTTGATTTTTTTTTTTTTTGCTTGTTTGTTTGCTTTTCTAGGAAATGATTTTATTCCACATTGCCAATAGAAAAGTTAAGCACAAATGCCTTCAGAAAAGACCTAAGTGACTTTTAAAAAACTCTTTCTTTCAGAAAAACTGTCCTTAAAATGAAATGAACATATATAGAAATTTAGCATGCAGCTGATGCAAGACACAGTGAAGGGACCCCTGCTATGCTCAGGGAAGAGAAGAGACCCAAGAGACAGTCTTAGAAGCCACAGCAGATGGCCCTGTTAAGCCAGAGCAAGCCAATTAAAGTTGTATTTGGAGCACTCTGTTACCCCTGGAGGACAGAGGGGAAAAAAGAAAGTAGGAGGCGCCACATTTAGTAACTGTTCAGACTGTAAAACCAAACCATAAGAAGTATGTCCCTGGGAATGAGATGCTTTTCATTTGGGCTGTGCTTTTTATTTTATGCATTGTGATCAGCAGTCAGGGATCTTGACTATGCTGGGTGTTATTTTTACATTTCAAAGGAGCACAAATGAAGCCAGGTTCCCTGTTGCTATGTTTTTATTTAGTTCAAATTTACTCTCTGGGACACATGTCTTTTTAGCAGCCCTGATAGTGGGGCCCAACTAGAACAACCCCACAGGAAAGGGACAGAGCAAGACACTAAAGAATTTTAGAATTCTTCTTTGAGCTGGGTTGATCTTGGGGAAAAAACAACAGAAAAACAGTGTTTCCAAATATCAATAGCTTCTCGTGCTACCGAGGAGGCTCTACCTGGCTTCTTAAACTAATTATATATGAGGGAAAAGAATGAATCAATGCCATTTGGAAATTGCTTTGAATATACCCTATATACAACTATGAACAGATGCAAACAGTCTGATTTCAGTTTGGCAGAGGGAGGGAAGGTATTATTTTGCAGATATTGCTAAATAGCTACAGTTAAGGCTCTGCTCAGGTATAATTTCTGAGGAAACAGATTTTTTTTTTTAATCTTCTCCAATCTATTCTTTGGCAATGACTAAAATTCTCATACCCTTAGTCCCATGACTTAAGGCACTAAAGGCCATTACTAAAATTTAAAAGGCAAGGGAAACAAAAGCAAAAATGAACTATTGGGACTTTATCAAGATAAAAAGCTTCTGCACAGGAAAGAAAACAAAACTAAAAGGCAACCTATGGAACAGGAGAAGATATCTGCAAATATCTGCATATCAGATAAAGGGCCGGTATCTAAAATCTACAAAGAATTTCTCAAACTCAACACTCAAAATACAAATAATCTAGTCAAGAAATGGACAGAAGACATGAGCAGACATTTGTCCAAAGGAGATATTCATAAATAGCCAACAGACACACGAGAAAATGTTCCATATTATGGAAATACAAGTCAAAACCACAATGAGATACCACCTCATGTTAAAATGGTTAAAATTAACAAGTCAGGAAATAACAGATTTTGGTGAGGATGTAGAGAAAGGGGAACCCTCTTAAACTGTTGGTGGGAATGCAAGCTGGCGCAGCCACTCTGGAAAACAGTATGGAGGTTCCTCAAGAAGTTAAAAAACAGAACTAACTTATAACCCAGCAATTTCACTATGAGGTATTTACCCAAAGATACAAATGGAGTGATCGGAAGGGGCACCTGCATCCCAATGTTCATAGCAGCAATGTCCACAATAGTCACACTGTGGAAAGAGCCCATTCCAATGACAGATGAATGGATAAAGATGTGGTATATCTATATAATAAAATATTATATAGAATGGATTATCACTCAGCCATCAGAAAGGATGAGTACTTATCATTTACGTCGACATGGATGGAACGGGAGGGTATTATGATGAGCAACATAAGTCAATCAGAGAAGGACAATTATATGGTTTCACTCATATGTGGAATATCAGAAATAGCACAGAGGATGATAGGGGAAGGGAAGGAAAACTGAATGGGAAGCAGTCACAGAGGGAGACAAACCATGAGACTCTTAACTATAGGAGACAAACCAAGGGCTGCTGGCAGAGAGGTGGGCGGGGGGACGGGGTAATTGGCTGATGGGCATTAAGGAGAGGACGTAATGTGATGAGTGCTGGGTGTTATATGCGCTTGATGAATTACTGACCTCTACATCTGAAACTAAGGATATGGTATATGTTGGCTAATTGAATTTAAATAAAATCAATCTATCAATGTTTGTCACTTGAGGATATTTCACATTGATTCACTCATCACTTGGGGAGTGGGAATGATATGTGCTAACCTCTCCGCATCATACAGTTTGTTAGAAACTTTGAAAGGTATTCTCTTGAATTCAAGCAATTCTTACAGAGAGTACATAGTATTATTTCCATTACAAATATGAGAAAACTGAAGTTCAGTGAGCTTAAATAATATGCTCAAATTTGTGCTGCTAGTAGACTAATCAGAACATGAGTCATTTTAAGTCCAAACAATTCTTTTCACTATTTTGCTTCTTTCACAGTGTACTTGGGAAAAAAATGGTTGGGATCACTGTGTTCCGCTGGTAGCATGGACTTCGGGCATTAAGAAATGCTGAAAGTACTGTTAAGGAGAAAACTTTGAAGAGTCTTTAATTAATGTGGAATCTTTAGTAGTCTTCATGGAAGGGGAAGAAGAAGAATAATGTTCTACAGAGACATTTATGTGCACTTGTGTGCTTTGGACATGGAAGGGTCCTCCCTGCCACCAAACCTTGATATTCCTGAATGATTCCAGAATTTATTCCGCAATCAAAGCTTCATCCTTCCAACTGAGAATCATTGACCCATAAGCCCAAAGTCTAGCTAGAGGACACAGCTTCAGAGGATTTGTCTCCTAAAAAGTTCTCGGTTCCTGGTTATAGGACAGACTTCTATCCTTCTACACAAATTCCTTATAAACCAGGTGATTTAGGACAAAATAAATATTTTTGGCTTATGTGTTCTCCTCTATAAAGCATGTAGATTATGCTTAAAACAGTCCTTAAAATTATCTTCTTTTTTCTAGGAGTGAAATCTTTAAGATAGGTGAACTCATGCCACATGGAACACACATATATAGCTGAAATTTTTCTGACTGGAAAAGGGGTTTAGGAAGTGATAGAGCCATTTCCATAAATATCAAGGATTCTGTGGACCACATTTTACAAGTCACTGAGTCCCTAACATCACTTTCAGTTATAGAAAATATATTAAGCAACCACATCATTCCTTAGTGAAGTCTAGAAATTCTGTATTATTCTCCAGAACAAAAATGAGTTTAAGTCTAGACTGACATTTTTTTTAAATTTAAAATAGTTTGTAAGTGATCATGTATTCTCTGACTTTTGATGAAAAATTAGCCTAAATACTTGAGGTAAAAAGGCAAATGAGAGACTCTCCGCAAAGCATCTGCTCCATCTCCTTAGCTCTGCACATTGATACTTGACAGTGAAGGAGGCTGTTTTATTATTTTTTGAGATGTTTATATGAAGTCTCCTATTTATTATTTTTTCAAATTCTATCTGGAGCAAACAAAAACATATTCTAGAACTGCTAGATGCCATCCTAGGATTCCCAGTCTATTGCCAGTCAAAAGTGTGTTTAAAACAATGAAAGTAGGGGCACCTGGGTGGCTCAGTGGGTTAAGGCCTCTGTCTTCGGCTCAGGTCATGATCTCAGGGTCCTGGGATCAAGCCCCACGTCAGCCCCTCTGCTTGGCAGGGAGCCTGCTTCACCCCCTCTCTCTGCCTGCTTGTGATCTCTCTCTCTCTCTCTGCCAAATTAACAACAAAAAAAAAATCTTTAAAAAAAAAAACAATGAAAGTATAACACAAAATAGGAGAGATTTGTATGATGACTTTCACAGGTTGTTATATTTAATTCCCACTTCAGCACTGGATGGCAAGCAGAACAGATCTTTACCTTACTGTAAATAAGCCTGAATGCCCATACAGTTTTCAGACGGGGAAATGGGTAAGTGTCTCATTTTGTGATTTAACTCTAAGTTTTAATAGAGTCCCTAGAGACTTCCACCTGGCCAACTCAAGTGCATACTACAGCAGCTGCTGCTGAAGGAAGGGTCATGAGAAAACATTTTCTTTCTCCTCCTCCGCTGCCTCCTCCTTTTTGCTAGTTCTGCAAATCCACTCTGCACTGTGCCAAGAAAATGCCATCTGCCGCCTACACAAAAGGCAACAGTTTCCACCATAAGTAAGCAGTTTTGCAGCTCTAGGGTAGGAATGTGTGGAAGTTAAACTGCAGTTAGAAGGAAAGAATCCACATCTTACATCTTGACATACCTTTCTAATTGATGCTTTGGTGTATTCTTGCTTTCTTAAAACCATTTCTTACTAAGCAAATGGGGACTTTAGGATCATCATCTCTCCATGAGATTGAAAATGAGATCTTAAAATTAAATTGGTCTCAAGCACTTGTATTTACTCTAAATGACCATGAGTATGACTGGGGCAGAACACCAAGTACACTCATAAAACAACAAACTTCTTCAAATTTCAGGTTCTTAATTACTTTCTTAGATGTTCTAAAAAGCATATTTTGTAATAAGAATTAACTTCTCACAGAAATTTGTAAGGAATAATTCCAGTCTTCGGCAACCAATTCATAAGTGCTCTATAGCTTTCAAAGAGTTTGCAAAGTAGATGGTAGTCAAGGTAGACTCCATTAATGAATAGTATTGTGATTGTTAGTTACATAATCTCATGATCCTCATCTGTAAAATAAGAGGCTTTGAAGGTTAGATGATATATTTCATATCATAGGGTGGCTCTTTCCTCAAGTAGTTTTACATATTTACAGTTTACAGATTACAGATTAATGCAAGTAGAACTCTAGGTACATAACAAACATTCAGTTCTCTATATTTTACTAACTCAGGTGCCATTGACGTGATTTATGATCTCAAGTAAGGGGCACAATATTCTGTATTGCATATACAGATACACAATATTCTCTGTCTGTATAAAAAAAACTGTATTTTGCCTACTTAGATCAATCTATAAAATGCCATCTCTGAGGATATCTACTTTTCCTATGTAATGGGGTTCCTTGAAGAGTATAAGATCACATACGTGAAAGCATTATGAAAGTTATACAATCTCTAAGTATGGGTACAATTATTATTTGTCATAATCAAACTCTTAAGAGTTTGATAAATCAACTCTTAAGAGTTGGCTTAGTCGAATATAATGATGGAGGTGATAAGCAGAGGTCACATCATAAAGGGCTTGATAAATCATGACAAAAAAAATTATAAGGTCAGTGGACTATATATCAACTTCCTCATTGTGAAGTTATTTTATAGCCATACAGTAAGTCATCTTTGGGGGAAACTGAGTAAAGGCACACAGGATCTCTCTATATTATTTTTTGTGACTAACATATGAATCTATAATTACCTCAATTTTTTTAATGTGCATAGAAAACCATATACTTTATCCTGAGGAAGGAAGGGAGGGAGGGAGGGAGGGAGGGAAGAAGGGAGGGAGGGAAGGGAAGGAAAGGGAAAAGAAGTGAAGGGAATGGAAAGGGGAAATATACAACGGACACTAAAATATCCAAGGTGGGTTTTCAAGAATGTTAAGCAAGAGATTGACATAAAAAAAAGGAAATAATGGGGCGCCTGGGTTGCTCAGTTGTTAAGCCTCTGCCTTCAGCTCAGGTCATGATCCCGGGGTCCTGGGATTGAGCCCTGCATCGGGCTCTCTGCTCAACAGGAAGCCTGCTTCTCCCTCCCCACTCGTCCTCCTTGTGTTCCCTCTCTCGCTGTCTCCCTCTACGTCAAATAAATAAAATCTTTAAAAAAAAAAAAAAAAAGGAGGGGACCTGGGTGGCTCAGTCATTAAGCGTCTGCCTTCAGCTCAGGTCATGATCCCAGGGTCCTGGGATCGAGCCCCGCATTGGGTTCCCTGCTCTGCAGGAAGCCTGCTTCTCCCGCTTCCATTCCCTCTGCTTGTGTTCCCTCTCTGACTGTGTTTCTCTCTATCAAATGAATAAAATCTTTAAAAAAAAAAAAAAGGAAATGATAACGAAAATGGAGAGGAAATTGAGATACGTGAAGGGTAAGGAATGGATACATGTTTATAGATTATTAGACATGATTATAAGGCAGAGAGAGTAGCCAAGAAAAATGTTCACATTGTTAACTTGAACAATTAGATGATGATGGCTTCATTTATTCCAATAGACAACAGGGAAGAAGGTAAGGAGAGAGAGGGGAATGTAAAGGACACTGGATTAGGAAGTACTGAGTTTCAATGCCGGGATATAAAGAGAGATGATTAGTAGACAGGTATACACATATTTCTATATTTCAGGAGAGAGGTCAGGTTAGTTTCATATGCATATACATATGGCTCCAAACCTTCGGAGTAGATGAACTCACCTAAGAAGTGCACGTGGAGTAATAAAGGTAGAGAATCTAGGACAGCAAGATGAATTTGTGCCCCTTATTTGAGCCAAGTCACAAACGAACTTGCCCTGATAAACATTCAAAATGTCTAGGTTGATGCATAACCTTAATGATTCCAGAGAGGCCACAAATATGAAAAGAGTATACTATACCAATACAGAGTCTCCACCAATAAAATAAATTATTACACAATATGGTTTAAAGCATTAAATATGATACATGTAACTTAGAGAATTGTTTCTGACGGGTGTTTGCTCTTTATGATTCTTCTTTCCTACGTCCCTAAGCTCTCATCCCCTTTCCTCATTTCAAAATTTTAAAGTTCTATCACACAAGTCAAAAAATAAGGCAAATGTGATTATGAAGTGCTGAATTTTTTTTTTTTAATTTTTTTTTATTTGACAGAGAGATCACAAGCAGGCAGAGAGGCAGGCCGGGGGGTGGGGTGGGGGGAAGCAGGCTCCCTGCTGAGCAGAGAGCCCGATGCAGGGCTCCATCCCAGGACCCTGAGATCATGACCTGAGCCAAAGGCAGAGGCTTTAACCCACTGAGCCACCCAGGCACCCCGTGAAGTGCTGAATTTTCAATGTGCTGTATTTAATGCTGATCATTTATTTTTTCTCACAGTTGCTTTCCCGTCATTAATTTTCCTTTTCTATCTAATTCATTTTTCTTTATCATTACTTTGAAACTCATTAGCAACCTGTCTTCTGAAAACATCTTCAGTGCTATTTTTTTATACCTTTGCTTTGCTGTACATAATTTTACTATTAGTCACCCAAATGCATTTTTTAAGAATTTATTTTTTAGAGCAATTTAAGATTCACAGAATAATTGAGAGGGAGGTAGAGAGATTTCCCTCTCCCCACACTTGTACAGCCTTTCCCATTATCAACATCCCCCCATCACAGTGGTACATTTAGTAGCCTACACTGAGGAGCCTACACTGACCCCTTATAATCATCCAAAATCCACAGTTTACATTGTAGTTCACTCTTCCTGATGTACATCCTATGAGTTTGGACAAATGTATAATAGCATATATCCATCATTATGGCACCATCCAGAGTTTTCACTGATCTAAAACCTTCTACACTCTATTTATCCTTCTCTATCAGAGTTAGAAGCAATGAGTTAGAAAGCAAGGCTTCCACCAAAGAAAGCAGAAGATAGAGATAGGAAAACCAACTGAAAGCAAAATCAGAATGATAAAAAGATAATCTGAGAATATGTTTTAGAGAAGCTGCTTCTTCTTTTTGAGGGAAATTGCCTGGAAATTCCCCAGGCGCCCCGAGGAAACTGTTTTTAAAAAATGCCACATACAGGGGCGCCTGGATGGCTCAGTGGGTTGAGCCTCTGCCTTTGGCTCGGGTCATGATCCCAGGGTCCTGGGATGGAGCCCCACATCGGGCTTTCTGCTCAGCAGGGAGCCTGCTTCTCCCCTCCCTCTGCCTGTCTCTCTGCCTACTTATGATCTCTCTGCTGTCAAATAAATAAATAAAATTAAAAAAAAAAAAAGCCACATACAGGGAAAGGATCAGGGCCGAAGAGTTTCGATTTGATCCAATAGTAGTATGGATAGTCCAGTGTACTGAGCAAGAGCACAGTAGAATGAAAACTGTTGAGAGAAAAGACACTGCTAGATTTAGGAAGTGTGGTCTGAGCTTGGTTAGAGATTACAGGCAGGTGAAGGAGAGGAAAGGAGAAAGAAAAGGAGAAAGGAAAGGAAAGGGAAGGGAAGGGAAGGGAAGGGAAGGGAAGGGAAGGAAAGGATAGAAAGGAAGGAAGGAGGGAAGGAGGGAAGGAAGGAAGATCACAGGTGTTTGTTCATGCACTCATTTATTCAATGAGCTGCTACCACATCCCAGGAACTAGGCTTCTCATAATGAACAAATTGAGAAAGTCCTTGGTTTTATGGAACTTATGTTTAGTAGAGGAAGAGAGATAATAAACAAATATTTATTTGTTTATAAAGATATAATAATAATTTATATAAATAATAACAAATATACACACACATATGTATAACAATAGGAGGAAGAGAATATATATATATATATTTGGCAGAGAGGCATATATATATATATATATATATATATATATCACTTAATTGATTACATATAATAAAGAGAAACTAGAAACTAGTAGTCTGGGACCAAGTGGGTGCAAGTGGGTAGAGGTACTACTTTATATGAGTGATCAGGAAAGATCTTTCTTATGAGTTGACACTTGAGCATAGCATCAAGATAACACTTGAGTGGGCCCAATGGAAGAAGCCATTGTCAGTTACATCAATTCATAAGAATAAATACAATTTTAAAAATTTCCTATGGATAGAATCCAAAGATAGAAAACCATTCTGTTTTGTAGGCAAAAGTTTCCCCTTTCACACAGGGATGTGAAAACGTCTCCCTTGGGTCCTTATAAGTAGGATATTAAATGCTACTGTAGAAAATCTCCCTCTATGGATTATTTTAGTACAAAATTTCTTACAATGCACCTCATCGTAAGATAATGGTTCAACACCACTGTTTTTACTATCTATTAGCACCAAAGCAATGTGGTTCAGATACATAGTTTGTGTTATTTTAACCTGATCCAAGGTGACATTGAGAAATGTGGAGAAATTTATAGACAGAAATCATTACCCATAATCATGACATTAGCTATGCTCCTGAGCCATTATCCTAATGAGAAAGAGAAAAAAAAATGTGACCACTTTCTCAGTCTGGATGGCATCTCCACCCAGTGGAATATTTCTGTAGAGTATGTCTGAACTAGATGAAAATGCATAAGCAGCTAGTAAAGTAATTTTTTTTAGGGAAAAAAGAAAAAGCATTTTAGATTTTACTCTAACAATGGAAAGAAGTAAATTATAAATCCACTCCTACCAAAAAGAAAATTGTTCTTTCCTTTGATGTAAGTTATTTTGTATCTCTTTATTCTTTACGAAAGCTTGGATTCCCATTAGTGAGTAGAAAATATTGTAGCTGACACTAGAAAAATGTCTGAAGTGAACTCTCTCTGATGTGACTAAACTAATCTCTCACTATAATTATCCTTTGACCTAGAGATACTGTCAGTTTTTAACATTTCACCCTAGAACTTTTGTCAAACAAATTGGTTTGAATATGAACAAAATGTTATTATTCTTACCATTCTGACTGAATATATAAATACACACACACACACACACACACACACACACACACACACACAGAGTCCCTAAGAGATAGGGCAGTGGTCTGTGGGGCACTATCATATATTCAAGAAAGCACATCCAGGATATTTCTTGAAAATTGCCATTAGTTCACCTGGTTAATGGGAAGATCACAGAGCAGTTTATAGAATTAGGCTCAACTAAGTAAAAATCATGGTCCTGCCACTTACAAGTTATATGAACTTGGGCAAATGACTCATCTCCAAACTTATAACTTCATGTGTTAAATGAGATTATTAATGACACTATTCTCTTAAAACAAATGTGGAAACCAATTTTATAGAAATCTCTTGGCTTATAGAGGCAATATACGATGATTTCCTTTTTTCCATCTTATTTGTTTCAATGGTTCAAACATGTATAAAAATATAATACAACTAAAAATATTTTGCATGAAGAATTAAAATTTAGATAACTATGCATTCTATATTTTAAAACATAAAATTTCTTCATTGAAATTTTCTGAACTCACCATGCTTTCTATAAATACACTTTTTCTTTAACGATTTTATTTTTTTATTTGACAGAGAGAGAGATCACAGGTAGGCAGAGAGGCAGGCAGAGAGAGAGGGGGAAGCAGGCTCCCTGCTGAGAGAGCATGATGCGGGACTGGATCTGAGGATCCTGAGATCATGACCTGAGCAGAAGGCAGAGGCTTTAACCCACTGAGCCACCCAGGCGCCCCCTATAAATACACTTAACATGACCTATTTCTTTTTGCAAATTATTGTTACATATCCGATGGAGCTATAGAACAGTAGTATCTTAGAATAAAGGAAATACTGTATTTAGAATACAGTTGTAATCACCACACTAGTAGACCAATTATATTATATTTTACCTATATATCAAAAATCAACTACTTCAGAATTGACCCAATTATCCATGGTGGGGTGACCCATTCTAATATCGAAGCACCTAAGTCCTAGTAAAAGTTAAGAATTAAGATGCTGCTAAATACAATAAACAGGGCCAGGAGAAAAATACAGATCAGCAGCAATTTCACACTAATCTCTAATACTGTCTTACATTGTGAGTGGAAAAATTACTAGGCATATTTGTTAAAATTGAGACATCTTCAATTGCAAAACATCAAGAATGGAATAGGATCAAATTTGGACCTGGTCTTTATCTTCTGAATTTTACCGTTTGAAACACTGTTAGGTAACAGTTGATCATTAAAATTCCCTGCATGATCCCACCACTCTCTTGTCTCTTCTACCTCCTGCACCCAAAGAAAAACACGTGTCTTATATCTCTTGAAAACAGAAAAGACTACATGGATTGATCTGCCAAATGGTTCATGAGTAAAAGAGGTATGTGTCACTTCTAGGCCAAAACATCTAATGGTGGCATTGTCACCTCTCGTCTCTCTTCCTCTTCCACAGTATTTATGGGGAAGGGTTCACACTGTCATGGCAAAGACTGAATCACCTGGCCACTCCAGAGAAGACAGGTACCTTGGAAAGATGCTCAGACTCTCATCAGAATTTGTGTGATTGAAACACAGAAGTGTTGGGGCTTACTGTTTCTGTAGCCTATTAGGCCATCCAGGCTAACATCTCAAATGACAAGTCTGTGCAATATCATTGCTGAGCATTCCAGGAAGGTCGCACTGGCAATACACTCAGGTATCTGGTTATCATGAAACAGTACTTCTCAGTCTATATTTCTTACATCATCAATTACATAGAATTCTCAGTGAGCAAATGCTTTGACTATCACAGAGTGTGAGAAACAATGCAGCTACATCACCTTGTTAGAAATAAACAGCACAAATGGGCACATTAAGGATTGTGAGATTTTTACTTAAAGGTAGTGCCATACACTGGAGGACTGGAGGGCACCTCTTTGAGGATGTGGCACAGAACTGAGCTCTGAAAGAACCCTGGGGAGTAATGCTGCATTGAAATCATCTTTCTGATCTCTACCCAGCCCCTTACACAATCCAACCAATGGGAGAAAAAGGATCTTATCTATATTATGTCTGTCTATGATTCAACACTTTTCTATTCTCTTCCTTTAAAAAAAAATAAAGAGAGAGAGAGATAATTTGCTTCCTTGTAGGAAGCAATACACTCTGCTCTATCAGATTATAACTTCCAGAGCTACATGTCCTCCCAGGTGGTGGGAGGGAGAGAGCACTCAGGTTGACTAATCTGCCTGCCCTTCCATGGTTGAAACTACTTCTGAGAGGCAGAGAAGTGGTCCATTTAGTCCAGAGTTCCTGAGATGTCATTCATCACCTTTATTTTTGCAAAAAATAAAGTTTGTTTTGATTTGCTGTGCTTTTAAAATCTCACTAGATGCCTTTATCTATCCAACTTGGTTTCAAACACAGTGGCAGAAAGAGAAAAAACATGTGTGTCTGATAGTCAGATGAAAGAGTATCTATAAATACCAAAAGCTAAAAAGAAATGCACTATATTTAAGTAGCTGAATGAAAACCACTGAGTCTGGAGAAGGAATTTAATGGTGCAAGATGAATCTAGCAAAGTAGGCATGGGGCAAATTATGAAGGAATTTGGGGCCATATGATGCATTTTGTAATGTATTCCAAGTAAAATGTCAAATCACTCCAGCGTTTAAATGGGAATGAAATATAAGTGGATTAGATGATGGCAGAGAGAAGATACTGGGAGAGCAGTTTGGAGGTTCCAATTATGCTTGTTTGGGGAAAGAAAATTAAAATTGGATGAGGGTGATGGCAATACACATGGGGGGAGGAGGACAGATTCTGTAATCTTTGTCTATAAGTAAGTCACTCCTAGGATTCGACATTCATAGTGAAGTTGAAGGTGATACATCCACTTATATGTTCTTACAGTGTTTCCATTAAAATAGCTATTTAACCTGATGTATACAGATATCCCTATTGAAAAATAGTATCTTTTAGCCCTATTTTGTACAACTTAACTCTTAGGCATAGTGTATTACAGCACATTAAGTGCACTGAACCATTATATGACTTACCTAATTTCACTCCTCTAATTAGAGTGAAATGTGCTCTGTAATCCAGGATTCCTAACTGTCAGTTATAATTATGTTACTTGTAGAATATTCCACAATGTAAAAGCACATCTTTCATTATGTCTATTTTATCTCAAAAAACTTCAATACTTGACATTTGCTTACCAATAAGAACCCAAACTCCTTAGTGCGTAATGTTAGGTTCTATTTGATCTTTCTTTAACCTTGATTTCTGTCCTTAATAGTCATGACTTTATTAAACTTTAACAATTAATAATTATTTGAGCTTGCCTACATGATCTTACTGGGACTTCTCATTTATGTTATTCACCTTAAAATGCTTTCTGACTACCTACCTTTCTTTGTAAAATAACCAGTCCATTATAGTATGGTCATTCCTCTCCAAGAATTTTTTATGCAACTACTCAACATGATAAAGTCTCTTCTTCTTATGTTCAACAGCATTTTCCTTTGTTCACTCCAAGAGCTCTTCTCAAATAGAGTCTGGTTATTGATAGTTTTTAATGGTCATGTCTCATTTCCATTATTAGATTGTTTATCATTAATCCTGTATGTATTGTGTATCCTAGAAAGTTCATAAATAAATGTTATAGATCAAATCCATCTTTGAACTAATCCTTGCACAAGCTTCCAGATAATGTTGTGTTATGGGAAGCAGAAGTGAAAAACTTTTGGGCAAGATAGTTTAAAAAATTATTGAGGAGAGGGATATCCTCAGATTATAAAAGAAATGGATACTGATTTTTTATTCAATCAACTCACTCTCATACATATAACAGGTTTTTTCTCTACCTCTCCTCTATCTTCTCAGGACATTAACTTCCTTGCACATGTTATCTCATTTGGTAATGGGATTCAAAGTTTGTGAGTAGTGTGAGATCTGGAGAGAAGAAAATCACTTACCCAGTCAATCCTGAATACCAATTCAGTGGTCTAATGATTAACTCCATATCAATCACCGAAGTTATCAATCCCATACATATAGCAAGCAAAAAATTAATTTACTTGATAGCATAGAAAGGCCTTCCCTGAGCAAGCTGATAAGAAATGTGTAAAATTCCTTCACAATATTAGCTGGCAATGACTCTGTGCAGAGAGTATTGAAGTTGTATATTCTAATACAATGCAACATGTAATTAACGGTTTTACATATTAGTGTAAAGGAGTAGAATCAATCCCTTTGTGTCAAAATAAAATATAACTGAAAGTTGACCTGGAAAAAGGGAACAAAACTGTTGTAATTAACACATTTCATGACTCCTAGCTGAAATATATATTTGAGTTGTTTTTAACAACTATCTGTTAAAAGAAGAATGTGGCATCGTGTGTGAATTTATCAATTTGACAGATAATGATTTTACAGTTATGAATACAAAGCAGGATTTTGTGATTCAGATATGAAAAAGCTTTGACTAGGATATTGAGTAGTAAATAAGAGAATACTGTGAAGAGATGAAATGATAGCTAATAGAATGAAAGTAATGTAGCTAAATAAAGCAGTATGTTAAAAAATCAAAATTTTTGAGCTAGAAAAAAATACTTTCAGACAAATACATATTCAAAATAGTTTTCCTTATTCTACTTTACAAGTAGAAATAAAGCAATTAAAATAAATTCATCAGTAGCATCTTTTCATGAAGAATCTTAAATCATTTCATGAAAGCTTATTGCATTTTCTTCTGTTAGAAGCAAAATGATAAAAAGATGCACTCATTATTTTATTCGCAAATAGTTTAATTTGCATTATTGAAAAAAAGGGGCAGTATCAAAGGATTAAAATATGTTTATACTTTGTTTTTATTGATATGAGACAGTCTGATAAAATGTGGAAACACACTGGATACAGGTTGGCCCCATGACCTTGGTCACTTTCTGATGTTTTAAACAAATGCAAGGAGCAACCTAAGACAAAAATCCCTTTATCTCTCACATCCCTTTATCTCTCTTATCAATTTCTAAGGTATATAATGGATTCAATAAAATGTAATATCTGTTTACTTCTAAAATAATAAACCATGACACATAATAATTAATTATATAATAATCACCCTCTCCTTAAACACATCTTTAAAATCTTTTTCCATATATCTACCTCAAATATTTGATGACTTGGTGGGAGATAAAGAATATAAACATGTAAGTATATTTCATGGTTACCAGTTAATAGATTAAGTACAAAGTATTATGAGGGTGAAGAGTAATTGTAGATAACTCATGGAGGAGGAAGGAAGGTACTATGGAGGATGCACTTTCTGAAATGAGATCAGGAGGGCAGTAGGAAATAACCAGATGAAGGGGAGAGAGCACCCCAGTCAAGGTAACAGCACTGGAAAGGCCAGATATGGAAGCATACATGTGAATTTCACACCTAGAACTGCAATCAGTGTCTAGTTCACTTATATTGCTCTAGGGGTACTAAGCAGGAGTAATTCACCCAGCTTTTCAGCACCCTAGGTATATATATACATATATATATATATATATGTATATATATATATATGTATATATATATATATATACAATTTTAATTTGTATGTATTTTTATTTTATTAACACAATATATTATTTGCCTCAGGGGTACAGGTCTGTGAATCATCAATCTTACACAATTCACAGCACTCACAATAGCACATACCCTCCCCAGTGTCCATCACCCCACTACCCTATCTCTCCCACACCCCCCAGCAACCCTCAGTTTGTTTCCTGAGATTAAGGATCTCTTAGGATTTGTCTCCCTCCCCAGTCCTATCGTGTTTCATTTTTTTCCCTCCCTTTGCCCCACGACCCCACACCATGCCTCTCAAATTCCTCATATCAGAGAGATCGTATAATTGTCTTTCCCTGATTGACTTATTTCATTTAGCATAATACCTTCTAGTTCCATCCACGTTGTTGTAAATGGAAAGATTTCAGTTTTTTTCAAAGGCTGCATAGTATTCCAATGTATTTATATACACCACATCTTCTTTATCCATTCATCTGTTGATGGACATCTAGGTTCTTTCCATAGTTTGGCTATTGTAGACATTGCTGCTACAAACATTTGGGCAGCATCCTAGTTTTAATACTTATATGATCCCAGTGGAACCTGGGCTACATGTGGATCAATGCAATGGGGCTGCCTGGAAGAGGCTTGGATGTGGGAATCCATCATCATGCCTTGCCCTGGCAAGGTTACGGCAACAAGTGCTTACCTGTTGCCAGGTAATTACCCAGATTATATTGCCCTGGTGCCATCTGTTTCTGTTTCCCTGAAGGCCAATTTCCTGGTATCCACATATAAATGACCTAAATACCTAAAGATAATAATCCCTTCCTTAGATTTACTTGATCTCCTTGTTTAAGCCCTCTCCATTATACCACACTTCAATCCACTAAGCATGCTTCCACCTCATAGCTTTTGGGTTGGTTCTTGTATCAACAGACTACAAGGCTTGTAACCATCACTTCTTTCAGGTCTTTGCTCACCTGTCACTCTACCAACATCCTCCTCCAGAGTCAAAATACATTAAATATCCCTTCTTCATCTTCATTCTCTAGCTCCTTACCCAGCTAGGTATTCATTTGTAGCATTTATCACTATCAGATATATTGCTTATTCTATCTGTAAGTATGTGTATTTCTCCACGTTTTGTTTCCTTAACTAGACTGTAAGTTAAAAGAGGTCATAGACTTTGTCTATTTTGTTATCTGCTGTGTCTCTATAATATAATGCCTATCTCATAGTAATCATTCAATAAAAATTACTGAATATGTTTACTTTTCTATTCTATGAGAAGGAATTACTACACAGCTTTGCAAATTTTTATTAAGAGCTTATTAGAATTTCATATTCAAGAATATTTTACAGAGATGCTTCTTAGTTTTGTAAAAATAAGATCTAAGTAAAGCTCAGAAGTGAGGTTTAGCAATATCCCCTCCTCTTATGTTTCCCATTCACTGATTTTCATTGCAGGTACTTAATAGAAAAATATTTCAAACCAAAACTGGGATGTTAACAGGTATAAGTACATTTGGAAGTCTATGGAGAAGTTTACGGAAATGTAGTCTCTTGAGACGATTAGGGATGAAGGAGTCTGATTTTGTTGCTTCTAACAGAATCTCAAAGTCAGTGCTGCTCAAACTTTGTCATCTCAGGACTACTTTAAACTCTAAATATTATTTAGGGCCCCAGAGATCCTCAGTTTATGAGGTTCATGTCAGTGGAATGCTGAAGCCAACTCATACCAACCCATACTTGCCAATCATTGTTTGCCTCTCAAGTTTTTATTCAGTTATACCATTTGGTAGCTTCAAGTCAGCTATGGTGGGAATATTCACATATGGAAATGGAATTAAAACTGTTGAAACTTGGGACTTTTTTTGAGAGCCAGTCCACAAGCATATCACTGGTTACGCTTCTCTGTATTTCATCTATGAGAAAGGAAACTGAGGAATTTTGAAGCACAAAAATATCGTGAATTCACAAGAGAATAAAATGTAAGTAAGTCATTAGTATTATTATACAGTAGATTTAACCGTGCAGATACTGGAAAGGTTTCCATGGATTCCCTGTAGGCCCCCATCTACATGTTTGGAATCACTGTTCAACACCATAGTAGCTAGAATCTGATTCTACCCCAACAATTCCACTGGTAGCCTGTACACAAAGCACACAATTATATATGTGTAAGTTAAAGTATGTCACTAGTTCTTGAAACTAAATAGCCAAGGAAGCTAGCTTGTGGGATTTCCTTAACTGAATATAATTAGGACACAGAGTCATCCTACTTCATAGTTAATAAGAAATCACTTATTTTTTAGACCTCAAGTTAGAAAACATGTATCAAAATGTGCCCTTTTCAGTAATATTCATGTTGGAACAACAAAGACCACTGGTTACAGAACTAGACTGCTTAGATCAGTAACGACCAGCTGAGATGACATAGAAGTATTTAAACTTGAGAATGATTTAGGAACAGAAAAAGTGCTAGAACTTCGGACAAGAGGAATCAGTATAAAAGAACAGCCAGGACTGATGCACAGGCTACTGAGACACAATTCTATGACATCTCAACAAATGCCAGTTGGTAGACATTGTTTTGTTAACTACTGAAGTTTTTATATAATAAGGAAGAAAGAACAGAACACTTGTGAAAGTAATTCTACTCAACATATTTCATTGATACAGATGAACATGGTTAGTCTATACACAGCTAAGATTTACCTAGCGCAAACTTTCCCAACCATATTTATGCCCTGACTGTATTCATTTTCTATGCTATATAAAAATTTACCACAAACATAGCATTTAAAACAAAACACACTTATTTCACAGTTAGCTTAGCTGGGTGCTTGGCTCAGGTTCTCACACACTGTGTTCTTATCCAGAGGTTCAACTGTAGACGTATGTGTTTTCAGTGTCACTGAAAGAATTCATTTCCTTGTGTCTTCAGGACCGAAAGCCTGGATTCTTGCTAGCTATCAGTTAGAAGCCACCTTCAGCTCCTAGACAGTTTTCTAGAGGACACCTGCATTTCTCAGAGACTATTTACAGTTCCCAGAAGGTACCTGCTATTACTTGCTTTATAAGCTTCCTCAATATGACTGCTTAGTTCATCAAGTCAGAAAAGAAAAAATTCTCTAGAGCAAATCCACTGTAGCAAGATAGAACCTTATGTAACAGAAGTAGAGGAAAGGCATCCCATCACTTTTGCCATATAATGTAATATAACCATGAAAGTGACATCCTTTGCCATTATTCCATTGGTTAGAAGCAACTCATAGGTCCTACGTACGTCCAAAGGGATGGGATTATACAAGAACATGAATGCCAAAAGTAGGGATCATTGGGTGTCACCTCACAGTGTATCTGTCACCACAATAACATTCAAAGAAACTGATAGTTTGTAAAGATATTGGGGAAAACTAAAGATAATGTGCAGCTTTCATATGGGATTTGCAAAAGTTACAGCTATATCGATTAATTATGGTAAAAAATAATCATGAAGTAGTAGGAAATACCAAAACATATATTTTATAAAACTTACAAATAAAATATTTAAATACAAAATTTGAGCATACTTCTGTTCACATAAAACTTTTACATGGCATATTATACTTGAAATGTTCACAAGAAATTCCAAATCAAAATTGTTAATGATGATCTCCAATTCTTGAAAGTTATCATCAACGAGAAACTCTGCTCAAACAGAAAGTTGATAAAATATGTTAGTACTCTTTTAATAATCACTGAAAAATTTAGATCATTAAAAATTATTCTTTTTTTAATATTATTTTATTTTTTTAGTGTTTCAAAATTTATTGTTCATGCACAATCTAACAGCCATATCTTTTCTTTCAAGTTACACAAAATGTCAGCAGTTTGTATGAAAATGCAAACTGATTTCAAATTCAATGGAAATTTTTTATATTAAATATAACAAACAGTTAATGAAATTACAATTTGCATAACACATATATATTATTACAAAACCACTTTGAAGCTGGTTTCCATACCACTCAGATGGCACATCAAACACAGAATGGATAGGTGTATCTGATGTATTAGAAGGCAGCTATTTGAGTTAACTTCTAAACTTTAGCCAACAAGACCCTATGCCCAAGTCTCTTTGGGAAGATTACTGATTACCTGTACTCTTTGGGTATCTGAAATACAACTGATCTAGTATCTCCAACGATCCCTTTTCTACCAAGGTGTGTTCTACAGTTAACTGCTGGGAAAAAAAAAAAAAGCCTATAGCATATAAAACTCTTTTCTATCTTTGGCATATAAAATTTAGCATCATGTGCTGACTTAACCTTCATGAGAAGATCTCAGGGCATGCCATTAGACCTAATGCTGATGATCTGCACTCTGAGAATTTCTCATGAAGAAATTCAGCCTGATAAGACTAGATTAGTGCCTACAGACAGCCAAAGACAAGTGAGACCTCTCCCAGCTAGCCCAAAACCTGGGAGTACTCTGAATCTTTGTATACAGCTCACATTTGTGATTCACCAATGGGCAGCTCTATTCTGGCGTAGTTCAAATGCCATTTAAATAAGCAAACCAACAGCCTAGATTGATACTAATTTTGGACAAGTAATGCATACACTTCTTTATTTTATCTTCTTGGGGTAAAGACTCTCTGGGATTGTTCAGAGAATGAATATGCTAGTGTACATTTTGACATACATTGCCACACTGCTCACCAGAAGACTTGTGTTTGCACTTCTACCAAGAAAATGTCAAGGTTCCCATTTTGTCTAATTCTCACAAATACCAGGTTTCTTCAATCCTTTTAATTTTCGTCAATCAGACGAGTGTCCTTCTAAGCCCTACTGAAATGTTTGTTATTATTATGATAATTTAAATAGCTTACCAATTCTTTCAACGTTATTTATTTAGTGACATGAAATATTTTTGGCAGACTGTTAACTATCCTCCAAAAGCTATGTTCTTCTCTTCACCCCGGACACATAGGTAGGCTATGTTTCCTAGTCTTCCTGCAGTTGGAGAAAATTATGTGACTGAGTTCTAGCCAAAGGCTTGTAAGGGGATGCCATTGTATGCCATTCTTGGGCCAGAATTTTTAATAGCTATATTAGTTTACTACGGCTGCCATAACAAATAACCATGAATTTGTTGGCATAAAACTAGAGAAATTTATTATCTCACAGTTCCGGAGGCTAGAACTCTGAAATCAAGGCACTGGCAGAGAAGGCTATTGGAAGAATTTTCCCTTCCTTCTTCCTAATGACTTGCACAATCCTTGGCATTGCTTGATTTGTGGTGGTATCACTACAATCTCCACCGCGCGCCTCATAAAGCATCCTTCTCAGTGTTTCTCTTCTGTGCTCTCCCTTTCTTAGAACACCAGTCACTGGATTGAGGGCTTATCCTAAAGCCAGAGGAATTTCATCTTGAGATCCTTGACAAATTACATCTGCAAGGACCTTTTCCAAATTAAGCTCACAGTCTAAGGTTCCAGGTGGACATGAATTTGAGGGGACACTATTCACCCTGCTACAATAGTGATGTCTCCCCAATTTTGCCTTTCCCCATTCACAGCCATTATAGTTAATAACTCCATGGGCTAGACCTAAAACTTTATCATGCCTCAGAATCACATGGAGAATTAGTTAAAACAAAAAGAATGCTCGCTCCCATTGCCCAGTTTCAATACAAGTCTGCGATGGGGCCCAATAGTTACATTTCTGACAAGTCCACTGGTGGTGCTGGCACTGCTTCTCTGGTGCCAGATTGTGAGAATTTTTTTGGTTTAAAATAAAAAGAGATAAGAGTAGGCGCACCTGGGTGGCTCAGTCAGTTGAGGGTCGAACACTTGACACTTGATTCTGGCTCAGGTCATGATCTCAGGTTTGTGAGATTGAGCTCCATATTGGGCACCACACTCAGCATGGAGTCTGTCTTGGATTCTCTCTCTGTCCCTCTCCCTCTGACCCTCCCCAACTCTATCCATCTTTTTTTTTTAAACAAAAGAAGTAGCAATATGAAAGTGCATGGAAGAAAGTCTTCTGTTGACAAAAAACAAAACCAAAAAAAACCAAAATATTTGCACTTTAATGTTAGAAAGAAATAAATGTATTTGAGCCTATCCTATCCTAACCAATATAAATTAACTTCTTTCAGATAACACTAAATTTTCCGGTATGCTGGGTATATTTCTGAACTACCCATTCTACTTCATTTAACTGTCCCTTTGTGCATAATTACAACACAGTCTAAATTGCCGTTCCTTCATAAAGTGTTTCAGTATAGCAGAGAAATAATCGCCCATTACTCTTCTTTCTATCAGATTTTCTATTATTCTTTCAGACTTTTGCATAAGGATCTCATACAAATGTTTTTATCAGGTCTAAGATGTTTTAAATATCCAATAGGTTTTCAAATGGGATTGCAATATGATTAAACAGCAATTTGGGAAATGTTGGTACCTTAATAGTATTGAATTTTCCAAGAACAAACATATACTATATTTATTTGGAATGCTCCTATATCCTTCAGTAGAATTCAAATGCTTTCTTTATAGACAGGCAATATAAATTTCTTAAGATTGTCCCTGGTGATTTTAAGTATTTGTTGCTTTTGTGAATGGAATTTTCTTTGTAGACTTTGTTCTTTAACTTCTTGTTGCTGTTATAGACTAATATTATTGATATTTGTATTATATTTTCTTTTACACAAGAAAATAAGCTGAAGGAAGCTTCATAAGCTTTTTTCCCCCATACTTTCGGTTGACTCTGACATCCAAATATATGAACTTACCAGTAAATAATGAAAATTTTATTTCACTTTTGCCAATATTTATATCTCTTATTTATTCTTGTCCATTTGCCTAGTGCTTCCAAATGATGTCAAGTAATTGTGGTGATTATTGATTTAACAACTCAGCTTCCACAGGGCTGAGATGACTTATATGAATTTTCCCTCCAGCCATAAATTTTCTAGGACCATGAAGTCTTGAGATGAAGTCCTACTCTTACTAAATCCACAAACACTTGGATGTTCTGACCATATGCCATAGGACAGCAGCTTTCAAACTGAGGCACATGTATTCAAGGGGTTCTTAAGATGGTTCACTGGATCATAGGAAGAAAATGCATAATAGAATTTTGTTGCATATATATTATGTAATATAAACTTTCAATTTGAATCCTATTTAATAACAATAATAGCTAGTATTTACTGAGTGTTAATTATACAACTATTATTCCAGTTTATTCACCTGTAAGCTAGCTTAATTTTTATACCAAGTGTTCAAGTGAGGTATATTTTTAACCATTTTAAAAGTAAAGAAACCAAAGCACAGAGAGTTTAACTTTCCTCGTACTATTTCATCTCTTTGTATGTAATCTTAGTATACGATAAGTATAACTCTTATAAATACATTTGCATTTATTGTGATGCATGCTCAAAATTTGTTTTACTTCTTAGAGTTCTCTTCCAGGTCCCTGATTCCACAGTCATTCATTGTTGGCTGTCCTGCACATTCGAGTAGTTGCTCCCATTTCATGTTACAAGAAGGTGAAGACATCATCCTGAATAATGGAGTCTTCCATTGGCGCTTCCAAGGTGTTCAAACCCATGTACCTACTTAACCGTATAACTCAAGCTGTCTGTGTTTTCCTTTCCAGACTCTTAATTTAAACAAAGGTTCATATACTTACAATTTTCCACCTATTGCAGTAATATGTAATAACATAGTAGTAAAACATTTAACACTTCATATTTAAACATGCTCTCTTTTATTGTATCATTGGTACTAATAACCTTCCATTTCTGATGTTAATCATCATCAGTATGTGTCCAGTGTGTTCTCTATGAATTACTTTATGCAGATACTAATTTTGAATATTAGGTACAGTATAATTCTCTACTAAACTAACAACCCAATAGTGGATGACTTTTGTGGATTTTTATTTTCTTTCATTTTTTTTTTCCTTTCCAACCTTCCTCTGTCAAGACTGGATTTTTTAATCATATATTTTTTAGTTTTTGCATCCAACTTACAGCCCACTTTAAATACACACGCATATACACATGCACACAACTTTAACATCTAGTTCTTAAAATTACTGCCAGAATTAAAAGATACAAAGCATAAAGGTGCCTAGGTGGCTCAGTCGGTTAAGTGTCTGCCTTCAGCTCATCTCTTGATCTCAGGGTCCTGGGACTAAGTCCATATCAGGTTCCCTGCTCAGCGGGGAGCCTGCTTCTTCCTCTTTCTCTCCCTTTGCCCCTAAACCCACTCATTCTCTCTCTCTCTCCCTCTCCCTCTTTCTCTCTCTCTCCCTCAAATACATAAATAAAATCTTTTAAAGAAAGACAGAAAGCATTAATGTACCTAGTCCAATCTTTGGAATATAATATATATTCAATAAATGTTGATTTTTTAAAAAAGATTTTATTTATTTATTTATTTGACAGAGAGAGAGAGATCACAAGTAGGCAGAGGGGCAGGCAGAGAGAAAGGGGGAAGCAGGCTCTCCGCCGAGCAGAGAGCCCAATGCAGGGCTCGATCCCAGGACCCTGAGACCATGACGTGAGCCAAAGGCAGAGGCTTTAACCCACTGAGCCACCCAGGCACCCCAAATGTTGATTTTCTATATTAACGTAGATCCTCCTTACTATGAGCATTAGTATATTGATATAAAATCCATGTGTGGTGCTTGCCACAGTATTTGGCATATATAAAAACATAAATACTATCTATTACTATTATCATCATCATCACCAACATTATATATGCCCAGTAGTATGGCTAACACATAGAGGAAAATATTTCAATACCAAGTCTCTTTCTCTCCAACTCTTATTTTCCCTCCTTTAACTTAGAGCCCCATTCAACTCAAATACATAAATAATTCATTAACTACTTCTAGATCATTTTGAAGCATAGCAGCAATATCTAAAGCAAATCTTAAAGGAAGCATTAGAGAAGACTACATTTTTAAATAGACAATAGACAATACCATTATGCTGTGACTCAGAGTTATTGTTTTTTACTCTTTCAATTTCTGAAAATGTCTATTGCTAATTTAGGTAAGATTCAATCTTTATCTTTAGACAACTATTGAAGGCCCTCTAGACTCTGCCTTTATTACAACAACATAAAACAAAACATCTTTCCTTGAATATATGGAAATATTTTGTTTTTAACCTGCACACACCAATTTACAACTGCAAACCACTGTGAATCAGCTACAGATAGCACCAGGTGCCTACTTAGTCCCTGTTTATTGCCATGAAGCTGCACTGAGCTATCCTAAAAGTGTTCACTGGAAATTATCATAATGAAAGGTATGTTCTGTTGGGCAGAGGGCTGATTAAGTGGGTTCTATTATATTTTTGTGACCTGCATTTCTCATTCCTTTTGCTTCTGAAAAGTAGTCTTTTCTTTACCCACTTGTTTATGACAGGTAATTAGTAACTATCGGTTTTATAATACTGGAAGACAGCAGAGTCAACTTTAATCACTAAATTTCTTTCTTTCTGAAGTAGCTTTGTTTTACACTAGAAATAAACTTATTTAAGTGTATTGCTGTGGAAGGGGAGTGTTGACTCCTTAATAAAACAAGAGTTGTATAAATTAAGGCTAATTTTCCTGATCAAAACATACTAGAATAGCCCCCAGGAAAGTAAGAAGTGCTTTACTGTGACTTTAAGAAGAGTATGAGTGAGTTACTGCTGTGTAACAAGCAATAAAAAAAAAAAACACCTCAGTGTCATAATATAATGGGCATTTATTCAATTTAGAGTGGGCTCAGCTGGGTGGCTCTAAGCTTCAGGTTACCTCTTCATTCGTGTCAAATGTTTCTTTTCCTTCTTGGATCAACATGTTCTCATGGTACAAGCAGAGGCAAAAGAAGACAAGTGAAAAAATGTGTTGCTTATTAGAACCTGGGCTCAGAATGGCGCATGTTAGCTGAGGACTAAAGGGTCAGGAAAGAACACTCAGCTTCTAGAAGGAATAAAAGTAACATGACAAAGGGCATAGAAACAAGAAAAGGTAAAAAAGAATACAGGTTAAGGATTCAATCTACCTCAAAGAGTAAACACCCAACCACTTAAGAAATCTCCTTTTTCTCTAATTTTCTTTTCTTTCTTTTATTTTTACCCTGTTCTGTTTTCCTAAAAGTCTATTTTGTGGTCTAAGACAAAATTAAAACTCTCTGTGTGAATGTATATGGAGTATATTTGGATGTCTGATAACCCATTCCAGATTTATTTCTTCTAGAAAGTATTATTTGACAACCCAATCTTTGAAAAGCCCATCATCTGTGCACTAGTGTCGGCCTGCACTTCCCTAATCTAATAATTATATTAATGAAGATGATAAGAAATAATTATGGGTAACATTTACTGAGCTCTTAGTATTTACCAGAAACTTCATTAAGTCTCAGATGCATGATTTCATTTTATTATTTGAAAAAACCTTTGTTGCAGGTATTACTAATTCATACCCCCATTTTACATATGAAGAAGAAAATGCAGAGAAGTGCCCCAACCTCCCACAATTAGAAAATGCTACAGTTCAGATTCAAGTCTACATCTGTCTGAACACAGAACTTATATCCTACAACATTCTGCTACCTGCTATGCAATAAGCATGCACCAGTAGGATGGTCCATTTAATTTCTCCCTTTATTAAAGCTCAAGTCCCTCAATAAATGGGACTATACAGGTTTTTAGATGTGATTCTTTTTTTTTTTTTTAAAGATTTCATTTATTTGACAGAGGGAAACACAGTGAGAAAGGGAACACAAGCAGAGGGAATGGTATCAGGAGAAGCAGCTTTCCCCACCGAGCAGGGAGCCCAATGTAGGGCTCTATCCCAGGACCCTGGGATCATGACCTGAGCCGAAAGCAGACACTAAATGACTGAGCCACTCAGGTGCCCCTTAAATGTGATTCTTATCAATAAACCGTGTGGTAAACTGAATAATGGGCTGCTCAAAGATATCCACATCCTAATTCTCATCCAGAACCTGTGAATTTAATTGGCAAAAGGACTTTACAGATGTGATTAAGTAAGGATCTTGAAATGAAGAGATCATTCTGGATAACCTGTGTGGTCCTAATGTGATCACTTTGGTCCTTAGAAGAAGGTGAAGAGAAGCTAAGAGTCCCTGATGATAGATATGATGATAGAAGAGGTTCCAATCTCTAAGTGATGCAAGGAAGAGACAATGACCAATAAATGCAGGCAATCTCTAACAGCGGAAAAAAGTAAGGGAAAAGGACTCTCCTGAAGCTTCTAGAAGACATACAGCCCTGCCAACACCTTGGCTTTCGTCTTCTGACCTCCAGAATTATAACACTAAATTCATGTGGTTTAAAACCACAACACTTGTAGTAATTTACAACAGCAGAAATAAGAAATACTAACTCAATGACAAGGGAATTTTGTCTATTTTATATTCTACTGTACTAAGAGTGAATACAACTGGCCTAGGCACAATTCCTGCAAATTTGTTGAATGAAAAAATGAATGGAAAAGTGAAATACTGAGGACTTACAGAATAGAATCACCAGGTTCCCAACTGGGGAAAAAAGCTTAAATGGAGGTTATGAAAATTCAGGATATACCAATTTTTGAGAGGAAACCTCATCATACTCAAAATTGTCAAAATCCTTCTGTGAAATTGCTTTATAGTTTATAACTCTATGCCAAAAGTTAAATCCTTAAAAAAAAAAGACATGTCTTGCAGAGCTTTGTGATAGTCGTTTGGTAAATGGGTTCAGAATGAGTTGTTTTAAGTTTTGTGATAGGATTTTTTTTTTTAATATTTAGGCTGCTCTAATTTGGTATGACAGAAAAACACTAGTTCATGTAACAAAACAACATGTTGTTTTGAGGAGTTCTGGCCAAGTAAATCAACACACAGATTGCACTGAAACAAAAGCAAAAACAAAAACAAAAAACAAAACCACCATGATTCAGAGAAAGAAAATATGGCACAAGTCCTTGGACTCTTTGGTTTTTATCTTTTTTGACTTAAAAACTTTTAGTTAACATTAGAAACCGCTACTATAAAAATACTTAATCACACTCATATAAGAGACAAATCAATGATTCTAAATATAATCAGAAAAAGAGCAAAATTCCATTCACCATTAATTTTGTTATTTAGATTAAAAATCTAAGTTCAGGTTCTAGACCATAAATTTTTTACATGCTTTTCCAAAATTGTTTTTACAATACCTATAGTAGATATGATATGAACTACTTTTATTCTGAACCAGACCCAGGGTTTTATAGGAATAATTTAAGCTTTCTCCCTTTTACACAGTTACACGCACATGAGCACACAAACATAAAAACGAGCTCAGGACACTTACATGACTTGCTCAAGGACACACAATAATAAGTGATAAGTTTGCCTTTTTATTTTGACTTAATTCCATTTTCTTGAAGCACAAATGACTGACATTAGCATTGTTCTATTTTGTGCAGTTTGGAGAGACAGCATTAAGAGTCCACTAAGTAACTAAAAAATTATACCATTATTATTCCAATTTGCATGAAATAATCTCTTAAAGGACTTTCAATTGGTCTCTAAAAGTCATGTCTAGAGAGTTCAGAGCTGATTCAGTTATGATGTAAATGTCACAAACCCTGTTTCCCAACTCATCATATAAAAAAGCAAAATGGAATGAAATTTGAGAAACTCCTATATTTTATTTATTGTCAGCCAAATTAGATTTTAAACCCCTTGACCATAAAGATTATGTCATATCAGTTTGTATCTTCCTCACACATTTTTACATAAGCAATCATGTAACTTCAATGCTACATTCTGCTTTCTGTACTTAACATATCACGAGCTTTCAAAACATTAATGGCTTCATTACCATTTTTAAAGATTGTGTAATCCATTACATAATTGTCCAACACTAAACATTTTCCTACTTATATGAACACCGAATATTTTCCAATTCATTACTCATAATAAACACTTCATGTCTTCAGATGATGTTTTTATTTGTAGTGATTGTTCTATCTTGTTTTATTTGGAGATGGGGATTACCTGCTAGAAGTAGTTATCCAGGGCCAAGGGATATGACATTTTTGATAGCTCTTCACTATATTGCCAAATTGTTTTCTCTTTTTTAATTGGGGCAATTGATACAGCCATTAGTAATAATGAATATTGAATTTTTCAGCACCTTTTATAGCTGGGAGTATTAATCTTTGTTAATTTGATAAATGAAAAACAGTACCTCCTAACTGATTTGATTGCTTGTAAGGTTGTTTCCTTAAGTAATATTTATAGTTCATTTTTATTACAAACTCAATACACATTAATGAGAAAAAAATTTGAAGTTACAGAGAATTATAGCAAAAATAATTAAACCTCCCATAATGTTATTACTCAGAAGTTACAACTGTTGGGGCGCCTGGGTGGCTCAGTCGTTAAGCGTCTGCCTTCGGCCCAGGTCAGATCCCAGGGGCCTGGGATCAAGCCCCGCATCGGGCTCCCTGCTCTGCAGGAAGCCTGCTTCTCCCGCTACCATTCCCTCTGCTTGTGTTCCCTCTCTCGCTGTGTTTCTCTCTGTCAAATAAATAAAATCTTTAAAAAAAAAAAAAAAAAAAAGTTACAACTGTTAATATTGTGGAGTGTATCTCTATCTAACTCACTAGCCATCATGTATCTATACCAAGATCTATAGCTGTATCTAAACCTATTTAGGCCTATATTTGTCTACTTTGATATATAATATAAAAGATTTAAAAATATACTAGAATCAAAAAATATATAGTAGAATCACACTGTGCAGAAATATTTACATAATTATTGAAACCAATTCATGTAGTTTCTCTAAAAGTATTCTCTTATGAAATGTAGATAGCTGTTTGGAGTTTCTGTAAGAGTGAGCAGAATATTTCAACAGATGGGCTTTCTGAATAATAGATTAGTGAGGCCTTGGCAATTGCAAACAGTTTAACAGTATGTGGACTAGTCCCCACATGTGTGCATACTCTCTTCTGCTCTCTCTCTTTCTGTCTCTGTCTGTCAGATGTAGATACGGATATCTACACACATATAGATAGATATATAGATAGATAGCTATTAAAAAGAGAAAGATAGGGGCGCCTGGGTGGCTCAGTCATTAAGCGTCTGCCTTCAGCTCGGGTCATGATCCCAGGGTCCTGGGATTGAGCCCCACATCGGGCTCCCTGCTCGGCGGGAAGCCTGCTTCTCCCGCTACCATTCCCTCTACTTGTGTTCCCTCTCTCGCTGTGTTTCTCTCTGTCAAATAACTAAACTCTTAAAAAAAAAAAAAAAAAAGAGAAAGATACACTTTAAGTTGTAGTGTTTTAATTTTTACATTATTCAAGTAGTCTCTGGAATGGTCACGGAATAGCATGACATATATTTCAACATTTCTGAAAAAAATATCTCAAAAATATCTGGAACATCTCAAATGGAATATCTCAAGAAGTAGAGCAACATAGTCGAGATAAGTAAGGAACTTTATATGTTGCTTTTCAACATTTTTACATATTGTTTTTTTATAATTGTTTTTACATTGGAATGTGTTCTGTATTTATTTTTCCTTTGAGCCTTACATTGGTTTTATCTCACTACTTGGTTCATCACACAGTATTATAATTGGCCCATAATGGCCTACAGGACTTATTAATCTATTTTCAAATGTACTGGATACTAAGTCCACTTACTACAGTAATAGAATGTTACCCATAGATTACATCCACTTATGCACTGCTCCCTAACTGAACCCTCAACTTCCCAGAACCAGATCGCCATTCTGAATTTTATATTTTAAGTTCCTTGATTTTATAATAATATGGTTTTGTCAAACCCTAAATTGTGTTTCTTGTTTCTGAATTTTAAAAATTGATACAAAGTGTATTGTAGTAGGGGTAGTTTTCTAAGCATTTTTCACATAATATTATGCTACATGAGATTTAACTATGCTATTGCATATTTTCATTGCACTATAATATTCTGGGCTCTTTTGCTAAAATACTATTTATTTTCCTATCCTCCTAATAATGAGTTTTTTAGTGACTTTGATTTTTGTTATTACAAACGATGCTGCTATTAACATACATATCCGTGTCACCTAGAGACACATGGCCACGAATTTCTCTCATAAGTTTATCCCAGGAATGTAACTGTTATTTCTTAAGGTATTCAAATGTTCACTTTTACTAGGTAATGTTAAAATATTCTCCAGTGCAATTGCATAAATTTACATGTCTTAGATCAATATAAGAAACACTATTCACCACATCTAAGCCAACACTTGGGAAGGTAAAAATTAAAATTTGCGCTAACTGTATCAATGTTAAATAGCATCTCTTTGTGTTTTAAATTTCCTTGATTTTTAAGTAGCATAAATAAGCATAAGAGCAGATACTATTTAAACCAACAATAAAAGAGAAAATGCATAAGATTTAAAAAAACTAATAAATTCAAGTCCTTTAAAAAAGTCAAAACACGAGCCATAGATTGATAGAAATTATTCATAAAACATAGTAATAAAAGTCCAATTCATATAAGTCTTATGAATTACTAAGAAGAAAATACATAACCAAAGGGAAAATGTGGACAAAATATAGGAGCAGACATTTCACAGAAGCAGCACAAATGCCCAATAAACTAAGAAAAGAAGAAATTTGTTTTAGAATAGCCGAAGTTAATAAATAAAATTTATAAATATTAATAAAAAAAGACAATAAAACAACCAGGCAGAAAAAAGATGTAAAATATAGGCGGCTTTCAGGAGAATGGTCTCAAGTTCTCAGTGAGCGCTCTAAGAAGATTTTTCCTCTTACAAAACACCCACCGACTTAGGAAGGATGGAGATGCAATTCTTAATTCCAACACTTGTTACAGCCTGCCTACCTTCCTCCTCATACTTCTTACCCATTTCCATTTGCGTTTTTGAATATATAGGTCATTCCTAACAACCATGGGCCTATTCATGTAAATAAATTCTCTTAACTGGCTTGATTTCAATGAGCAAAGCTTTCAAAGCTTTGCCTCAAAAACCCTTGGCATTTGGCACTGGTAAAAGGAACTGAAGAACTGTATTATCATTTTTCTCCAAAGCCCTGTGAATAAGCAGCCCTGCACTTGGAGTAAGCAAGAGCTTGTGAACATATTATTTTGAGGCAGGTGAAGAGGCCACAATTAGGAGAAAACCAAGGACAAAGAAAAAACTGAACACCAGCCTTGCATTTTGATCATTAATGTTACTGCCTTTTTCCTCCCTTTTAAATGACTTTTTTAAAATAGGCTTTGACGTTATACCATATTCTTTGAGACTGTATTTATACCGTTTTGTCATTGACACATTCTATTCTGCTTAAGAAAGGTAAATGTTACCCAGGGGAGAATTCTTTTAAATTGAGGTTTTTCTATTTGAGGAAGAAACCTATTATTGAAATTCTAAAAGCCAGAAAGATATCATTTAACTGGTGAATTTCAGAGTGGTTCACTTTTTTTTTCTTTCTTGCATTACAGTTTCCCCCAGTATGAGTTAACTTCAGATGAACTCTTCTTACTAACTTTGAAGTGATATCTTTTAAAGTACTTTGGAGGAGACAGGTGTCATTAAGTATGATGAAATAAATATTTATGTAAAATATTTGCTTAGCTCAATTGTGCCTTTTATACTTACATGTTTCCATTTTTGTATATATCTGTATATGTATATGCATGGGTATGTATATATGTCTATGGATTTGTGTGTATTTACATATTTGTCTACAAACATGCATGCATGATGACTTGTGCTGTTTTCAAAGGTAGATTTCTCCCGTCCCCCTCCCCTAAGGACCATGGACCTCAATGAATAATCAGAAATCTATATTTCCTTTAAGTATTTCTCAGAATTGTATAAAAATGCATGACTGTAACATAGTACTCTGAAAACTCTTCCTCAAGTAGTGAGAATTTTCCTTATTTTGGGAAAGTAATTCTACCCTGATTATTAAGAGTAGCTAGCCTTAGTTAAGATATATTAAACGGAAATTTATCAAATTTAGCAGTTATTTAATATTGTAACCCCAGAAAATAACCCCAAATTCCTTTATTTTTTCCAGAACAGTAATTATTTTCTAATTTTAGTGTATGTGTGTTTGTGTATGTATATATGCTATATAATTTACTTAATTACCCATACGTACTGTTCATTTTCTAATTTCCTTTCAATGAAGACTGTAGGCCCAAAAAAAGCAGAGTTTTTGTTTGTTTGTTTTGCTTACTGACGTATCTCAAATCTTGGTTGAGTGCTCAATAAATATTGGTTAAATTACTGACATTATTTTCAGTGTTTGAAGAAGCAGAAGGTACAGGATTCTAGCCTGGGTTTGAAAATGTCTGTTACATTCTAGTTGTATCATTTGGGGAAAATTATGGGATCTCTCTGATATCCAGTTTCTGCATACATAAAATAGGGATAATATTTCTTACTCGGAGTATCTGATCTGTAGAAAGCACTCAATAAGTAATAGATATTTCTGGTTAGGTGACGATCATGTTCATTTGGTGGTTAACTAAAGCTAAAGCTGAGATATTGTCTCAAAACAAGAGCATTTGCTCCCTCATCTTCTTGGACCCCTCTGCAAGGCCAAGTGGTCATTACTCAAATATTAATTTCTCAATGAGCCCTTTGTACTCACATATGCAAAATAAAGCATCTTCTCTGTTCACACAATCCTAACTTCTTTCCCCCTTTATTTTCTGTTTAGCACTTCCTATCATATGATCAAAAAAAAAATTTACTCTTTTTGAGTGTAATATATTCACCATACTCTCTCCTATTATGTGTGCATTCTTTGAGACCCAAAAGTTTCCTGTGGTTTACTGTTCTATCCTTAGCTCCAGGAAAGTGGCACATAGCTGATGCCCAACAAAATCGTAACATATAAAGCATGATTCTTTTCACAGATATGGAAATTTGGGAACAAAGAGGTTAAATAATTTCCTCAGGGGCATATAGCTAATAAGGGGTAGAATTAGGATTCAAATATAAGTAGTTTGCTTCTTGTTTATGTTATGTGAGCATCCCTCCTCTCACCTGAGAGATTCAGTACACTTTTTTTTTTCTTTTAACTTCATGTTAGTGTTACATAGAACAAAATTTAGGAAACTCTGTCCTGTGTCGCACTGATTATTTTTCGTCTATATTTGTCTCAAGATATAGTTGTTGTAAAGTATCATTCATATAAAGCATTTTATTCTATTCTTCTATGACTAAGACTGTTGACTTTACCCTAAAATATTTACCTCTTGTCAAAATTAGAACCCCCTCAATGTTAGCAGGGGAAAAAAAAACCTATAAAATTTATATTTCCCAGCCTATGGTGTGTACATTTGGGTGTGCATTTAACAAACTTTCACCAATGAGATAGACTGAAAATGGTCTGTGTAGCAACTTCCATTAAATATCATAAAGGAGTGACTTGCTTTCTCCTTCCTGATGGCTGTAATTCAGAGATCATGTTTGGAGCTGCGGCAGCCTTCTTGAACATGAGAACAACTTGTGAGTGAGGCCTACACAGAAGAACAAAGCTAGAAGCAGCCTTGTGTCTGAAAGCATTAAGCTCAATAATAGCCCTAGACCTGGACTGTACCTGGACTTTTCTGTGAGAGAAACCTGTCTCTTGTTTAAGGCACTGATATTTAAGGTGTTTAGTACTTTGTGGCTTAAATGAAGCCTAACTAATATCATTTCTTACGGATATTTTTGTACCCTGATAGCTAGAAAAATACCCTCTTTCCACAGTAACTATTTTGTATAAAGAATGGAATATTTTACTAACAGCTGTTTGCTAGAAGTAATCATTTCTAATAATCTTTTAAACTCAGACTCTAACAGTCGAATATTTGTGTCAAGGAAGTAAACTACAAATTCAATAAGCTAGCTTTATTTTCCTTCCCAAAGGGTTCTTAAATGGAAAAATCAACGCTGCTATAGTTACATTTTTGGTGATTTTAAATTTTCACACAATCTTCTTCCAATGTGTAAGTTACCCCTAAGGGATGTTAGGATTACAGAAGCAATACAGGCATCTTCATGAAATCCAGCAAAATAACTGTGAATATCAGAAAGGCCAAATCTTTCAAATATTATCCTGATTTTATCACAAATTTTAATGTCAGATTCAATAATCATTTAAACCTACACTATACTGGTGTGATTTACAATTATTGTTTTGAGTTTTACATGAATTTGGGTATTGCTATAGGTTTGCCCTATTACATTTTTTAAAAATGTCTATGCATGCCCAGCTGTTAGTCACTGTGCTGCTGCAAAGTCCTTGTTGGTGAGCCTATTCCCAAAAAGAAAATTTTGTTCATATTTATACACTGAAAATTAGGATCATTAATCAATCCCCATGTAAACGTAGTTCAACTGCAACCTTAGGAAATTTCAGTAGTCCTCAGACATGTGTTTTACAGGAACTGCCGGAAGAGGAACTTCAATTATATTTGTTGATTGCCTTATTGCACCGCTAACACTTATAAGCACTGTGATGTTTCAGATCTTAAAGAAAAAGTACTCAATCTTCACCATAAAGTAAATGATAGTTGATTTTTTTTCAGTGTTCCCAGATTCATTGTTTATGCACCATACCCAGTGCTCCATGCAATCTGTGCCCTCAATACCCACCACCAGGCTCACCCATCCCCCCACCCCCATCCCTCCAAAACCCTCAGTTTGTTTCTCAGAGTCCACAGTCTCTCATGCTTGTCTCCCCCTCCGATTTCCCCCAATTTACCTGTTAGTTGATTTTTTAGACTTTTTCCCCCTAGTTAAGGAAGTTTCTTCTCTATTTTTATTTCTTAAAACATAAATGGGTATTGAATTTTGTCAAATGTTTATTCTGTATTGATTGATATGATCATGTGATTTTTCTTCTTTAGCCTTTTAATATAATGAATAAACTCAATCTCACGACCCAGAGATCACGTCCTGAGCAAAAATCAAGAGTCCATGACTTAACCGATTGAGACATCCAAGTGCCCCTATTCCTTACCTTTCCGAAGCTACCTATACCTCTTAGCTTGTGGACCCTGTCTCCATCTTCAGAGTACATCACTCCAATCTCTGCTTCCATTTTCATATGCTCTTCTGTCTAACTTAGCTCTACTGCCTCCCTCTTTGAAGGACTCTTGTGACTGCATTGGGCTCACCAGGATAATCCATCTCAAGATCTAAACTTAGGTTAGCAAGATTTCTTTTGCCAATAAAGTAACAAGTAACATATTTATAGGTTTTAGGGACTACGACATACAACGTATGAATTATATCTCAATAAAACTATGTTTTTGTTTTTGTTTAAGGAACAAAACTTAATTGACATTATATGCAAAGGTCTATTTCTTGACTCTGTTGTGCTCCACTAATATAATGGTCTTTCTTTGAACCGAACTATCTAAATTATTGCATTCCATATATAAAACACAATGCCACAATGTATTTTCCTTTTCTCTATTTTGCCAGAGCTGATTGGCTAATATTTTCTCCTGAATTTTGAATTTTGTTCATCAGAGATTTTTCTTGTATCACTTTTGTTACGTTTGGTATTAGAATTATACTGATCACATAAAATGATTTAGAAATAGTCCACTCTTCTTTTAGAAGTTTATGTAAATTTAGCATTATCTTGGATTAAAAATAGTTTCGTGCTTTTGTATTTCATCCATAAGCAAATTATAAATATTGAGACAGCATCTCACAAGAAAAGAATATAGATTTAAATAACTAACTAACCAAGCATGATCAGCAAAAGAGAGTGCACTCATTGGTTTAACCATAGCTGTAGTGAAGATACGTACTTTGAGAAGATTGAAACAGAACACTCTACACTGTGACCATATTTGTTGTAGGAAAAATATAATTTTTGGTATCTTTAATTGCAAAGGATCTTCAGAGATCCCTTCCTTCCAATGCTGAAAATTTCTTTCAATGTAACGGTGAATCGAATAATAGAAAAACACTTGTTGAACTGTAAGTGAAAATGTATGGTTCCAGCAAAAGAGCTAACTATTCACCCCAAAGCAAGCTTTGGCAGAATCACTGTTTAACACCTCCATTGATGAGAAATCAGTGTTCATAAAATCCCATACAGATTAGTGAATAGATATAATTTTTATGAAGTCTTTTTTTTTTTTTTTTTTTTTTAACATTAAGCCAAGCTTTATCTCCCATAATGGTGCTTTTTGTCAGTGTTAAGTTACATTGGTATGTTTCATTCTCTTGAACAGCCTGAGGTTACTTGTTCCCCAAATCCATTCAACATGTTTTCTTTTCCTGGAACTTTCCTTCTCCTCTCCATCTGAACTCCTAAGTATATCTTGAAGTCCTAGAGTAGTGAACTTTCCTAATTTTTGTGGGCTGATTCAAGAATCGGGGCACCTGGGTGGCTCAGTGAGTTAAAACCTCTGCCTTTGGCTTGGGTAGTGATCTCAGGGTCCTGGGATCGAGCCCCACATCAGGCTCTCTGCTCAACAGGGAGACTGCTTCCCCCTCTCTCTCTGCCTGACTCTCTGCCTACTTGTGATCTCTCTCACTCTCTTTCTCTCTCTCCCTCTCTGTCAAATAAATAAATAAAATCTTTAAAAAAAATTTCAAGCATCATTAAGTAAATAAATAAAGGATACGGGTCTATAATTGTGCCTGTTTTTTTCTCTCTACTATGGACGTGAAACTATCAGGCACCTGATAATTAGCCATTCAGTAAATATTTATTCAATGAATAATAGATGAAGTAAATAAAATTAGATTAATCCTTATTCAAAATGTTAGGTCTTAAACATTTACATACAGCTGTTGTGTTTCTCAAAATTCTCTTTGCCAGTGAAATAGCCCCAGTTCCTTCAAACTTTACTTATATAGTATTTTTAAAAAGTCTCTACCCAGGGATCCCTGGGTGCCTCAGTTGGTTAAGCGTCTGCCTTTGGCTCAGGTCATGATTCCCAAATTCCAAGGGCTGAGGTCCTGGGATTGAGCCCTATGTGGAGTCCTGCATAGGGCTCCCAGCTCAGCAGAGAGCAGGCTTCCCTGCTCCCTTTGCACTTCTCTTCAACCCCACACCCCCTCTCTCTTAAATAAATAAATAAATAAATAAATAAATAAATAAATAAATAAAATCTTTAAAAATAAAAATAAAAAATACAAGTCTCTAGCCAATTCTGGTATCTATTGAATAATGTGAATGAAATGATGAGAGTCTAGTATTTTCATGTAATATCATGACTACACTTCCTAGTTTGATATACTCCACCCATATGATGTCCTTAAGGCCTTTGTAGAAAATATTGAAATGTTGAATTAAGTATAAGCCCTGCTGTCTTGTCAGGTATCTAACAATTTAATCTGTATTTATTTTGAGAAGTCTTTTAACTGGTTCCATATCCATGTAACTATACTGTGATACATATGACATTTATTAAAACTTTATTTGCAGGGCAGTTGGGTGGTTCAGTTGGTTAAGTGTCTACCTTGGGCTCTGGTAATGATCCCAGGGTGCTGGGATCAAGCCCCACATCTGGCTCCCTGCTCAGTAGGGAGCCTTCCCCCTCTTCCTCTGCAAGGGATGCCAGCAGTCTCTAGCAGCTGGAAAAAGTGGAGGAAGAGATTCTCCCCTAGAGCTTTCAGAAGGAACTCAGCCCTGACAACATGCTGACTTCAGCCCAGTGAGACCAGTTTTGAACTTCTGACCCTCACTCCTGAATTTTCTGTCTTGCTCATACTACTCTTAGGGACACAGAAGCCTGTAATACTATGTTATATTGATTCCATATTAAGAATTTTAATTTGCTAGCCTTTTCTATTGACTTCAAACAGGTTATAAGAAATATCAAAGTAAAAAAAGAAACTAAAATGGGTAAGAGTTGAAAGAGTGATAAAAATAGCATTATTTATTTATCTTTTTAAGGTTTGAAGTATTTTTTCCCATCAAGGATTTTTTTAAGACATGTATAGAGTAAGTAAGTCCCATTTGTAAAAAGTAGATGAAATATTACACATAATTGAGAACTCTATTTTATTTTTTAAAATCTTATTAATTTCTGGTTAGTTAACATACAATGTAGTAGTAGTTTCAGGTGTACAATATGGTACTGTTATATTTTAAATGAAAATATTTTCATTTAAATGATATACACATCCTTCCATTGTAGTAATATAGAGAAATCTGAAGCCTTCTCTTTTTTAAAAAACTTTGTGTGATTTTTCTGCTCGTTTTCTTTACTTTCAAATTAAATAGTCTAAAATTTAGCTTTATCAATCCAGTTTATGTGGTGAATAAAAATATGTGATTCATAAATGGATAGGTCTATGTTTGAATCTCTGCATGTACACTGACTTAGCCATGTTATATTAGGCAAAATATCTAAGTCAGTATCTTCCTTTTTAAAATATCTACCTTAGAGCATGGCTGTAATTGTAAAATGATGATTAAAAATATAAAGAGCAGAATCTCATCACTGGGCTCTGCACATTTAATGTACTCAGTAGATATTAGATACAACTGCCAGTATCATCATTGTTATTACTGTGAGCTCCTCTTTCTCACTATCCATCTTTTCATTTGATATTTCATCTTATTTTCGGCCCACGAAATGTTACTTATACTATCTTTTCAAACATTGCTTATTTTTCATTCTTTCTGGTATCGTCAAGAACCTAAATACTGGATATCTGTTGACTCTTCATCTCCATCAACTTTTTATTTTCTCTTTGTTCTCTTCTATATTCTCAGAGAAGTACTCAATTGTGTCATCTCCATTATTGATATTAATACATTATAATACATCTTCATTACTGATTTAATACATTAGAATGCTCATCAGTTCTTTATTCTGGGAAAATCTCATTCCAAGAGTTTGGTTATAATTTTTAGTATCTAAAGGTTTTATCCAGATTTTTAAAAATAATACAGTAAAGATGCTCTACATAATATGTCGTCAGGGAAATGCAAATTAAACCATCAGTGAGATATCTCTATACACCTACATCTTCTCCAATGAGGTGTCTGCACAGGACTTTGGCCCATTTTTTAACTGGGTTGTTTGTTTCTTATTGTTGATTTTTAAGTGAGAAGAAGGTGAGATTTGAATAATACAAAATTCTATTGGTATCTAGGGATTTTTTTTTATTGGATACGAAGGAAGTAACACATACCAAAAAAAAAAAATGTTACAAAGAAAAGGACAGAAATAGAAAAAGGAGAGAGGGAGAAGAAAAATAAAGACAATGGATATGAACAATTTACATGCAGAAGCTTAATAAATAAAAAATAATATTTAAAAATCAAATGTTAGAGTAATCATAATCATAAATGTAAATTAAGACAATTATAAGTTCCTATTTATTAGTCTTCTAAAAGAACAATATTGGAAAGATAATAGAGTTGGTGAGATTATCAATTGCTAAAGGTTATTATATAACAAAAGCCTTAATGATGGGTTTATCTTTTAGTCAGCAATTACTTTAAAGATATTCCTTCCCTAATACATTATAAACACAAACATCTTTGTGAGTTTATCATATATAATTTTTAATAGAAATATTAAAATGAAATCATTTAATAGATGTCACAACCTTTTAAAGAGATTTAAAGCCATTATTTAAGAGTGGAATATATTCAGCATGCATTGTTAACTTTAAAATGCCAGGATAAAAGTTATATTATCACTATAGTACCAATTTTATATATATAACTAGACATGGCAAACACCTTCTTGGTGTTAGTGTGATGCTGCTATTTTACCCTGTACTTTTCTGATTCTCAAATTTTCTGTATCCAGTACAAATTGTCTTTGAGGTGAAAAAAAAAATCAATGAATTATCAAATTACAAAAAGAATTCCTACTTCCTAGGCTTATGTAACGGAGTACACCGAAGAAAATTTCACAGTTCTCGATAACTTCTCGTCATCATTAATTATTTTCTTGTCCTAT
This sequence comes from Procyon lotor, assembly GCA_028646535.1. Taxonomy (NCBI): domain Eukaryota; kingdom Metazoa; phylum Chordata; class Mammalia; order Carnivora; family Procyonidae; genus Procyon; species Procyon lotor. The sequence goes on from CM053613.1 coordinate 17,321,790, forward strand.
AAAAACAAGATGTTCTCGGGGCGCCTGGGTGGCTCAGTCGTTAAGCGTCTGCCTTCGGCCCAGGTCAGGTCCCAGGGCCCTGGGATCGAGCCCCGCATCGGGCTCTCTGCTCTGCAGGGGGCCTGCTTCTCCTGCTACCATTCCCTCTGCTTGTGTTCCCTCTCTCGCTGTGTTTCTCTCTGTCAAATAAATAAAAATTTAAAAAAAAAAAACAAAAAACAAGATGTTCTCAAATGCTAAGACAGTGCCCTTCTGCCATTTCAACAGACTGTATTTGAGTTTGGGAGTATGATTTGCTTTAATTTTAGCTGCCTTGGCTTGCTGTTAATTATCACCTTTTGTTAAGGAACTATCTTATAAATGAATGAGTTTGTTATGTGAAATATTTAGTAATATTCTACAGATGCTCAAATGCAATGTTGGTGTAAATGTTTATCTTATACATGTTTTAAGTGATGTAAAATGAAAGCTGAGACCTTTAAAAAAATACAGTCAACCACATGGTCCTCCATATCCCCCCTACTTCCAAACTGAGAGAACTATAATTCTGAATTTATTTCATCATGATTTTGCTTTCCTTTTTGTACAGTTTACTACATCTGTAGACATTTCTTAACATTATCATTTTTTAAAGATTTTATTTATTTGACAGAGACAAAGAGAGAACACAAGTAGGCAGAGAGACAGGCAGAGAGAGAGGGAGAAGCAGGCTCTCCACTGAGCAGGGAGCCAGTACGGGGCTCGATCTCAGGACTCTGAGATCATGACTTGAGCTGGAGGCAGACACTTAACTGACTGAGCCACCCAGATACCCCAATATTACTTGTTTTATTTTTTTATTTTTTAAAGATTTTATTTATTTGACAGAGAGAAACACAGCAAGAGAGGGAACACAAGCAGAGGGAATGGTAGCGGGAGAAGCAGGCTTCCTGCCGAGCAGGGAGCCCGATGTGGGGCTCGATCCCAGGACCCTGGGATCATGACCTGAGCCAAAGGCAGACGCTTAACGACCGAGCCACTCAGGCGCCCCCCAATATTACTGGTTTTAAATTTTAAAAGTGTTTCATGCTGGCTTTTAATCTCTGAAGTTTACTTTTTCACTTAATATTCAGTTAATAATAATCTACCAATGTTGGGTCATCAACTGTGATAATCTGATATAATTAATTATGATAAGTTATATCTGATGCAAGATACCAATAACAGGTAAAAATGCACAGGGGCAGGGGAAACTTTGTACTTTCTGCTCAATTTTTCCATAAAACCTGAAACTGCACTAAAAACAAAGTCTATTAATTAAAAATAAGATAAAAATTAAAATGTAAATTTTCTCGTGCAAGTTTTCATGAATCTAGTTTTTAACCTATCACCCCCTTCACTATCTACGTTTTATCAAGACCTCCTGTATATTTACTTCCCCAACCCAAGTAGCATGAAGCTATCAGCATAGACCCAGTATGATATTCTGTGGAATGTCCAGCTCTTCCAGGTGTCTGGTGTCTTTAAAAAATATTAAATCTGGAAAATATTAAATCTTAATAAAGCCCTGGAACTAGACTGTAAATTTATATTACTGTGTTTTCCAACTAAGTTCAAGTAGTTTTGGATCCTTTTTTCTGATAGAGATGGGTAGGAATACATCTCCAAAGGAACAGCTACACAGCGTACACCTGAGGCTCTATTACCCTGCTACATCAAAAATGCCTCATCCAGCAGAATGGCTGCATCAGAACTAATCTTTGTTAGTCCTCAGTTATCCTTCGATATCTGTCCCGTTTGTGTAGGGCCCAGGCTGGTGAACTAGGTGGAGTGATGTTAACTAATACACACGTATCCTTTCATCCTTGAAGGGATAGCATTAATTTTTGTCAGCATTCCCAGGGAAAAGAGCAGTTTGATAGTCTTCCTTTGGCCTTTCACACTATGACAACGCTTGCATTAACCTCATGCGTTAAGAAACCAATGTGGGGGTTCTGCCAAATACCAGATATGTCCACTCCCATTCTACGTTCAGAGAGCATGGAAATTGTCACTTGAGCCCAGGTGAACTATATCTGGACCAGGACTGCAGGGAACTAACTGCAAGCTGACAGGGTCCTTGCAATCCAGGGAGTCTTGCCAAGGGCTAGCTCCTGCAATCCCTGCAGTTCACTCACTACTTGATTTGGCTCACACCAGCACTCTGGGTCATGCTGACACAGTCCTTGAGCTCCTCTGTAAATATGTTTGAGAAAACACTTTTCTTTTGAAGCAAGGCGGTCACGTGGGACTTGTAGTCCTCCGACCTCGAGCTCCTTGATAAACATTCTTGTTATTGAACTATAAAATAAAGTCTGTTATGCATGCCAGGGCTCCACTGGGTCATCAGCCCATGGAGACCTCCCAATCCCAGCTTTCTGTCTCTTTTTTTCTTAATCCCCCACTGTTCTTTCTCTGTCTTCCTGGGAACTTCTTGTGCTGGTCTGTGACACAGAACTCTTATTTATTAACTGTCTCCCACTTGCCTTACTGCTAACAGGGGATGTATAATAATTCTTCAGGCCACTGTTTACCAACTTCTACTGAGAACTGATTCCAACAGTCCTCAAAATATTTGGATACTCCTCTTTCAACAGTATACACTTAATCATAGATCTTCTTGAGGTTCCAAAAACTATCTCGGACTAAAAACTGGGCAAGGGATTGCGACACTTTATTGAGGTAATTCATAATTCCCTGATCATACATGCTAATTAACTTTGATTGTATTAATTGAGGAGAGTTTTCAAGGTCTGTCTACCTTTTGATTTTCCCCTAGGGACACTCTGTTTCATAAACCAACTCCACAACTCTTTCTAGGTTACCCACTCCAATGGCATTCTGATGATGGTACTTAGTCAAAAACTACATGCATTTGGCTTCTAAGAGCTATGTGCAGTCATTGGCTTCTATTCTTTCAGAGTCCTATCCTATCCATACTGCAAGTGTTACCTGAGATGCCCCCACCATGTGTGCATTGCATTCTTGCTTCCAATTAAATTTCTAAACAGTCATTATACCTCATTATCTCTCATCCAGATTACTGCTCTGTCATCTTAAATGGCCTTTCATTCTCCAAACCACTCAAACCTCTTCCATTTTATTTGATAGATAATATCTAGAATGGTCTTTTGAAAACCCAAATCAATGTTGTTTCTGTTTAAAATCTTCAAAGCCTTTTTAATGTTCTTATGCTAATGAAGAAACACCTAATATGACCTCAAAAACCTATATAATTCTGTCATATCCAACCCTTAAGCTTTACCTCTTACAACTTGCACCACTTTCCTTTCTGAATTTCAGCAAAACTAGCTTTTTTATTCCTTCTATGTTCCTCCAGTTTCCAGGCTTTTGAAAATGCTGTCAATTGTGTATAATGTTCTCCATCCTTTACCCGCTTTCATAGTCATATTCTATTCATTGACAGATACCAGTTTAAATATTCACAGTCCACTAGGATTATTCCTTGAGCTCTCAGACTATAACCATTTTATTGCAAGTTCTCAAAGAATGCTTATAAAATCTGTCCATGGGGGGGTGGAGTAATTATATTGTCAAATGTGTCTACTTTATTACCATGAAAGTAAAGATTATATCCATTATCTCCAATATTCTTATTCTGAGTAACCAACACAGTAAATAGGCAATATAGCATCTGTTGTTTGAAAGGCATTTCCTTGGTCACTAAATAACTCTGTCTCTCTGTCCATCCACCACGCTACCCTGTGTCCCTGTACGTACTGGGGAGGAGAGGAAGAGACAGAAGTAGAAAGGTGATGAGAAACTGATTTTCATCATACTCAAGATTCCTATTTCTTCTCAAGTTCTGAGTCTGTCATTTAATTATCTGTTCAATGATTTTATTAGACATTTTTCCATATTTCATTTAATTTAAAATACTGTGATAAAAAGAGTTATTAGTATCTTTTCCTTGTTTGAGAAGTCCCAGAATACTAAATTATTTTAATGTATTTGAACATTACTTTCAGAGTGAAAGCTTACAAAATCAGAGCTTACAAATAATACCCTCCATCAAATTGGCTTTTATCTAGCTCTACAATACACTTTTCTGAACATTAAAAAGCTGTTCTGCAGTTTTTAGAAATATCTTTAAAAATAACACTGTGATAAAACAATGATCCTGTGCTACAGAGAAGAATTGCACTATGAATAGTAGCTCCTTAATTTGTATTAATGAGATTCTGAAATAATTCCTCTATTGAAGATAATATTTCAGCAAATTACAAGATCACTTGTTATTTACTTTTTTTTTCCAGCCTTGGAATTTCTCTTTAGCTGTGTCAATCTGTGTGGATCCCTAAAGTTACATTTTCAGTCAACTTTGTTAAAACTTGTCTTCACAGACACTCCAAGTTTTTGACCCTACTGATTTTTTGTTCTTAAAAGTGAAGCTAGTTTTCTAGGCAGGTCAAATTTTACCCTGATCTGAGGGATGGAGCCCAACAGGAGAAAAAGAAAAGAAATCATGAGGACCATTTGCAGGACATACACAACTTGTGGAACGTGAGGGGCTTTCAGTTAGTCTCTAGCCAGAACTTTTAACCCTCATTCATAGGTACATTCATAGGTAAAATACACCCTTCAGGTTAACTGCTCACATCTCAGTTACTCTCTTCTTTCTTATATATTCACCCAAGAAAGTTTAAGGCAGATGGTGTAAGAAAATATTATACTTTATTTGTTTATTTATTTGTTTTTAAAGATTTTATTTATTTGACAGAGAGAGAGAGAGCGAGATCACAAGTAGGCAGAGAGGCAGGCAGAGTGAGAGGGGGGAAGCAGGCTCCCTGCTGGATCCCAGGACCCTGAGATCATGACCTGAGCCAAAGGCAGAGGCTTTAACCCACTGAGCCATCCAGGTGCCCCAATATTCTACTTTAGAATATAGTTTGAGTCAGGAAGCATAGATCTAATTAAACTCTCAGTCTCCATTAGAGATTAAATTAATTTACCCATTTGTCTTTCCTTGTGCAGAAGTTTGAATTCTTGGGATTGCAAGCAAAAGCTCCAGCCATATGTCCTGAATATTTGTCTCATCAAAATACATTTTCTTGGGCCGTGTGGGTACCTCAGTTGGTTAGGGCATCTGCTTTCAGCTCAGGTCATGATCCCAGGGTCCTGGGATCAAGCCCTATGTCAGGCTCTCTGGGAGCCTGCTTCTGTCTCGGGCCTCTGCTGCTTTCCCTGCTTGTGAACTCTCTGGGTCTCTCTCTCAAATAAATCAATCAAATCTTTAAAAATATATATTTTCTTTAAAATATGCCTTCTGGGTATATAGCTATTTGGTTAAAAAAAAAAAAAGCAGCCTAACTTACTTCTTTTCCCTAATATATATGAAAATAAGCGTTTCGATTACGGCATCTATTCATGTGCCTGTGACTTACATTACTCCTTCACCATTGATATTAATTCTTAATATGACTGTTATTGTTGCTACTATTGTGAACTGCTGTTTTCTGATTACTTTAGAGTGAATCATTTTATTATTCCCATCCCTAAAATAATTCCTTGTGTTAAAGATTTTATTTATTTATTTGAGAGAGCTAGAGTGAATGGGGAAGGAGCAGAGGGAAAAGGATAAGCAGACTCCAAGCATGGAGCCTGACACAGGGGCATAATCCTGCGACCCTGAGATCATGACCTGAGCCAAAGTCAAGAGTTGGATGCTTAAGTGACTGAGCCACCCGGTCACCTCAATAATTCTTTTTTTTTTTTTAAAGGTAGGCTCCATGCCCACTGCAGAGTCCAATGTGGCGCTTGAACTCAGGACCCTGAGATCAAGGTCCCAGCCAAGATCAAGAGGTGTCCCTCTCATCCCTAAAATAATTCTTTAAGAAACACATTAATTTTATATTTTAATGATGACAATACTGAGCCTTAGAGTTTCTAAATTTCTTAACCTAAATGACTAATAAATGCTACAGAGGGAATGAAAACTCATATTATTAAGACTCCTAAATTGGTGTTACCTTAAACATTATTCTGTACAATTTGCATCGTTTGGATATGCAGGATAGAATATCCTGCTTAACAGAGTTAAGCTCATTTAGAAACAAAAACATGAAAATCACTCCATAGCTATAGTTTCATTTCTCACCAAGATGGACATGTTGTTTTCCCTTTTAACTCCTACGATTTGAATTGTTCTAGCCCAAGATGGACATTATGAAATTTCAGGTAAGAAAAGGGGGCCTTTATTTCATTTCTCTGATACGTTCTCAGGGAGGCAACTGTATATGTGCTTGACCTTTTCAAGGTTCTGCAGTTTGATTGGATGGCTGCCTCTGTTATCACCCTTTACAACCTCTGCTTCATGTGAGAAATCAGGGTGGACCGAGAAGCCAATCAAATATGGAATATTGAAAAGGTTACAGCAGTGCTGCCGACTACAAGCTATCCTGGACCGCAGTGGTTATTAACATTCCAGCGCCTCATTCCAATGACAAAGATTGTAATAAGAACAGATGTGGCTGAGGCGTGAATTTTATTCTTTTGACAATGATCGGATAGGAATGGTTGACTCAGATGGGCTGTCCCAGTCTATCCTTCTGCTTCTGCACTGCCTGTTCATAATGCTGCGAATCAAGTTCAGCATCATGAATGGGGGTTGTGTGGACATAAATCAGGACAGGGTACATCCTCCTGCACATGGCTTTGGGCCACCCTTTACTACTGTAATTGTCTTCCCCTGAGCTTTCTCTCCCTTGTCCTATTTCTACATGGCATTTAAAAATGAAATTGGCTTAAAAAAAATGAAATTGGCTTTTGAAATATTGCCTCCTTTATTTTTCATTAGGACACAGACAGACTCCCTTAAAAGAGTCAACCAGAAATGCCATGAAGTGGTTGGTAGAAAAGTATCTTAAAGTTTTATTAAATATATAATCAACTTTACTATTGAAGGCAATATATGGTATTAAATTCAAATGGCTGGGCTAGCGCCTGAACAGTTACATGGTGTCTAACTTTATTACTGGATACATTATTATATTTATTTATTTTGGATAAAGCTTATCATTGGGGCCATTTTTATAGTCTGTATTATCTAAAATACATTGGTAAAGGAGTTTTCTGTTTGTTTTACTTTTTAGAGCTTTTTGTGTTTCCAAATACTTTGGAAAATGCCAGGAACATCCTCTTATAAGCAATTTGAATGACACTAGCATTATTGCATCCTTGTGAAATAGAGCTGGGAAAACATACAATTTTTTTTTAGACATAACTAAAAACCGAACAAAATATATTAGAGCCAACTCCACAATCCAGTTGATTCCAGTATTTAGATGCCTGATTAAAAGGATGAGAACCAAATATTTCACAATCTTCAGGTAAACAGGACTTGGAAATAAGCAATGGTACACAGGAGTGTTTATTTTTTCCACCATATAACAAAACAACTTACTACATCCCTAGGAAAGAAAATATGTTTTTCTCATTAAATTCTTGATGCAATAAATCTTGCATCTGTCATCCATTCACAGCAGCTTTGAAAAAGAAAAGGAAAAAAAAAAAAGTACTTTCTTCCCTTATAGCTTTAATTAAAGGTCAGTTCAGATTTTCACAGGCAACTCTTTCTGATGTTTTCTAATCTTGCTGGAGACGAATGTCCCACCGCTATGCCATAAAGCCTGCTGTGTGGGGCTTGGATCTGCCCTGCTGTCATCTCCTTCACATAGCTGGGAACCTCCTTTTAAATCCGGGGCATCCTGGGGTGTGCAAGGCACACAGAACTGTGCAGGACAGAGCAAGAGCTGAGCCATCTGCCTGTTAGAGTTGTTTTCATAAGACAAGAAGGAAAAATAACCGACCATTACAGAGAAATATATCACCTTCAGAAATCCTAGGGAGAAAAAAGTTTTGTGCTTGTCTGTACTCCTACCAATAATCCCAGTTAATTCACTGCTGTCTTTAAAATAAAATCAGTCATAGCATTGAGTCACTCTTTTGGCTGGGTCACTTTCTTCCCTAAAATATGACCTGTTTTACCCTCTCATTTTTTATTTCATTCTATTTTATGGAAGCATACCCACAACCATTTAGTAAAGGCCCAGTGAATTGTATCCATGCATAACACCTCCACTGGGGAGCTTGAAGCAGCTGCTTAAGCAACTACCCCCAGCTCAGCAGCACAAAGGATTTTCAGGGCTATGCATGGAATGTCCTAAAGTTCTGAATCACTTTGCCTCCCTCCAGTGTTAATAATTCTCCTGCTTGCCAGCTTTGCTCCTTTCGTTTTCAACCAAAACAAAAGGCAAAACTTTGTTTTCTAGACGTGATCTGTTTTTTCTTTTATCTGTGATTCTTCACCGTAATTATATTCATGCTGTTTGATTGCTTTTAAGTAGCTGAAAACAACTCCAACTTGATGAAGAACAAAAAGGAGAATGAGGTTGTCAGCTTCTTTGTTGAGTTCTGACAAGGTCACCACCAGTTTCCCACCCTGTTGCCATCTCTCACCACTTTTTCTCTTTTCCTCTCATTCTGTAGTAAGAGCTTTCCATATGGAAAAAAAAAAATGGCTGCCAGTTACTTAAGAATCATATCTTACAAATTTAGTAAACCCAGGAGAAAGATGACTTTTTAAAAATAGTTCTGACACATAAACAGACATTTCTGCAAAGAGGACATCCAAATGGCCAATAGACACATGAAAAAGTGCTCAACATCACTCGGCATCAAAACCACAGTGAGATACCACCTCAGAGCACTCAGGATGGCTA
>CM053613.1:17330648-17428824 GCA_028646535.1 Procyon lotor
GTAAGCTGGTACCGCCACTCTGGAAAACAGTATGGAGGTTCTCAAAAAGTTGAAAATAGAGCTACCCTATGACCCAGCAATTGCACTACTGGGCATTTACCCTAAAGATACAAATGTAGTGATCTGAAGGGGCACGTGCACCCAAATGTTTATAGCAGCAACGTCCACAATAGCCAAACTATGGAAAGATCCTAGATGTCCATCAACAGATGAATGGATAAAGAAGATGTGGTGTGTGTGTGTGTGTACATACATACACAATGGAATATTATGAAGCCTTCCAAAAAATGAAATGAAATATTACCATTTGCAATGACATGAATGGACTAGAGGGTATTATGCTAAGTGAAATAAGTCAATCAGAGAAAGACAATTATCATATGAGCTCTCTGATACGAGGAATTTGAGAGGCAGGGTGGGGATCATGAGGGGAAGGGAGGGGAAAAATGAAACAAGATGGGACCAGGGAGTGAGACAAACCATAAGAGACTCTTAATCTCAGGAAACAAACTGAGGGCTGCTCGGGGGAGGGATAGGGTGACTGGGTTATGGACACTGGGGAGGGTATGTGCTATGGTGGGTGCTGTGAATTGTGTAAGACCACACTTGCTTAGCTTGGGACACAGACCCACTCCAGAACGTATCACTGTGGTCACCATGATGGATACCTCTAACTTCTCAGTCTGCATTATAGATCCTATCCAGAGACAAGGTTATGACAAGAGACCAGCCATAATACCACATGGACTAAACTGGGGAAGGATGGTGTGGTAGGCTGTATAGTGCCCTCTCTCTCTACAGAGATGTCCATGTTCTAATCTCCAGAATCTATGAATGCTAACTTACCTGGAAAAGAGGACTTTGTAGATAATCATATGATTAAGTTAAGGGTCTCTTAATGGAGAGATTATCTTAGCTCATCTGGATTGGCCCAATGAAACCAAAGGATTCACGCAAACATGAGGGAGTAGGAGGATCAGGCTCATAGAAGGAAATATGATCACGGAATTCATAGTCAAAGTGATGCTATTGCTGGAAGTGATCTGTGAGCCAAGGAAAGTAGGGGGTCTCTAGAAATTAGAAAAGGCAAGGAACAGATTCTCCCCTAGAGCCTTCAGAAGGAATCTAGTCCAAATAAGACCTTGATTTTAGTCCCCCATTGAAACTTAATTTTGGACTTCTATTCTTCAGAAGTGTAATAACTGTTTTATATTATTAAGTTTGTTTTAATTGGTTTCAAGAGCAAGAAAAACCCAATAAAGATCATTCTTCTCAAAGATATTGGGCAGAAATTAAAAAAAAAAATATGTCCATTAAATTTGGAGAGCATCCTTTATGTTCTGACTTCTGACAAAATGATTTTAATTCTAAGTGGCCCATAATCCTGGATAAACTGTAAACCCTTTAAGAATTGATACTATATCCTGAACCTGTTTGCATCCCTTACAGAAACTTTGCCCATGGTCATTCATATATAAATGCTCATTAAATATATATTGAATTAGGATGCCTGGCTTAAACAACCGCCTTCAGTTCAGGTCATAATCCCAGGGTAGTGGATCGAGTCCCACAGGAGTCTCCCTGCGCTGTGGGGAGCCTGCTTCTCCCTCTGCCTCTGCCCTCCTCCCTACTCATCCACTCTCTCTCTCTCTCTCTCTCTCTGACAAGTAAATAGGTAAAATCTTTATAAATAAATAAATAAATAAATAAATAAATAAATAAATAAATAAATAAATAAAATATATATCGAATTGAATCGAATTGAATTGACCTGGTATTAGGCAATCATATCTACAGTGAAAGTGACAGCAACACTTCCTGGGTTTGTTTTCAGCACTATGGTGAATAGAAGTCAAAACAGATTTTGAAAGATAAATCTGGGGGCGCCTGGATGGCTCAGTCGTTAAGCATCTGCCTTCGGTTAAGGTCATGATCCCAGGGTCCTGGGATAGAGCCCCATATCGGGTCCCCTGCTCAGCAGGAAGCCTGCTTCTCCTGCTGCCATTCCCTCTGCTTGTGTTCCCTCTCTCTCTGTGTTTCTTGCTGTCAAATAAATGAAATCTTTAAAAAAAAAGAAGAAGAAGAAGAAAGATAAATCTGAAAAAGGTAGAGACAGGCAGGAAACAAAGCAAACAAAGGTTAGATAGTAAAAGAAGATTGTATGCCTTGTAAGCATATCAGTTCACAATTCAAGGCAGAGTGTGGTACCCAGGGCCATGTAAGCATTCTTAGAGGGGATTCTTCAGAGATAAGAATGAGACACTAATGTAAATGGAGATGGACCACAAAGAAGCACACAGAACTTGGTCATGGAGTGCAAGAAAGGCAGGATGACAGTGGTCCCCAGTTTTACTGTGCTTGTTTCTGGGCACATATTTCAGATTGCAGAGAATCACCTATAGACATTACACTCTAAAAGAGCAATTGGGGGGTGCCTGGGTGGCTCAGTCCTTAAGTGTCTGCCTTTGGCCCAGGTCAGATCCCAGGGGCCTGGGATCGAGCCCCGCATCGGGCTCGGCTCTCTGCTCTGCAGGAAGCCTGCTTCTCCCGCTACCATTCCCTCTGCTTGTGTTCCCTCTCTTACTGTGTTTCTCTCTGTCAAATAAATAAAATCTTTAAAAAAAAAAAAATTAAAAGAGCAACTGGAATCTCCATTTTTTTTTTCAAACCATTAATCCTAGGGTTTTTTTTTTTTTCAAGATTTTTTTTTGTTTATTTGGGGGGGGCACATGAGCAGATGACAGGCAGGGGGAGACAGAGAAACAGACTCCCCACTGTGCAGGGAGCCCCACATGGGGCTCCATCCTGGGACCCTGAGATCATGACCTGAGCCAAAGGCAGATTCTTAACCACTGAGCCACTCAGGTGCCCCAATTGGAACCTGCATTTTAACAAGTATTTCAATAGCTTTTGATCCGGGGGTCATTGGGTGACTTTTAAGAACAAGTGCCATGGTGCACCTGGGTGGCTAAGTAAGTGAAGTCTCTGACTCTTGGTCTCATCTTAGGTCTTGATCTCACAGTCACGAGTTCCAGTCCCACATTAAAAAAAAAAAAGAAAAAGAAATAGAAAAAGAAAAAGACACAGTGCCATGAGGCAATGGCAGGCCATGTGAGCAAGGCCATGCAAAGCAGTACATCACAAACACAGAAACATGTCAAAGAGTCAGTGACCCCAATGAAAACTATAAGTAGAAAAGCCAACCAGTGATACAAAAACTACATCATGTTGCAGGGACCATTCACCTTCTGTCTCCTCCCCCAAATTCGAGATTCTCTTTCCAGCAGAATAGGACCCAACCACAGAATGTAAACAAATTTGTACTGAGGAACCCATGACACTAAAAGTTTGCTGATGGCAGTCAGTGGACCAGCTTCAGGAGCATCACATGCAAGCTTATTAGAAATGCAGAATCTCGGGACATACCCCAGTAACATTAAACTGAATTTACATTTTCACCAGCTCTCCAAGTGATCCATAGGCACATAAAAATTCAGGAAACACTGATTAGCAGGCTCATCAGCTACCTTCATTATACAAGTAGCATAGTTAATCACCCAGTCTCCTGACTCCTGATAGGATGAGTGAATGAGATCTATAATAAAAAGGGACATGTCTTATTAACTGCTTATTAGGATTATGAATATTAAACATTAAACAGAATAGAAAACACTACTCAAGAAAACAGGGTAATTTCAGAACCTTGCTCCCTATGCCCCAAACATTTTCAAAATGGATTGGAATGAATAAGTTGAAGGTCCAAACATCTACAGAAAGTCTTTACCTTTCATTACTGCCATAAGTCTGGTTAATTGCTTTAAAATAACTTAACTCTTTCTCCATAACTCTCTTGCATATAGGATTCTTACAGACCTGAGAGGAACCTAAGTTCGCCTTTGTCTGTAAAAGTCTGATGACCTGAAATTTCCAATAACTAGATCTTAGCCTCCAAAAATGTGAAATGGTAAAAAGACTTCCAGAGATGCCATTTGACCTGGGTGCCATAAGGAATATATGGACTCTGGAAAGCTAGACATCAAAACTCTTGCTCCTACCATAGATTGGAGAAAAGGGATTTTGTGATTATATATATATATATATATATATATATATATATATATATATATACACACACACACATACACACACACACCTGGGTCAAACTATCATCCTTTGAGAGAACCAGAGCTATTGCCTTGCCCTATCTGTCTGAGAATTGTGCCTTCAGGAAGGTAATAAAAATTCATTAGCTACTGTGGACTGACTTTGTTTTTGCCTTTTCTAGGTGTGTTTAGACCCTTGGGAAGGTACAACTACAATGTTGAAATGTCCCAAACCAAAACAACTTCTTAATTTAATTATTTTTATAAAACCTCTAAGTGATTCACAGCTTCTAGACAGTTAAATTCTATAGAAACCATACTTAAATGTCTTGATAATGGGATAAAGATAAATGTCAAGTGAAATATTGCTACAGCAAAGAGGTTTCATTTTGACTAATATAGTGAGCATGAGGGGAAAACTGGGGAGTGGGTTAACATATGAAGAGAATACAGATCTTGACCTGGAGAAAATACCAATGTAAGATGGAGGGAAAGAAACCCAACATATTTAAATGTAACAGAAGGCAGAATCAGAATAAACTTAATACTGAAGAGAATAAATTTTCTTAAAGAATTACACTGGTAAGGGGCACCTGGGTGGCTCAGTGGGTTAAAGTCTCTGCCTTCAGCTCAGGTCATGGTCCCAGGGTCCTGGGATCAAGCCCCACATCAGGCTCTCTGCTCAGCAGGGAGCCTGCTTACCCCTCTCTCTCTCTGCCTGCCTCTCTCCTTAATTGTGATCTCTCTCTCTCTCTGTCAAATAAATAAGTAAAAAATTAAAAATAAAGAAAAAAAAGAATTACACTGGTAAAATAATGAAGCAAAAAAATATTTTCAAAAGGTTAGCCTATAAGACTTCATTACATAAATTTTATATCCCAATTTAAACTTTAACATTACAGAATGGAGAAACAATATAAACAATATAAGAGAAACGATATAAGAGAAAACTCAGAAATGTGAATATTCCTGCCTATTTGGAAATGCATAGAGAAGTAAGTGTGTATAAAAGCTAAGGGTAATGAAAAGCTAAATGGAAGTTTCAGAGGCTATATTATTAATAATGAGATATTGTTATTATATTTATTCCATAAAATTAATATCTGTATTAAAGAAGATGAAGTATTTAAGAAGAAAAGATTTATAAATTTAAGAAGGTAGAAATTGAAATAATCCAAAATGAAACAGTGAGAAAAAGAATGAAAGAAATTAATAGCAAATCAATGATCTGAGAGGAGGTCTCAGCTATGCAGCCAAATATATGAGTAACTGGAATTTCCAAAGCAGGCTGGGGAGCAATAATGGTGAAAAGTCATTCAAGAAGCCCCATAAACCTCACGCACAAGGAACATGAAAAAAAATCAAGTCATATCAGAATGAAGTTACTATCATTGAATAATAATTGAATAATAAAGAAATCTTAAAAAGAGTTTAAGCAAAAGTAACATGTTCTATACAGATATAACAAAGGTAAGAATGTTAGAAGAATTTTCATTGGAAACACACACGTAAGAAAAGAGAACCAACATCTTTGATGTTTTCATCTTAATGAAAACAAAATGTCAACCTAGAATTACCTGCCCAGTGAATTTATCATTAAAAAAAAGTGCACTAAAAAACAATGTGGGGACACCTGGGTGGCTCAGTTGGTTAAGCATCTGCCTTTCAGCTCAGGGCAAGATCTCAGGGTCCTGGGATCGAGCCCCATATCCAGCTCTCTGCCCAGCAGTGAGTCTGTTTTTCCCTCTCTCTCTGCTGTGCTCTCCCTCCCTTCCTCTCTTTCTCTCAAATAAATGAATAAAATCTTTTTAAAAATTAAATAAAATTTTAAAAATTACCTATATGGATGTAAAAAAGTTGAAAGAATATATCATCAACATTCACATGTCAAGAGGTGTTAGAAGACCTCCAGTCAGAGGAAAACATCAGATGGAAACCTGGATATATGCAAAGGAATGAAGATCAAAAGAAATGGGTACTTCTTAGATAAATATGAAGCAAGAACCTCTCTTACTATTCAAATCTTTAAAAAAGATCATTGACTAAATAAAAGTTATAACAATGTAGTGTGGGATTTATAACATGTATAGAAATTAAATATATTAACAATAATGACACAAAGGACATGGGAGATACAAAAGTATAATATTTATGGTTCTTATTCTGTATATGAATTGGGCTAATAACACTTTAAGATAAACAGTGACAAGTTAAAGAGGTATGCTATAAATATTAAAGCAATCATTTGGCCCACAGGCAAAGATGCTCAACATCACTATCATCAGGGAAATGCAAATCAAAACCACAATGAGATTATCACCTCACATCTGTCAGAATGATTAAAATCAAAACATTAGAAACAACAAGGTTGGTGAGGATGTGGAGAAAAAGGAGCCCCTGTGCACTATTGGCTGGCATGCAAACTGATACAGCCATGTGGAAAACAGTATGGAGTTTCCTCAAAAGATTAAAAAATAGAATTACCATACGATTCAGTAACCCACTACTAGGTATTTACCCAAAGAATATGAAGACATTAATTTGAAAAGGTATGTGCTCCCTTATGTTTATTGCAGTATTATTTTGAATAACCAAATTGTGCAAGACAAGAAAACAAAGAGTCCATCAATAGATGAAGATGTGGTATGTCTATAATAATGGAATAATTTTATACACATACATACATATATACATACATATATGTACACATACATAAGTATAACATAATATTACTCAGTGATAAAAAAGAATTAAATTTTGGCATTTGCAACCACATGGACGGACCTAGAGAGTACAGTGCTAAGTGAAATGAGTCAGTCAGAGAAAGATAAACACCACATGCTTTCACTCACATGAAATTTAAGAAACAAAGCAAATGAACAAAGAAAAAAAGAGATACAGTATAAAGCATTCTTTTTTTTTAAAGATTTTATTTATTTATTTATTTCAGAGAGAAGGAAAGTGAGTGAGAGAGAACATGAGCAGGGGGAAGGGCAGAGGGAGAGGCAGACTCCCTGCTGAGCGGAGAGCCTGATGCGGGTCTCAATCCCAGGACCTCACGGTTCATGAGCTGAAGGCAGACGCTTACCTGACTGAGTCACCTAGGTGCCCCATAAAAAACTCTTAACTATAGAGAACAAACAGATGGTTTCCAGAGGGGAGGAAGGATGGGGGGATGGGTAAAATAGGTGAAGGGGATTAAGAGCACACTTACCATGATAAGCACTGAGTCATGTATAAATTGTGGAATCACTATATTGTACACCTAAAACTAATATGACATTGTATGTTAACGATACTGGCAACAAATAGTGTTGGAACAATGGGATAGCTACATGCAAACAAATGTGATTCTAGACACAGACAATACATCTCTCACACAAATTAACTCAAAATGGATAATAGAATTCAATGCAAAATGCAAAACTATAGAATATTTAGAAGATAACATATGATAAAATCTAAATGAGCCCGTGGTATGGCGATGCTTTTACTACATACAACATCAAAGGCATAATCCATTAAGAAAAGAATTGATAAGCTGGAATTTTGATAAAATGAAATTCCTCTCTTTGGGAAAGACACTATCAACAGAAATCAAGCCACAGACTGGGAAGACATATATCACAAAGACACATCTGATAAAACACTGCTACCCAAAATATACAAAGAATAGTTAAAACTCACCAATAAGAAAACAATCTAATTTAAAATGGGACAGAACCTGAACAGGTACCTCACCCAAAAAGACAGAAAGGATCCAAATAACATGTGAAACGATGTTTAACATCATAGGTCATTAGGGAATTGCAAATTAACACAGCAGTGAGATACCATCACATACCTCTTACAATGGCCAAGACCGAGAATACCAACAACATCAAATGCTGGCAAGGATGATGTGGAGTGACAGGAACCCTCACTCATTGCTGATGGGAGTGCAAAATGTAGGATATCTATGGAGCACATTTTGGCAGCTTCTTACAAAATAAATATACTTTTGCCACATGATCCAGTAATTGTGCTCCTTGGTATTTGCTTGAATGAGCTGAAAACTTATGTCCACAGAAATACCCACGCACAAATGCTCATAATAGCTTTATTCATAACTGCCAAAACTTGGAGGCAACCAACCAAAATGTTCTACAGTAGGTGAAGGGATAAATAAACTATGGTACATTTAGACAATGGGTTATTATTCAGTGCTACCAAGAAATGAGCTATCAGACCATGAAAGGGCATGAAGGCACATTACTAAGTGAAAGATACCAATCTGAAAACGCTACATACCATATGATTCCAACTGTAAGACATTCTGGAAAAGGCAAAATTACTGAGACAATAAAAAAGACCAGAGAGTTAGAAGGGAAGGAGGGTTAGAAGGGGTTAGAAGGGAAGGAGGAATGAATAGGTGGATCACAGAAGATTTTTAGGGCAATAACACTATTCTTTATGATACTATAGTGGTGGATACATATCATCATGTATTTGTCAAAACCCATGGAAAGTACAACACTAACAGTGAACTTTAATGTTAACTATGGCTTTGGGTAATAATAATGAGTCCATGTACGTTTATCAATTGTAACTGAGCTATCACTCCTATGCTGGATATTGATAGTGCGGGAGGCTATACATGGGTCGGAGATGGGGGTGGAGGAGAACTCTAATTTCTGCTCAACTTAGCTGTGAATGCAAAACTTTTCTTAAAAAAGTAAAGCTCATTAAAAATGAAAAGAATCAGAGTAAAGAAAACAATATAGATTGGAGTTAGAAACAGTTACCTAGACAAATAATGAAACCAAAAGCTACTTTGTAAAGAACATTATACAAATTTTGGTAAATCTCTACCCAGACTAACTAGGAAAAATAGAATAGAATAGAATAGAATAGAATAGAATAGAATAGAATAGAATAGAATAGAATAGAATAGAATAGAAAGATAGATAGATAGATAGATAGATAGATAGATAGATAGATAGATAGATAGATAGATAGGATTGACATTGTAACAGATTCTACCAATATCATGGAGCAAGCAAAAGATACAAAGGACATCCCAATTAAACAGAAGTAAAACATTTATAGATAACATTTTTATCTGTGTACAAATTCAATGTATTCAACAAAAAAAGTACTAGAGCTAATAGTTATGAGTTTACAGGATACAAATCAACATATAAAGAAAACTGAAAATAAAAATCAATGCCATGTACAGTATCAAATAATATGAAATGTTAGGTATCAGTATAACAAACATTGGTAAACTCTGTTCTCTGAATACTATGAAGACTACTAAGCAAAGTTTAAAAAGTTCAAAATGATTAAGATATACCTTACTGTGGTCCAAACACTCAGTATTGTTAAACGCCAATTCTCCCCCTACTGATCAATAAATTAAATAAATCTCTATTCAAAATCCCAGCAGGATTTTTTTGCAGACATTGTTCAGTTAATTTTCAAACTCTTAAGGAAGGCAAACAAACTAGAACAGCTAAAACAGCTAAAATTCTTTGAAAGAATAAGAACAAAGCTGGAGGACTCATAATACCTGCCTTCAAGTCTTACAATAAAATTACAATAACTTAATAGTATAGTTTTGGCTCATGATAAACCAAGAGATCAATGAAACAAACACAGAATATACATGACTAGGAAGGTAAGAAGGGACAAGTTGGGGAAAATGAAGGGAAAAAAATTTATAGGTGTATGTATATTTCAAAATGTATCAAACTTGTAATTCAACATGGGTCTTATTACAATAAATTTCTTTTAAATAAAAAATATTGCATGGTAAATGGTACGTTAAACATATTTTTTTAAGTTACCTGCTTCCAGGTGGTTTTCAAAGTGTTACATTAAAACCAACAGCAGTGCTCCACGCAGTTTATAAGGAGATAGGTTATTTCCAAACTCAAAGATCACTTTATTATAATTTGTCCAATATATCTATTTATCTACATGTTGAATATTTTGTTTTCCACAAAGAATATGTGCAACCTGATCTGCTGGGTGGGGGTGGGGGTGTAGGAACTTTGCTTGCACACATGTAGCTAGAAAACCCCTATCTGTTTTAAGATGCAAGTAGAAAAGTTTGTAAAAGAGAGTTGACCTCATTTTCTCTTTCTGTTCATTTTCTTCCCACCAACTCCTAAATGGTATATGAAGCAATACATTTTAATACAGCAAAAAGATGGTTACCGTGTGGGAAAAAATGGAGAGAACTATCCCTAAGTTGTCAGAACTAGTTAGAAAGAAAAGTAAAAAATAGGAAAGTTAGAAAAATGAGTCCAGCTTGATCCCTCCAGAGAGCTCATTTTCCTTTGCAAAGATTTTATGAATGCCATGAAATTAACTGATTTAAATGAATCTTCTTCTAGAAGGTTATTTCAAAGAGACTTACCACCCTGCTTACCTACTTTCTATCCATATTTACTGAGCTTCCTTACTGTGCTTCAAATTGACTTGCTATTGACTTTGATATGGCCACAAGTGTCAACAGAAAGTACTAAATTGATGCAAACAATTAAGGATATTGTGAGGGTAGTAAAATGCATACATTTAAAGTATTTGGAAAACCTGCAATTTATACTTGAAACAAATCAGAAGATCCTTATCTTTGCATATTCCAGGTTGCTGGAATAAGCCAATTTAGTAAAACTCTATGTGCTCTGGGTAAGATTCTGAATAGTTACCAGAATGGTGAGATAAGGCAATTCATAACATTGAAGAAAGTTCAGATGAAAAGGCCATACACACGCCCTCCAATGTCTATTCTTATCTAATTTTCCATTGCTGTTCCTCATCCTACTTTTTATGTGCAGCATCAACAAAGGATGACCCTAAACAATCCATGTTCTGTATCTTCTCTCTCTCTGGCATGCCCTTCTCATTAGTCCTTTTGTGGTTAAAATGTCTTATCTTTCAAATAATAGAGAAAATATCACCTTTTCTTAGGAATCCTAAATCTCCCACGCCATCCTACCTAGACAGAATTAATCACACATCCATATATACTCCCATGAATGCATGAAGGCATTTAAATTCAATACATATCATTTAATGAGAGTCTATTTTGTATCAAGAATTTTACTCTTTTCTTTATACATTTTTTTCACTAGATTGAAAGCTTGTAAAGACTAAGGAGCATGCCATTCTTTTTTGTATTCATTACACTTAACACAGTGTCTAGGATTTAGTATCAATAAATGCTTACTGAATTAATCCATTTTATGACCTTTGAAATACTGCTATTCTGGGCTGTGTACATCATTCTACACGGATAGCTGATGCATCTAATCACCAGACTTCTTTGTGAGACTCTTTTGCTACAATAATTAGTTTTCACTGTAACAGTTATCACATGGAATATCTAAAAGAATGCATATTCATCGAGTGGAGAAAAAATTCGTAAATCATATTTCCTGTATATCATAAGGAATTCCATCTCTACTTATAGATTTTCCACAAATCTCCCAATACCTTTTTTTGTTTCGTTTTGTTTTTTTTAGTAAGCACTCAGCTTATACAGCATAGTTGGCTTTGAATGCAAAGTTGGAATTCAGAAAACCATTTGTTCAAATTCCCATTCCATGACTTTGTGCTGTATCTCTATTATGTGAACATGTTTGTCTGAATGGCTGCACTTAAACTTACCTGCCAGGGAAAAAAATAGACAATATGTTGCTTTATTAATGTGAGCATTAAATGAAATACATATATGAAAAAGACCACTAGTGAAGCTCCAAGTAGTCAGTACTCAAATACAAGGTCTATGCAGCACCACCTGCCCAGAACAAAGCCGAGAAGATTCATGAGATCTAATAAAAAAATGTATGCAGTTACTTTTCTTAAGAAATGTATAGTCTAGCTAGAGAACTAAAACTTGCTTGTCATAGAAATATGAGACAGGGTTTAATTATAAAACATATTGCCTGATTTAGATTGTGATATTATAGGAGTTCAGAGAAAGGAGAGAAAATTGTGAATTGTAGAAATCCCTTTGTTTATGAGAGGTAGCGCAAAAGGATGGTAAGAGTTGACTTACGCAAGGATTTGGCAGAAAGAGGGAAACACAGTTTTTAGTTCTACTAAAATATAATATCAAAACAAAAGAACTTGTAATAATACCCCTTTGTTTTCTCTTTCCTGAAAGTATTAGGGATATTGTGATGTTAAGGACATTAGATCACATTCGAGCAGTGCCTTTGTTGTGTTGACTAAAGTTTTATTAGGCAAATAACACTACAACCAACTTCAAAAAGCATTTACTAACTAAAGAGAGTCATTTATTAACTTTTGATTTAGGGTCACTGATTTTCAACCATGTTCTGATAGACATCCTAGAGGAATCCAGAAACACTATTACTACAAAGGAAGATGAATAGATCACAATTATTTTCATATTTTCTCAAATTGTGACTTTCATATTTTCTCAAAGGAAGATGAAGAGATCACAATTATTTTCATATTTTCTCAAATTGAGAAAAATATTTTTCTCAAATATTTGAGAAAAATATTTCTCAAATATTGACCCAAAAGGAATTGAGGATGATGCTCAAAGATAATTTTGTTTGCCTGTTTATGATTCAACATTCAATAGGATATTTTAAATACACGAGATTTACTGCAGATTTTTCTAAGAATAGTTATGAAGTCACTGTTATGCAAAAGAAAAACATTGGGGTGAGGAGAGAGCAGCAATTCAACTTACAACTGATATCACATGAATTACAATTTTACTGATTTCCATTAAGTATAAATACTCTTGGAGATATTACCATCAGGATTTGGTTTGACAGAGTTTAGAGTATTAACGTATATTTCTCTTTGTATTTCACCATTCACCTTTCCTTTGCAAGTAGTTGGTCATCTACATACTTCCTTGCTTCAGGGGAGATACGTGACCAGTAGGAAAAATGATAATCTACACAAGACACTCCTCCCTGGCTGTTGTGTCTAAAAGCCCAAACCCATTATGAAGAACATGCCTCCATGCACTGAGATGTTTAAGGATAAACACAGACATGTAGGCAAGCAGAAGGCAGAATAATAAATATCGTCCCAAGACAGTGTCCATGCGACAGAGCCCAACCTTAGATTGGAGGGCTGAGTGATGAACTTAAGTAGACCGAATCTTGGGCCCTGGAATTCGCAGCCTCACTGTGCCCCAAGAGTGGCAAAGCGGCCACAGATCCAGTGAAGAACAACGTGAAGTGGGGCAATAAAGGGACCTCTCGAAGGCTTCAACACTGCCTTTAATGGCAGGGCTCCAGAGCTCCAAGAATGCCTGAGGTTGAAGTTTTCTAAGTCCAGGGGTGTGAGAACTCAAAGTCAGATTTAATGAAAAAGGATTTAAAAATATAGACTTTTTTGTGAACTGTGCTTCTAATTGCTAAACATGGTGAGCCTCCTCAGGGGGTCATTGTGCACCCTCACAATGTAGAGGTTTTTAGCATCTTCTAACCCTGAGAACACTGAAGCTCTATCATTCTACCTGGAAAAATGAAAAATAATTGTACCTCCCCGGAAACCTGCAGTTAACATCTCACCTGCCTTTTGGAGAAATCAAAAGAAATACTTTTTCCGTAGTTTATGTGCTAGGTTGAGATAGTAGGCAGTATGATTTAGATATTTTCAAGGACAAATAAGGAACTATGAGATTAACAAATATATAGTTTGATAATAACAAATGCCAATGTAGGGGGAAAAGGGTATGAAGCAATTATAAACATTTTCTGAGAACCTCTACCTGCTAGGTAATGTGTGATCAATTATTCCAGCAAATTAATCTCAACAACTATCCTAACCCCTCTGTCAGGAATGCTCTTCTCCTAGTTACTGGCTTATCTTGCTGTAGCACCCCTCTCTTGCTTTTACACCAATGTCACCTTCCAGGGAGGCCTTCCCTTGCTACCTTATTTAAAATTTCAAACCCCCCTCAATTCTTCTATTCCTCCTCTGTAATTAATTTTACTCCTTAACACTTATCACTACCTAACATACTGTATATTGCATCCATCTTACTCACTAAATGTTTTATACTTCTGGAGGCAGGGATTTTGTCTCTTCTGTATACCCCCATACCCTCAACCCTAGAGCCGTGTCTGACACATGATAAAAGCTACATAAGTATTTGTTAGAAAAAATGGACTAATATTTGAAAGACTCACTGAAGAAATGACAGGTATTTATCCTCATTTTGCCAGATAAGAAATCAAGGCTAATACAGGTTTAGTAATTTACCCAAGGTCACACAGTGAGCTGAAATTTGAATATAGATTTAACCAGATGCCAACGCTTCTCCTCTTTTCACTAACACATTCTTTCATTTATTTAAAATAAAGTCATTTGAGCATCACTTAAATACCAGACCAGGAGCTAAAAAATAGGAGATAAACAAGTGACTAAGATACTATTTCCAATGCTCAGTTTGCACTCTAGTGAAGGAAACAGAATAATGAAGAAGAAATTTCAGTAGAGAGACAAGCATACTCTGGCCTGTTGGATGATTTTTGAAAGGAGTGGAGGAATCCTTTAACAAGATTCTGGGGGCTACGAAAAGTTCTTCAGGATATGTGATTTTAAGCAGAAACACGAAGAATCAAAGAGAAAAGAATAGCAAAAATGTTAAAGAAAAAATTAAGAAGGTTAACAGCAGATGCAAGATCAAGTAATTGAGAAGTATAGCTAATTCACGGACTAGTCCATGACCATGACCTCCATGAGTAGTTTACTGGAGCTAAAGAGCAGAGTTTAGGGGCACCTGGGTGGCTCAGTGGGTTAAAGCCTCTGCCTTCAGCTCAGGTCATGATCACAGGGTCCTGGGATCGAGCCCTACATCAGGCTCTCTCCTCAGCGGGGAGCCTGCTTCCCCCTCTCCATCTGCCTGCCTCTCTGCCTACTTGTGATCTCTCTCTGTGTCAAATAAAATAAATAAAATCTTTTAAAAAAATAAATAAACAGCAGAGTTTGGTTGGAAGTGGTATAAAATGAAAAATGTCCAGTAATTAGGCTATGAGATAAGCAGAAGTCAGGACATAAGCATTTTTGCTAGAAGAAAACCATCTACTAGGACAGAGACAAAGATTAAAAAGAAAAAAGCAGATAGCAAAGCCTTTGGTTTATTTATGCCTCGGTAACTATTCCAACCTGATACATTTTGAAAAGAGGAAGTTAACCCCCAAATATCTTGAAATATTCTCCCTTAATTCCTGATTTTCTGGCTTAGGAGTTAATATTCTATTTCAGAGAGTAGATTCCTTACCAATGCCTCTTTCGAGAAATCTGTTTTCAACACAAATTAATGATTTGCTGAGATGCATTAGTTATATATGGCTGCATAACAAAATTACCACAAAATTAGTGGCTTAAAACACACACATTTATTACCTCAAAGGCATTAGGAATCCAGAAATGATTTACCTGAGTCCTTGGTTTAGGGGCTCTTAAGGTTGTAATCAAGTTGTTGGCTGTGGCTGCTGTTTTATCTGAATCTCCACTGGGGAAGGGTAGACTAATATTTCACACAGTTGTCAGCAGAATTCAGTTCCTTGCAAGGTGCTAGACAGAAGGTTTCAGGCTCTTTTTGACTGAAGATTGGAGGTAACCCTCAGCTCCTAGTCATGTGGAGGTCTCCATATGGCTTAGAACATGGAAGCTTGCTTTTTCAAAGACAGCAAGAGAGAAAAAGTCTTCTTGCAGGAAGAGCATTATAATTTTACATAATGTAATCACACATGTGTAATCATGTGCATCCCATCACCTTTGCTGTATGTTTTTGCATAGAAACAGGTCATAGGTCAAGCACACACTCAAAGGGAGGAAAACAGACAAGGCATGAATACCAGGAGATAAGGGTTCTGGGGACCACCAAAGAGTTTGCCTGCCACAAGAAATCTCTCTGCTAAACTCCAATGTGGTCATTTGCTAATCATTCCCCTTTACTGAAGTAAACACATGCATGACTCTATCTGTCTTAGTCAGTTTGGGCTGCCCTAATAAATTGCCATAGACGGGGTGTCTTAAATAACATCTATGTCTCACAGCTGCGGAAACCAGGAAGTCTAAGATCAAGGCCCTGGCACACTGGCAATATCTGGTGTCTAGTGAGGGCACTCTTCCTGCTTTGCAGAGAGCCATCTTCTCGATTTATCCTCACATGGTGAAAAGAACAGGCAGGAAGCAAGCTCTCTTGTGTCTTTTCCTGTAAGGACACAATCCCTCTTCGCCAGGGCTCCACCCACATGACCTAATTACCTCAAAGGACGCACTTCCTAATATCATCACACTGGGGATTAGGATTTCAATACAACAATTTGGGGGTATGAGGGAGACACAGCGTGCAAACCCTAACCCCTCACATAGTCTAGTTGCTGTTTTAAAAACTCAGTAGTCAATGTCTGGGCAAATCTTCACAATTCGCAACGCATCTTATCCCCACATACAGCTGAATCTGACATGTTTGAACTATCTCTAGAGAGGAAGTTAGTCCCATTTCACAATTAATTAGAATCACCCATGCTCAGGGGATGCTGTAATTGCAACACCTGTTAATAAATGAGAACAGCCCTCATGATTTTTATGGCTCCTCCATTTGAAGCTTTTCTTCCTTGATAGTTATAATTTCTTTAGGCGAAAAAGAGCTTGGCAGATCTGGAGACCAACTGTTCTATGTATCAATGTAAAAAAAATGCCAGGAAAAGGAGGTCAGAAGGAAGAGCAGGCAGCCAGATTTCCCCAATGTATGTGTAAACTTTAATCCACAAAGACCTCATAGGCGATTGTTTTGTAAAATGACATCCAAACAGTTGTAACTGCCAACAGCTATTTTATTCTTGACATCAATTCTGAAAACATCACCTGTGAAAAGTTCAACATTTAGCATTTCCTATTGTTTTATTGTTTCTTTGAGTATAGATCTAGTTCACGTGAAAAGTGTCATTTGAGGAAGAGAGCAAATACTAATGACCCCCAGATGAGATAAAAGGACATGGGGGATCTAGGGAGCTAGAGAGTGGGCATTGGAGTCAGAAGACCTTTGCACCACTTTGGGCAAACTGTGATTCCCAGAAAGGTAATTAACCTCTCTGGGCCACTGTTTCTGATGTGTAACATGAGAGAAAGAGATGCTCCTAACTAGTCCTTTGATAGTTTAAGAGGAGAAATAAGGCAATAGTTAAAAGCAGAGTTTTTGCTACGTCCCCTAGATATAATTCTTTATTATTGTCTTGAAAGGAAAAAAAAGAGAATGAAAGGAAGAAAAAGCACGAATTGAATGTTTCCAGAATTGAACCTGATGATAAAACTTGACACTTGCATTCATTTCTTCAATCTGACATAGTAGTACATTCAGAAAGTAAGTTGGTCTAATTTTGCAAATCTCAAACTATTTGTCTTCCCCATAAGGACCACCTGGGTGTTTCCTTGGAAGGAGAGTACCGGATTCCATTTCCAGATGTTCTCATTAGGAGGTCATGAGTGGGTCTCAGTGATCTGCATTTTTAGTTAATACAGTCTGGTGCAGTTTTTTACACTTCATTTGCAATACCCTTATCTAAAATTACAAGAATTCTGATCATTACTTTTACCTCCTCGATTTCCTCCCCAGCCAAGTTTGGTCCAAAAGGGCTCTTGTACAGACCGATCTCCTTTCTCTCAGCTCATTTAGATGACCTTTCAGGCTTCACTTTAATGCCACTTTCTCCGACAAAGTCCTCTCTACACATTTAATTAGGTCCCTCTTCGAATTTTATACCACGATGTACTTTTCCTTCACAGCAATTACTATAATGATAGTTAATTAATATCTGTGTAATTATTTATGTGCTATCTTTCTCCTCAACAGGATATAAGATTCCAGAGGCTAGACACTGTTATTTAGTTCACAAGAGCCCCAAAAGTGGCTTGAATATAGTAGGTGTTTCATAAATATTTGCGCAAAGAAGAAAGGGAGAAAGGAAGGAGATAACATAACCAACCAAAAATTCACCTGAAAGGAAGAAGCCTAGGGGAAAAAAATGGCCAAATTATTTAAACTAATATCCTGGGGCCAAGCCTATACAAATACAGCACAGAACAATCTTTGAAGAGAATGAAAACACCTTTGCTGCCCTCTCAAAGTTTCAGCTGAAACTAGTTTTGCAAACTGAATAAATTCCATAACAATTCTTCCATGTAATTTTCATACTGAAAGGATGAAAGTGCATTCGGACAGCTTTAAACAATTGTATTTTGTTAATAATAATAATAGCAACTATTATTTTATTATATTATTATAATATTATATTATAATATTATATATATATTATATATATAATATATATATTATATATATTATATATATAATATATATATAATATTATAATATAATATTATAATAATATAATAAAATAATAGTTATATATATATTATATATATTATATATATAATATAATTACTATTATAATATTATATTATAATATTATTATATTTATTGTAGGAGCCACAAAGCACAGAAAAAATGTTTGAGTGTTAACAAAAATTGAAATGACAAACAAGGGGTGCCGAACTGGTTCAGTCAGTAGAATGTGTGAATCTTAATCTCAGGGTTGTGAGTTGAAGCCCCATATCCAGCATGGAGCCTACTTTGAAAAAAAAAATTGAAAACAAGCCCCAAAGAAAAATGGAGAAAGTGTTCAGTATTGATCCATGTAAAATCTATTTCCAATGGCTGGGCATTTGCAGCTATGTACAGTAGAAGATTTCTCACCTGAGAAGATTAGTACCAATAGTTGGTAAGCTTTAGAAAAATAAGTTGAAGACAAGAATCATAAAAAATATGTACGTACCTCAAATTTTTTTTAGCCTAAAACAGAAAAAAACTGTATATTCATATATGATTTGTTTATGTACAGCCAAGCCTTCTTCCTTAAATGAATTTGCTAGTAGAGATCTGTATAACCTTTCTTTCCAAAAAATCCCCACTATTATGATACTATCTTCTGCAACTTCCAACATGAGTGTCTTAAGGTGAAGTTAAAATTTTAAAACACTTATAAATTCCAGTACAAAGTGTTTATAGACTTTTATGACTTGTTTTCTCAATCTTCCAGACTCACCTTTCCCATAACTATTCTGATAGCAATTTTGGTTTAGCAGCTTACCTTTATAAAGTCAAACCCTTGGCTCAGTTTGCCTAAAAACCATGGCTCTTTGTCTTACTGTATCCATATTTAACCAGAGTAAGTGCTATATTCATTACACCAGTCCACGCAACACAGTCCCTCGACAGACTCAAGGGACTTTCAGTAAACACACAACCCAAGGGGTAAACCCAGAATTGTCTGGGATGACTTGAAGGCCCTAACTCCACGGGGAGTCACCAAGTGTTCATTGATCTGGAGATGAATTAAATTGAAGCCAGCTCAAGAAGTCTCTATCTTGTGTGCTTTAAACCTCAGTGGTTTCGGTGGTTGCTAAAGTGTTAATAATGAGAATTCTCATAAATGCAAGATAGTTCTTTCGTCTTTACCACACCACGATGGTTTGAAGTAAAAAGCCACTGAACCGGGTGCCTGAGTGACTCAGTGGGTTGAAGCCTCTGCCTTCAGCTCAGGTCATGATCTCAGGGTCCTGGGATCGAGTCCTCTACTTAGCATCGGGTCCTCTACTTAGCAGGGAGCTTGCTCCCCCTTCCCCCTCTTCTCTCTGCCTGCCTCTCTGCCTACTTATGATATCTCTCTGTATCAAATAAATAAATAAAATCTTTAAAAAAAAAAAAAAGCCACTGAACCTTCTCTATGTTGCATCATGGGCTTTTTGTTTTGATCAAAACCCAGTCACCTGACATTTATCAATTCAAAAGTGACAGTATTGACAAAAGTAGAGGCACCCTGGAGAGACAGAGCCATTTTAGGTAGGAAGTAGTAAGGTTCTGAAGTAGATACACATGGATTATAGTTCTGCTATGCCACTAAGAAACTAAACACACATATCGACTATCTCCTGAACTTCTACTGGACAGATGATATTCATATTACAGTAAACAAGACTCAGTTGGCTGAAAGTAGCATGCTTTCTAAGGCATCCTGGGTGATTTTCTTAATTCTTTTATGCCTCAATTGTTGTATCCATGAGATGATCAAAATGTGACAATTAGGGGCGCCTGGGTGGCTCAGCGGGTTAAAGCCTCTGCCTTCAGCCCAGGTCATGATCTCAGGGTCCTGGGATCGAGCCCCGCATCATGCTCTCTGCTCAACGGGGAGCCTGCTTCTTCCTCTCTCTCTGCCTGCCTCTCTGCCTACTTGTGATCTCTCTCTCTCTGTCAAATAAATAATCTTAAAAAAAAAAAATGTGACAATTATTTTTATAACGGCTAATTGGTTGTTTCAAAAATTTACCTTTAATCCCATGAAATTCCTTTGTTTGAACCAAGAAACAAAAAATTTGCTTTGCGAATGCTAATACATTTTTGTCCCTTAAGCCAAACAGACAAACAAAAACTCTGCAGTCAATAATATAAATCAAAATAATATTGCATTGGGATAATGAAAATGTTCTGAAACAGACCATAGTGATGGCTGCAGAGCAATGTAAGTTTACTAAATGCTACTGAATTGTGTACTTTGAAATGATTAAAATGGTAAGCTTTAGGTTATGTATATTCATAACATATACACGACATGAAGAGATGCCAATGCTGTGGGGACAATAATTGCTGGGTTTCTATCATGACTTTAAGTCTAAAATGATTACAAATGAGGTATCAGGTAGAATGGGATCAGAACTCAATGTCAAAGTTAAGTTTTAGAGAACTAACAGCAATAATATTTTTGGACATCTGGGTATGGGTAATCTATAAGTAGCGTTTCCTTTCCTTTATAATGACTAATGGACTGTGGATAATAAACAAGTCATTTAACTACTGTGAGTGAGTTTCATATTCACTTTACCAGTACTTATTAGAGCAGGACCTTTAGCCTTCTTTCCAGCTTTTTCACATTCTCTTCTTCATATGACAAATACTAGAAAAAAGAAAATTCTCCTTCTTCCACCTCTCAGGTCAATTCTTTGGCCTTGCCTACATTGCTCTATGTTCCGGGGTCCTGATCCCCACAGACTATACCACCTAGGCTCTCTTACTTCACATCTAAGAGAGCAGACTCTGAGAGGCTCTGGAAGGTGATGAGAAGATCTAAGGAGAAAACAGAATACCTCTTGTCCATCCCCACCCTACTCTGGCTTGTGTTCCTCCTTATCTGTATCTCTCCTAGGGCAGTGTCTCTTTCTTGGTTCTAGCTAGCACCAGCTTTCAGGAACATTCTTTTCCTTTGGTCCCTTCAGCCTTAATGGTGGCTATGGTTTACTGCTGGAGCTTGTCACTGAGTACCTCATCATCCTATGCTCCTTTACTTAACTCTGCCCACACCTCTCCCACATTAAATTCTCTTCATTTGACCTATGTGTTTCTTGACAGAATGCTGACAAAGAGCATAAGTATATTAAAATGCACATTCATGGAATAATTTAGAAGTCACTGACAATATCCAATGAAGTGATTATGATGGTAATGTATACCCATATGATATGTTGTCCTCCTAATAACAGAAAATTCTTTAACCTTGGTGACACTGCCATTTATTGTTCTGACCATACTGAAAAAGGAAGTGGCAGATATCAACAACCCTTTGGCCATTCTAAAGTAGGCCACCACTTCCATATTTAATATAATACTTAGAGCCTTTCTTCTGGCTTAACCTGGAAGCCTGTATTTATGGTTAATTAGCAGTTTCAGCTGTCTTTTCTCTTAAGAGTAAATACAAAAGCAACAATAGTAATATGTAACTAAACCCAAAATATATAAACTTGTAATCCATAGACTTGGGTGCTGGTAGGGAATTATTCTGCATCATGCTATGAATTGTGTCCATTAGAATGGTTATCACCAAGCACTGCTGATATACACCACTATTTAAAACCAAAAGCTTTCACACACAGTAGTAGTTAAATTGAGTTACTCTGAAATTAGCATGTATAAATATTTCAAAGAGATTAAAGTTCTGGGGCACCTGGGTGGCACAGTCAGTTAAACACCTGACTCTTGGTTTCAGCTCAGATCATGGTCCCTGCATCAGGCTCCTAGCTTAGTGCAGTCTACTTGAGATTCTCTTTCACTCTCCCTCTGCCCCTCCCACTAATGCATGCACTTTTGCTCTCTTGAAAATAAATTAATAAATCTAAAAAGATAAAGAGATTAAAGTTCTCATTTTCTCCCAAAATGGCTATCAATTATTTAAAAGATGAGATTATGTAATTTAATAGTTTCTTATGGCTGCCATAACAAATTACTAAAACCTAGGTGGTTTAAATCAATAGAAGTGTATTCTCCAACAGATGGAGGGATAGAAGTCCAAAATCAAGGTGATATCAGAATTGATTCCTTCTGGAGCTTCTGAAGGAGAGAAACTGTTCTGTGCCTCTCTCCTAGCCCTGGTGCCTCCCAGCAATCCCTGCTGTACCATGGCTTGTCACTACAGAAGCCCAGTCCCTGCTTCTACTCCACATGGCTCTCCCCCATTTGTGGCTCAGTGTCTCAGTTCTCACTCTCTTTCCTCATATAGACACCAGCAGTTCTATTTGGGACTAACCCTAAAGCCACGCAGATCTGATCTCAAGATCTGTAATTCATCTACAAAGACCCTGTTTTCAAATAAGGTTACATTCACAGGTAACAAGGGTTAGCACCTGGATATATCATTTTGGAGGGACAATGTTCAACCTACTACATACGTTTATGTTGTATGTGGTAGCTTCTTCAGGACTCATACTGTTATAAAGAATTGAGCCTATGAAATAATAACTGGGTTTGACTATGCTAGGAGATTATTTTCTGAGAATTCTAAAAGCTTTGTCTTAGTGGAACAGATTTTTGCCTCAATGCATGAACATCTGCTTGCATCTCATAGAATAATTTGTACTCTTAGAAATGGAAAATAATCAGGAACTCAGACAGGTGGGCCTTTTGTGTGAGAAAAGATTCAGAACTCCCTAAATTTCTCTTTAAGACCCTAGTGATATTGAAGGATATTACATTCTGTTGTTAGATTGACGTATTGTCTTACAACAACACTGCGTGTGCCAGTTATGAGTTTTAAGGTGATTCATTCTTATATGTTTTCTTTCCTTTGTGTTTCCAGGTTATCAATCTTCTGGATTCAAGAGCTATCTATTTCTATTAGTGCACAACTCAATTTCTTTTGACCTCGTAGTTGTATCTATAATTCTCTGATCCGTATCTCACTTAATGAGTTCATCAATGACTCTCCCTAACACCTTCCTATTCCTTATGTCTCTCAGTGACAATTTTTTTAAAATGAATATTCACTCTTAACTCTTCCTCCATGAAGGCAAGAAGGTGATGCATATTGAGATTGACAAATGTTTATATGTATTAGAAGCACATACAATACACAAAATGGTTGAATGAAGAAAATAAATGAATATAAGAAAACAAAATAAAATTTAATGCGTTGAATTATTTATTATGTGCCTGGTATATGAGGTATTTGTGGAAAATGCAATTTATTATCTCTGGAAAATAATATATACACTGATCTAAAAGTCAGAAGAACTAAGGTTTAACATTAATTCATCATTATCAGTGTGACCTTGAGCAAATCACTGTACTTCAATGGATCACAAGTTTTCTTAATTGTAAAATGAGGTGTTTATACTAGGTCAGTTCTAGAGCCCCTTTTAGGTTTTAACAGTTTATAGTCAGATATAAACATCTATGTTAGAAATAGAACACACAGAAAATATTCATCTGAGATTTCTGCCTCAATCTGGAAATGTTTTCTTGCTTATGAATTTCATAGTATTATTCTATCCTCATTGATATTTCAACTCACCTGAGCCTAGTTTATCCCTTCAAAATATTATATTACTAGAGGGACTAGATTTGACTCTATTGTCATCAAAGGATGAATTCAGGCTTCCCTGGAATGTATTGTGCAAAATACATGGCAATGGAGAAAAGCTGTTTCAACTACTCTTATATTGTTCCATATTATGAACATCAGATGCCCTTCATATATACAAGAAGACGCTCAATGTGTTCATGCATATTTGTGCAGATTCTCCCCCACTTAATTGAGCTGTAATTTACATATAAAGTAAAAATTTTGTTTGTTTTAGAATTTGCTATAATTCCTCATTACACATTTGAATAGATCCAAAAAGCCATCTTAAGATTTGCTTATAATAAGCAATTCAGGACTAACTGATGGCATAGGAAGTGATCAAGAGTAGAAACAGAAAATTACAAATACACTACCCTTCAAAACCAAAGCCACAACTCTCCCTCCTGTTCTTCCCTGAATGGCTATGGTACCAGGTCATCTTTGAGCAGTTAGAAATGTGCTTGGGGGGATGTCATTGATTTGTTGGCTTTAAATAATAAGCACTTAGCCTCTGGATAATTAAGCTAACATTTAATTTAACAAAACATTTTTGTGTGCAGTGCTCTCCTAGGCACTATAAGGTGTGTATAAACATGGCATATTCTTGACCTCCCAGGATTTCTAATATAGCCTAACTTAAATAGAAGACTAACTACATGGAGGCAATAATCATACAAATGTTATATTAAAAAGAGTAACAAAGTTTTGAGCTCCTTAAATAAAGAGGAGATGGGATATTGAAAGATGTTCAGAAAAAAGAGATGGGAAAGGTGACAGATGTTCTGGGCCTTGAAAAATAAGTAGATTTCAACAGACAGCAATGAGCAGAGGTCTAACCTTGTGACTGAGGTATGATAGATGGAATGTGTATTGAAAAATAAAACTAAAAGGAGACTAGGATGAACAAACAGATGGCCTTGAATGACATGCTAAGCATGAGAAAATTCCTTCTGGCCCATTTTGGAAATTAGGTTGAAATGGAGGCCAGAAGACTAATGGTTTGTAGTATTGGAAATAAAAAAGAGAATAAATTCAAGAAGAGACTACTGTGGAAGTAAAATCAGCAAGAACTAAAATTTGCATTTATACACCTTGACATAGACATTTGCATAATACTTTGTACTCTGTTATTACTTCAAATAATGTTTTTCATCACTAAGTGCTTAATAAGCACTCATTAGGATTAATAAGTCAGACAAAAATGATATGCAAATCATAAGATTTCAGGTGCACTGAATAAATATAATTTTCCCTGCTGTGTAAGTGTTCTTGATACTTTCTGCATCTTTTGTATTTAGAAGAAGCTTGTAATTTCCGTATCATTGTTGTTTAGTTTTTCTGTCATCTGAGTTTTCTGAGATGATTGTCATTTCCAAGGCATTTATGTCTGATAGGTCAGGAATTGTGGGAGTCTTAGTAGTGATACACCTTTTTTTTTCCCCATTGTAACCTATGTTATACATCTTGGGTCATCTTCTAGGATATCAATATCAATATCAATAGTATCACTACAGCTATACTTCCTTATTATCTCTTGACAGTGTTCCTAGAGTTGATAAATGGTCCCACGTTGGTGTGGAAGGAAAGTATTTATTCGGAAGCTATATGTAAGTTTATGAAATCATCACTGTCTGGCTACAATAACTGAAATAGAAAACAAGGGTTACTACCTCAACAAATTTGAGACCAATACTTCTAAGTTGAAATCCTTTTTTGTTGCTAGTTAGCCTAGTTTAAACCCTGGGAATTTCTTGCTGTTGATATACTCAAAACAACTCACATAAGGCTTACCCTTCTTCCCTTTGACCCTTTTTCAAGGTTCTTTGATAAAACACCCACCTAAAAAAATGGTACCTAAACTGGGACAGCTAATTCATACCACAATAATCGCCTATTAAGTTTAAAAATGCATGTTCTGGTAAAAACCCATTTATAAAACACAAATAAGGGTTAAGTCTAAAGTAGGGTCTCCTATTTCCTTACCCTAAAATTAAAAACAATAAAACACCCACCTAAAAAATAGTACCTAAACTGGGACAGCTAATTAATACCACAACAATTGCCTATTAAGTTTAAAAATGCATGTTCTGGTAAAAATCCATTTACAAAACACAAATAAGGGTTAAGTCTAAAGTAGGGTCTCTTATTTCCTTACCCTAAGATTAAAAACAAACAACCTACAGTTCAAGACTGACTTGACTTAACCATTTAGTTATAGGCAGAGAAGCCTATAGAAAGTCAGAGTATAACAAGTTTCCCTCTGTGGGGAAGTCCTATCTGTTTCCTTAGTACAAAGAAACAGAACCTTAGGAGATTTCAGAAGGGAGAGAAAGAACTAGTGTACCAGAGTACAGACAAAAGAGATAGAAGCTGAGTTCTTGGTCTAAGAAAACCATAAACCTATACCTCGTAAAATAAGATCCTATACTTGCTATGTTCAAACCAACAAGATTGGTTACTTCCCCAGGGAGCAAGGGTAGTATGAAGAGGCAACAGCTCCCTCTACAGACACTTTTCCCATATAAAGAGAAAGTGAAAATCTCATCTTTTCTTAGTTATTTTTTTTAATTAACATATAAAGTATTAATTGTTTGAGGGGTACACGTCTGTAGTTCATCAGTTTTATATAATACCCAGTGCTCATTACAACACATACCATTCCTTATGTCCATCACCCATTTATCCCAACTCCTACCCCTTCTCCTCTCCAGCAACACTGTTTGCTTCCTAAGAGTAAAAATCTCTTATGGTTTGTCTCCCTCTCTGGTTTCATCTAGTTTCACGTTTCCTCTCATCTTTCCTCAGTTAAAACATGGTGAATATGTGTCCATTCTTTACAACTAAATACCAGTTGACAAATTAAAATTTATGTTTAAAAATTAAATAAAAGGATGAACACTCATTTAGTAATATATTTGGACACATGGTGTTGGAAAATCATTTTGCATAAATCCCTCACGTTTCTACATACCAAGTTATTAACAGCCAACTTGTTTCAGACTATCTTTTCAAAAATGATTGCATAAGCAGATCACTTTGGAAAGAGAGACTGTGATCTCCCCTGGAGTAGATTAACTTAAATTCTAGAACAGTAAAGACAGAAATGTCTGTCTCCCCTGGAGACATTCCAAGACTATAAAGATGGAGACATTTCCCTTTCTTCTACAAAGTAGATCTATTTGTATTCAGGCAATAAAGATAATCTCTCTCTCCCAGCAATTCACCAGCAGTGCCTGTGTAAGAATGGGGTTCTCTAATATCTGTGTTCTTCTCTATAATGCATCTCCATTGCATGTTCAGGCAAGATCTTACTTTCATTGCATTGCCCTGTGGGAACTGGGACTTGAGGAGCAAGTGCCAAGATGATATTCCAGTTAGCGCTACCAATATAAGTAATAACCTGTCTTTCATCTCTGACCCAGATGCCTCATGTTTTTCTGCCAGCAACTTATGAC
The DNA here is from genome assembly GCA_028646535.1 of Procyon lotor. Classification (NCBI taxonomy): domain Eukaryota; kingdom Metazoa; phylum Chordata; class Mammalia; order Carnivora; family Procyonidae; genus Procyon; species Procyon lotor. The sequence goes on from CM053613.1 coordinate 17,358,147, forward strand.
AGCTTAAGTTGGTTAGCTTTGAAGTAGGGCAAACTCAGACTCTTTACGATTCCTGGTGTGACAATTTAACAGATTTCTCTTTAACAATTTGGGGGATAGGGGAGACAATATTATTTTGAAGATAAAAAAAGTAAAGCTAATGTTTATTGAAGACATGTACATTACAGTATTTAATCTTCACGATGACTTACACCTTATGTCTGTAAAGATAGGGAATCTCTCATTCTCTGTATTTTCTCCAGCGTCTAGTACAAAGTCTTGAATAAAACCAGTGTTCCAAAAGTATTTATTACATGAAGAAAACAAATGAGTAAATATAGTCATTATGTTTTTTACAGATGGTAGACTGTTGTTCAGAGAGGAGAAAAAATTTTCCTTGAACCTCACAGCTAATAAAAAGCAGCCTTGAAATTGATACTCAGATCTATCTACCTGTATAGCCCGTTATTTGCATAGTTAGATTTTAGTGATGTATCTATCAGCTAATCCTGATACCCATCCATCTCATAGAAATTTCTTTACCACCTTTACCACTAAACTGCGTCAAACAGCCACATACTGGGCTATAATGTAAACAAATAACAAAACATAAAATAGATTAAAATTATTTTCACTATAAAACTGTGTTCTTTATAGCTGACATGGAGAAATCATAGTTACTTTAACACTTGTACCTTAAAACTGTTTGTACTTAATATACCTAATTACCCATAAATATTTTAGGTAACATGTCTCTACATTATGTTCCACTAACCAGGAATTTCCCGCTGGTATTCACTGATAGAGTACTGAGTTCTTTTTTAGAAAGAGTCAGAGCTTACATGCAGCATTATTTAAATAATCCTCAAATCACAACCAAATATGAGATGCATCCACAAATTTTTCATAAAAAAAGGGTTACACTAATCAGATGTAGTCATCATCTGATGATAAAAGGCTAAAAATTTACATTAAGTTGGAAGAAAGAAGTTAAAGCAGCCTGTCCATGATCCATTCCTCTCCCAGTTGTAGGGGACTCTCTGGAGAAAGAAACAAGGTAGACAGTCTAGAAAAATCTCCTTGTGAACATTCTAATAACTGGACCACCTAGTAAATAGAGTAATGATAGTCAACAGAGGGAAAGTACTTCTCCATGGAATGCTGTTAGCAGAGGGTCACTGCTGTAGGACTGCTTACAGTAAACAAACCTGAGAGCTGAGGACAATGAGGCAGGCAAACTGGACACAGGTCTGTAAGCTCTTCAGAGCTTATCTGAATAACCTAAATTTCTGCCCACTATGTGAGGCCAATGTCCGGAGCTAACAAAGAATGAAAGGCTCTTGAGGCTGTATACATTTATTTTCCTCACTTTCAAGTTAAGAGTAATAAGACGTGAATGACAGATACATTAGTTAGCAAAATGCAATGCTGGCTAGATGTTTTCTTTCCTAGAATTTGTGGAACATCCTGGTGTCAACGACCCAGTGAGTCTCACCAGTGCAGACTAAGGTTCTATCTTCGACTGTACCAAATGTGTACAGGGCCCTGCATGTTCTACTGCTCTACAGGTTGTTTGCGTTGAATCCTTTTTTCTTTTTCTCTTCATACAGAAGTATGTCTTTTGAAACAAGGCAGATAGTCTAGAAAAATCTCCTTGTGAACATTCTATACCAGTTCACTTCTATACCATATGGACTCTCGTGACCTTCTGTTTACAGAGATCGACCATGCTGTTCCAGACGGGCAGTGCTGCTGGGCATCAGGAAGAGTTCATTTTAAACCAATATCACTTCTTTACAACACCTGGGCTCTCTCTCGTGTTTTTCTTCACACAGTTTTTAGGCACCAATTCAGGCCTCTTCCTCTGAAAATTAAGCGTAGTATTCCTCCCTGTTGGGAAGATGAAAGTAATGTAATGGTGCGATGAAATCATGCTTTGTAAACAAGTGTGGGCTACTTTTGTGACCATCAAAAACTAAGAAATATAAATTGTTTCCTAACTACAAGCTCTGTGAAGGTAGTGAAAGTTTTCCCTCTCACTGTCATGTACCTAGAATAATGCAATGCCTGGTTCATTTTCTATATTTATATATCTATAAGTAGATATATCTATCAATCTGAATGTTTACAAGAGTACAATAGATTTTTTTAAAAAATACTGATTACCTAACCCTTGATATGTTAAAAATATTAATAAGAATTAACATTGCAGAAATTTCACTGTCTTCTTCATGCGCCTTATATTTCTTATGTATATAGTGGTTTGGAGCATATTTCTAAACCACTTGGGGCAAAAACTGTGCTTACTAAGTGTCTGTATCAGTTCAAATGAAATGGGAGATTTATTTTTATTTGCACGTCACTTTAATATATTCATTTAATGTGGTTTCATCCCATATGCATACCCAGGGAGACACTGTAAATATAAGAAACTATGTGGTATTAAGTCCCCTTAATGAAGTAAATAAATAGAGAATTAAGCATTAGTAAATAAATGGCTACAATTTGACAAGGCACATAAATTGCAATACCCAGGTTCAAGAATAACAGGTCTGACCAAGTTTAAGTGGCACAAAATAGTGAGGCCATTGCCTCACAAAATCCCCTACGAGAAATCCAAGTGCAACAATTATGTCTAAACCCTAAATTACTTAAGAATTATTTAAAGGCTCTGCCATACTAAGTGTAATGGGATAATACTCTCATTAAGTTCTAGTCAATTAGCACGAGTAAGTCAGAATCATTTTAGAAATCCAAACTAGTTGGTTGGATAATTCATTTCCAAGAGCCCACTGTGGCATAATCCTGCCATCTGTATCCTAAAGTAAGTTGATTCCCAGGTTTATTACTACAACACCATGGCAGTGTCAGTAAATTTGCCAGAGTGATTTCCCCGTGGTCACACATTTATTTAGCCAAACAAATGGCTGCGCTTACGGTAGGTAGCAGATGTTGTCAGTTGCAGGATCCAACATCATCTGAAGCATCTTTTCTCTGGTTGCAACTGAGAGGGAGTTGGAATGTGAAAGGAGTGGCGTGATTTAACTTAAGGACCAGTCTTTTGTTCCTTAAAGTCTCTTGTCATTTCCATTACACCCTGCCCCCAGATTTCCCCTGAAGAGTGTTAAGTCCCTATTGCTCTCCACTTGAGGTGGTGCTTAGGAGCCCTGAATAATTAGATAGAAGAGCAGGGCTCTCACCTCGGACTACTGATACAAGTCAAAGGTGGCCTTCACACCTCATCATTCTTCCCTGTCCCCGGAGTACAAAGTACCTTCCAGGTGTCACGTGTATCTCTCTAGACAAAAGCTTTCTGAATTCACTGAAAGCTCTCAGTTATACTAACGGCATGAGCTTCTCTTACTATTTTGTTGATTTATTTATTCTCCATCACCATCTTTAGCTTGTGGTATTTTAGCTTAAAAAAAAAAGGGGGGGGAAACTTGAGGAAGGTGTTGTACATAGGCTCATACGATACCCTGAAACAGCTCTCTTTTTGTTTGAATACTTAGGATATGAAGTTGAGAAAGCTTATCTTGCAGCTAGGCTGCAGTGGATAAGGGATCTAATTCTGTCCAAGCAAACATATGCAGAAATATGCTAACATAGCCCTATTTCTGCCTCTTTCCTCCTCCCAGAATCTCAGACATAGTCACACCACAGCAGGCATGTTGTGACCGTAAGGGAAAGAGAAATCTAGAGTCCTAGACCAGTAGCAGCCGATATCCCCCTTCAGATTTCTTGCACTTTAAGGAAAAGGTCCTTATTTTCAAAGGGATGTAAATTTATCTGTTACTTGTAATTAAAGCTTTGTTAAATAAAACAAAATTCTTCTTAGACAAGGAAAGTTGGTGGTAGGTTCTTGGACTTTTCAAAAAAACAGTTACGCTTTTAGTCTCTTTTTATGAGGTCTGTATGGCGAACAAGGGTCCTCTGTATCATAAATGGGAGGCAATTGTTTATCTGATGCACCCCAATGCCATAGCAAGGATGTCACTCCTACCTAAGTGACACTCACAAGAGCAGCAAACAGCTCGTCCTTTGCACTCACCACTAATATCACATCAGTATGGCTGTGATAAATGATTCTGATGGCTTAACGTAGTAACACCATTATATATCAAATTAACATGAACAACGTTTATGTGTTCTTTTAGTTTTTAAGCCTCCGCTTATAGAAAGTATACAGAAAGAACCTCTTTCTCTTATCCAGTGTATTTTTTTTCTATTTGTATCTCAGTTGCTGTGGTTTATTTCACATATTCAGTTTAAACCCACACACAAATTCTTAGAAAATTTCTTCCCAAGAAGAGGCATCCTTTGATTTTCCCTTCCAGCCCCTCAACCTTGAATGCTTTATTTCTTGGGCTTTTGTGTCCCCAGACTTCTGATAGTTTCTCAGGACTCCTGTTCTTCCTTCTTTGATCCCTGCACAGGGCCCCCTTCCTTTGGGATGCTCTTCAGAACATCACCCTTGGCTATCTTTTCTTCTCATGTGGCGTGTTCTTCTAGAGTTACTGTGTTCATTTCCATGGCTCTCGTCACATAAAGGTCACTTAAAGGTGACCACTAAGCTCATGTCTCCATGCCAGAGCTTTCTCGTGAGATCAACAGGTACAATAGTAAGCTAGTCCACTTGCTTTCTGTAGGAGGAAAGGCATAATTTCTAGCATTTGCTGATTTCTGTGGAATAAATACTCTGTCTATAGCCAATTTCAAGTTACCAATAGTTTAATAACTAGCTCACAAAGTTTCTGAATATCAGCAATTGGCTTCTTGCAAGTTGATACGAACTGGGTCCAGTGCACCAGAGACACTACTAGTGTCTAGTAGTAATAGACTACTAGTAATTACTACTAGTGATAGACACTATTACCTTTCACTGTGGTAAACTTTCCAAATCAACATGACCAAAGTAACTCCCACGATCTTCTCTCCCAGCTTTCTCCTTCTCAAGGATTAATACTAACGTTCATTGACTTGCTTAACTCAGAGCCGTGGAAGTCATCCTTGGATTGTTCTCCAGCATCATCCTCCACATCTGATCAGTAACCAAATCTCCTATTACTTAGTGGTCTTTAATATCCTTCAAAATACCCCAGCGACACCAGCTAAATTTGAGTCATCCTTATCTCTCACCTGGATCACCACAATACTGTTCTTATTACTGTCTCTACTTCCAAACCAATGGATTCTGCAGGCAATGGCTAGAGGGATCTTTCTATAATTCAGACCTAGTCGAGTCATATTCTTAGGTCTAGCTGTCCATTGGTCATTCACTGAGACTTTTATAGGTCATGTGATGCAACTTGGATAACATTTCAAATCCTTCAGGAGACATAGAAGGTCTTCATGGGCTGATACCTACTAATCTACCCAGCATCATTTCTTATCCCACAGATTATAACTAAGAGCATATACTCAGATGAAATTAATTATGCCCCTTCTCTTGATTCTAAGCCTTTGTACATTCTCTGTTCTCTTGCAAAACTAATATATTTTTTTAGTTTTTTAAAGATATATTTATTTATATGAGAGAGAGAGAGAAAGAGAGAAACAGAGAGAGAGTGTGCATGTATGTGCAAGCAGGGGGAAGAGCAGAGGGAGAGGGAGAGAGACAGACTCCCCACTGAGCAGGGAGTCTGATAAGGGGCTCCATCCAATGACCCTGAGATCACAACCTGAGCTGAAATTAAGAGTCAGACGCTTAACTGACAGAGCCACTCAGGTACCCCCCAAAGCTAGTATTTTTGATTTTTAAAAAAAGCATATATTTTAAGTATTTGACATAATACATACCAGGCCTTATTTTAATTTCCTTTTTAATAGTCTTATTTAATGCTTATCACCACCACTCTAGCAGTTAGCTTTTGTTTTTGTTTTTGTTTTGCTTTGTTTTTAATTTAAGGACATAGAGGTCAACCAACTTTTCGAAGATTGCACAGCTAATAAGTGTGGGTACTACACTGTATTGTTTTTCAATGCCCCACCCCCTCCAACTCTTCATCAAACTTACAAATTCTGTTTAGTTTCCTGTCCTTTAGGAAGCTTTCAGAAATGGAAGTATTTATACATATTCCAATAGTACACCAAACTACTCCATGACGTGAGCGTACTTCTGTGGAATCACCTATTTGCTTGCCCTTGACCCCCAGACAAATGTCATCCTTCCATAGGCAGGGCTATCTTGCTCACCACTGTATCTGAAGCACTTAGCGTGCTCAGTACACAACAAATGTAAATTCGTATTTGTTGAATGAAAAGTGAGAAAATGCCACCTGAGACCAGTAAGACTCAGCGTTTATAGACTCCTATTACCTACTGAGTTTGAAAGGGGAAGAGTACAAACTCACCAAAGCTATCGCTCACGGCTTTTGAATGACACACGTACTGTGGGATTATAATCCAAAAAATGAACTGACGGAAAATATAAATTGCAGGATCATAGATGATAGATTGTTAAATATATGTACAGATCTTTCAGTCCATTCTTCTGATTGTAGAGATAAGGAAACCAAAGTTAACACAAATAATTAGATCTGTCCAATCCTTTTATTTATTCAACCTTCTCATGAGATTAAACTAGGGAACTCAAGAGGCGCTTTTGTTTTTGAAAAGAATAAAGACGTAAATAATGACTGAGAAATAAGGAGTGAAAAACTGGATCTGGACATTTTAACACTAAATCATCAGTTATTTGATTTAATTGCTACTTTGTTATAAACATTAACTATACGCATAAGAATTGATCCTAAACCACAGTGCAAGGGATGTAAAGGGAAAGATGTATTAATTAAATTTATCTTGGGTTCTTTTTTTTTCTTTTTACATTTACTTTAACAGAAATACACTGTAAATGATATCTTAGAAAAATGAACTTCACTTCCCAGTACTTCTGCCTTCTCTGTAAATTGAGGACAGCACCACTATTCCTAAAGGGTTTTTATAACAATCATACTTCTGTAAAACTTTTAGCTGTGCCTGTCATTTAGCAGATACACAAAATAACAAAACATTTGATGAATAACAATGATATTGCTAACATTGAGTCATTTGTTACTTTTGTTTTAACAATAAAGTGTATGTTTTGTTGTTGTTTTTGTTGCTTTTGACTCTAGATACAGCTTTATTATTACAGTCAAAGAGTCTGAAATTACTCTCCTACCTCCACTTCCACCTTTCCTGAAATCACTATTCACAACGGGCAGTGTGACTTGAACAATACAGCTGTCCCAAACAAATATTGCTAGAAAGATCTGGCATAAGGAATTAGGTTTCAAGCTCTTAGGCTACACTAAGAGCTTGAATTGTGAATTTAGAGTTTAGAGTTTAGAAATGTGAATTTAGAGTTTGCTAAAATAATTTTTCACTTTGTCATTGAGTATGGCCATTGACGACCATATTTTTTTTTTTCAGAATAAAGGGCTTAAATGTTGCCTCAAAAATTAAACAGAGAATTTGAAAAAAAAATTTTTTTTCAAAAGTCATATTTTTTTTTCAAAAGCCAATTTGGCTTTTGAAATACTACTGATCTCATTTAGGGACAATTTTCTTTCTTTCACTTGCTTCCTTCTTGTTAAACAAAATGCTAAAAATCGCAGGGTCTCTCCATTCAGGGTTTCATTTGTGCTTGGGCTTTGTTTATAGTGCTGTCATCCTTCATTTGCTTTGACATCATGATCATCCTCCTAGTCACAATTTATCCTGGGACATCGTGAGCAGAATAAAGAAAGAGAGAGCTTTAATGTACTGGGAGATGCCACTTATATTCAGGGACTATCACATCAGAGACACTCCAGCAGAGAGAAAGAAAAGACACCTTTCCAGCCTCCATCTCAAGACAAGAAGGATTTCTGTGTAATTGCAGTGGGTGAATCAGATGTGCTCCCCTGCAGGTCAGACAGTGACGAATATGTCCTGCTCTTTCCAATGAGCTGCTAAGAACTTCTATCTTTCTGACAGCAAAGCTTAAGAGAGAGAGAGAAAGAGAGAGAGAGAGAAGGTCCAAAGCAATAGTTGATAGTGTATAATAAATATTTGTTTTTCCTTCATGGAAATACCTCTACTATTTGTCAGAGATGCCTCCAGTTAATGTCTTCCTTACTCTTACTCTTGAATGTCAGCATTGATGTAAAAAATGACCATGTATTATTTCCAGAAAAGCCCCTAAGAAAATGCACTGGAGTGGAAATAGCACTGAATCAGGGGAGGTAGTATGATATTATATAAAGAGCTTGTCTGAGAAGTGGACATTTGAGCAGGAGCTTGAGAAAATGAACCATCAGTAGATCTGTAGAAAGAATGTTCCAGGCAGAATTCCAAAACCTCGAGGCAGGGGCTTATTTAACTAGAGAGCATTGGGAATATTTCAGGAATGGTATAAAGGTGAGTTTGTCTGCTTTGCAACGAGTAAGGAAAAGAATTACAAGGAATAAACTGAAAAGTCAATCAGGAGGCCAGATCACATAGGACCGTAGGCTACAGTGAGAAACTGGACTTTAGTCAAAATGGAATGATGGCAAGAAACTAGAGCCGAACGACATTATTTGGTTAGTCATTTTAGAAAGTCACTTGATAAGCAACACACCACCACACCAAAAGCAACAAAATGAAAAACCTCCAAAAAGATGATAAAAAATACTAATATTAGTATAGCAATACTTATTACAATTATAATCATTTACTGAAAGCACTGAAATCTAGAGACCCAAGCAGAGGAAAAAGGGGTTTTCTTGTTGTTATTTTGCTTTTGCCAAAACCTTTACCTGTTCTGCTTTTATCCTTAACCCTAATGTCAGACATAACCCACTATTTTTTTTTCAGGCTCTCTTAAATAATTCAGTCCTCCCCTGAATTTTGGTGCCAAGAAGAATATCATTTTGATAATTAAAATGCCCAGTCAAGTGTAGAAATCCAATTTCAGAAACGCACTTAACACTAACTGACTCTATACCTTCTATACTTCTTTTCTTTTCTTTTTTTTTTTTTTTTATCTTGTTCACCTTCGTTTTCTCCCATTAAAACGCCTGCTCTATGAGGACAGGGATTTTTGTCTATTGTGCCCACTTCTCTATACCCAGTCCCTATAACAGCCAGGCACAGGGTAGTTATGTAAAACCAGGGTTTTTAAAGAAGAAGCACAGCTTGAACAGAACAAAGGTTCCACGTCACTCTAAAATGATGAGAAGACGAGTAGGCGTTCCACGCAGAGAAGGAAAAGTGGGAGCCCATCCAGGCAGAAGAAAACAAGCAACTAAAAGCGGAGGGAACAGTGTTTTCCAAATACTAACCAGTGTCTCAGTACAGTGAGCCCTGAGAACAGACCATCAAGTCAGACGAGAGAAGTCACTTGAAAACAGTCGATTCAGCTGAGCAGAAGAACACTAAAGTCAATCTAAGTAGAAAATGAGAGTTCAGAAAGTTGGAACTTGCACTGTCTACAACGGTTTCAAGGAGATTTGCTACTAAAGGCTGCAGAAAATGGGAAAAGAGGTGATAGCTAGAATGTAATATGGGCTTAAGAAAGGTGCATTTAGTGAGAAGAAAAAAGGCCATACTACAGTAACAACCTTGAGGTTTTCATGGCTGAAATATAATAAATATTTATTCATATTTATCATACTTACACATATTTATTATAAGCATAATTGTGTAATATGTTATATAGCATATTATATAATATAAATATAAATCTTCCATGTATTTATATTGTATAATAGGTCATTCATTTATTTATTTATCATCAGGGGCTTTGGTTATAAAGCCACACAAAGACCCAGGCTGACAGACTTTTTGTTTCCCACTCCCCGCTACAGACTGGCAGGGCAGGAAAATAAAGGAATAAGACAATAGTACAAATATTTTTAATTTGCACATCAGGGGAATGCATATGGCTAATCTTAAGAAATCACAATCATCTTCTAGAAGAGGAACAGACGGTATCAGTACGAGATTCTTTGGACAGTATGCAGGAGAAGGTGAACAATACAGATCAGGAGTCTGAAGTGGTGTCAAAAGGGGGTTCCAGATCTGTGAGTTTTGTAATAACTGAGAATTTAAGCCAGGAGTATGAGTGCATCCACCAAAGGAAAGAATACAAACGAGAAAAACTGAGGTCAATCTTGTGGGATAACAAAGCCTTTAAGAAACATAAGGAAAAGATAATGTAGCAAAAGTAACAGAGACAGTAAGTAGTTAAGGGATAAATATAAGAGTCAGGGGAAGCAGATTTGAAAAGAGCACCGGTTTAAAACATTTTAGCAGTCAAAACAGCGGATAATGCAAAGGTCTAGAAAGGGGAGGCCCCTAGATCTGGCGTTCTATGGAAGGCCCAGCAAGAGGAATTCTGGTGTTTTTTCACTGGGGAGGACAGGGCAGACATCAAGAGGCCCACAGTGGGGTGGGGATTTTGGAAGCCAAGCCAGGGAGAGTAAAATATTCTCTTAAGATTTCAGAAATGAATAGGACAGGCATGAGAGAAGAAAAGCCCCTTTGTATGGTTTAAATAATTTTATTATATTATTTTATGAAAGAGAAAGAAGCCTAATAGGAAAGGAAAAATGAAAGTGAAGCGAGAAACCTCTATCTCTTATCTGGGGACAGGACCTTCCCACTTTGAAAGAGCAAAGATTGATGTCCTTTCAACATGTTTTGAAAGCAACCGGTTTGGATATGACAGTTTTGTTTTGTTTTATTTTGCTTTAAATGCGCTCAGTGTTTTGGGGGCCTGTTGATAGATCACTTACATATATTCTGTATCTTTTTTTATAACCACCTCACCGCGTATTCAATATTGATAAGATGATCTTCATTAGAAAACAAATAACAATGTGCATCTTTCACTATATATTCACATTATTTTCCTTCTAAGCAGTCATTGCAGTGTTAGAAATTTCTCTCTGGATTCATTTATCATAGACACATCTTTAAAAAAATATTCAATTTGTACATCCTTCTCTCTTTAATTCTTTTCTACATAAACCAGTAGATTATATATTCCATCGTATTTTATTGTCTGAATAGCTGAACAAGAAAATATACAATTTGTGCTCCCGCACCTCAAGGGGAAATTGATCATTTCAGTACAAATTCCTCTGAGGCAAAACCCAGAATGTTTTTCTTTTACAGACATACTCATTATTTTATTTTTTTGCAAAGCAGATACACTTAATACAGTAAGTAGAACACGACAGCAGGAGTCAGTTCAATTCTAGCTTTGGCTATGCTGAATATTGGCTCCAGTTCTGTTTTGCAAATAACCCGTAACTGCCCCTCATCAGCTTCAAACTCTGATTCTTTCATCATTAAATGAAATCAACACTAGTGTTTATTTCATCCTACATGAATGTTTACAGGATGGATGTGACTATGTTCTTTTCAGAAAATAGATTTGGTACTGACATTCTACAAATGTCATTAGCTGGCATTTATTCTCTCTGGGAAAAAAGGAAAAAGAAAAAAGAAAAAAAATTGAAATTCTCCAGGTATTACAAAGAAATATGTCTTGTGTAATCTATATAATATGTACATTTTTCTTAGAATTCTCATACTGTGATTTCTTCTACATTATGCCAAGTATAATGGGCAGTGAAATTCTGAAAAAAAAACAACATAGTAGTGATAATCTGAGAAAGCTGGAGTAGATAAATGTGATACCAAAAACCAAACTACCTGAATCTGAAATGATATTACCACTTATGAGCTATGGAACAGTGGACAAATTATTTAATTGACTTCTCTGTGACTCAGTTTCTTCATTTGCAAAATAGGCATAACAATAAAACTTGTATCATTGGATTGTCATGAGGGTTAAAGTAGTTAATATAAAGTGCTCAGAGGCACACCTGGTAGTATTAGTGACATGTGTTATGAGCCCTCACTATTAGTTAACATTTATTGTGTGCTTAAGATGTTTCTAAGAACTTCCTATGTATGACTTCATTTAATTCTAATAAAACTACAAAACTGATTCTGCTTTTATTCTACTTTACATAAAGTGACCAAATCCTTTGCCTGAGTTTGCATGGGCAGTGAACGCAGAACCTGGGCTTTAGAGATCAGTCCCTTACCTGCCAGTTCCTTACCTACAACACTCACTCCCACCTGGGACAGGTGATCAGAATGAACTAAGATCAGAATAATTTAATTGATTCTGTGTGAAGTCATAAACTGAATCCATGATCCCATAAATTATTTGGTGGACTTTTATTTTTAACTACTAATACTGATTATTAAAGCTTTTTAAAGGCCTAAGAACTCAGTCAAAAAGAGATTCTAGAGAGGTCAAGTACATTTATTAACTTGCTAAATATTTTAACTGTGGCTTATATGTTTTTAATATTTTTTTTAGAGTCAAAGACCTAAATGTATAAGAGTCATAGACCTCTAAAGAATCTGAAAACACAGACATTTCCACCCAGAAAGACATACGTACATGTACAATTGAGAATATAATTTCAGGGGGCGCCTGAGTGGCTCAGTGGGTTAAAGCCTCTGCCTTCAGCTCAGGTCATGATCTCAGGGTCCGGGGATCGGGACCCACATGGGGCTCTCTGCTCAGCGGGGAGCCTGCTTCTCCCTCTTTCTCTGCCTGCCTCTCTGCTTACTTGTGATCTCTCTTTCCCTCCCTCTCTCTCTCTGTATAAAAAAAAAAAAAAGAATATAATTTCAGGTGTTTCTAAGCCCCCTGAGACCCATTCAGTCACAGGTAAGAAACCATAGCTAATATACTATGGAAAGAACTACCTTGCACCCTTCCTGTATCTTACCTAAAAACTCAATGTGTCAAGACAGAGACCTAAAAATGCATCTATCTACTTTCAAATTTGTTAGCCCACATCTTTCAGAAACTAAGACTGAATAATAAATGTTTTAAGCTGAAAGGAAAACAAGCAAAATCAAGAACCTTCTTTTTTTTTTTTTTTTTTAAGATTTTATTTATTTGACAGAGAGAAACACAGCAAGAGAGGGAACACAGGCAGAGGGGATGAAAGCGGGAGAAGCAGGCTTCCCGCAGAGCAGAGAGCCCGATGCGGGGCTCAATCCCAGGACCCTGGGATCTGACCTGGGCCGAAGGCAGACGCTCAACGACTGAGCCACCCAGGCGCCCCTCAAGAACCTTCTTTTAACTACACTTTCATCATACAACTTTTCGAATTTCAAAGTAAAAATATGCTCATTTGGGGACAGTATTCCTATTTGTTTGTCTTTTACAAGAATGTTTTTAAAGAACAGCCAATGGAAGCAACTTATTCTCTATGATTTTTGAAAAACTTACAAGGCTCACTACTCCCATTCTGGGTTATTTGGGAAACTTAGTGTGTAACTCCCTGAAGAAGTGAGCTAAGTTATCCTCCACATTACCCTTCTCAGGGTATGCTGCCTTCTGGTGCAGGTCCTTATTTCATTTTAATGATGAGAAAGGCTCTGTAAATTCCAAAGGGTCTTACAATCTCCAGCCTTTCAGAAATACAGCCTGGAACATCTCTTTAGTATAATAGGCAAGGTTTTTCATATATCCTAGGCAAAGAATACCACCCTAGAAATTTTAAGAAGGAAAATGAGATTATTTTAGAAAATAGAAGGTGTGATTGTCATAGTTTAGGGAAAACATATTCTCCAATAGGAGACCTATTCCAAAATATAGGCTCTTTTGTGTAAAAATAAGGATTTTGAGATTTTGAGAATTTTTTTTGTAAAGGGTAACATAGGTCCCATGATCTGTCACTAGCTAACTCTGTTCTTACCTCTTAAAAAAGCAATAACTATTTAGCATTTCTGAGCTACAATATTAAACATATATATGTATATATGTATACACACACACACACACTCACATATTTATTTACTTAAATATAGTGCAGTATTTGTATACCCCCAAGACTGGCTATAGAGATTTGTTATTACCCAGTTAATTATGAAAATATCAAACTTGTAGCTAAGGTAAAATAATCATTATTTTATTTATTTGAGAGAGAGAGAGAGAGAGAGAGAGATCTGGTGCACTCAAGGAAGGGAGGGAGAGGGAGAAAGAATCTGAAGCAGCCTCCACACTGAGTGAGGAGCCTGACATGGGGCTCAGTCCCACAACCATGAGATCATAACCTAGGCCAAAACCAAGAGTTGGACACTTAACCGACTGAGCCATCCAGGTGCTTCTCATTTATTTTTTATTTAAAAATGCTTACTGAGTTCCCATTAAATACAAGGCAAAGTAATTCATTTGACATGCCCATAAAATCATTAGCATGCACGCATGATCACATGCCTACCCACGTACACATTCACCGGGTTTGACAGTTCACTCTATCCTTCCCCAAGAAGGCATGGGAAAATAGCAAAGGTTTTCCTCCACTGTGTGGATGCAGGGAACTCTAAATGAATATGCTCACTAGTCAAAAACACATGATTGGGGCGCCTGGGTGGCTCAGTCGTTAAGCGTCTGCCTTCGGCTCAGGTCAGATCCAGGGACCTGGGATCGAGCCCCGCATCGGGCTCTCTGCTCTGCAGGAAGCCTGCTTCTCCCGCTACCATTCCCTCTGCTTGTGTTCCCTCTCTCGCTGTGTTTCTCTCTGTCAAATAAATAAAATCTTAAAAAAAAAAAATCTTAAAAAAAAAAAACACATGATTATCTTTAAAATACCATTAATTTGAAAACAGACTTGGGATTCTACCTTGTTATTGTTAACAGACTAAGTTTATAAAGAAAATATTAAGATTGCCAGTTATGTGTCATTGTTTGGTCTCCCACTAACATGTTTAAAGGCATTGTTATATGCTGAGAGAGATGTTTACTTAAGAGATATGTGTTAAATTGGGAACTCTGCAATCATTCTCGGTGAAGAAGCAGGATGCATTCGAAGGCTTTGGCACAGTGTTCTTTAGTTTTAGCATGGGCTTAATATAAAGATTATAGTTTGTAAAAAATTTTTTTGATACAAAAGTAAGAGAAACTAACTGAGTGAATGTCGTCTCACCACATTTACGGATGCCATTACTAAAAATAACACAAAGCTGATTTCTTCTGGTTATTAGCACCAAATAGATCAGTCACAGAGTTAGCTATCTTCCTTCTCTGATGTTTATTAACAATATTTCTGAGGGGTAGGGGCATATAAATTACTGGGACCAATTATATATATTATTATATATATATATATATAATATATATAAGTCCTTAAGAAAAAGCCTGAGGTTAATTCTTAGGTTCCCAATAATAGAAACTGCGAGTCTTATTATCCCCTCTTGGAAGAACCACAAGAGTTAAGGTTCCCCTAATCTGGCCCAACCATTACTGTAAATATTATTAATGTTCATATTGGTCTGAACAAAAATAAATGAACAACCCCCTCTACACTGAAAAAGAAAAAAAAATTATAGTGGCATTTGAATATTTTTTTTCTTGTTTCCTCATTTGATCATTGAGAAAAACTTAGGTTAATGTTTAACCATGATATTTTATACTGATTTTTACTCCTTTTTAAAGAATACATTGTAGCTAAAACTACTAATGGCAGGACAATTGAATACTCACATGTTTCACTACTGACAATTCACAAACACTGAACGGTGTGCGTGCTCATGCACAGCTCTCGAGTGGGAGATTGTGGGTTTAAATGTCTTCCTAAGCATTTATGAGCTGTAAGACTTTGGGCAAGTTAACATCTCAAAAAATGAACTCTGTAATTTATAGATTAGAAGTGATTATAGCATTTATCTCAAAAGTTTGCGGTAAAGAAGAAACGGCAGTTTATGTGAAAGTGCTAACATAGTAAATAATACATACTGGATAGTTCTATTAGGTGTGTGCACCCCAGGATTTTTTTTTTTCCAACTAAAGATATCCAGTGATCTCCAGGTCTCTACCAGCTACTTACTTAACCATAATACTGCATAATGAAATTACTAAATGGGAATGCATTCAGTGTCTCCCCTCAGCAAGAAATTAGCAAAACAATGAAAGCTAGAGGTATAGACTTTGGAACCCAACTCTGTATTTACAATGTCCCACCTCTGCTATTCATTAGCTCTGAGACTGAATAGATCAACAACTCTGATGCTTCAATTTCTTCCCCTAATGTAATAGAGATTACATGCAATCCACCATTTATTGTTGCTATAAAGGTTGGAAACATTTCTGTTTGAACAACCCTAGAATAGTGCCTGATACTTAGTAAACATAACTTCAGTTGTTTGGTAAATAAATGCATACCACTGAAATATTTTATGGGTCTTCCCCCGCATTAAATATTTTTTATGTCGAAGTATCAAATATACTCAATACAAATAGAGTACATGTGCATGAGACAGACTAGAAACTTCATGTGTAGCCAGCCTGAATGATAAGTTTTTGTGCATACGAGTAAAATTCTGAAGCTCAAATGTAAAATCACTAGGACTGACTGAATTCTATAGACCGCTTGGTTTGGTACTGACACTACTTAGGATGCCTTAGGACCATATTCATCATCATAAACAACCCCACTATACTCTTTTGGCTCAAAAAGTATTATTACTTATTTAAATAAGAAATAAGGGAGAAAAACCTCATTTTTTTCTTTGTATATACACTAACCAAAAAGCTGAATAAATCAACCTCTCAAATAGTAATCAAGGATTACCTGAGTACTATTCAAAACTATAAATGAGGACTCCAACTTCAGAGCATCCTTTCCTCCAGGGGAGTGCATGGACCTCAAGGTACTGACTCCTTGCTGCTGACAAATCTTACTGTGTCTACTTTTCACAGTTTGTAATTCTCTTATTTAAAAAAAAATTTTTTTTTTACAGTTAGTGTTTTATTTGTAGGTGATGTAATTTCAGGCCTTAAATTATTCATGTAATCCAAATTCCTTAAAATCACCAAAAAATTGTCACTTTTTCTTTTAATTACAGTATGATAAAATGATAGGGACGGAAAATACTGACTTTATTTTTTTTATTTTATCACTGTTTCCAAGTCTATAATAGTTTTCCAATAAATTGAACTGATATACTCCCATAAAACAGGTTAGCTAAGTTAAAGTGCTTTAAGAAAAATTGTGTGTGTGTGTGTGTGTGTGTGTATTTCACAACACACAATCACCTGTCATATGCAAGAAATCGGCCTTCTCAGATCCTTTTGATATTTCTGTTTTTTCTTCCTCCAAATCACTAGAGAATTCTTTAAGTCTGAAGTTGTTCAGGGATCATTACTTTTATGAAAGATAAATTGCTGATTGAGGCTGAAGAGCTTCTTCTGGTCCAAAACAATATCTAAAGCTGTCATTGCCTGTCATTATTCCGATTAAAAAAATCATGAAACAGCTACTACAGAGGATTCCATCTAGTGTTTTTGTTCATACACTTGTTGAGAGTGCTTTTAAATGGAAAAACAGATAAAACTTCTCTTGAGAACATTTGAGAGCCACACAAAATTATAATTTCTCAAGATACTAGAATGTTCTCAGAAGAGCCATTCAATAAAACTGAAAAGTACTTCTAGAGGTTAACTGCATTTGTAACTGATAAAAAGCACACACCCTCATACACATATATAACTGATATTTATGATGCATTCCATTAATTCATTGTGAATATTTATTGAACACAAACTATGCAACAAATGTGATAACTTATTGAAAAAGAAACAGGCACCATCTTTTTCAAGAAATTCAGTTGATATTAATTCTTACTAGTAAGTTTCTATTTCAGTGGGAAAAAACCTACTTCAAACTTGAACCAACTTCTCAAAAGTTACAGAACTTTTCATATAATGTCCTCTGCTACAACTCTCTACACTTAAGGAAGGCTGAACCATTCACTTAAGAGCATGTTCAGAGATTTTAAAAATGTCCTTATTAACATTAGATACAACTACCTCCTTCTGCTTACACTGGGCTTTCTGCCCTTTTCCACCATATAAGCTCTATGAAGTCAGGGATATTTGTCGTGTGTGTCAAAAAATTCTACTGTTGAACACAACATGTACCCATAGGCACTCCAATAAGCTTGAGTGATAAAATCCGGCCTCTTCAAGTATCTAAGCAACTTCATACCTTTTTGGATTTGTTGTTTTTTTGTTTGTTTGTTTTTGGGTTTTTGTTTTTTTTTTTGGTGATACAGCATAGCGACCAGAATATGCCTAGAGTCAGACACCCTCAACTGGAATCTCACTTCTGCTACTTTCTGACTGTGATATTGTGGACAAGCTCCATAAATCCTGTGTGTTCAGTTTCCCTACCGATAAAAGGAAGACAATAATAGTACCTCCTTCAGAGCCTTGCTGTGAGGATTAAATAAACAGCACATATAAATATTTATTTGTATAGAAACCAGCACATTGTAAGTCCCCCATAAGTGTAACTTGTTATTATAATGTTTCCAGTCTAACGCTTGATATGTGACCTTATACTAGAAGAAGTAACTGATGCTCACTGTCTGGTTTTCCCCAAGCCTGGTCCCTGGAACACAACTTGAAACAAGGTAGATGAGCCTATCTTGCCCTCTTCAAATGAAGACAGAATTAGATATTTTAAGGTTGTGAACAGAAGCAATATAAAGCATCTGCTCAGCTGCTCTGACATTGAGGGAAGGGGCCGAGAGGAAATAGATCTTCAGAAGTTCAGTGAGATTAGATTATAAAACATACATGCTTCTAGACTATCACAACTCATGGAAGGTTACAAAAGGGTGATGATGGCATATGAGCACATGTATTTAAAGTTTATGGTAGCTTTTTCTATAGTGTAAATTAGTACAAAATGTTTGTGGCCAACACTGTGGAGGAGTGAGTTGGTGGAAATGGGAAATTTTGCAAAGGTAGCTTTCACCATGTACGAGATCATTCAGATAGTACGGCTTCACAAATGCAAATGTCTGTAGGGGTCTCACTTATACACAACCATATTTGTTAAAACTTCTCCAAGTTCTTGGAGAAGACCAAGAACTTAACAAGGGAGGTATCTCACCTAAAAGCATTTAAATTCAAATAAAATTTAAAAAGGCAGTTTAGGCCTTAGAAAAGAATAACCTCCTCCTATCTTCTAAGATGACAACGTGAGAATTATAAAATGAAAAGAAGGAAATGAATACAAGGGATATCTTCAGGGAAAAATCAGTATGACCTGATGCCTGGATGGATAAGAAGAATTAGAATGAAGTATGTGTCAATGATCACAGCAACAGTTCCAAACTTGGATTGCAGAAAAATGATGGGGTTGGAGGAAGAACCATTAAAAGTGGTCTACTTTCACAGGCTTTCTTTGGTTTCTTGTGCCCCTGCAGCTTACCAGTTATAACATATATTTCAGCCAAGATTTTTAATTGAGATGATACATTACTTGGGATACTTAGCATCCCAAAGTCTAAATGAGACATGCTCCTAGAATATTTTTAAAATTTTTAAAATCTCGGCAACTAATTTCACTGTTACCGTCCTCTTTCATCTGGAGTTGTTTATCACCGAATCAACATCATATTTTTTCTTCTATAAGGCAGTTTTACTGAGGCTTAACACTTGATGTCACTAAATGAAAGTGATACACGACTCATAACAAAATGGAAAAAACCAATCTCCGAACTCCATTTTAAATAAATAGAGCTTACAACCCCTTAGCGAGATGAATAAGCTTTTTTGCTTTATTGGCTTTTGACAAAGTTGTAGATGCACACATGGATTGGCTGATGCAGCAGAAATTCTGTAGTTTAGTAGTTCTAAGATCATTATATTGCATTTGCTAAAATACACATACAACATCTAATATTTTTATGAAATTAAATATGCCCTGCAATTTTCAATAAAATGCTAAAAGATGCATTTCTATATGCAGATGCTCTTTTAGAATAATTTTACCTGGCTAAACATCCATGAAGTAGTTTTATTCTCTCACGATTCCTTATTATGACGATATCTCTTGTATAAACAGACATTACCTGTCTCCTACCTGAATCATTCGATAGTACTATAACTTGATATTTGCATCTACAGCAAACAATTTGGTGAGGAGAGCTAGATGCCAAAGAGGTATTTAAACGATGTTTACAAGAGAAGACATGTTATGTCTTAGAATATAATGTTAAATGGAAAAGCAGAATACAAAACTATATATACAGCGCAGTGATTTTAGAACATGGCTTCAAATTATTTAATATTTTTGCCACCAGGAGGGATGGTCTAAAACCCATCCTCTTGAATCTGGATGGGCTGGTGACTGTTTAAACCAACAGACTGTAGAGGAAGTAATGCCCTCTGACCCTGAAACAGGGTCAGAAAAGACCACACTCCTGAGCCGCCATGTCAGAAATCAGACTATCCTGAAAGTATTGCAATGGAAAAGCCAGATGAAGGCCCTTTGGTGGACAGTCCCAGTTGAGTAGGGAAGCCATCTTGGAACTAGACCATCCAGCCCAAGCTGTTCTAGTCCTCTCCTATCTGAGGCTCCCTAACTGAGGACCTAGCCACAGTAGAACACTGGAAAGCTGACCCACTTATGTCCTTTCTGAATTTTTAATAGAATCCTTTCGCACAAGAAAATGTCTGTCTTATATGGTGCTGGTCTGCTACAAACAGCTCACATTAACTTTTGAGAAATGGCTATTATATTTTCAGGAATTCTGACACCAAATTGTGACAGAGCCATTAAAAAATTACACTTTAACAAGTTATATTAAAAACAAAGTAAATAAATACTCAAAACCTATTTTACTACTTTAAGGTAGGGATTATGCCTTGAATTTACTGTTTTCTGTAATACCTTTTTTTTTTTAAGATTTTATTTATTTATTTGACAGAGAGGAAAGAGATCACAAGCAGACAGAGAGGAAGGCAGAAAGAGAAGGGGAAGCAGGCTCCCCACTGAGCAGAGAGCCCGATGCGGGGCTCGATTCTAAGGATCAGGATCAGGACCCTGAGATCATGACCTGAGCTGAAGGCAGAGGCTTTAACCCAGGGAGCCACCCAGGCGCCCCCTGTTTTCTTTAATTCCTACCAAATTTATTATATTTCCATTTAAGTAGTAATGTATTCCACTTATTGGTTATAACCTATTAAGTATTTGAAAATCATTCCTGATTATGACTCAATCATGATGAGATTTATAGTAATTTACCAATCTATCATCAGAAGATTAAGCCTTTTTAGGTATATGTGCAGTGTTCGAATATGGAAAGAGAAATTAAGTGATGACAGAGAAATAGAATAGTCAACTAACTAGTACTCAGCTGAATAGGTAATAACTATTAGTATCTAATAATTATTTTAATGAACATGAAACAATTTTTAGTAAAAATTGTTCATATCTTACATCAGTTACATCCACTTAAAAATCCATATACTTCTTCTAAATGACCCTTTAGCCTTGATGAAAAATACTTTGCCAAACTAAACCCATGTGAAATCTAATTTCACTTGAGCTTCTTATAAAATTAATTTTAATGCCTAATCATACGGTCTTCATGCTGACAAAATCCATACTGAAGTTAATGAGACAGGTGTCTCCAAGGAATGTCTGAAATTTTTATTCTACTCAAACAGCAGTAGTTCAAAGATCTTAGTTTTAATACTTTCCTTTCCACCAACCTTTATGAAAAAAAGAAGCAAAACAGAAAATTTCAAATATGTTAAAGCTAAATCTATGTGAAAGATTAGGTAAAAAGTTATGAACAATGAACCTTGGAATACTGAAAAAATAAAATAAAATAAATTAATTTTAAAAAAAGATTAGGTAAAAAGTTAATGTTAGGTCCCCAACATTAAAAAGAATTCCCTAGGGGTGCCTGGGTGGCTCAGCGGGTTAAATCTCTGCCTTCAGCTCAGGGCATGATCTCAAGGTCCTGGGATGGAGCCCTGCATCAGGCTCTCTGCTCAGCAGGGAGCCTGCTCCGCGCCCCCCCCCACCCCCTGCCTGCCTCTCTGCCTACTTGTGGTCTCTCTCTCTCTCTCTGTCAAACAAACAAACAAACAAATACATAAATAAATAAAATATTTTTTGAAATAAATGAATAAAAAGAATTCAAGCATTCCCTGGCAAAACTCACTTATTTTCTTTATTTTTTATAAATAATTATCTTTAATTCAAATAATTCTGAGATCATATTTTTATGTTTCTCTCATCTCAAAAGTGTTGAAGTCACACATCCTAATGTGTGAGTTGTTCTGTTTGAAAAACAGAATGAAAAAAATACAATAAGAGAATGGATAGAATGGATAGAAGATTCTACAACTTTTTGACAACTCATGTAACTGACTTTCATTGCCAAGGTCGCTGAATTTATTATCTCTTTTCTGTGGAATCACAGGATTGCAACAAGGTATTTCAAAGATTACTCAAAATTTGTAATGTAAGTTATATTTTAAGTTTGTAAATATTTTATAAGCTTTAGTTGAAAAAAAACCCCACAAACATTGCAAACATTGGATGCAGTATTTTATTTCATATCCATACTTTAGAATTAAGCTTCTAATGCTATATCTGTATTTGCATGTAAACTTGGTATAAATATATTGTTAGGTCTAAAATGCTTTTTAAAAATGAACAGCTCTTTGTATCAACTATGGTAAAAATGTTTGGGAGATGCTCTATTACTGCAGATAAGAGATATATCTGTTCCGTGCTTTTCATGGCTTAGCAGTTACACTTCTATCAGATAATAGATGCGCAGATACTTTAAAATACCTTGAGGATGCAAAGTACTAGAGTATGACTTTACATTTATGAAATTTGTGTCTTTTCATATTTCAAATGCTACAGAAGACACAAATAATCATAAATAACAATCACCATCTGAGCTCATCTGAGCTAAACAAACTTGAATCAGAAATCGGATTAAAGCAAGATGTTAAAAACTCTCGCAAAATGTCCAAAGGACTGTGTTTGGACTTCATGTGCTTTTGTGCATGATTTTGCAAAATAGTTTTATGTTCTCTGCAAATTAAAGCATCTTAAAACAAAACACAGTAAACTAAAAGATAAGACTTCATATCTTCAGCACAAGTTTAAGGTTGAAGGTGTGGTTGAAATGTTCCCATAAAGAGAACCCCAGATTCAAATGGCTTCTAGGGTCAATCCTAACCAACAATAGGTAAGAAATAACACTAATTCTATGCAACTTCTTCCAGAAAACTAAGAAGAAGAGGCTATCCCCCACATCATTTTTGCAGCCCCACATTGCCCTAGCACAAAAGATGGAAACCTACATCTCAAAATGAATATAGACATAAAAATGTAGACAAAAAGCTTAGTAAATAGATTGTAAAAATATTTTAAATGATAATGGATTACAAGCAAGTGGGATTTATCCCAAGAATGCCAAGTCTGTTTAACATTTCTAAGTGCCTATCAACAGATAATGGAAAAAAAAAAATGTGACACATATATTTTGAGGCTTAACAAAGAAGGAAATCCTGCCATTTGCAACATCATGGATGGACCTGAAGGACATTATGCTAAGTGAAATAAGCCAGACACAGAAAGACAAAAACTAAATGATCTCAATTACATGTGATCTAAAATAGTCAAACTCACAACAGTGGAGAGTAGAATGGTAATTGAGAGGGAATTGGGAGGCGATGGTCAAAGGATATAAACTTTCAGTTATACAAGATAAGTATGCTTTGGAGATCCAGCACACAGACTAGCGTCTGCAGCTAACAGTACTACACTGTGTATGTAAAACTCACTAAGAAGGCAGATCTTATGTTAGGTGTTCTTACCACACACAAATAATAATAACAGTAATGATAATAATTAATAATAATGGAAGTGGAAGGAAACTTTGAGAGGTAATGGTCATGTTTATGGCCTTGATGACAGTGATGACTTCATGATTATATACTTATCCTCAAACTCAAATGGCATATGTTAAATATGTACACCTTTTCCATCTCAATCATACCTCAGTGAAGTGGTTTAAAAAATAATTTTTTAAAAAATTAATCACTGTCAAAAAAATTAATCACTGTCATTTATCATATTAAGAGAATGAAAAATATGATATCAATATTTAAAAAATAAAAATTCTGAAGAAAATCCAAGTCCAATTCCTGATAAAAACTTAGCAAACCAGGCATAAAAGAGAACATTCTCAACTTAGTAAATAGCATCTATGAAAAACCTATAGCTAGCGGCATACTTACTGGTAAAAAAATATAATACTTATCCCCAAAGGTCAGAAATAAGATGAGGAAGTCTATTCTCCTCATCTACTAAACTCAGCACTAAAATACAGGAAGTTTCTCAACCCTGTATCTTCAGTACTTAGAACAACCCTTGGTAGATGGCAGTTAATAATTAACTTTGATGAAAGAACGTAAAAACAGATATTGTTAGTTTCACAAATACAATAGGTAGCAACATGATACAAACTACATAATGCAGAGGGTTGGAAGAAATAAAGATTAAATTTATTTGAAATAATTATACTTCAATGTGGAGATATTTTGACTCTCTCCAGGTGTTTGTTTCACATAATGTACGTATAATAATGAATAGGAGAAAGATTAATTACTTTCTTAAAATGCGACAAACAAAAGTAGATAAATGTGTTTAAATCATCTATTAACATACTACTTATTAAGTAAGCAATGATGCCTGATAGTAAGAAAACTATAAAAAGAGTAGCTCACATAAAAACGGTTGTCAAAATGTAGTCTCATCATCTTTGTTATACTGAGAGGTACTAGCTGTGAAAGATTCCAACAGCTTTCAAATAAATTTTACTTAATGCCACATTTATTTCAGTATTTAGACTCATGTGTAATCAAGTAGATAATGTGGTCTGGGATTTCCATTTATTTATTTATTTATTTTTACTGAAATATTGAAGTGAGTCAAAGTTCTATGATTAATATTTCAGATAAAAGAGTAAATCGCCATAATCTTTTGCCAACAAAGCTGAATGTCTATCTTACTAAATACGGTTACAGCAGCATGCGTGCATAGCTTACTGAGAGGTTTCGTTGGCTTAATGAGCCCAATGCAATATTGGAGAACTGTGAGTTACCATTCTTCGGAGCAGATATAAATCTCAGCCTGTGAATCCAGATGGGCAAGAAATGTTAGTGCATTTTTTTTTTATGCTTAAAACAAGCTCACATGAATTTCAGGGGTTCTGACCACTGCCTGCAAAGGGGCATTTCATCTGGGGGGGAGAATTCTTTAATACAAAAGCAAGGGGAGGCAGATACGGACACTTTGTTTTCAGATTATTTTTCCCAGGGACAAAGCTTTTTCTAGAACACTGTTCATTCAGGTCACATCTGGGCCACCCTTTCTATCTATGACGAGTCTACTGCTTCATAGTACTAGGATTAGGGGGACTTTAAAAAGAAAACTTTGAAGCCTCATAGCACACATGCAAACTGGAGCCCAGGTCCCTGGGTTTGGATCCCAGCCTTACTGGCCACTAACTCTGTAATAATGAGCATGTATATATCTCAGCTTCCTCCTGTGAAAAATGGGAATAATAATATGGTTTGAAATGTTATTGTATTATAGCACATAGAACAGTTACTGACATGTAGCAGTCTGTGCTATACAGCTGAGTGTTATCATTGCCACAATTGCCGCATGAATTTGCCACAAAATGAGGGTAGAGAAGAATCAGGGATATAAATGAAGGGATGAATAGATTTCCTAATAATGAACCCCAGTCATAAACTGCACTGAAGATCATCCCTCCCCACCTCCACCCATTGGGACCTACCACTGCAAATCTTACAGTCTAATAAAGTAGTGTAGAACAGAGGCTTCCAGGGAGCAGAAATAAGATGATTGAATACACAAGGTAAGCACCTCCTCCTAATTTACACATGAAATTAAGCCATTCCTTCCCTGGAAACGAATAGGAGCCTTAGACTGACATGGAGCCATGTGACGTGACGGGAGGAATAAAAGCACTGCCCTCTCACAACTACTTTCTGTTGTCAAAATGGAACACTTCCCCCTCCCACGTCCCCCCACTTTCCATACCTTGCAGGTGCTTTCCCTGTGTCTAGAAAGAAGTTGTGAAGAAAGTGCTGGATAAGTAAGTCCTAAAATGGAAAAACCTTTAGAATGGTTGATTATTTTGATTTTCAAACAAAACAACTCTGTAGCTATTTTTTTTTCCTTTTGCCTAGGAATACATAGATTAATATTATGCAAAGATAAACAATGTCTTTAAAAAATAAAATATAATAAAAAAGCATTGCTGTCTTTGCTTTCTCTACCATTACAATGAGTGACTGATTTAAGACCTGCCATATGATGTAGGTTTCCCTGGGATAGTCTGGATATTATGTTTGTGCCAGTCTTCCTCTGTTCTCCCCCAATGTCCATTATAGTTGGAGGAAGCAGAAGACAGGATCATCCAGATCTAAGACTTCCCCATTTTTCTCAGACTCTTCAGCAACTAGATCTTTAAACTGTTCTAAAGAAGAGGCACAGAGACTTCCATCCTTCTCCTTTTGTCTTCTTTACAACACAACGAGTCCAACTGATATAAAGCTCAAAAAGCAAGAAGTTGACTTCTCGGAAAATGGAATCCAGGTACATCAGTAGTAAGAGGGACAAGAGTTGATAACAGATTACAGGAAATTAAAAGTTAACATTTTAAAATAATGCCCATCACATACATGTCATTACATGATTGTGATAAAATTGGATCTTCTAGTGTGAGATCATACACAAAGATCATATGAGCTCATATGTTTGTGAGATCATGCAAAAGTATGATTAGTTTGATATGGAAGCTGAAATGTTTGAAATGAAATTCTTGAAAAACCCTCCTATTAAAAATATCTTAAAATAATTGTTCAGTAAAAAAATCTAAATTTAAGCTGGCTAAGGAAGCTGCTCATTGACTCTATTCAACTTAATAACTTACCAATCAAGAAATCTGTGTAGTCAGGAAATTTTGCTTTCAAAGTTAAATCCTCTTTCAAAAGTTCAAATCAACCGATTTTAAACTACCCTGCTTTTCAGGACAAGCCACTATAAAACAAGGGGTAAAAATTCTTAAACACTTGCAACGATGTTTCTACATGAATGAATCTATTTTTTTATTAAAACTCCTTTAGATAAAGAAGATGGAAATGGAAAGGGGTTCGGCAGACTCTCCTAGAGACTAAGGAATTGATTCATTTTAAAATGGAACACATGATATCAGTCTTAAAACGGGATAAAATGCCACAGTCTGTAAATAGTAAAAACTTGGTGCCACTTGGACTACTGGGGATCATATAAGAACAGCAGCAATAAAAATAACTAACATGGGGGCACCTGGGTGGCTCAGTCGTTAAGTGTCTGCCTTCGGCTCAGGTCATGATCCCGGGGTCCTGGGATCGAGCCCCGCATCAGGCTCCTTGCTGGGCAGGGAGCCTGCTTCTCCTGCTACCATTCCCTCTACTACTGTTCCCTCTCTCGCTGTGTTTCTCTCTGTCAAATAAATAAAAAAATCTTTAAAAAAAAAAATAACTAACATGTTTAAACTTTATTTCCTTTACAGTAGATATTAAAAAAAGTGCTGCATATATTAACTCTTGTAATTCACCCAACAAGGTACTATTTTGAACTCAATTTTACAGAAGAGTAAATACAGCTTAGAATAGTTAAATAACTTCTCCTAAGTCACATACTTAGAACGTGGCCGAGCTAGGATTTGGTGGCAGACCGTTCGATCCAGAATCTATGCTGCCAAAAATTTAAAAGGTTCTTTTGTTGAGTGAGAATTATGGCACTTTCAGAATATATTTCCTAATAAAAACTAAAAACAGACAAAATATCACTAGTTCCTTTAAGGAAGCAATACATGGTTTATGGTCTTTGCACATACCTTTTTAAAAAATATTTTTGTAGATTTTAACACTCAAGAAGTCATGTCTACTAAATTCAAACACTGGAGATATTATTCCATAACATGGTTAAATTCCTTTTATTCATGTACTTTTCATACTTCAATTTATAAAATATGAACAGATATTTTGGGGGAAAATAAGTTTGAAAATGAACAAAGTAAACTCTAAGAAATTGTTTGGCTGCTTCTGGTAGCTTCTATATCAAACTCTCACAAAACAAATATGTACTCCAGAAAAATAGTTCAAAAATCACAATTAGGGATAGCTACAGTTCTAGACATTCCAAGTGGAAATTAACATTTTTCAAGTCACTATATTCACCCATTCTCCATGTCTATCTCACCCTTATAGGGTGAGTATATTTCCTATTGCTGCTCTACTAAACTGCCACAAATTTAGTAGCTTACCACCACCTTTTTACAGTTCTGGAGGTCTGAAGTCTAAAATCAAAGTGTCAGCAGAATTGCATTCCCTCCAGAGGATTCAGGGAGAAACACATTTGCTTGCATTTTCCAGGGTAGAGAAATTATCTCCATTTCTTGGACTTTGGCCACTTCTTCCATCTTCAAAGCCAGGACCATAGCATCCCCCAAACTATTTCTGCTTCCATCGTCACATTACCTCTGTTTCTGATCCTCCTGCATTCCTCTTATAAAGACATTTATCATTAAATTGGTCCTACCTAGATAATCTGGGATATTCTCCCCATCTCAGTAGCTGAAATTGGATCACATCTGCAAAGTTCCTTACCACATAATGTCACATATTCATAGGTTCCAAGAATTAGGAGGTAGATATCCTTTAAGGTGGGGTACTATTCACTGAGTAAGAAAAAAACATTTTCTAGAGAATATCATATGGGAGATATTTGCCGTGAAACTTGGAGAAATTTTAGTTGTTGACATTTCTGGGCAGATACTTCTAATTATGTTTTAGATCATAGAATCATCAACCCTGAAATGGCATTAGGAATGACATATCCAATTTTACAGACAAAGGCTAAAACCTTTAGAAATTGTGTCCTTTCAAATACTGAATTGCTATCCTGTGTCTCAGATCCAGTTCCTGGTCTTCTGACTCCTGGCTATTCCCCTGGTCTTGCTTATTACTCTGAAGGAAAATGTTCATCATGGACATGTGACCCCTGTATTTTCCTTTTCCTAATAATAATAATAACAACTTAATTCACGGATGGACAAGTAATGGGCATACTTTGGAGAAATGGAGAATTACTGTTAGAATGAATGCTTTTGCAGGTGAGTCTGGATAAGAATCTGATCATATCACTGATTTTTGGCAAAGTAACTAATATGCAGGCAGTCTTGAAATGGAAAATAATAAAAGCAACTTATTCGCTTTCATCTCTCTATCATTCTGGCTATATCAGCTCCTGGGAAATTATTCAGTCCTTCTCTAGGTCTTTGAAGTTTGTAATTGCTATGGAAACTGCAAAGTTTTCTTATAATTGAAAACAAAACCTACAATGCAAAGTTCATAAATAAGAATTTAATAATTATTGCAATATGTCTGCATAAATTTCTAAAGTAAGTTCTAAAGGAATGTCTAAATGATTATGCAATAATTTTCAAGGATTTTGCATATAATTAGTATAAAATTTTTATAAGCAACCACAGCATAACATCAGTAATGCATTTGGAATCTTAGGTTCTTTACTGAAAGATGTGAAATCAATTATATTCCTTTCCTGAAAACAGGAAGAGTTTTTGCATTCTTCTACATTTATGTTATCATACAAACTCTGGATTTATATATACCATGTAATTTCACTTTCCAGATAATGTATTTACTATAGAAAATGTAATTATACAACATCATTAGAACAAAATATTTCTTTAATTCTTAATTATATGCATCTTTCTTTGAAACAAGAAGCTTTGAATTTAACATGGATTATGATGAGGACCTACCTATAAAATTAATAACTTGTATATCTTTTAAGGCACAAGTTTTGATAGAATTGATATGCTGATATATAATACAGCAAGGAATAGTAATAATGAAGATTACTATTATTATAACACATAGATTATGTGATCAATAATGCCAATATTTAAAACATGTATGTTCACTTGAAGTTTTTTAGGTCCAATGCTTTTTTTTTTTTTTTAAGAATTTAGTTATTTCAGTGAGAGAGAAGAGAGAGGGATAGCAAAAGAAAACACAAGCAGGGAGGAGAGAGAAGCAGAATCCCTGCAAGCAGGAAGTCCAATTGGGGACCCTGGAATCATGACCTGAGCCAAAGGCAGATGCTTAATGGACTGAGTAACCAGGTGCCCCTGGGTCCAATGTTTCAATTGCAATATTATCAGCTCGATAATGGGTATTCTTTTCAACCTACAAACATGGAAACTGGGGTTCAAAAAGTATAATTTTTCTGAGCTCGAGTCACAGGCTCTCAAGAAGTAGGTGGCAATCTAAAACAGTGGTTAAGAAGAGATATATATTGGGGCGCCTGGGTGGCTCAGTCGTTAAGCGTCTGCCTTCGGCTCAGGTCATGATCCCAGAGTCCTGGGATCGAGCCCCGCATTGGGCTCCTTGCTCTGCAGGAAGCCTGCTTCTCCCACTACCATTCCCTCTGCTTGTGTTCCCTCTCTCGCTGTGTTTCTCTCTGTCAAATAAATAAAATCTTTAAAAAAAAAAAAAGAAAAGAAAAGAAAAGATATATATTAATAAAAAAAAGATCTTTGTCAACGATTAAAAATGGGACTGAAACACTTTTTCAGCATAGGCAAATCTTTTGGCCTCAGTTTTCTTATCCATAAACCAGGAATAAAAATACTTCCTATGTCACCTGACAATCATTAACAGGATATATAATGATCATAAATGTAAAATCACTTTGAGATGTCAATGAAACTGTTACTTTTTCCTCAGATGGACCCAAGTAAAGTTTTGTGATTTTGAAAATACGTATTTTTGTTTAGGAAGTATATATGAATTACATGTAAATTTTATTTTTTTTATTTTTTGGATTATTAGTAAATCATGAATCAGGTAATTTCTAAAGTAGTACAACTATATTAAATTCCGCATCTTCCTATAGGCATCCATTTTTCCTTTACTTGCTGATCAACAAGACATTTTTAAAACATGGATTCCTGATTAATGATCTTGTTAATAAACTAATCTAAATTCATGCTTCTGGGCATCTCCTAAAGAAAAGAAGGTTTTGAAAAAGCCAGCAGAAGAAAAAAAAAAACAGTTTATGAATAATGCATGTATTTGTTCACTTCTATCTCTCTGCTTTTTGCTTGTAATGATATGTTTTGATAGCTGTAAATAGCAGGGATTTGTGGATGAAAGATACTGCCTACCTGAAGGTATTTTACCATTCTAGAGATTTGGCATGCCATTAAATCACCCCAATAGCAAAATCAGTAAATGCTGCTTAACCTTAAGCTATGAAATGGTAATAATTACACAGTAGTTTTACTAGAGATGATAAACATTTTGCAAAATTGTAGTTGCATTAATAATTTTACTTGGTAACATGTTCCAGTGAGACATGTGGGATTTATGGGAAGTATATGTTAGAGAGACATTACCTCTTAATGAAGGGCATAGCATTTGCCAAAATATACATACTTGATGTTGTAAGCCTCACAAGAATTCAGACAATTTTCATTTTGTACTTTATCTAAAAGCTTTCAGATTTGACTAATTCCTTCCCCTTTGGAACTAATAATAATAGCTATCATCAGATGAGATCCAGGCAATGCACTAGGCATTTTGTAAGTATTAGGGCTAGGACTATCTAAAAACCATACTGTTTTCAGAAACACACTACAGAATAATAATGATGATCAATATGCTTAATATCTTCTATTAATATAGATTTCTTAAGGCCTGTTCAAAAACCACTCCATACCATGAATTCATTTTAATATAAAAACATATTTTACTGCCAAAAATTAGCCACTGTATCTTGTAAGGTCTAAAAACGTTAGCCCATTTTTTTCCAAAATCAAAAAACATGTTAGTGCAAGGCGATGACTAGACTCACTCTTCTACTTATCATCCACTTACTTCATACCCTCTGTATTAGTTATCTATCACTGTATAACAAATGATCACAAAAGTTGCTCTCTCACTGTGGATCAGGATGCCAGGCACAGCTTAGCTGGGTCCTCGGGCCCAAGATTTCTCACACGCCTGATGCAATCATCTCAAATCATGCCTAACCAGTCTGCTTCCAAGCTTATGTGTAGCTGCGGGCAAAAGACAGTTCCTTATAGATTATAGAACCAAGAACCTCAGCTTCTTGCTGGTTGTTAGCCAGAGACCACTCTCATTTCTTTGCCACACAAACATATCCATATACTAGCTTGGAACATAGCCGTTGGCTTCAACAAAGCTGACATGTGAGATGATAGCGAAACCATGTTACAAGCTGCTACAACAATCAAGAAAGTGACATCTATCGCCTTTGTTGTATTCTCTTGGTTACAGCAAGTTAGTAGCAAGTTATCCTCTTGGTTAGTTGCTGTATTCTCTTGGTTACAGCAAGTTAGTAGCAAGTATTCCCCTGACTACATGTAAGGGGAAGGAAATATACAAGGGGTCTGAGTATACAAGGGGTCTGGGGGTCACCTTTAGAGTTTGTATACCATATTCTCCTTATGGAATTCTTTGGAAAATGGCACATCCTCACCTTAGTTCCTGGCATCATCCTGGGTTTTCATTGCCTCAGTAAGTCAACTATCCAAAGACTTGCTATATCACTCATTTTACCCACTTCTGAGATCCTATTCTAGGTTTTGCCATTACTCATAACTGAACAACCCTATACCACCCCTCAGACTTAGGTCCTCCATTCTCATCAATCAAGTTTCAGCTCTTGGGCAATTTTTCACCAAGGATTTTTATGCCAATCCTACAGTGATAGTACAGGACCCAAGTCAAATGCTTTTACATGAAGACTGTGAAACTTACCATTGGGGCACCTGGCTGGCTCAGTCAGTACAGCATGCAACTCTTGATCTCAGGGTCATGAGCTTGAGCCTCAAGTTGTGGATATAGATTACATCAAAAAATAACAATAAAACCTAAAGAAAAGTTTCACTTATGATAGTTAAAATTTTAATTTATTTGAGTCTTTAAAAAATAATATCTCTTGTACTTTAGGCTATAATTCCCATGATGATATTGTATCCCCCACTGCTAGCATAGGGCTTGCATGCATTACGATGCAATCAATGTTCTTGACTAAATTTATGAAAGAGTGATTCATAGTTAGAACTAAAATTCATCATTGATCTTCTGCTCCATCTTCTTCCTTCTTATTCACCTTCAAGCCCTTGAAATAAATCTTCCAAATTCAATATGTAGACTTCTTTATTATCACCAATTCTGCCTTTTTTCTGTTTTTTCCACATCTACTGTTTCTCATGAGCTAAGATTATTTTCCAAAGTCTAAGTGAAAGATGCTACACAGAAGAAATATTTTAAACTTTTGAAAGATTGTTCTGTCATTAAATAAACTATTTATTTGGGAAAAAAAAGTCTATCACAACAACAAAATAATAAACTATTTAAAGGTATTGTGGTTCTTGTGTTAATTTATACTTAAATAATTTTATAATAAAAAGTTTCTTAAAACAGACTATATAGAAAAAATATTCAATAATTTTTAGCAAAAAGAGTTTATTATGTGCAAATTATCCATTTAATAGAGACAGATTTATGCATAGCTGTTGACATAGAAACGAGATAAAATGGAATAGCCTAACTTATAGCTGTCTTAGTTACCTAGTAACCATATGTTGTTTGGAATTCAAAGGTCATAGGACTGATAGGGGAAAAAAAAAAACAGAATTTATCAGATAATAACAATTTACTTGACTATTTTGAATATATAAGTTAGAAACAGTTTAATATTAGGCTGGTCTGTAAAGCTCTCCTTTCTAAAAACAAGCAAAAAATTGATCAAAAAATAAAGATATAAGGAAAAATCAAGCTCTTGAGGGACAAAGAATTTAAGTTACTCATTGATAAGTGCTAGAGACAAGCACTGTAAAAGAAATCACAACATTTTATAACTATTGAGATTCTTAAAGTTTAGGGTCTAAGGAAAGACTTTAAGAGTTCAACCCCCTCCTGTAATTGTACACCAACAGATACTTATTTTACTCCAGGAGAAGACCTGTTTTTATTTTTATGAGATCTTCAAATAAATTTTTGACCAAAGTAATTCCTTGACTAAAATACAAAAAAGCTGAGAACTCTATACTAAATGCTCAAATCACTCCCCACTACTCCATCTATTCAACAGAGCTATAATGCAGGCACACCTAAAAAACACCTAAGAGGAAAGTATTGCAATTTGAATCACAGAGACGATAGATTTTACCCTCATAATCTTAGTTACACTTGTCCAGTGATTGAAAAAAATTATTCTTCTGCTCTAAGAGGAAGAGATTAAAACAGTCACATTAGCACTTGTCTGGAATACTGTAGACAATATTTCTCTGAGACCTGAACAAAACTTTGTTCTCAACACTGCATCTCAATATCCTACGCTATGGACTGCAATTCTCAAAATTTTCTGAGTCCCCCTCTAGTGCCTGAGATGGACTGGGATGGCTCCACCATTTCAGTTGGATAATCTCAGTTCAGGCCAGCACTACAGGGGTCCCAGTCACTGTGTCCAAGCTCCAGGACTCACATTTATTAGATCACCCTGGAATCCCCAAACATGGTCGGTTCCAAGAGGGTGGCCTGGCAAGTAAATAAGTTCCTCTGACATACATGGTATTTTGTGTGTGTGTGAGACTGCACAAAATTGGGCTGTCATGCTGATTCTGGTTGACTCTCACTTATATGCGATATAAGCTGAGTTCAGGGCTCTGTGCTAACAACTATCCACTGCACCCTAGGCTTGAGCTAGAAGGTCCCTGCATCAGCCTTTGCTGATGGGTCAGCTCTCATCATCAGTGTTGCCAGTGTAGCACTCACTTTAGTCTATAGCACTCAAGGCTAGTAGTAGTGGTAGTGGGAGAGGCCACTGGCCAGAGGACAGTCATCACATTCCTGAGGGTTCCAGGACACATGTCAGTTAGGCTGTCCTCTAGTAGTGGCCATGTCTATGTCTTCTGAAGATTTTAGTGGGTTCTGAGTGATGTCTTACTTCCAACCGATACAAAAGCATCATACTCTATGCTAGGTCAATTTTAGGCCAATTTTAGGCCAAGCCAGATACAGGAGGGATTTCATACTTAGTATGAAAAAAGTGCTCTTCTCACTCTGCCCATAGCCCCCCAACTCTCCTCCCACCTGATGATAGTATTTGGAACATTGGTATATGATTAATACTGGAAAAAGTTCACATTCTAGGATACAGCAGATAGGGTCTAAAGTGTTCTATAGAAGACAAAGGTGGAATATGTGTTGTTTTGTATTTATGTTGTAAATTCCAAGTGGTAAATATAAACAGAAAGCAAACTATTGCTTTTATTTTCCTGCATGTTCTGAGTAAGACTTGTACTTTCAGTCATTACCGAAATAGCAAAGAAACAACTTTGATATAATCATTGAAAACCTGTATTCGTAGGTGGTAGTAGAGATGATACAGCATCATCCCATAAATAATAATGTAATCAGCATTAAAAATGGTATTAAGGAACAAAAGGCGCAAGATCAGTGTTAATACGATAAAAAAAAATACGATAAAGAGACATGATATAGAAATAATAGAATCACTACCTTTTTGTCATATCCTGAGAGATAGGAAATGTACCAGGAATAATACATTTGGTAATAATGAACTTAAATGAATACTGGATCCCAAGAGGGAAAGATATGACCTAGACACTACACAAAAATTTTATGTGTCCTGATTGAAAAATGCACAAATATATATATATATATTTTACTAATTATTCTAGGTTTTTTATAAACAAATCATTCCACATCACATAAGATCGTGAATTTTAGAATTTTTTAAAGATAGCAGCATTATTGAGATATAATTTATATAGCATGAAATTCACCCTTTTAAAATATAAAATTCAGAGATTTTTAATACACTCACAGACTCGGGGAACCAAAACCACTGTGTAATAAAGAAAATTTTAAAAACTTCAAAAAGAAACCCATTCCCATTAGCAGTCACTGCCAGATCCTGGCAACCAGCAATATACTTTCTGTTGCTATGGATCTTCTTACTCTGGACATTTAATATAAATGGAATTAAATAATATGTGACCTTTGTGACTGACTCATTTTACTCATCACAATGCTTTTAAAGTTCATTCATGTTGCAGGATGTATCCGTATTTCACATATTTTTTATTATCAACCAAAAATTATTTTTATGATGATACCACATTTTGTATTTTCAATCATCAGTTGATGGGCGTTTGGGTTATTTCCACTTTTTTGGATAATGTGGCTATTCTTGTATATGTTTTCATGTGGAAATAACCTTTCAAATTCTTAAGGGTATAGAAAGGAATGCAAGATCTGGGTAAATACATGTTTAACATTTGATGAATAGCCAAACTGATTTCCAAAATAGCTGCACTATTTTACAAACCCACCAGCAATGTGTGAGTGTTCTTATTTCTCAACATCTTCAGTACAACTTGTTATTGCTGATCTTTTCTTTTTTTGTATTAGACACTCCATAATGGGTGTGAAGTAGTAGATTATTACAATTTTGACTTACATTATCCAATTCACAAATAATGTGGAGCATTCTTTTGTGTACTTTTTTAGGAACTTTTATATCCTCTTTGGGGAAATGTTTAGTCAAATCCTTATCTATTTTTCAAATTAAGTAATTCACATTTTTATTTTTGAGTTGTAACTTTTTATGTATAGATTGGATACTAAACCTTTGAGATGGATGATAGATAATTTGCAAACACTTTCTCACATTCTGTAAGTTGTCTTTTCACTTCCTTGATGATATCACTTAATCAAAGCACAAAAGTTTTAAATTTCAACAAAGTTTAACTTATCTATTTCTTCTTTTGTCACTTGTGATTTCCGTGTCACACCTAACAAACTATTGTGTAAAGCTATGTCCTTTCCTAAGAATTTTATAGGTTTAGCTCTTACACTTAGGTCTCTGATTTTAACTTCTGTATATGGTGTGAGGTAGAGGATCTAACTTAGCTTTTTTGGCATGTGGATATCTAGTTGTGTTCTGTTGGGGACTTTGAGATTTGTGTTAAGTGATATTGGCTTCTTGTTTTCTTTTCTTGCAATGTTTTTGTAAGGTTTTGGTATCCAATAATACTAGCCTGATCAAAGTTCTGGAGAAGAGGTCCCATCTTGTCTCATTTTTTGAAAGAATGTGTGAGATACTGCTGTTAATTCTTTTTTATATTTTTGGCAAAATTCACCACTTAAACCATCTGACTCCTGGATTTTCTTTGCTAGGAGATTTTTGATTACTAACTCAATCTCTTTACTTGTGATGGCCTGTTCAGATTTTGTTTCTTCTTGAGTCAGTTTTGTAATCTGTGTGTTTTTAAGATTTTTGTCTGTTTCATCTAGGTTATCTAACTGTTAGCATACAGTTATTCATAATATATACTTATAATCTTTTTTCTGTAGATCCAGTGGTAATGGCACCTCAGTTAATCATGATTTTATCAATCTGAATTGTATTTCTTTTGATCATTCTAGCTAGAACTTGGTAACTTTGGCTAATCATTTCAAAGAACTAAAATTTGGTTTTATTGATTTTCTCTACCAATTTTCTATTCTCTCTAATTTTTATTATTTCTTCCTTCTTCTTGCTATAAATACAGTTTGCTCTTGTTTTTCTAGTTTCTTAAGATACAAAATTAGGTTATTGACTTGCTACTAATTTTTTTTAGTGAATATGTTTAGAATTAGAACTATAAAATTCCCTCTAGGCATTTTTGTTTGTTTCATCTACTATATTTGGAATATTATAGGGGTTTTTTCCTTTGATACTTCCAAAGTATTTTCTTATTCCCATTGTGATTTTCTCTGTGACTCATTAGTTGTTTGAGCCTTTTATGTAATTTCCTTAATTTCTCAAAATTTTTGCTACTGATTTCTAATTTCGTCACATTGTGATTGGAGAACATAATTTAAGTGATTTTCAATAAACTTTTTTCTAAAGATTAATATATTTGAGAGAGAAAGCACAGGGATAGGGACAGAGAAAGAGAGATTGAATTCCCAAGCTGACTCCCTGCTGAGTGTGGAACCTGAGCTGGGGCTCAATCCCAGGACCCTACGATCATGACCTGAGCTGAAATCAAGAGCCAGACACTCAACTGACTGAGCCACCTAGGCACCTCAACACTTTTAAACATTTTGAAACTTGTTTTAGAGCATAATGTATGCTCTATCCTGGCAAATGATATATGTGCAATTGAGGAAAATGTGTACTCTACTATGATTGGGTGAAGTGCTACATAAATGTCTATTAAGTCTGATTTGTTTAAAATGTTAACCCTTTTATTTCATTTTTAATCTTCCACCTAGTTGTTCTATCTATTTTTAGGGTGAAATGCTAAATTTGTTTTAGCAAATTTATTGTTGTCTATTTTTGTTGTATTGTTATTGTGTATATTGTTTTGTGTATTGTTGTCTATTTTTCCTTCAATTATGTCAGATTTTTGCTTCAGGTAATTTGGAGCTCTGTGGTTAGATGCTTATGTTATAGTTGCATGATGAATTACACTTTTATCATTATAAAATACATTTGTCTTTAAGAACAATTTTTCTCTTATCTCTCTGGTATGAGGAATTTGAGGGGCAGGGTGGATGGTCATCAAGGGTAAGGAGGGAAAAAATGAAACGAGATGGGACTGGGGAGGGAGACAAACCATAAGAGACTCTTAATCTCAGGAAACAAACCATGGATTGTTGAGGAGTATTGGGGGGTAGGGATAGGGTGACTGGGTTATGGACGTTGGGGAGGGTATGTGCTATGGTGAGTGCTGTGAATTGTGTAAGACTGATGATTTACAGACCTGTACCCCTGAAGCAAATAATACATTACATGTTAATGAAAAAACAGAACAAATTTCCCTTAAAGTGTATATTGTCTGATATTAGCATAGCCACTCACTCCAGCTTTCTTTTGGCTTGTTTGTAAAGTATACAATTTTAAATCTTTTACATTCTAACTGCTGGGTAACTGAATAAAAAATGTGTCTCTAATAGACACTACATAATTGGAACTTTTAAAAGCCATTATGCCAATTGCTACCCTTGAATTAAGTTATTATATGTATATTTAATGTAATTAAGGATAAGGTAAACTTTATGTCTGTCATTTTGCTATTCCTTTCTATAAACCATAGTTTTTCTTATTCCTCCATCCTTCCATAGCTCACTTATTTTATGTAAATAGATATTCTCTAGTTTATAATTCTAAATCCCTTGTTATCTCTTCCACTATTTAGTTTTTAGTTATTTTCTAAGTGAATGCCTTGGGGACTAAAATCAACATCTTAATTTGTAACAATATAGTTCAGATCACTGCTAAATTAATTTTAATTGTAAATAAAAATTTGCTGCTATACAGTACCCACCCCACCTTTGTGCTATTATTGTCATATAAATTATATTTTTATATGTTATAGGGCCATAAACACAGTTGTCATATAAATTATTGTCAAATAAATGACATCTTTATATGTTATAAGCTCATAATCAGCTTTATAATCACTGTTATAGTAGTCTTTAAAATCAGATAGAAGACTTAAAAACAAAATGTGCATTTATATGATTTTTAAAATATTTGTCTATGTAATTCTCTTTCTTGTTCTTTATTTCTTCATGTGGTTTGCAATTACTGTCTAGTGTCCTTTCCTTTTAGAGTGGATGGCTGCCATTAGTAATTTTTATAGGGTAGATGGGATAGAAAATTCTCTCAAGTTTTGTTTATATGTAAATGTAAATTTCTTCTTTTGTTTATATGTATATGTAAATTTCTCCTCCATTCTTGTGGTAGTTTTGCTGGATATAAATCTTTAGTGATAGTCTTTCTTTTAGCACTTTTAATATGTCATCTCATTGTCTACAGGTTTGCATGGTTTTTAATGAGATATTATTTGTTAATCTACTAAAGTTGTCTTGTTCGTGACGAATCTCTTTTTGAGGCTTTCAAAAGTCTGTCCTTGGCTTTTAGTAGGTTGATTATGATATGTCCAGGTGTGAAATTCTTTGTTTATATCAGTGGAAATTTGTTGGGCTTCTTGGATATGTAAATTCATATCTTTCATCAAATCTGGCAAGTTTTCACCTAGTCTTTCCTCAAATATGTCTGTACATTTTTTAGCCTCTCCTTTCTTTCTGTAATATCAGTATGAATGTATTATTACACTTGATGGTATAAGTATACAGGTCTCTGAGGCTCTGTTTCTTCATTCTTTATTCCTTCTATTTCTCAGCCTAGATAAGAGGCTATCTTAGATAGATAGATCTATCTAGATAACCCACCTATCTTCAAGTTAATTGATTCTTTCTTGCTAGTTGAAATATGATGTAGAGCCCTAAATTTTTCATTTCAGATACTGTATATTCAACTGTCTCCTAACAAAGATTGGCTATTATTAATGTTTGTTGTGGTGGTGATGGTTTGTTAGTACCATCCTGTATTAAATTTTCTGATGCCTATATTCTTTGTCACTTGTGGTCACTGAAGTTTCTACTCAATTAGCTTGATGGTCACATTATTATTGGAATTAGGGTAGTTGTGCATATTTAGCTTTAACGTATGTATAGGTATATGAAAATAATCAAGTTATTTGTTATTCATAATCCTCACCAATCAATATATCTGATTATTTATTGGAGATATTTTGTGTTGAACTAACTTTCTTTTTCCCTCTAATATTTTTTTAAAGATTTTATTTATTCAGAGAGAGAGCATGAATGAGCAGGGGGAGGAGAAGAGGGAGAGGGAGAGAGATAATATCACGTAGACTCCCCACTGAACACAGAGCATGACACAATGCTCAATCTCATGACTCTGAGATCATGACCTGAGCCAAAATCAAGAGTCACATCCTTACTTAAGAGAGCCACCCAGGCATACCTCCCCCTGATATTTTTAGTATTTATTTGTAATGACAATTTTCCCCAGTTTAGTTTAGATAAAATTGACATATAACATTGACTAAATTAAGGTGTACAATGTGTTGATATATATTGCACAATGACTACCACCAGAGTGTTAGCTAACATGTCCATCATGTCACATAATTACCATTATTTTGTGGTGAGAATATTCAAGATCTACTCTCTCAGAAACTTTCAAGTATATAATACAATATTGTTAACTATAATCACCATGCTGTATGGTAGATACCATTAACTGGAAGTTTGTACCCTTTGACTAATATCTCCCTATTTTCCCCATGCCCTAGGCCCTAGTAACCACCGTCTAGTGTACTGATGATTTTTTTTGATGATTTTTTTTAAAGATTTTATTTATTTATTTGACAGAGAGAGGGGGCTAATACAAGCAGGAGGAGTAGAAGGCAGAGGGAGAGAGAGAAGTAGATTCCCCATGGAGCAAGGAGCCCAATGAGGGGCTGGATCCCAGGTTCCTGGGATCATGACCTGACCTGAAGGCTGACACTTAACTGACTGAACCACCCAGACACCTCTGTACTGATGATTTTTAATGCATATTATCATATGTTCCAGGCATCAAAGAGAAAAACGGTAAATAAAGCAGGCTAAGATAGACTCATCTTAAGGGCTATCTGGTAACAGATGGTAAAGAAGAAACTAGTTATATAGCATAACAAGTTTTATGAAAGGGAAATGTAGAACCCTAAACTATTATGACTAAATCTCCTATTTGACATTCATTATAAATTATCCTTTGGATTCAGATCTTTTTTTATCAGTATTAAATATAATGTATACCTATGAAAACAGCAATTGCATTCATTTTTTAAACTAGTACACTCATATTCCAATTTCAAATTAACTACAACTTTCTTGTTTGTCAAGATTGATAACACATTTCCTAATTAGTCACTTTTATTTAATTATGCACTCTATTTTTTAAGCAAGTGTAGGTAATTCAGTTTCTACTTAATCAATGCAAAATAGACGATTGAATTGTCTCATTTCTCCTGATAAATGTTACTCTATTTTATTTTTTTATTTTATTTTAAAATAATCAACCTTCACCATAAAGCTTGTCTAAAACATTTCTTTTCCTCTAGGACCTAATTTATAAGATCTGACACTTTCACCTTGTTTGATATATATTCAAGGTAAAGCCATCTTTTTCACCAGAGAACAAATATTACTTTCTTAACATTCTTAAATCATCACTAAGCACTGTTAAAAAATTCTATATACTTTTAAGAATTGTTTATTTCATGAAAAACTGTCATAAGTGCAGTTTAATTATTTTCATAAACTGAATAAATCTGCGTAACCAATATTGAGAATGATCAATACTGGCACCAGAGTAGCTCTTTGTACCATTTTCTGCTGATGAAGCTTCAAGCACTCATACCAAGGGAAATTACTTTCCTGACTTCTAAAAATCATCTATTAGTCATTCCTGGTTCTGTAATTTTATTTGATAAAATTATATACTATAAGTCTGGTTTCTTTCACTCAACATGTTAGTGAGATTCATCTCTTATTGCCATGCAGAATTCCATTTGTGACTATAACTACAAGTTTTTTATCCATTCTGTTGATGAGCATTTGATTATTTGCACTTTGGAATAATTCTGCTTAAAACCAACCTAGAGAATAGCTTTTGATGAACACCGATAAATAATCATTTCTTAATGCACAAAACAAAGAACTAAAAGAATTCTGTGTGTTATTTAAATAAGTAGAAGTGCTATTCACAGTTAAAAAGATAATAGCCAATGATGCTGAATTAGTTATCCATGTGACTAAACTCATCACAGGAACATCTTACATCAGTTAAACGGTCTGTACCATTGGGAACCACAATCATATTCTCTTCTCACTAATGAATTAAATTTAATCACATTTCACATTGTTTTCTGAAAGTTATTTTACCTCATTTAATAGACAAAAATCCACATGCCTGGATTAGAGTTAACCAGATTAATGAAAATTAAAGAAAAAAAAAAGGCAGGGCAAGTGGGTGGCTCAGTTGGTTAAGCATCTGCCTTCAGCTCAGGTCATGATCCCAGAGTCCTGGGATCAAGTCCCACATCAGGCTTCCTGCTCAGTGGGGAGTCTGCTTCTCCTTTTGCCCTTCAACTTGCTCTTGTGCTCGCTCTCTCACTTGCTCACTCTCTTTCTAACATAAATAAATAAAATCTTTTTTAAAAAGAGAAAAAAAGTAAAACAAGGCCAAGACCTGCTTATAAAAAGATGCTGGCAATTGGATGGAAAATGTTACATATTACAGAAGAGAAGGTTAGACATATCACTAATAAAATCAGTAAACATGCACATGTATTATATTTTATCATGACAGCATGTCACTGGTCTCAATCATTTGGCATATTCATACCCCAAACTCTTTAGACACAGTTAATCTTTCTGCAGAACTCTAAGGGGCTGGCATGTGGAGTGCTTTAGGATGAGAGAACACATCTAGAGAGTGAGGGCTTTCTCTTATTCTGTATAGCTATATAACATATATAAATTTAAAAAAAAAAAAGCTGTAGCCTAGTCTAACAGGATATTTCCACTGGCTTCCACTGACCATACTGGCCAGGTCTTGATATTAGATTTTTAATTTCCTGATCACTTGTCCGAGTTCCTATGAAAGCACTAATAATAATAAAAAGCACACATGCCAGGGAATAATGCAAATTCTTCTTGTGTTTTAATTTACTTAATCCATATAAGAAGGCTGCAAATACAGAACTGAGAGTTATTTGCCTAGGGTCATATAGCTATTCACCATCACATTCAAACCTCAACCTGCATAGTCAGTTCTCTTAGCCATCCCATATCAATAATCTGGGACTGGGC
Organism: Procyon lotor; assembly: GCA_028646535.1. Lineage (NCBI taxonomy): Eukaryota > Metazoa > Chordata > Mammalia > Carnivora > Procyonidae > Procyon > Procyon lotor. Next base: position 17,401,885 of record CM053613.1, read on the forward strand.
AGCTACCCTCCTGACTTTGAGAACTGTAGTATGCCTAGGTTCTGGATGCAGCCCAGAATTTGAAGCACTGTATTCATTGGACATCACTATATGTGCTAAAACTTAAGCTATCAACAACACTCTTGAAAAATTAATACTAAAGGTCTAGGTCTCTCCATGGGAGAGGATGAGGAACATCAGTTTGCACAGCTCATTTTTCTGTCCTTTTGCTTACAGGCATCATGACATTCAAATTCTGGTTCTTTCACTTGCTACTGGTATGTCCCTGAGCAAGGGCTTTTGCCTCTCTGTCCCTCACATTTCACCAGTGAAAGGAGGAAAACAAAGCTGCCATCAGAGTCTCAGGATAAATTAAATGGCATAGTCTATACAAAACATAATTTTCCAAAATACGTAGGTTTTCCCAACTATGTTCTGCACTCTTTAATATATATAAGTAAAATATGGAAATATATGTTCATATATTATATGTTTGAAATATAAATAAAAACACTCAAACATTTGGTCCACGTTGTATCTCAAACATGGGCTGCTGCTAAGTAGAAGTTTTGTTGGTGAGTCTTTAATGTTTTCAGGATACTTTGCAAATTAATTAGCAGATACCTGCAGTCAAAATTCCACTTTCACTCTCATTTTTCTTCTGAATGTTTTTCTTTCCCACTTGCACATGAAAATAGATCATTAAATTCTATCACAGCCTGATTCTTCCTCACCTTTGAAGTCGGCATCAGAGGTTTCTTCTGGAGATACGGATTCGGCAAAGGGCAGTGTTTTTACTCTGTCTTGGGGGATGAAGGATTAGAGAGATAATCAAAGGTCACAGTTAACGCTGTGCTGAATTACTCTTCCCACTTTGAGAACACATGCGTACAAGTTCTTACCAATGTGTCTGTGGAATCAGACTTCCTGCAAAAGAGACTACCCCATCTGCTTTTTGACTGACTTCATATCTCAGCCCATTTGACAACTAAGAGTCTGTTCCTGCCAGCATGAAAATCATATGCTGCTTAAAAAAAAGGTACTGTGCCTTTCCTTTGCCTTGGGCATGAGACAAGCCACATTGTCTGCTAAATGCTATGAAATAGATTAGGATGTTAACTCAGTAATGCTGGGCATTATAGGGTCAGCAGCTGAATTTCCATTGGGCCCTGACTCTCACTCATTTTCCAGTCTTTTGACCATTTGGAATGAGCAACAGCTTAGCAAGAACCCCAAGACACTTTCTGCTTATTTTTCTAAAGCCTCTAAACTCGTATACAGTTCCCAATCAGATATCATAAATTAATAAAACAAATCCTAACATCCATATATATTTTGGCACTGGTCTTAAAAAATTTCATGGAAAATCACAATTGATAGCCTAGAATTTTCTTCTTGTTCATGGTTTCCCCTTCCAGCTGGGAGATCTGTATATGTAGCCCTGCCTGGAACACAATTATTGCCATAGGAGAGAAGAAACCAGCTGTGAAAGATATTCTCCAGCAGGTAGTTCTGCACTACTTGGGGAAGGCAGCCTCAGAGGGAAGCTTCAACAGCTGCAGACTGTCATGTAAAAGACTTCCAATCAGTTAAGCAACTTTGAAGAAGCAAAATTCTGTTGTCCAATTTTATTTGTCTCTGAATCTGACTGCAAGGACTGCTATTCATTACAGAGCTGCCTACCAGGTACTTAAAAAGTCACAGTTCTTTAACGTAGACAAAAGGCCATTATGAACTGTAACTTCAGTTTTGGAAAATAACAATGCACATGGTTGGATGAAGCAATACTTTCATGTTTTCCTTTCTTCTGCTTTTAAACTTGAGATCTTTTCATATCCTCTGAGATTTTGGGGTAATGGAGGGAAGGAGATAGTCTCTTTTTTGACATATATAGTCACATTTTAAAAAAGGGGAGAATTTCTATCTTGGTAAAGGTAAAATATGAATCATTAGAATTGTCATTCCATGGTATACCAAGGGGTCTTAGGAAGGATAATAATATATTCTTTATCTAAAATCCTGGTCATAATGAAATCACAGGAGGAATACTAGTAATTTTACAGAATATTTTGCACATGTTACTTCAGTCAATTATTTCCATGTGGCTAGGTATTTTATTCTCTTTTAATAAATCTGAATAGCTAGGCTCAGAGAAGTAAAAGAGATTTTCATAGTTCATCCAGCTACTTAGTACTTGAACCTAGACTTGATATCTGGTCTGCCGTAGTGGAAGATTTGTGGAAAATTCTGGAATACTGCATATGCCATGGTTTGGGGCATACAAACAAAGGAGGCATGCTAGAATATAAACTCCATGGGGACAGCACCACAAGGAATACTTGTCTTCTCTTTACTAGTGCATCCACAAGGCCTAGATGAGTGGCACATAGTAGGTGTCCAATAATTACTGAGGAATAATAAATCGATAAATAAAAAGTTTTTAAAGCAAAAAATGGCATAACATTTATCTGATGTTATTGTTTTAATTTTTAACCACTTATTTTTTTTTAAAGATTTTATTTATTTATTTGACAGAAAGGAGAAAGATCACAAGTAGGCAGAGAGGCAGGCAGAGAGAGAGGGGAAGCAGGCTGCCTGCTGAGCAGAGAGCCCGATGTGGGGCTCGATTCCAGGACCCTGAGATCATGACCTGAGCCAAAGGCAGGGGCTTTAACCCACTGAGCCACCCAGGTGCCCCTAACCACTTATTTTTTAAAGCATAAAGAAAAGCAAAATTTTTTTCAAACTTTGCTACTAATACAACATTTGGTTGTATTGATACCTTTTAAGAATTAAGTTGAGAAAAGTAAAGTTGAGCATTAATACATAAAGATATACGTAGATCTCTTTTTTATCAAGTAAAAAATTTAATGCAGGCAGTGATGGAAAAGGAAATATTGTGTTTTGTACCTCTAACACCAATATACATGTGTATAAAACCTGTACACATAATTCCATTTCCTATACCTTCCTCGATGTAAATTATTTGGAACTACTTTTTTTTCAATTTAATTTACAAGCTTGTGGTTTATTTTATACTGAACATTTGGAAGCAGGATGAGATAAAGGGAAAATGTCAACAAGTGTACATGTTATCCTCAACAAAATAAATTACCTAGCTTTGTGACCGAGGTCACAACTGAGGTTGAGTAGTCCAGATTGTCTTAGAACATAATCATTAGGAAAACAGGGTGAGTTAAATCTCAACAGGCCAATACTTATTTCAGGATTTGCAATGATTTATAATCATGTATAGTCACTCTATATTCCTTACACCTATATGGTTATGACAAAAATTACTACATTTGTTAGGTGATAAATTTAGTGATCCAAGAATGATTTATGTTTCAACCATCTCTTGCTAAATCTCAACTAAAACCAAGTAATCAGCTTCCAGAATCATACAATGGGTCAAAATGAACTGAATCTCAAGTAATGGGATTATAGGCTGAGGCCCAGGGAAAGTAGAAGGTATTCCAGATAGGTTTCACAGCAAAGAGAAGTGAATTCTAGTGTATTATACAATGAAATCTTTTCTCCAATTCTTTGAGGTCAAAATGGGAAAAGCTCCTATAAGAAGGTGAAGTTAAGCTGGAATTGCCTTCCAACTGACTCTTCTTGAATAATCAGGGAAGAAATTAGCCAGATGCTTTGTTCTACTTACAAACCCAACCTCAATGAGGTGAAATATAAATAGGCAAATTTTTATTTGCAGTTCACAAAACCTAGTATAATAAATCTATTTTCTACCTTCCTATATATATTCATTGATTTTTAAATATACAGAAAACATATATCATGCTATTTAAAATTACCATCAAGTACACAAAATACACAATGACATTTTTGTATAATTTTCTAATCATTACCAATGCTTCCCTTAAGGGGAGTGATTCAGGACAAATGTTTTTCTTTAATTTAGAGGAAAAAAAGATTTTCTTTCAAATTCAGTGAATAGATTTAAAAAGCTAAACAAGCATACCTTGGAGATATTGTGGGCTCAATTCCAGACAACCACAATAAAGCATATGCTGCAATAAGTGAATCAGATAAAGTTTTTGGTTTTCCAGTTCATATAAAAGTTATGTCATACTATGGTCTATTAAGTGTGGTATAGCATTATTTCTTTAAAAAGTTATGAACGTGACTTAATTAAAAATACTTTATTGCTAAAATATGGCAGCCATAATCTGAGCTTTCACTGAGTCATAATCTTATTGCTACTGGAAGGTCTTGCCTCCATGTCGATGGTTGTTGATTGATCAGAGTGGTTGCTAAAGGTTGGAGTTGCTGTGCCAGTTTTTAAAAATTACGCAACAATGAAGTTTACCTCATTAGTTGACTCTTCCTTTCACAAATGATTTCTCTATAGCATGCAGTGCTTTTTAACAGCATTTTACTCACAGTAGAACTTCTTTCAAAATTGGAGTCACTCCTCAACTGACAGAATGGGAGAGGATATTTGCAAATGACATATCAGATAAAGGGCTAGTGTACAAAATCTATAAAGAACTTATCAAACTCAATACCCAAAAAACAAATAGTCCAATCAAGAAATGGGCAGAAGACGTGAAAAGACACATGAAAAAGTGCTCAACATCATTCAGCATCAGGAAAACACAAACCAAAATCACAGAGAGATACCACCTCATTGCCAGTCAGAATGGCTAAAATTAACATGTCAGGAAACAATAGATGTTGGCGAGGATGAAGAGAAAGAGGAAACCTCCTACACTGTTGGAGGGAATGCAAGCTGGTGGAGCCACCCTAGAAAATAGTATTCAAGTTCCTTCAGAAAGTTGAAAATAGAATGACCCTACGACCCAGGAATTACACTACTATTTACCCCAAGATACAAACATAGTGATCCAAATGGGCTCATGCACCCCAATGTTGATAGCAGCAATGTCCACAATAGCCAAACTATGTCCACTGATAGATGAATGGATAAAGAAGATGTAGTGTGTGTGTGTGTGTGTGTGTGTGTGTGTGTGTGTATAAAATGGAAATATTATGCAGCCATCAAAAAACTGAAATCTTGCCATTTGCAACAATGTGGATAGAAATAAAGGTATTATGCTAAGTGAAATAAGTCAATCGGGAAGACAATCATCATATGATCTCACTGATATGTGGAATTTAAGAAACAAGACAGAGGATCATAGGGAAAGAGAGGAAAAAAATGAAACACAACAAAACCAGAGAGGGAGACAAACCATAAGAGACTCTTAATTTTAGGAAACAAACTGAAGATTTCTGAAGGTGGGCGGGGAGTGGTTGAGGGATAGGGTAACTGGGTGATGGACATAGGGAAGTGTATGTGTTATGTATGAGCTGTGTAAGACTGATGAACCACAGACCTGTATGCTGAAACAAGTAATACATTATATGTTACTTAAAAAAAAATAAAAAAAATTAAAAAAAATTGGAGTCAATCCTCTCAAACTCTGCCACTGCTTTATCAACAGAGGTTATGTAATACTCTAAATCCTTTGCTGTCATGTCAACAATCTTCACAACATCTTACCCAGGAGTAGACTCCACCTCTAGAAATCACTTTCTTTGTGCATCCATAAGAAGCAACTCCTCATCTATTCAAGTTTCACCATGATATTCCACCAATTTGGTCACATCTTCAGGGTCCAATTCTAATTCCAGTCCTCTTGTTATTTCCAGCACATGTGCAGTTACTTCCTCCAGTGAAATCCTAAGCTCCTCAATGTCATTCTTGGGGGTTGAAATCTTCTTCTTCTGTACTTCTGTTATGTTGGTATTTTGCCCTTTTTCCCATAAATCATAAGTGCTCTTAATGGCATCTAGAATGGTGAATCCTTTCCAGAAGGTTCTCAAACTTACTTTGCCCTGATCTATCAGAGGAACCAGCATCATAGTATCTAGAGCCTTACAAAATGTATTTCTTAAATAATAAGACTTTAAACTCAAAATTACTCCCTGATCCATGGGCCGTGGAATGGACGCTGTGTTAGCCATCATGAAAACATTAATCTCAGTGGACATCTCCATCAGAACTTGTGGGTGACCAAGATCACTGTCAGTGAGCAGTCATATATTAAAACAAACCTTTTTAACTGAGTTGTACGTCTCAACAGTTAATCTCAACAGTTAATCTCAAAGATTCAGTTAACCATGTTGTAAAGAGGTGTACTATCATCCAGGCATTTTTGTTCCATTTCTAGAGCGCAAGCAGAGTAGATTTAGCATAATTGTTAAGAGCCCCAGGATTTTAAGAATGGTAAATGAGCGCTAGCCTCCACTGAAAGTCACAGCTGCCTTAGTCTCTATCCAGAGAGTCAACCTGTCCTTTGAAGCCAGGCATTGACTTCTTTCTAATATAAAAGTCCTAGATAGCATCTTCCAATAGAAGGCTATTTCATCTACACTGAAAATCAGTAAACAGTTGTTTACTGTAGCCACCTTAATTAATTACCTTAGCCATATCTTCTGGAGAACTTGTTGCAGCTTCTACATCAGCACTTGTTGTCACACCTTTCACTTTTATGTTATCTTTTTTCCTTCAACCTCATGAACCAAGCTCTGCTAGCTTCAAACTTTTCTTCTGCAGCTTCCTCATTGCTCTCAGCCTTCAAAGAATTAAAGAGTTAGAGCCTCACTTGGATTAGGATTTGGTCTAAGGGAATGTTGTGGCTGGTTTGGTCTTCCAACCAGACACCTATAACTTTGTCCGTGTCAGCAATTAGACTATCTCACTTTCTTATCATTTGTGTGCTCACGGGAGTAGCATTTTTAATTTCTTTCAAGAACTTTTTCTTTGCATTCACAACCTGACAACATGCCTTCCTCACTAATGTTAATAATTTTTGGCTTTTAATTTAAATTAAGAGATATGCAACTCTTCCTTCACTTGAACACCTACAGCCCATTGCAGGGTTATTATTTGGCCTAATTTAATATAGTTATATCTTAGGGAATAGAAAGTCTTGAAACAGAAAGAAAGTCCTAAAGGAAGAGAAAGAGGGGAATGGCCAGTTGGTGGAGTAGTCAGAAACATACATTTATCAGTTAAATTCAGCACCTTCAATGGGCATGGTTTGTGGGACCCCAAAACAATTACAACAGTAACATCAAAGATAACTGATGAAAGATCACTTATGATGATCACTGATGAAAAATGGCATTAATAGACTTGGCTGGATGCAAGCTTGTCACAAATGTTCAATTTGTAAAAAACATAGTATCTGCAAAGTGTATGTGATCATCTACTTACATGAAATATTCTTCCAGTTTGATAAACTCGCCAACAAGATATTTAATAATTAAAGTCCTTTCCAGACATCATACAAAATCTATGAAACCATTCTACAGTACTAACATTACATGATGTTTTTATAGTTTTATATCTAGGCTAATAAATTCAAGTTAAATATGTAAGTATTATAAAACCTAATTATGATGCTTATGGTACAGAGAAAGGAATCAGCAAGATGAGAGTATGAATTTTAACTCTACAACTTCCAAGGGAGTGACTTTTGCCAAATAGCTGTTAAGAATTAAAAATATGATAGAAATTTAAACCAGCATGGGATATTTTGCATAAAGAGTAAAAGTAAGAAAGAGAGAGTGATTAAAATGAGCATATAAAATATAAGTAAAATATATAGTTATATATAAAAACATTTTATATATAAACATTTTAGATATATAAGTAAAATATATATTTTATAAAATAAATTTTACTTATAAAATTTAAGTAAAATATATATTTAATATAAACATTTATATATATTTTAGAGCACCATTCACAGATATCCAAATTGGAAATAATAGAATTCCAGACAGAAAGAACAAAAAGAAGGGGGGAGGATCACTGAAATCTTAAAAAAAAAGTGTGCTGGGATATAAGAACCAAAGTTACCAAACTGAACAGGCCTACAGAGCATAAAGAAAAATCGATGCAAACACACGAGCGCCCATGCCCATCATCATGAAATTTTATATGACTGAAGTTCTAGGAGTAAAGGGAAGTAAATAGGTCACATAAAAGAATCAATAGCAGATGACTTCAGACTTATAAACAATAACGCTGGAAATAAGGCCTTCATTATTCTGAAGGCAAATTAATTCCCACCTGCTGACATTATTGAGTAAGTAAGAAAGTAAACCAGCGGGTCTCAAAATTTGCCTCCCATTACTTTTGTTTTTTAGAACTTCGCTTCTTTTTTTAAAAAATTTTAATTCCAGTGTAGTTAACACACAGTGTTATATTAGTTTCAGGTGTGCAGTAGAGCAATCCAACAGTCCCACACGTTACCCAATGTTCATTATAACAAGTGCACTCCTTCATCCCCATAACCTATTTCACCCATCCCCCCACCCACCTCTACATATTCTTTCTCAAAATGCTATAGGAAACCAACTTCTAACAGCATAAATGGATAAATTAAGAAAGAGAAAGTCATGTGAAGGGACTCAAGAGAAACACACAGCAAGCTGCCATTTATCATTTTCAGCCTGAGCTGAGAATATCCTGGTTAGTTGGTTCCGGAATCTTATCTATATCTGGTTTGTCTTGACCCTGTGAAAATGAATGTTTCCCCTTCGCTCTAGGCCTCAGTTTCTGGAAGAGCTGAAAACACTTCACTTACTCAACAAAGGCACTCTGTTTTGACCTACTTCTGGAATTTGCAGATACACTATACCCAAAAAAGATATATGAACATAATGAATCATTTGTGTATTAGGCTGGACTCCTGTCCTTGCTCACTGACTTCTCCAGGGATGGTTTCTGTACACTGTCAAGGAAGTGCCACCATGATAAAGAGGCTCTGCTCACCTACCTTATCTTTTCCTGTTAAATTTAACACTATTGCCATTATATTTCTTAACACATCCAGGTTTGTGTTTAGCATCTTTTTTTTTTTTTCAAAACTAAGCAATAGGGGGGCCTGGGTGGCTCAGTCATTAAGCATCTGGCTTCAGCTCAGGTCATGATCCCAAGGTCCTGGGATCAAGCCCTGCACTGGGCTCCGTGCTTGGCGGGAAGCCTGCTTCTTCCTCTCCCACTCCCCCTGCTTGCGTTCCCCTCTCTTACTGTGTCAGTCTCTGTCAAATAAACAAATAAAATCTTTAAAAAAAAAACTAAGCAATACACTGTTTACTGACATATACAGAGATAGTGAAATTACAAGCAAATAAAAAGGTATCATCAACACAAAAAAATAAGATAATAGCTACTCTGGTGGAAAGAGATATGTGACTAAATTGGAATAGAGACTTCTAAATTATTAAAAATAATATCTTCCCAGCACTAGGTAATATTTATAAAAATGTTATTTTATTATTATTTTGCTCTAAATTATACATATAATTTTAGATATCTCTCTATGGGTAGAATACATTTGTCAAACACATATGTAAACAATTCCTTCCCAGACTTGAAAAATTTCTGGTTTGGAAAATCCAGTCAAGTTCCTCACACAGTGAATGAACATAACTTCCTTAAAGCACTTCATCACAAAGAAATAAAGATCACCAGAATGTCTACAAAGTAGAAAAAAAAATGCAAAAGATCGGGACTCATAATGATAACTTCTTATCAGCAATTTGGTAATACTTAAGACAATGAAGAAGTATCTTCAAAATTTTGAAGGGCGCCTGGGTGGCTCAGTGGGTTAAAGCCTCTGCCTTTGGCTCGGGTCGTGATCTCACGCTCCTGGGATCGAGCCCCACATCGGGCTCTCTGCTCAGCGGGGAGCCTGCTTCCCCCTCTCTCTCTGCCTGCCTCTCTGCCTACTTGCGATCTCTCCCACTTTCTCTCTCCCTCTCTCTCAGTCAAATAAATAAATAAATCTTTCAAAAAAAAATTTTTTTGAGGGGCGCCCGGGTGGCTCAGTCGTTAAGCGTCTGCCTTCGGCCCAGGTCAGATCCCAGGGCCTGGGATCGAGCCCCGCGTCGGGCTCTCTGCTCTGCAGGAAGCCTGCTTCTCCCGCTACCAGTCCCTCTGCTTGTGTTCCCTCTCTCGCTGTGTTTCTCTCTGTCAAATAAATAAAATCTTTAAAAAAAAAAAAAATTTTTTTTGAAAAAAAGTACTCCAAACTTGACTACAGTCCAACTATCAGTCAAGTATGACAGTAAGGGTAAAGTTAGAATGAATTGCTACATTTCATTTTTAGGAGCTACTGAGGATTTGCTAAGGAAAATAATCAAGTAATGAAAAAGACAATATGGAACCAAGGAAGTAGAAGAGAAGTATAAATGAAGGAAGTTATTTCCAGTACAAAAGGAGGACAACAGACTTGGAGAATAATTTGCTTTGGAGCAGGTGGATGAGGCTCTGGAAAAGAGGACTCCAATCAGGGAAATAAATCAATAAATTAATTTTCCAACACATGCAAGAATTTGGAAAATCTCATTGCTATATGTTACACAGGTTGAACAGTGTTTGGTAATATAGATAGGAAAAAAATCCAAGGCAATTGTTAAGTCTGAGAAAAATTTAAAAATATATAATTATTGCATGTGGTATATATACATATAATGATAAAGTAAACATAAACAGTTAAGCTACTTCAAAATTATGATATAACTTATCTTCAAGATTAGAGGAGTTAAGTAGAAATTTAATATAAAGCAAAGTCTCATTTACCAAAACATTAAGTCAAGAGAAATTACACATGTCATATAGCATTGTTTTATCAAAGTCACTTTGAACTAAGCATATTATTATTATTTAAAATCAGAAATCTTGGACGCCTGGGTAGCTCAGTCAGTTAAGCATCTGCCTTTGGCTCAGATCATGATCCCAGAATCCTGGGATCAAGTCCCTTCTTGGGCTTCCTGCTCGAGGGGAAGTCTGCTTCTCTGTCTCCCTCTAACCTTCTCCACGGCTTGTGCTACTGCTCACTCTCTCTCCCTCTCTCTCAAGTAAATAATCAAAAAATATTAAAAAATAAATAAAATTAGCAATCTTGTTCCAGTAGAAACAACTGAAAAATTTCCTTTGAAAATGCCATTTCCATTTGTTCCTGTTGGTTATATATCATAGCATTTCCTATATTTTGGGACAATTTTTTAACTACTGCCACATAATACTTTGATTACAATAAAACTTGCAACAATCATGAATACCGCCAAAATGAGGACTTTTCATTTCTCCAAAGTATGAAAACCAAAAATACAAAAGTTAAACTAATAGATTTTTAATTATGATCATTATGAATATAATTAACAGAGTTTCATTGACTTTTACTTGAATATCCCCATAACCTATTTCACCCATCCCCTCACCCACCTCTATATATTCTATATATATAACAGGAAACTGACTCTTACAGTTAACCTTCTGTACCGTCATGTGGAATATATATTTTTCTAAAGTAGACAAAATTTATAACCAGAGTAATAGTTTTTTTCTTCTGCTATAGAAACTTTTTAGCCAGACAATCTGCTAAAGATTCAGAAATATATTAAAGCACTTTATTCCCTAGGAAAAATAAACTACTTCACAACTCTTCCCTACTTTCAGGTGCTAACTATGCTTTATTAGTCCACAGAATCTATTTCACTGGGACAGGTTAACACTCTTGAAGAAGCTGTTCCCTCCATATTTAGAATATATTACAAATAGACAATATATGGTATGTGAGGTCAATTCCTGTCAGTTATGCTCATTACTACATTCCCATCACCTGTGTCGGCTGATGAAACTAGAACTAAATAAAATATAGTTCATGTTTACTACCTCGTAGCACTAAAGCACTGTTCTTCCCCTGGTGGAGGAGATTATATAGACACTCAGCTGCACTCCCAACAGCTACTTAGAGTACATAACGGAACAGTCGATGTGGATAATCCTTGAAACAAATAAAGTAAACCCTTGTGCTCTCAGAGCTGGTGCTTTTTGGGGGATAGAGGCACAAATAACCACAACCCAAGCTAGATTTGACAGGTGCTTTGGTAGAAACGTAAACAAGTGCTGTGGCAATCCTAAAAAAGAGAGAAAATATTTACTCCAGGGAATGGAAAATTAAGAAATTCTACCGAAGGCTTCCAGGCAAGGCTTCTTAGAGATGGCATCTGGAATGAGCCTTAAGTGATAAGTAAAACTGTCTTGTCAGCTGAACACGGAGTACATTTTAAAATTTTAAAACCCTGTTTGCCTTAGCCATATAGACATGCATTATGTATTTAAGGGAGTTTTTCATAATATAACGTATAGCAGGAGCTTACTTCAGCTGTTGCTATATCAGGCAAAAGTTTTCATTTCTTGCTTCTATCCCATCTCTGGGTCTACAGAGCATTGCATAACAATCTTTTTTTCTTTCATTTTGCTTTCCTATTTTTTTTGTGTGTGTATGTGTCTCATTTTATGTGGTTCATAGCACCAATATACTGTGAATATGGTAGGGCTTTCATTGACTCTGTCATTAAGTAACATGGCCTGTTTTTTACACAATAATACCTAATTCTAATACCTAACAAATCCTCTACGGACAATCATAAATATTTCCAAAACCTATTTGAATGTAATTTCTGATGTTAAAAACTTTCCCATTTAGTTAGGATGAGCCTGTTCTCATTTTTTTTAGGAATGTCAATAAATGGCCTAGGATATTATTTACAGTGATTAACGTATTGTGTTTCTGAGAGTACCAATTTTTTTTTTAACAACTAGCACTGCAGAAGAGTCCCTCACATTCCCACTACAAGTCTCACAATAGCTTAACTGCTACGAGAGCAAGTAAAATTCAAAATAAAATTATTCAAAATAAAATCCCATTATTAATGGGAAGTAGAAGCTGTATTTGGCCTTTTGTGCTTTAAGATTAATACAACCGATCATAACGAAAACTGCAACATAATCAATAGCCAATAAATGTGTTTGGCTTGTTAATTGATCAGGAGCAGCCTGCTCTTCAATTATATAACAGGAAAGTCTAATAGTGATTGGGTACTTACCCAAATATATCTAGCTTTCTCTCTTTTGGGTTTAAGAATTCTCCTGGGTTTTCTTGTAGCTAGAAAATGCTGTGTGTCTAGCTGGGATCAAACAGATGCTAAAACATTGAATTAAGGAGAAGGCTCCGCTAGACCTCTCTTTCTCCCTGTGACAGTGACTGAGCAATACTTGGGACAGTCCACAGTCCTGGACATCATGCCCAATCGACCACAGCTACAGACAAACAGATTCACAAAAAAGAGCCTTTGTTGTGACAATTCGGGGATAGTTTTCTTGCCACTCAGACTAACATCCTGACAGATACAGGCACTGACACAAAGGAGAAGATATTTGACCTCTCAAACCCAGAAGGCTCAGCCTTTTTCAGAGTGCCCGTCGCAGTGGAGAGAGCAGAGGGGCTCCTCCTTTACTTCATTCGCTTCAACCTCAGATGCCCCGACGTGTGCCTCAACATCACCTCGGCGATCTCACTCTTGCTTTGACACGATCCAGTCTGTGAAGTTCAGCCCCAGTCGGGTTTACACTGGTTCGCACAGTATTGGTTTTAACAGTGGGTTTGTCACTTCTGTTTATGTGTTCTCTTAATTTTTTTCTAAATAAAGAATATGGGATTCAACCTATGCATTTGTATTGAGAGAGAGAGAGTTGATGTACATCGTGTCTGTGTCCTCTTTTAAAAATCAGGAAATCTATTACCTCTGGGCCTGAATCTGCCCATCGCAAAAATCTGCAGAGTCAAGATGCCCCTGCCTCTGTTGTCTCCCTGATAGGAACACTGAGTGCTGGCCCCCATTCATCACCACACTCGAGCTGCTGTTTTTCTTGTAGAATCAAGGGGAGAGGGAAATATTCCCTGCACTCGTTTCTCTGCAAGAAATGTGAAAATAAAGAAGTGATCAAGAAAGCCACAAGCTTCAAGAAAAATGAGAAGAACCCTATTTCTTTGTGGAAGCCAAGACGGTTTTTTGGTACCTGCACTATTTCACTCATTTTTGTTACTTGTCTAAGCCCAGGCTACATTAAAGGTATCATCGTAGTTCTACTGATTCCTAACATCTATTTGAGGATATCCTGGGGACATCTTTTTAAAGATCATCGACTTAATTCATATTATACTCAAAATGGAACTGATTTTATTTCAAAGCAAGGGAAAATATAAATAGATATCCTACCTCTGTAACCGAGAAATGTGAAATTCTTACATTCATCTCACAAACACCGAGGTAACACAAAGTAGTGGTGAAAAGCCTGAGTTTGAGTCTTGGATCTGCTACTTGTTAACTTTGTGACTTGGGCACAAGTTTCTGCCCTTCTCTGTGCCCTGGAACTTCAACTACAAATGGAGATCCTGATGGCGCCTACTTCAAAAAGAGATGAGAACTGAATGAGTGAGTATCAGTAAAGTGCTTGAAACAATGCTTGGCAAATAGTAAGTATTACATACATATCAAATACAAACTCTAGTTCCAGGTTTGGAAACATCATTCTGTTGTTTAAATTCCTTTTTTTTTTTTTTTTTTTTTAGATTCTATTTATTTGACAGAGAGAGACAGCAAGAGAGGAAATACAAGCAGGGGGAGTGGGAGAGGGAGAAGTAGGCCTCCCGCAGGGCACAGAGCCCAATGCAGGACTTGATCCCAGGAGCCTGGAATCATGACCTAAGCCAAAGGCAGAAACTTAAGGACAAGTCACACGTCACAAAAGCTATAAGAGGACTTCTACACAAGAAAGTCACTAGAGACCTTCTGCATAGGAGTCCTGAGAGCCTGATGGGCATAGTTACAATGACAAAGGGGAGATGGTATAGATGGTTCAACCTAAAACCCATTCTATCATAGAGAAAATAATGCAATCATCTTGGATAGAATTAGAAAATGTGAACGACTCCAGTAAATCTGATATTGAGTATTTTGCCTGCCTCCCCCAACATGGTAGCATCTGCCAGCATCCTAAGTGCTGTGGTCGAAGACAAGCCTTTTAGACTTAGATTCTGGTACTGCTATTTTATTATAGCATGGGGTAGGTCAAAATACACGTCCTATCTGTGCATCATCAATTCCCTCATCAATAAGATAAGAAGGGCGTTAAGCCAGTGTTATTGCAGGTATCAAATGAACTGATACATACTTAAAGCATGTCTGCCAGATAATAAGTCCTCAAGGTGTATGCGTCTGTACATGCTCTACCGGTGTACTGATAAATATGTTGAATAGAATTTATTGACAAATATGATAAATATGCTGGCCTGAAGGCAGAGTTATTCATTAAAGGTGGAGAAACAGACTTTCAGTTTGGTATTGTTAGTGCAGCAAAAGTAATTTGACCAATTCATTCCCTTTTGTTGGTCTGTCTTCCTACATATTCCTCTACCCCACCAAAAATAAATAAATAAACAATAAATAAATAAATAAATAAAAATTAATTAATTAATAATAAATAAATAAATAAATCAGTATGCCTCATAAGAAGTAAAAATTAATTATCTGGTTTAGAGAAAATAAAAATAAATGTAGTTATTTGGATAAAATATTCACTTGCCACCTGCTCCATTAGTTTCGAGATTGAACTTGCCAAAAATGCTCTTTTCTTTCGCCAAAGTTGTCAGATGCCCAAGAATCACAGGTTAGGGGTTTGTTTTGTTTTGTTTTGTTTTGTTTTGTTTTAAGATTAAAGTGAGATTAAAAGTATGGCATTGGGAGTGAGAAGACCTTGCTCTGAATCCAATTTTCTCCACTTTCTGTGTGTGGCCTCATGCACATTTCTTCAATACATTTCACAAGCCTCAGTTTATTCAGATAAAATGTAAATCATGAAACTCACCTTATTGAAATACTATGCGACATAAAACTGTGAGAATTAAATCAAACAATTCTAGTAAAACACTGTACCTCACTCCTATTAAACACAATCATTTGAAACTGTTATTATGTCATTATGCCATTTACTTAAATATTCCAGTCCTTCAACACATTATAACATTTTTGTGTAACAATAATTTTCTCAATTGAGCAAACACTGAAAAGCATCAGTTTTCTTGGCTACGACAGTGCTGCTCAGAGTGTAGACTCTGGACCAGCAGCATCACCTGGACACTTGTTAGAAATCCAAATCCAGAAAATCCGGGGGCTTGGGCCCAGGAGTCTGTAAACAATCTCTAGATAATCCTTCTCCATGTGTAGCTTTGAGAAGCATTGGTCTACAGTAGCAGAATTATAGGTATACTCACAGGATTGTCTCAGATAATTGTGTAAGCTAGAGTAGGAGTTGGTACACTTTTACTTAAAAGGCCACAGAGTGAATATTTTAGGCTTTGTGGGCCATACACTCCCTGCCACAAGCACTCATCTCTGCCATTAAAGTCTCAAAGCATTCACAGCTAATATGTTAACAATGGAGTATGGCTATGCTCCAGTAAAAATTTATTTACTAAAATGGGTACCAGGCTAAAAGTTGCTGTCTCCCGCATCCTGTTAGACTTTGTATTACACAGTTTATGTAACTGGGGCAGGCAAAATGGTTGTACCCCTCCAAAATTCACATGTTGCAATGCTATCCCCCAATATGATGGTGCTTGGAGGTAGGCCTTTGGAAGGTAATTAAAGTTAGATGAGGTCATAAATGTGGGACCCTCGGGATGAGATTAGTGCCCTTATAAGAAGAGCACACACAGAGGAAAAGTCTTATAAGGACACAGGGAAAAGGCAACTGTCTATGTTTACAAGCCAAGAAAAGGGTCCTCACCAAGAATCAAATCTGTCAGACCTTCATCTTGAACTTCTGAGCCCGTAGAACTGTAAGAAATAAATATTTGCTGTTTAAGCCCCCAGTCTATGAAATTTTGTTAGAGTAGTTCTGAATAAGACCGTAATTACATGCACTGGTCATGTTTCTGTGGTCAAAGTAGACACTCAGAAGCATGCAGACTCTAATAGATGAATTCAAGGAAGCATTTTTATTTTACTGAGGCATTATTCCTTTGGTCTGTGACATGATCCTTTCATTTGTGACATGATCTATTAGCAAATTATTAAATGGCTGTTCATTTTCCCTTATGATTATCTCTGCATGGTTAACTGTGAGAGCCCTCAAAATCAAGGATGGCTGGGTGACGGGAATGTCGGGTGGACAAAAATAGCCCCAACAGAGATTTTGGCAGTCTCAGCGATATTTGATTTACCAAATGCAATCAATATGTTTTCTGTCCCCTGGAAAATGGTAACTCCTTGAATTATTTCTCTCCTTTTCTCAAGAAGAGTACAAGGCAGCATAAATAGCTCCAATTATAATTTTTTAAAAATCAAGATTTTCCTACCACTTTTTCACTCTGAAAAGGTAGCTGCCAAGCAGAGGGTAGAGGGCTTCTGCACCGAAACAATAACTCAGCTTCAAGTGATATTGCTGACATTTTAGAAGAGAAAAATGCCAGGATTAATTTATCAAACTAAAATTCTCAGGGACACTTTTAAAATATATTCCAGTTTCCCAGGATTTAATTTAGTTCCTAGAAACGAGTTATTCACCGGAAAATGACACTATTCCATTCGCCACCTACGTGGATTGCGACCTGGCTGAGTGTGAGCCCTGCCAGAGCCCAGTTCCAGCTGCAGCCTTGCACAGAGCAGGTGCTCCAAAGTATATGTTCAGTAAAACAAACTTCCTTACTCAAAATGTTATAAGCCAACCTATAATTGTATATGGGTAAATACAGAGACTCATTTGGAAGTGTTTTTTTAGGACAATTTTTGATTAACTAATTATTGACTAATTATTTTACTCTTCCAGGAGCCTTAAGATACAAGTTAATTCTGACCTTAGATTTAGAAGCCAATTAATTCAGTGCTTCAAGATTTGTCTTGTGTTCTTTGTCTCAGCAAACATTTACTTGCAAACGAAGATTAGAGAAAAGAAGTCCTGTTTTTAAAAACTAGATGATATATTGAGAAGGTCGACATATCAACAAATACTTATAATATAGAATATATACTGAGAACAAAGGAAGTTTTACTATCTCTTACCAGAGATGATACAAAAGTTTCAGAAAAGAGATTTACAGAATAATATATAGTCAGTGCCTGTCATGTGTCAGGTATTATTTTAAGCTGGGGACATCAGTGGGCAACAATAACAACAAAAACTGATAAAATTCTCACCCTCGTACAGGTTACAATCTAGTAGCTGGAGAAGCAGACAGAGACAATAAATGTAATAAAGAAGTAAATCTTGTAGCATGTTAGATGAAATCTGCATTACTGAAAAATGTACAAGGCAAAATAGGTCAGAAATACATTTTTGTCAGGGTTTGAAAGGAATCATATTAAGGTAAGGTGTCATGAGTCAGGATGATGAGGGTAGAAACTGAATGACCACACATTAATAATTACTAGTTAACCTTCTATGAAATTGTTTGTACTACTACTTACAGGACCTCCACAGAAGCATATTTTGAAGTTTATTCCAATCACAAGATGCTATCAACAGCTAGAATCAATACAAATAGAATGAAAAATAATCTATCAAGTGGAAGAGTACTGGCATTGGTATTCTAATTGCTAATACTAAAGTACGAAATACAATAGATGCAATAGTGACTAATAGTTCTAATGACGTTAAAGGTTAAAATAGTTAATTCATATATAATTATATGGCCATCTGCAATTGGGCCAAAGTAGTCTGTATGGACCTACAATATCTGGTTCTTTACATAGCCACATATAGCCTACACTGAGGCTCAGCAAACATTTTCTCTAAAGGGATAGACAATAAACATTTTAGACTATGCCAGCCGTACAGTCTCTATTTCAACTACTCATTTCTGCTATTATCATCACATCACAAACGTAGCCACAGACAATATGTAAACAAACAGACATGGATGTGTTCCGATAAAGCTTTATACAGATACCAAAATTTAAATTTTGTATAATTTTCACTCATCATAAGGAATTTCTTCAGATTTTTTAAACTATTTTAAAATGTAAAAGAAAAAAGGGGGAAAAAGGCATTCTTAGCTCATAGACTGTATATAAACACATCTAGATTTGGCCAGTGGGTCAGTTTGCCAACTGCAGCCCTATAACTTTGTATTCAATCAGTGTTAGAAAAACTACGGCAAATATGATTAGGATAATAAGTAGCATAAGATTGAGCAAAACATACTTGTTAAGATGTGGAGCTGGAGTGGAAGCTCTCGAGATCACCATTTAACTCAGATGCAATTATCCGGCTCTGTTACCTTAATGAGCCCTATTCTCTATTTAGTAAATTTAGAGGATTCCATCTAATCAATGTATGGTGCTGCTGTAAAGTGGGCCTTATGTATTTTGTGGAACAAATGTAATATATATTGAAATCACTTCTTCCAGTCTGAACTCAGATCTCATACAACTTTACTTCTAACAGCAACCCTAAATAGCTCTACACAGTTAGGATGTACTGAGATCCAACATCAAGGTCTTTTTTTTTTTTTTTTTTTTCACATACCCTCTCCAATACCCACCCTATCCCTACCCACCCACACCCCACCCCCCGGCCACCCTTAGTTCGTTTCTTGAGTCTAGGAGTCTCTTATGGTTTGTCTCCCTCCCCATCCCTTCCTGTTTCATTTCTCACCAACATCAAGGTCTTAAACCCTGGTGTCGATATGCACTACAGAACAGGATTATGCTGCTAACCCTAGGGTATCTTGTTCCATGGATCAGAGATTTGGGTCAATTAATGGCATTATATTATTTGACTAGGTAAGTCTACATTTGGCCATTCAGAGGTTTGTCTATGCTCTGAGGTCACCCTAAACAAAATTACTAGTTTAGATAATGATTTTTTTAGTCCCTAAGGGTAATTAATTTTCATAGTAAACTAATAAATTAAGTTTTACATCTTCTGTATTTCTTTCTTTCCACAGGAAGGTCAATTTCACTGAAGAAAGAGTAAAAAACCTGGTTTGTCCATTTATTCAATTCCTTATTTAGAGAACAAGTGATTATGCCACCTTTGGTACATACATCCTACAAAAATGAGCTTTGGAGGTAACATAGGAAGAGGGTTTTGGAGGACATAAGTCCCAAGCGATACATGGGAGCCATGCATTCTGGGCAAGAGGAGCAGGTCTGAGCCATTCAAGAGCAACAGCACTGATGGCTGAAGGGAAATGAACTGAGAGGAGGTCACAGGTGACAAGATCAGTAGGACTTTATCAATGATGTTTGAGCTAATCACAGAAGAGTTTGTCTGTTGAACAAGAAAAGCAAATGGTGCTAATAATAAGAGTGGCTATTTGCGCTTAACTGAGTCAGAGATTTATACATAGCATTGTCGTTGGTCTTTATAACAGCCTAGGCAGGTAGATATTTTTATGCTCATATTATATTGGAGGAGACTGAAGCTAAGAAAATAAGTTATTTGGACTTAAAAATCCACATAACTAGTGAAAGACAGAACTGAGATAGGAACTCAAGAGTCCTATGTTACTCCTGAATGTATTTTACTTTCTTTAAAATACCAATTCTTTCAATAAATGCATCTTAGAAAGCTTAAAAATTGGGGCATCTGGGTGGCTCAGTCAGTTAGGCATTCGACTCTTGGTTTCAGCTCAGGCCATGATTCCCAGGGTCATGAGATCGAACCTAGAGTTGTGCTTAGCACTTAGTGTGGAGTCTGCTTAGGACTCTCTCTCCCTCTTTCTCTGCCCTGCCACCCCTCTATCTCTCTCTCAAATAAATAAATCAATCTTTTTTAAAAAGTTTAAAAATTAAGATCTTACAGTCAGTTTGCACTTATGATTATTGCTGAATGAAAAGACAACTCAACAAAGTCAACATACTTAAAATTTTTTTAAATAAGCAAACTTAAATCAAAAGTGACCAAAGAATTATCAGAGTGATATATAGATGAAATGGAGCAATTAGATTTTTCAAATATCAAAGCATATGTACAAATATATGTCACAGAGATACATGGTTTGTTTTTCTAACCTGTATTTATTTGTTCAAATAAAAATAAAAATGCAGTCTTCTTTATAAACCTTTATAAACATTATAAGCATCTAGTATCATCATTAAGGAAAATATATATATAAACTTGAAGTTTACATTTGAAGATATATTTTCCTAGGATATCTTTAACCTTTCTTTATATGGTATTGGAGAGTAAAATGTTTTTGTCCCCTGATCTTTCTTATGATACAATTTAAATTCCATCCTACTGATAATAAGCATATTATTTATTGATGACAATTTATTACCAAATTTACTAGGTAAATAGAAATGAGTTTTACAGAAAGTATTTATTGAACTTATCTTAAGCAAAAATTTATTCTGATGCCAATATATTGCCGAATTCCCACCCTAATAAAATTTTCAGGAACATTATCAGATTGAATTAATTCTTTGAAAAGTTAACCTTAGAAAATCTCTTTCAAGAAGATCATTGGTTTTAGCCTTAGTTTAACATTTCAGTATATCTGAAGAACGCATTTTTATTCACATATCACTGCAATGAAATAATTTCATCATCATTGTCACTGTTTTTTTTATGCCTTATGGATGTATTAAACATTATTCAAAGACTTAGAATAAAATATGCTAACTTGAATTTAAGTAGCTATCTGAAATTATGGGAAGTCTAAGGTTTACAGAATTACCTCAAGAATGGACACACATAGAGAATGGTTACCCTTCAAAAATCTTAAGGTATTTACCAAAAATTTAAAACTTCTTTTGTTTTTTAAAGATTTTATTTATTTGACAGAGAGAGATCACAAGTAGGCAGAGAGACAGGCAGAGAGATTGGGGGAAACAGGCACCCTGCTGAGCAAAGAGCCCGATGTGGGGCTTGATCCCAGGACCCTGAGATCATGACCTGAGTCGAAGGCAGATGCTTTAACCGACTAAGTCACCAAGGCGCCCCCAAAATTTAAAACTTCTACTTCCCTCCATGACTCATTTTTATTACATAAATTGATTTATTTTTCTTCCCATTATATTTTAACTTTAATAATCAACTTACAATAAACTATAAATATCTAAATGAATAATCTGATAAGTTTTGAGATACGAATACAATTATTTGAAAGCATTATTACCACCAAGACAATGAAACTATCACCCTCAAAAGGTCTTTTCATGTACTTTTTATATAAAATTGTTCTGTCTGGCTCCTTTTCATATCACCTCCCTCTACTCCTTGTCCAGAGAACCTCTGGTACCTTGCCAGGACAGATTAGTTGGCATTTTCTACAAATTTATATACATAGAGTCATGAATATACAGCTTTTGTCAGGCTTCATTCAATCAGCATAAATACTTTGAGATTCACCCTATGTGATTATTTTAACAACAGTAAGTTCTATTGTTGTTACTGAGTAGTATTCCATTGAATGTATCTATCACAAGTGGTTTATACATTGACTTATTGATGCTCATTTGGATTTTTTTTTTTTTTTTTTTTTAGTTTTTAGCCATTACAAGTAAAGCTTCTATAAATGTTCATGTACATGTCTTTGTATAGATATGTGTTTTTGGGGGGCCTGGGTAGCTCAGTGGGTTAAAGCCTCTGTCTTCGGCTCAGGTATGATCTCAGGGTCCTGCGATTGAGCCCCATATCGGGCTCTCTGCTCAGCAGGGAGCCTGCTTCCCCCTCTCTCTCTGCTTACCTCTCTGCCTACTTGTGATCACTCTCTCTCTCTGTCAAATAAATAAATAAAATCTTTAAAAAAATAGATACGTGTTTTCGTGAATCTGCTCAATAGTAGACAACTAAATATGCAAGTGGGGGCCCTCTGAAAGGCTGCGACTCTCTCTGTGCCCAGCCTCATCACTGGTATTCTGTTCTCATCCTACCTCCTCAACAACGGAATTCTGCTGGGCTCACCTCCTTTCTCCCTCCCTATGCAAGAACCTGGAAACTAAAAAGGAAGTAAGTTGAAGCAATCATAGGACTCACTTCCTTTTTTTCCTAACTCTTAGTGGTCTATGTCCTTTCATTACCTGATATTCAGTTATATTATTTAAATAATTGGTTTATATATCTCTGGAACCAAGGTAGTGTTTGGCAGTGACTTAAAATATTAAGAAAATAAAACAAACAAGTTATAGATAAAAATTTAATAGCACAAGGTCAAGTTATTCATTCATTAATATGTAGTGCATTTGATGTTTCTCATTTTATGAATTTTGATCAAGATTTTTTCATAGGCAACTACAGCAAACTAAAAATACTGTCGCATGACTTGAATAGGTCATTTTTCCTTGAGATTGTTTCTGAATCCCTTTATGTCTTCAATGACATTCACTTTTCTCCTGGGTATGTATCTATGGGTTCTAAGGTGATGTCATCATCCATGAGATCATCACAAAGGCAGCCTAGTGTTTACTTGCCAGAGGAATCAAGTTAAATTGTTTTTAAGATTTTATTTATTTGAGAGAGAGAGAGAAAGAGAGAGAGAAAGAGAGAGAGAGAGCAAGTGAGTAGGAATGGAGGGAGGGTGGTGGTGGTGCAGGAAGGAAAGGAAAAAACAGACACCCTGCTGAGCAGGGAGCCCAAAGGTGGGGCTCAATCTTGGGACTCCAAGATCACACCAGGACCCGAGCCAAAGGCAGATGCTTAACTGACTGAGCCCCCCGGGTGCCCCAAGTTAGATGTTTTTATTGATACTTATTTAGGAAATTATTTTTAAAAGACATTTTTTGTTTATCAGGGATATATTGGAAAACACAATTTTCTGTAGTTAGAGATATTAGAATTCAAATCCCAGCTCTATAATCTGGCCTCAGATTTTAAAGAAATTCTCTAACCTCTCTGCAATTCAATTTTATTATCTGTGAAGTTCTCATAGGAACACCCCCTTCTCAGAGCTTTACGACTGGGTAGAGAACAGAACACACAGCAGGTATTCAATGAGTGTAGAATTTTATATATTGATTATCCTGAACAAAGGGTTTATAATGTTAACTCTTCATTGGTTCTCTCTTTTAAGCCATGAATTTCAATGTTATTGACTGGATGCTTCTTTTAGTTTATTGATTTTTTGTTTGGGTTGAGTTCTTTGTAAATGATCAGTTAGTGTGAAAGTAAAAGAAAATGGAGAATTCCATTTGGAGTCAGCTAATTTTCTCTCTCACATATAAACAATAAAGTAAAGATTACTGCTGTTTTCTTTGTTCCTTTCAAGAATTGCACTGATTTCTCTTTTGAGTAAAAATACTGTATAACCTCAAAGTATGACAGATCAAAAGGTTTAGATTCCATTGCCATTACACTGATGACGTTTACTTTAGAAAAGTGATGAATTTCAATAAGCACTGCTTTTGTGATTCCATAGCAACTATATCTGAAAATAAATAGAATTAAATTCTAAGCATCATTAGATAGTAATTACTGCTATTATTACATTTATGTATATAAGGTTAGAAATCTGCGTTTTCAGTGCATGTCACAGGATGGCCTGCTAGCGCCATCAAACTTGGAAAACCATGCCTTAAATATTTTGACACTATGTGATTTAAGTAACAAGTTAAATCTTTTGCACTTTATTGAATTTTTAAAAATTATTTACTTATTTATTTGAGAGAGAGAGAGACTGTGTGTGAGTAGGAGGAAGGGTAAAGAGAGAGAAAGACTCCCCACTGTGCATGGAGCCAGAGTAAGGAGAGAGGGGGTTTCTAGATCACATGACCCATGAGATCATGACCTGAGCTGAAACCAAGAGTTGGATCCTTAACCTACTGAGCCACACAGGCACATTATATTTTATCAAATTTTTTAAAAAGATTTTATTTATTTATTTGACAGAGAGAGCGAGAGAGCACATGAGTGGGAGAAACAGCAAAACAGCAGAAGGAGAGCGAGAAACAGGCTCTCCACTGAACAGGGAGCCTGATGTGGGGCTCAATTCTAGGGCTGTGCGATCATGACCTGAGTGAAGGCAGACATTTAACTGACTGAGCCACCCAAGTGCCCCTCAAATTTTAAATAGAATAGAAAAGTATGGATATCATAGTAACACGAACATAAAATTGGCAAGAGACACACAATTGCTTTAAAGGGAAATACAACTTAGACGTTGAGTTTGAATTACCTGGATTATTATCATAATTATAATTTATGACATAAAAGTCCAAATAAATTTTGTGGTTCCTTGGCTTTTGACAATGAGTCAATCAATGAATATCCAATGGGCTTGCTATTTGAATAAGTCAATTAACATTTGACAAAAGTAATCAAAATATTTGTCATTATATACCATATTAACTAGAAAAAGCATATCTTCCAAATCATAAACTTTATTCCAATGAAAGTAGAATCATTAATTTAATTAAATTTTGTTTGGTTAAGATCAGAAAATATCAGGGTTGCCTGGGTGACTCAGTTAAGTGTCCAACTCTTGATTTCAACTCAGGTCATTATCTCAGTATTGTGATACTGAGCCCCAAGTCGGGCTCAATTCTGAGCATGGGCCCTGCTTAAGATTCCTTCTCTCCATCTCTCTCTGTTCCTCCCCTACACTCCCTCTCCTTCCCTCTCTTGAAAAAAAAAAAAAAAAAAAAAAGGAAAATATCAGAGAAGTAACTACCTTTATATTAACTTCAAATCCAGTTAAATAAACAGAAAAGAATTAGGGAAAACGTTCACTAGGATTAAAACAGAGTGTAGTAGCAATTCCACAACCATAACTTTAAGATATTTTCTATTAGATAATGACACCAATAGAACCATACTGAAGGACATCCATAATGGCTGATACTTTCATTTCTAAGAAAGTTGGTTGCACAGTATTCCACTGAAAAATTAATGGAGAAATCAGCAATACATACTAATAGCCTATAACAAGGTTAAGAGCTCAAGTTGAAGGTATACTTTCCTACAAAAACTCTCCATATATTTAGGACAATTTACTTATATTCTTTATTCTTCCTATTCATATGGTGCCTATTTCCTTATTGGGTTGTTTGCATTTTGCTTTATAATATTGTAAGACTTAATTACATTTGTCATAGATGTTATAAATATTTTATAGTGTACTATTTATCTTTTAAATTCAGACATGCCTGTAGTATTGTAGGTATTAATCTTTTAATTAAACACTTAACTCATTAATAGTCAATATTAATAACATAATAAATTGCCATTCTATTCTTTTACTTCAAATGACATACTTTAATATTTGGTATCAGCTGTCAACTATCTTCTAATTTGTGTCATTAGGATTTCTTTGAATTGTAGATTTTCTTAGGAGCCTTTTTTTTTTAAGAGTTTTAATATTTACTTTGATCACAGATTTCTACTGTAGTTGCAGTTTGGTCAGTGACTATGATCTGAGTGCTTTCAATTCTTTGATATTTGGAAAGACTTCCTTTATAGCCCAATATATGCTTAATTTTTGTATACACTGCTTACGAACTTGAAATTTTTTTTCACTCTTTGTTCAGTGAAAACTATTTGATTCCTTTTTTATTACTTTAAAAATGTTAAGATGAACTTCAATCTTAGAAGCTATCATTCCCACTCTTGCAAGAAAAAAGCTCAACAAATCGAAAACCAATTTTTGTTGGATGTATCAGAGACCTGAGATTGTAGGGCAAATTCCAACTCAAAATCTAGAGATAGGTGAACAGTTACAGCTGCAACCTACTTATCTGGAGCAAAACATGCTAGTGCTATAAACTGGTAGAACACTTAAATGGTAATTTTGATGAACTGGCTAAGGCTGAATAAGATCTGGTGTGAAAATAAAAAATTTCTTCTGATGGAGACTTAAGAAGAATCCCATACTTTTGTAGGTTTTGTCTCATGGAACTCCACCAGGTTCTTGTATTGAAGAGCCAAGAAAGATTACATCATGGCTCTGATAGTGAAGGGGAAGAGCTAAACACTGTGAAATATGCCTACAGCATTCACACACAAAGTTGTACTACCCAAGGAAAAAGATGTTATCAGAACGTTATCTTATTTGTAGGAAGGACATTTGTCAAATTATAGTCTCTAGACTTCCTGACTCACTTAAGGTGTTAAAAAAATAAAAGTCATAA
>CM053613.1:17428924-17449771 GCA_028646535.1 Procyon lotor
AAAAAAAAAAACCCAAAGATCAAGAGAAAAATCTTAAAGAAGTACATGTACATATGAGAGACAGAAAAAGAGAGAAATCACTTCATTTATAGAGGATAAGAGCTGCAGAAGACTTCTCATCAAAACCCATGCAAGCAAAATGAGAGTGGAATGAAATACTAAAAGTGCTGGGGGGAAAAAAATCAAACTTTAATTCTATATCCAGGAAAAATATGCTTCAAATGTGGAGGGCATTAGAAAAAAAAAAAAGATAGAGAACTCCAAAAAAGATCCACTCTCCAAAAGTAACAAAGTGGCAAAAACCACCAGAATCAGCTGTTTGGGAATTCTGTCATCTAATAAGAAAAGCATCATGAATGGAATACTTAAGAGAAAAAAAAAAAATGCTGAATTTCATTAAAAGGACTCTGTGACATGTTGACTTACCCCATTACCACTCTCCCCTCCTCAGCTTTGCAGCAGTGTCGAGTAAAAGAGCCTGAATTCCTGGTGCAGGTTGCCAGTACCAGAGGAAGCAATATAACCTTGTCAGAAGAATTGTTTTAGCATGTTTTAACCTATGTGGTGGCTCCATGAAGAACTGGCTCAGGACTTGGCTTTTTTTCACTCACCTTGGAACCTGTCCAAGGCTGAGGAACATTTCCAGGTGTCATTGGTCATAGGCATAGAAAGGCAAATGTATTAGACATTGCTTTTGGGGAAGGTCATTAAGAAGATGTGACCACATGAGTTGGACCTGGGGCATTTAGAGGCTCCCTACTCCTTCAATCATCCCTGGAATGTGTATTCTGCTTTTCTTCCCCATTCCCAGAAGCTTCCCAAAGGATAAAGTCTCGAGATAGAAATTTGGTATTGAGACTCCCTAGACGGTATATGTGACTGAATCCAGTGAAGGCCACTATATAGATTTTTAAGATTTGGTGGGCAGGTGCAAAAAACTACTCTTCTTGAGGCCCAAGCCTCTTAAGTTCCCTTGCTCATTAAAACTGTCACCTACCAATCTAGAGTGGTCTGCCTCTTTCTTTGGTCTCTCCGTATCTTCCATGTAAAGAGGCAGGTTTCAGAACACACCAGAAAGCTCCCAAAGTTGTGAACTAGCAGGTGCTATCCAGGACAAAGATCACAGTCATGCAAATAATATATAGACTGAAAAGCCTATCTAATCCGCTAAGATCAACAATAAGATAAAAATGCTTTCTTTCCCCATTAATATTCAACATTGTGCTGAAAGTCCTAGCTAGATAAATTAAGCAAGAAAAGAGAAATAAAAGCATCCATATGGAAAAAAAAGAAGTAAACATTCATATTGATAGATGACATGATTTTATATACAGAAAATCCCTATGAAAATAAATTTTACTTCTATACACTATCAATGAATAATATGAAAGGAAATTATGATTAGACTACCAATAAAAACAATAAGAGTTTAGGGCAGCATTATCTGCAATAACCAAATTACAGAAACAGCCCAGTGTCCATCAACTGATGAATGGATAAAGAAGTGGTGTACACACACACACGGATATTAGTCAGCCATAAAAAAGAATGAAATCTTGCCATTTGCAATGACTGGATAGGGCTAGAGAATATTATGCTAAGCAAAATAAGTCAAAAACAAATTTTGTCAAAGACAAAAGACAAATAATTTCACTCATTTGTGGAATTTTTTTTATTGTGTTATGTTAATCACCATAAAATGCATGATTAGTTTCTGATACAGTGTTCCAAGATTCATTGTTTATGTACAACACCCAGTGCTACATTTGTGGAATTTAAGAAATAAAACAAATGAGCAAAGGGGGACAGAGAGGTAAACCAAGAAACAGATTCTTAATTATAGAGAACAAGCTGATGGTTACCAGAGGGAAGGTAGGTGGGGGATGGGTGAAATAGGGGATGGGCATTAAGAAATGCACTTGTGATGAGCACTTGTGTATGGAAGTGTTGAATCACTATACTGTACACTTGAAACTAGTATTACACTATATGTTAACTAACTTCAATTTAAATAAAAACTTAAAAAAAGAAATATGGGGAAAATATTAACCAAATAACTATAAGACTTGTATACTGTAAATTACAAAACACTGTTTTTTTTTTTTTAAAGATTTTATTTATTTGACAGAGAGAAACACAGCGAGAGAGGGAACACAAGCAGAGGGAATGGTAGCGGGAGAAGCAGGCTTCCTGCAGAGCAGAGAGCCTGATGCGGGGCTCGATCCCAGGCCCCTGGGATCTGACCTGGGCCGAAGGCAGACACTTAACGACTGAGCCACCCAGGTACCCCACAAAACACTGTTAAAAAAAAAGGGGGGGCTAAATAAATTGTTAAGAAAACTATAATCTCCCTAGCAATGGACAGATTAAACATAATCCCTATCAAAATCCCAAATGCCTCTCCAAAAAAAAAAAAAACAGTTGGGTGGCTAAAAAAAAAAAAAAAAAAAAAAAAAAAATCCCAAATGCCTTTCTTTGCACACTTAGAAAAGATGATCCTAAAATTTCTATGGTATCACAAAAGACCCAGAACATCAAAAAAAACGTGGCAGAACAAATGTGTAAGACTCACAATTCCAGACTTCAAAACTCAATAAAACTTACTTACAAAGCTATAGTAATCAAGAGAAGGTGGCACCAGCAAAAAGACAGATGTATACATAAATTAAATGTATTTGAGAGTCCAGAAATAAGCCACTTATCTATGGCCAACTGATTACAACAAGGATACTAAGACAATTTAATGTGGAAAAAGGTTTCTCCAATAAATGGTGCTGGACTAACTAGATAGCCAAATGCAAAAGAATAAAATTAGCTCCACACTACATACTACATACAAAAATGAATGTAAAGGGGCACCTGGGTGGCTCAGTGGGTTAAAGCCTCTGCCTTCAGCTCAGGTCATGATCTCAGGGTCCCGGGATTGAGCCCCTCATTGGGCTCTCTGCTCAGCGGGGAGCCTGCTTCCCCTCTCTCTCTGCCTGCTTCTCTGCCTACTTATGATCTCTCTCTGTCAGATAAATAAATAAAATCTTAAAAAAAAAAATGAATGTAAAATGGATCAAAGACCTAAACTTAAGAGCTAAAACTATAAACACCTTAGATGAAAACACAGAGGAGTAAATGTCCATGACAGTATTTAACAATGGATTCTCACACATGATATCAAAAGAATCAGCAAAAACATTTAAAAGTCAAAATTGGACACATTATTTTTGTATTAAGCAAAGTATACTATCAAGAAAGAGAAAACACAGCCCATAGTTTGCAATTCATATATTTGTTAAGAATCAAGTATCCAGAATATATTAATAACTCTAACAACTCAACAACAAAGGGAAAGACAACTCAATTAAAAAATTGACAAAAGACTTGGATAGGCATTTCACCAAATTTTAATGAAGGTCAAGAAGGACAGGGAAAGATGCTCAATATCACTAGTCATTATTGAAATACAAATCAAAACCACAATGAGATACCACTTAACACCAACCAGGAAGGAATTAATATTATTATTATTAATATTATTAATAATATAATAATAAAAATATTAATAACATGAAAAGTAATAAGTGTAAGCAAGGGTGTGGAGAGTTGGAATTCATACAATACTGGTAGAAATCTAAAACGGTAGACAGATGATGCCGAAAAGTTTGATGATTCTTGAATAAGTTAAATAGAACTGCTCTATGACCAAGCAATTCCACCTCTGGGTATATACCCAAAAGAACTGAAAACAGATACTCAAACCAGAACAGAACAACAAAAACTGTGTCCACAAATGTTCACAGCAACAGTATTCACAACAGCCAACTGCCCAAGGTTTCGCCATTAAGTTTGATGTCAACTGTAAGGTTTTGGGAGATGTGTGACATTGTGTTATAAAAGCTCCCTTCTAGAACTGTTCCTAGTTTCCTGAGCCAAGAGCAGACTAAGGAGACATGACTATCGGTGCAATGTAGCTGGATGGGACCCTGGAACAGGAAAAGGACATCAGATAAAGATGGAGAAAATCTTAATAAATGAAGCCCTGTTGTTAAAAATATCAATATGAATTTGTTAACAGTAACAAACATACTGTATTAATTAAAGATGTTAATAATTAGGAGCAGGTGCTGAATACATTGATAATATAGAACTCTGCACTATTTTCACAATTTTTCTGTAAATAAGAGTTGTCTAAAGTAAGGTTTATTAAAACTTAATTCTAATTACCCTATGTAATTACTCTATGTAATAAATATTACTCTATGTAATAGAGTAATAAAAGTAATAAAGAGTAATAAAAATTACTCTATGTAATAAAACTACTCTATGTAATAAAATAAATAAATAAATCAAATAGATTAAAATAAATAAATAAAAATTAAATAAATTAAATACTAATTCTAATTACTTTATTACTCTATTTTATTGCTAATTGTGTATGTGAACTCTTTGGAGTTATTGTCTCCTTTTTGTTATTTTCTCAAATGTTTTAATTTTTTACTATAGTCTCATATTCAACTGGATTTTTGTTGTTGTTTTAGGACCCTATGAAAAGTGGGTTATCTCAACATGTGTAGAAGGAATTTCCTCTTGCTTCTGGCATGTTGATACCAATGTGGAGCTTCTTTATTTCCTCAACCTGGAGTTTCCCAGACAATGTTGTACACGTATAGCATTTATACATACTATGGAAAGGTATATTAGTGGCTATATTTATCTCTAAGAGACTTTTACTCCAAACCCTTGTTGAGACATACACATTTTCATGGGGTCTATCTTAACTGTCTCGGACTAGTTTTACTGGGATTTTAGCTCTCCAGGGCTCCAGCTTTATGAGGGATCTCAGTTCAATACTTTTTTCTAAATTATCCAAAGTTTGGGTATTTTAGTAGCCATTAAAACATATGCCTTTGTGTCAAATCACTGAGATCACTAAAGCTCAGCTTCAGCTTAGCATTCTCCTGGTTTTGGCCCCTGGAATTCATATTCCTGTTTTTCTAAGATCAGCTATGCACTGAAAAATATATTTCTAATTTTCAGTGAGTATTTATATAGTTTTTAAGGAGAAACATGTTTCCTCATACATAAAATTACATGTTATACTTTATAGCTAAATTTATTGTTTTTATGGTTTCTGGGTTTTTTTTTTAAGATTTATTTATTTGGGAAAGAGAGAGAGAGCAAGTGGGGGGAAAGAGCGGGTGGAGAGGGAGAGAATCTCAAGTAGACTCCCCACTGAGCTTGGAGCCCAAGGGTCAGGCTCAATCTCAGGACCCTGAGATCATGACCTAAGGTGAAATCAAGAGTCAGATTTAATTAACCAACTGAGCCACCCAGCCACCCAGTGCCTCTGTGGTTTCTGATTTTAATGTCAGAGTGAGACAGTTCCTTCTAATACCACATTTTTTTTAAGATTTTATTTATTTATTTGTCAGAAACACAGAGAAAGAGAAGGAGAGAGCACAAGCAGGAGGAGCAGCAGGCAGAGGGAGAAGAAGGCTCCCTGCCAAGTAAGCAGCCCGATGCAGGACTCAATTCCAGGACCCTGGGATCATGACCTGAGCTGAAGGCAGACGCTTAACCAACTGAGCCATCCAAGCATCCCATTACACCACATTTTTTAAAATTCACTAATTTCATTTCAATTTAAAATTTTTAAATGCTTAATTAATCATTTTGCTATGTATTTTGAGTAATATATTAAATACTGTGTATTAGTATGTATACATATATATATTATGCAATTTTTTTAAATGTTAGCCAGGTTCTAGTATGTATTGAATATTCATTCATTCTCCAATAATTTTACTACTGAGTCCCTTTTCATTATTATTATGTACTGTCCTGTACCGTACTATATTATATACTGTCCTGAGTAGTTCAGAAGTTTTATAAAACCCGGGGATGCCTGGGTTTTATAAAAACCGGGGATGCTCGGTTGGTGAAGTGTCTGCCTTCAGCTCAGGTCATGACCCCAGGGTCCTGGGACCAAGTTCTTCATCTGGCTCCTTGCTAAGTTGGGAGCCTGCTTCTCCCACTCTCTGCTTGTGTGCTCTCTGACAAATAAATAAATAAAAATCTTTAAAAAAAAAAAAAGTTTTTTTCCAGAACAACATATTCACTCACTCATTCATTCATTCTTTTTTTTTTTTTTTAAGATTTTATTTATTTATTTGACAGAGAGAGAGATCACAAGCAGGCAGAGAGAGAGAGGGGGAAGCAGGCTCCCTGCTGAGCAAAGAGCCATATGCGGGGCTCCATCCCAGGACCCTGAGATCATGACCTGAGCTGAAGGCAGAGGCTTTAACCCACTGAGCCACCCAGGTGCCCCTCATTCATTCATTCTCTTTCTCTCCTTCCTCATACCTTTTAAAACAAGTGGTTTGGGAGGAATTTGAGGTATAAAATCAACCACTGAAGAGTTTGGTGAGAGTGTGCTGTATTTAGTATTAATATGATTATTGTTGAATTTTTCATTAATAAACAATTTCCTTAACATCTCTGTGCTTTAATCACCTCATCTAAAAATTGGAATTAATGTGCACCTTCTTCATAATGATAAATATCTGCCTCATGAGACTATTTTGACTATTAAGTTAACAGACACATATAAAGAACCTAGACAAGTACTGGGTGTCTGCACTGGTTGGAAAGAATCAGTAAAAAGGAGAAGAGGTAAACATATTAGAGGGATAATTGATAGAGGAATACTTCAGAGGAGGCAACGAGTGATAGGATTCCCCAGGCCTGGGGGAGGACTGTTAGCAGCCTCACTTGTTAGGTCAGATTAGAAAGTTAAAAAGGATTTAGATTAGATAGTGGGGATTTAGATAAGTTTTAGGATCTGAAGTAGGAAATTTAATTAATCGTTTTCCTCCCTTACAGAATTAAGAAGGTTGATTGCCAAAATAGATGTAGGATATAATTTATGGTAAGAGATGTTAGCAGAGAAGTTTTGAAATAGTAGCTATGGAAAACAGGGAGAAAATACATAAGAAAGCATAACAATTCCTGACAGTTTTAGAGTCTCAAGAATGGATACAGTGGTAGATCACATAATATTTCCCAATTCTTTACTCTAAGGCCAGCATCTCCACTTATTGGTTAGTGTCTACACTGGACTCTTCATTAACATTTTTAATATGCATTAACTTGGTAAATACTGCTAATGTAATACTTCCTTACTTGAACATATGTGTATTAAACATTAGCTTACTCTACAAAACTGTGTTCTTTAAAATTACTATCTCCCTATTCCTTTTACCCCAACTGTTGAGCAGAAGCTATTTTTTTTAATTTACAAAAAATTAAAAGAACAAGACCATGAGCAGCTAAAAGTTATCCTTAACTGCTGACAGAACAAATTAATGATGCACCAAATGAAATATAGAAATACCTACACACATAAATTTAGAAATAGATACACTTGATTTTGATTTTTTTAAGTCATCTACCATGTATAGAAGAGTATATACAAGCTTACAAAACTGCCCAATAAAAATTACTTCCCTAATTTACATTCCTATTGCAGAACTGGTTGGTGATTGGTTTTAATTTGGAATCCAGATGGTTTTGTCTATGCCCTGGATTTCTTCTGAGGTTATATAAAAGTTCTGGAGAGCAGCACCTTTTCAAGATGGCAGAAAGAACATGGCTAGTCGCCCTGTTCTCCTCTGTTGTATCAAGCCTAGAGTTTAGGGCAGGACTATTGACTGAGTCAGGTACCTTCCATCATCTTTATGTAATAATTTGGAAAGCTGCCTGTGTGATAGAGTCAGTGGCAAACTCTAAAGACAATAATCACTACGACATATAAATGTATGAAATCAACCCTTTGTATACCTTAAACTTATACCATGTTATACGTCAGTTATATCTCAACAAGGAAGGAAGAAAAGAAAGTTGTCTAGTTAAGAGAAATGCATAGGCAACCCCAGCATCTGAAAATTTTTAGGAAAACCATTTGAACAATCTATTACAAAGTGGATTACTGGAAATTCCAATCCACCAAAATCAGTGCAATGCATATTTCTCAAACTCAAATACACTTTAGTGTCCTTCAGCTGTCCGAAAATGGCCACTCCAAATGATTGCTTTGTGTATAATCCCAGTTTTATTATCTGGACATATTAAAGAGTTTACAGATTTACATATTGAAGCTTCAGCCTCAGGCTGCAGTGACTTATTACTATGTCATGGCTCATATCCTTTCTTTAATACTGTGTTTCCTAGAGATACAACCGATCAAGTCACAAGCCGTATGTCACTGCTGTCACTATTCAAAAGACTCAGAATCCAGGGGTCAAGTTTGTTCTTCAAGGACTTCTGCTATAAGTAGAGGCTCATGCCATCATCAATCACTTTCCTTTTTATAGGAATTTTATTTCTATTATAATTTTGTAACATTATTAACATAGTTTTCCTGCATCATAGATTTATTATTCATTTCAACCTCATTTAGCAGAATTTAAAAGTTGGAAGGAGAGAAACTATAGAACCTAGATAGATAGATAGATAGATAGATAGATAGATAGATAGATAGATAAAATAGATAGATATAGAGATATAACTGTAGAACATAGATATATATAAACTGCAGAATAAGAAATTTTTTAAAATTAGATCTTGGGGATCCTGGGTAGCTCGGTCAGTTAAGTATCTGCCTTCATTGGGCTCAGGTCATGATCCCAGGGTCATGGGGTTGAGCCCTGCATCAGGCTCCTTGCTCAGCAAGAAGCCTTCTTCCCCCTCTGCCACTCCCCCTGCTTGTGCTGTCACACACTTTCTCTCTCTTTCTGTCAAATAAATAAAAATCTTTTAAAAAATAAAAATAAGAATTAGATCTCACACATACTCCTCTATCAACAATGCATTATAATTTCTTTAAACTATTCTTGCATATTCAGTTGGTTTATCATTCTTCTGCTCCTGGAAGCAGGATTGTAGCATGTGTGTGTGTCAGGGGGAGGGGGGGTTATAAAAAGAAAAAGTAGAGAGTTCTTAAGAAATTCAGAGTACAGAACAGAATGGACCGAGGATGAATATATGAATATTCAGGGAAAGTTATAAGTTTACAGATGCAAGATTAAAAACAATTACTAGAAAAGCAAAGATACCTAAACACAGAACATCTATTTTGAAGTAATGGCACATGAGAGGAATGACCATGTTCAAAGACAGGGATTAAAGGACAAGAAGGAAAAATACTATGTACAGAGACTGAGATTTTTAGGAGGAAAATTCAGTTTATATCCATCTAGGAAAAAAAAAAATCTATTACTCTGATGACCCCTCTCCCCAAGCCCTCCCTCCCTGAGATGGGCAGCTGACTGAACTTCAAATGGTGAATGATGGCAGAAGAACCAAACCAGAGATGGAGCAAAAGCAATAAGACTATTTTCTATTAGAATTTCAACAAGGAATCAGGTTTTGATTTTAGAAGCTGTGACTGGTGGAGCTACTTTCCGCCACATTATATATTTAAGAAGGTAAAATGGGTCAACAGAAAAAAGCATGAGAACAGAGCACACAGAAAAAATAAATCTACCCTGTAAGAGAAAGTCCCTTGTTCCAGCTCAATTCTTCATTTTCCTACATTTGTTTTGTGTGAAAATCCCTTGTATTTTTATAATAAAGGATCACGTAATAAAACACAGAAGAGTACCTGTACTATTAATATTTGGTAGCTAAGAAACAAATAAATATGCCCCGCTGCATTTTTTTTCCTGAAAGAAACTCAAGATAGTATTAAAACATGTTGCCTTTTGAAGGAAAGAACAAAATGGGGAGGGTGGTGGGGGTGAGGAGGATAACAAACTTCACTGTTGTTTTTCTATAAATAAAAACAGGAAATAAAATTTATTTTATATAAAATTAAAAATAAAATAAATAAATAATAAATAAAATAAATAAAAATAAAATTTATTTTCTATAAATAAAAACAAAAACAGGAAATACCTGTGGATTAGGATTATAGACCATCTATGTATCTAAATAAAGACAAACACGGGTTTCTTTTTAAATGTGAAATTGATCTGTCTTACAACTAATTAAGGTCTAATTAGGAAAAGCAGGTAAAACATATCAGTTCTATACTTTTATCTTTTAGGCCTACCTAACATTAATGAAACTCTAGTCTTCTGATGTGAGAAAAACAATTAGTTTACAAATCGAGTATGAACCACCTGGGTTTCCAAACTTTGCAAATTGTCCCCCTCGGAATGAACTCTGATATTGAGATGCTGCAGGATTAAGGTTGATGTTATCATCATTTTCTCAGCATTTAAAAAAGTCAATTACTTAAAATGTGTTTAAAAATTGATGAAGAAATATTGGTTGAACATTTTTTAATGTTTTACTTGGCTTATACCACGCACATCAATCACCTGAAATAATTCCCTAAAATTGAAAGAGCTGGTGACTTAGCAATTATCAGAGAGGTAAGTGATACAACACTAATATTAAACAGAGCTCATTTTCCTTTTGTAAAATTTTTACTTAATTTCCAGATGGTTAACATACAGTGTAATATGAGTCTCAGGTATACAATATAGTGATTAAACACTTCCACACATCACCCCGGGCTCATCACGAAATGTGCACTCCTTAATCCCCATCACTTATTTTCCCCATCCCCTTACCCACCTCTCGTCTGGTGATTATCAGTTTGTTCTCTATAGCTAAGAGCCTGTTTCTTAGTTTGCCTCCCTCTCTCTTTTATTTTTCTTTTGCTACTTTGTTTTGTTCCTTAAATTCTATATATGAGTGAAATTATATAGTATTTGTCTTTCTCTGACTTATTTTGCTTAGCATCATACTCTCTAGCTCCATCCATGAAATGGAAGATTTCGTTCTTTTTTATGGCTAAGTAATATGCCAGTGTGTGTGTGTGTGTGTGTGTGTGTGTGTGTGTGTGTGTGTGTGTATCTTCTTTATCCATTCATCAGTTGATGGACATTTGGGAAACAGAGCCAATTTTCAGTTGCTCTCATTTGGGTAAGAGGGGAAGCCATGCTGGTCTAGATCAGCTACAGAAAGTGGGTGCCATGTGTAGTTTCAGGTTCCATTCTTCCCCCTCTGGTAGAGATTACTCTTAATTATGCCGCTTGATTTCAGTGCGTCTAGGTGTTGCCTCCGATTCCTTTTCAACATTTTGTGAGAAAAAACTAATTTGTCATCCCTACTAGTTATGCTGTAATTTTTATAAAACTACAGTTTGGGGTCCAAGCAGAAGGCAGTGTTTGACATCAACTCATAAAAAACAACGACGTATGTTTTGATCATTTTTCTCTTGGATACATATTTCATGAGAAAATCAGAGCTTCCATTATGAAAACAAATAAAGACTAATAATGAAAATGCAAAATGCTATCACTTAATGAGCACCCCACCAAGTGCTAAGTGCTGTGCTAAGTCCTTTATCAAACTTACCCTGTTTAATTGTAACAATAATTCTATGAGATAGGAACTGGTATGGCCACTTTTACAGAGGAGGAAACCATGATGTGAAATAACATGCTCAAGATTAATGAAAAATTCACTAACAACCAGTATTTTGTGGCAAGGTGTTCTGACTCCAATGCCTATTATCTCAACAATTACTCTAAACTGCCTCCTCCTCTCAGTCCAGGTTTTAGAGGCTGACTGCCCTTTGCAGGAGAAGCTGTATGCAATGACCTCATTGTGTAGTACTGAAAGGAGTACTTACTCATTAATTAAGGAAAATTCCCTCTTGGCAAGAGCAGTCCCCATTGTGATGAGAAGTACAGCACTCATCTCCAATTTAATCGCGATCTGGATGCTTTCATTTCTAACGGCAAAGAGGAGGCAGCTCTGAGTCATTACTTACTACCACACTCAGTCTTTGGAATAATCATCAAACACGAAGGGCCACTGTTCTTTACTTCAGCCCACCAGAGCAAAAATAGGACCTCCTTTTCCTTTCAACCTGAGCGGATTAGATTATTATCAACAGGGGCTACTGACTTCAGAACAGTGGTTATATCCTAGTGTCTCCCAAGGAGACACAGGCTACATGTTATTTTTACCACTTCCAAAACCTAATAGAATCTGTACAAACATCTCACTAAGGCTTTATTAGATTAATGAAGATGTCAGGTGCCCTTGATTTCAAGAAGGATTATATCATGTCAGTATGGTTATTGCAAAATGTATTTTGCAATACATGCAATACACAACTTGGGTTGTGTGTATTTCCTCCAAATAAATCTGGGGTCTAGGGTCTAGGCACTTTCTGACAGCACTCACATCCCTGCTTTCAAATGCCTTCTTCCCATATGATACTGTTACTGTTCACTTGTGCCGTAGATGTCACAGGAAATGAACCATAAAGTTGTAAAATGGCTTTCATATGAAGGTCAGTTTATGACTATACTGGAATGACTATATTTGGCAGAATTACACAGTGAAACCCAAGTGCTGGGCTCCGGAACTCCTAGTCTGTAACTCGGCACTTAGATTGCAACAGTACTATTTCTTCCCCGATTCCCACTTGTAAACAAAAAAAAAAAAGTAAAATAAAATAATGCCTAAGCAGGGGATGCCAGCATTTCATGAGTACATGTTATGTGATAGAAAATATGTAATGCTTTATAGCTATTTTCTCATTTATCCTTTACAACAGTCCAATAAAGCATGTGCCATTATTATCCCTGGATGGGAGAAATAAATAACTGAGATAGATTCACATAATAAATAGCTTAGTTGGGATTCATACCTGTCAGGTATGCTGCTCTAAATGTCACAGACCGTGAGGCCTTTACCAGTTGTTCCAGATCTACTTTCCCCATCATCTAATTATCTCCCTGTACAAGTGCTAGATATTAATTCGTAGCATCTTCATTTTATTAAGGGGCAGAACCTGACTCCTGAATTTGGACTATGACTTTACATATTAGAATCATCTCTCCTTTTTTCAAATAAGGAACACTGCATTTTATGTCAATGGAATCCTGATATTTGATTGATACTCCTATTTCACCCTATGAGGAAGGACCATTTGTGCACACAAAACTGGCAAAAACCCAGGGCATTATATGGGATTTACACTTTTCAGCAGAGTTTTGATTATAAAAAAATTAGAACAAATTAAAGGCTCTAGATAAGGGGAAAAAAAAAGAAGAGTCAGTTTCTACTACCAGCCGTTATAATGCTCTAAAGTTACAGGGCATTACATCCTCCGAAGATTACTTTGTAGTACAGCACATGAGATTCGAGCTGAATTCTCTTAGCTGGTTCCATCACTCGCTTGATAGTGTGGTGCAGGGGATAAAGTTTGAGATCAGAAAGGCATGGGTCTGAATCCTAACTTTATTATATAAAAGCTTTGTGAGCTCAAGGAAATTATAGCTCCCTGGACTAACTGGTAACTGCCTCCCTCCCACCAAACAAACAAAACAAAAACAAAAACAAAACAAAAAACACACTCTGATAAATTACCAAAAATATGATATAAAACAAGGTAAAACAATAATCATTGATGATTTTCTAATGTGCTTTCAATAACGCCCAACAAGTACACACAACCAACCATCATTACACTTCATAATTCCCCCTCTTATCTCATTCTCCACATACTGGCTCACAAATTAGCACTAGATTTATATACACTACCCATTCCTAATTCTCTTCTATGAAACTCTTTTGCATTTGTCTTTAGACCATGACTTCAAATGTTATCTCTCAAAAGCCCTTAACAGGTAAAAAATAGTGAATTAAGTTAGTTAAAATAAAGAACATTTTCCAAGTTGTAGGGGAAAAAATCACAGTAGCAAATACCAACTATGATCAGGATAATTCTCACAAACATTGCAACTGAACAATTTGCTTCCAAAGTACGATTTGTGCAAATTCTTAAAAAAACACATTTCTTTTAGAAGTACACCTGCAGCAGTATATACATACATACAGTGTGTACTGTGTATGTATATGTGTACACACACACACACACAGTTGCTTACAGCCCAAACTGAAAAAGTGGTCTCTATTTTATGGAATGCTAGGGACTGTCCTATTGAAGATAAAGAAATAAACTCTTGAATTATTGTGTCCCAAGTGGAAATTATTCCCTAATTGCAAGGGACATTTTTAAGAAATTAAAACTTCAGGGATGCCTGGGTGGCTCAGTCGGTTAAGCCTCTGCCTTTGGCTCGGGTCTTGATCCCAGCGTCCTGGGATCAAGTCCTCATAGAGCTCCCTCTCCCTCTGCTCTTCCTCCTGCTTGTTCGCTTTCTCTGTCAAATAAATAAATAAAATCTTAAAAAATAGTAATTAAAACTTCACATAAATGGAGGTAAAAGTGAGGAAGGTGACAATTCAGTTGGACAAGAGATTCTTGTTGTTGAAGAATAAAACAAAAAATGTATCAATTTATAAACTGACTTTACTTATATATTCCACAGGTCCTCCTATTTCAAAGAGTTAATTTGAGACATAACCTATCACAAGATAACAGCAAATTCTGTTTCTTTGGTGACATAATATGGAAGAGAAACCTAATTTCATTACTCTATTCATACTCTTGCTCCTGACTGTAACATCATAGAGCATTTTTATATTTTTAACAGAACTTTACATTTTAACAGAAGCATCTTGAACATTTATCTCAGGTAATTCTTACTTTCTCTATTTTCTGTTTCTGTTTTGCTTGAGAAAATTCATGGGTATTTTGGTAAGACTATTGTGCACTACTATGATAATATAAATGAAATAAGCAATGGAAAACTCTATCACACAACTGTCATATATTTTTTTGAAGTGGCCCAGTTAATATAGCTGTAGTAAGGATTACACGGTTTATTCAAGTAAAAGTGCTTAGATTATCTTACACTTATATAAATGTATAATTTTTCAATTTTTTTTTTACACAGGTAAATAAAATCTGTTTTTAAAAGCAAAAGCAGTATTCTCTTTTTAGACTCAATTAAAATTATTTTATAAGCATATTAAAATATCATGGATCTCCTTAAAAGATGATGGAAAGATATTAATTGATGAGGATTAAGCGACATTTCTGACCAACCCAGTTTCATTTGCCATGAAATAAAGAACAGTTATCTTTTGTATGCTTAGCTTTCACATATAGAGTTGGGATCAATTTGTGATGTACACTGAAAGACTATTCTACCTCTGTCAAAAGTCATTTAGTTTTTCTCATTAGAGGATATACCAATCAAGATTCTTTATTCTCAATTCATACATCTTCATACTATGGACTCTCCCTTAGAATATGAATACGGTCTCTCCTCAGTCTCAATATTTTTATCAAGTTTTATCTTCATGAGGATCTTAACAGATAAGTTAGATTCTGCTGTCATGGTAACATGGCAGGAACATATTAAAAAGTTTAAGACTTTTGCATTACCAGTTTTTAAATGCATTTTCAATTATTCTGATTATATTAGTTTTCTCTTGCTGCCACTATAAATTATCATAAACTTAGCAGCTTATAATAATACCAATTCCTGATTTTATAGTCCCCCAGGTCAAAATATTGGCATGGGTCTCAAGGGGTTAAATTAAGGTGGTAGCTGGGCTGAGTTCCTTTCTGGAGACTCTAAGGGAGAATCTAATCCCTTTCTCATTTCTTGGGGTTGCAGAATTGAAATCCCTGTTATCTTGCTGGATGCCAGCCGAAGTCCATATCCAGACTTTCGAGGTCTTCTATGTGCCATGACTAGTGGGCCCTTCCCCTGTCTTCGAGGCTAGCAACAGTGGACTGAGCTCCTTTCACATTTCAAATCACACCTGCTTCTACCTCCATCGTATTTGACACAAGTCACAGGTTCTCAGACTACAGCACGGACATCTTTGTAGACCCTAACATACTGATTAAATATCTTCCAGATTCTCTAGACAGAAAGAATTTGTGGTCTGAATACTACAGATAGTTTCATCCATAAAAGCTAAGCAAAGGGCGCCTGAGTGGTTCAGTGGGTTAAAGCCTCTGCCTTCCGCTCAGGTCATGATCTCAGGGTCCTGGGATAGAGCCCCACATCGGGCTCTCTGCTCAGCAGGGAGCCTGCTTCCCCCTCCCTCTCTGCCTGCCTCTCTGCCTACTTGTGATCTCTCTCTCTCTGTCAAGTAAATAAATAAAATCTTAAAAAAAAAAAAAACGGAGCAAAATGATGCATCATGAAAATCTAAGAAAAGTGAACTGTGGATTTCTTCAACTTTTTAAGTCTATATTTAGAGTACTGCCTGAATTTGTCAACATTTGGAAATCAGTTAAGCCATTTGCAGAATGCTTCACTTACCAAAAGGTTGTGTGTGCAATGTAATCAGAGACAAGGCTGTCTAATCTTTCTTTAAAAAAAAAAAAGAAATTTTTAAAAATTTATTTATTTGAGAGAGAGAGAGAGAAAGGGCACAAACAAGGGGCAGAAGCAGAGGGAGAAGGAGAAGCAGACTCCCTGCTGAGCAGAGAGCCCTATTTGGGGCTTGATCCTGAGACCCCAAGTTCATGACCTGAGCTGAAGACAGACACTTAACTGACTGAGCCACCCAGACACCCCCGTCTAATCCTTCCAATACTATTTCAAGGGATGGTTTATATCAAAGACACACTATTTATCGACTGAGATTCATATTATACAAAGTGGTCTCCTAAGTGCTTTTTCTTCAATCCTTGCTACCATTCTAGAGGTAGTTTCTACTCCTGTATTTTTTTTTAATTTTTATTTATTTGACAGGGAGAGAGAGATCACAAGTAGGCAGAGAGGCAGGCGGGGGGTGGAGGGGACAGGCTCCCTGCTGAGCAGAGAGCCCGATGCAGGGCTGGATCCCAGGACCCTGAGATCATGACCTGAGCCGAAGGCAGAGGCTTTAATCCACTGAGCCACCCACTCACCCAGCCACTGAGCCCCTCTACTCCTGTATTTTTAATACCATTCAAAAGATGAGGAGACTAAAGGGCAGAGAGTTCACATAGTAAATAATAAGCTTAGCTGATATTTGAATACAGGGAGATGACCTCTAGACCGACTCCAGCCAAAAGCACTTTCAGTGATGACAGAAATGTTCACAGCAGCACTTGCGCATAAGGTAACGACTCTCTACATGTGCCAATTGAACACTTATAATGTGGCCAGTGTGACTGAGGAACTGAACTCTCTTAACTGTATTTCATTTTAATTAATTTTAAACGTAAGAAGCCTCACGTTGCTAGTGGCTACCATACTGGCGACTGTAATTCTAGGGGCCATCCTCTTAATCCCCTCACAGAACAGCCTCAAGAAAGCATTTTCCTACCCTCGATTCATCTTTTACAAAAATGCACGGCAATTCAAGTTATGCTTTGTGTTTCTGCGTTCAGAAACAGAACAATGCTAGCATTGTAAATAGCTTCATTTAACAGTTTATCTCTTGTAATGATTTGTGGAAACAAAATAGGAAAGAAATCTGCTTGGCAGACCATTTTATCTTGTCTTCCACTTCTTTGTAGGCGAGAGAAATCACTGTGGTTAATACACAGTGTTTTGTAATAGAATATCATGGTATAAATTTAGCATTGGTTTTCCTTGCAAATGTGAACGGCCTGTCTTTCCTTTTGTTTTTGGTCTTTTTGTGGAAAATCTCAAACATACGAAAGAGAAAAGAGAATAGTATATTGAAACACCGTGTCTTCGTTATTCAACTTTAAAATTTATCAGCTCATGGCTACTTTTATGTCTTCTTTACTCCCACTCACAAGATGAAGCAGATGATGTGTTTCAATTGATTACAATTATGGTTCCAATTTATGTTGAAACGGTCCCAATTTTGGCTAGTGGGAGACTATTCAATTAGCTGATGAATCCTTTTATTACCTGCATTTTATATTACTGACTTCATCTTTAGGTTCATTTACTTCATCTAACTTTTGATTTTAGTGATTTTTAATGTAATTTAATTTTATAATAAGGTAAAAATTTCCCAGTATTCTGAAGTAGAGTACAAAAAGGGAGATATAGTAAAAAAAAAAAAAATCTATAATATCCCAGTCCCCCCCTACCCTTTTTTGCTTCC
Source organism: Procyon lotor (assembly GCA_028646535.1). Classification (NCBI taxonomy): domain Eukaryota; kingdom Metazoa; phylum Chordata; class Mammalia; order Carnivora; family Procyonidae; genus Procyon; species Procyon lotor. The sequence continues at coordinate 17,446,937 of CM053613.1, forward strand.
CCTCTGGGTAAAAATTTCTATATTGCAAAGCTTACTTGTCCCCCAAAAATATACAAACAAATACATAGATGTGTTCATTTCTTCCATCGTTGGATAAAAACATAGGTTAGCACATACTTTCTTTGCTTTATTTAACAACAGTTCTGGTAATCATTCTGCAGAAATATGTAGAGATGTCTCTCATTCCTTTTGTTACACCTGCATGGCACTTCATTGTGAGGATGAGCTATTTTTTATTCAACAAAGTCCTTATGGATATATATTTGGTTTATTTTTAGACTTTTACTATTATAAATAGCTTTTCAATTAATGATGTTGTTGGTAAATCTTTGTGTATTTTTGCCACTACAAGACTTTCTTTCTTATCCAGATAGTCATGGGAACAAATGGAAGAACTCTAGTGCCTAACTCTTTGAAAAAATAACCTTTTCTGAAGAAGGTCATTATGTGAGAGCCTAAGTTTAGGCAGCCTGTGGGAATATGATCACTCACTTAATTGTTACACATGCAACACCCTTACACATAAAAATATAAAGGCAGTGGGTGACTTCTAACACTTTCAACATTACTTGATCTCTTTCCTCAATCGCGAAGCTAGGATGTCATACCAGAAGACAGTCACTGGCCCTCTTCCAAGGAAAATTCCAGGACCATATCACTGTTCCGTTACTTCCTAGCATGGAAATGCAGAAATAAGGAAGCAATCTCTACCAGCACCTCAGCCTTGCTCTAAATCATCACCTAAAGGAGAGGCCATCAGCCTCTGTTGCCTCTTTTTCTCCTGATCTTTCTCTGTCTCTCTGTACCTTCTATTGCTGTTTCCCTCCATAGATCAAAAGGCCACATCTGTTCCCACAGGGAAGGAAGCCTCTTTCTTCTGCCACTTGGCAGGGAGTATGTAGCTCTGGGGACAAATGTGACCTCATTTATACTGCACTTCTCTGAATGCCCTCCTACGTTAGCAGATGCCATGAGTTGTTCTTTATCTGAATATCTTTAGGGCTAAATAGCTTAAGAAACACGGTTGTTCTTCATGGTCTTATAAAACTTACCAGATTTGTCTGTATTGTATGGACAGGGGCCCAAATATATCTGGTGACATATCACTACTTTACAGTTTTGCACCACTAATCTTCACTGCATTGATCTTCCTCACAAATCTAAATACATTTATTTCTCATGCTTCGGTAAAAGAAACATTTGCACGAAGAGCAGAGATCATGGGAGAATCCAATGCTTAACTATTTGAATAGCACTGCTACTGCTTTTACTACCCACTGCCAAGTGCTTTTACTACCCAAACGCCAAGCAAAAAATTTGAGTATTAGATATAAGAAAGTATCTCTTCCAATCAGTAAAGAACAAATGATTGATGTCTATTATGTGATTCAATTCCACAGCAAAGTATGGCTGTCACTAATAAATATAAAGGAGGCATAAGTTCATTTTACAGGAGAAGGCTGAAGTGTCTACTTGGCATTTGAGTTATAAATTAGCCTCCTTTTATCTCCAGCTGTATAACATATTCTTAAAATCTTATAATTCAGAACAGAAATATATCCTAGAGGATCAACTAATATTTCATAATGATTGATTGATAACTAACAAAAAAGTATTCTCAGGGCTGTGAAAATTTGTGACTTTATAATTCCTACTGCATTGAAATGTCTGCATATTAAAATAAAATGTGAAATTTTTTATAACAGCATCCTAGAAAAAGTGTATCAACATCAGTCATCAGTTATGTGTTATGAGTAACAAACTCATGCAAGTAAAAAAGCAAAAAAACTAATCATGCCTAGAAACCCTGATGCAAGTATGCGAGTTTGCTTAACCTATGGCTTCAAAAGGGAGGGGAAAAAAAAAAAACCAGAGCAGCATTAACCACATTATAAGACACAGACTTAAAAAATCATTGAAATTCTGGGCACGTCTGGGCGCCTCAGTCAGTTAAGTGTCTGCCTTTGGCTCGGGTCATAATCTCAGGGTCCAGGGATCCAGCCCCACATTGGGCTGCCTGTTCAGTGGGGAGTCTGCTTCTCTTTCTAACTCTTCCCTCCTCACCCTGCTCCTATGCACTCTCGCTCTCTCTCAAATAAATAAATAAAATCCTTTTAAAAAAATCATAGAACTTCTGGAAATCCCTATTTTCTTCATCTATTAAATGAGACATAACACCTTCCTCAAAGTTTAAAATATTAGTAAAAAGAGTTGATAAATGTGGAAGTCCCAAAGCAGAGGCCAGTTATCTACCCAACTTCCTAAAGAACCATAAGCACCAGCCTCACGGTAAAGCACAGTAAAGCACATAGAAGAAGACATTGTGTGAAGATCCGCGTCATCTTGAAGCAGTGACCTGACCCTGACCGACAAAAATGTTTTCTCAGTTGTAGACCAAAGAAAGGCATCGGTGTCTGCCCCTCCCCCCTCCAGAGCTCATGTGGGGCATTTCACTGTAGGAAAGGATCTTGGTGCTCACTTAGGCCCAAGGAGGCAGAGCGGTACCCACAGTTACATGGCTTTATAAGTCACCAGGCAGGAGAGGACCCAGGCCCCCTGACCCCTGGCCCAGGGCCCTTTTGCACCAGTTTACGCTGTAGCTTTACATGAAAGTGTTACTGTCATCCTGCCAATGTGAGAGTTAAGTGGAGATTGAGCAGGAAAGTGTAGATTTTGAGATCCTTGTTTGTGGAAGGTGTGCCAGAAATGGATGGAGTTTAATGAAATAGATACCAGATCATCCAAAAAAAAAAAAAAGAGAGAGAGAGAGAGCGAGAGACCAAACTTGCTTGGGCTTCCAATGTTTTATCAGCAGTATTATCACAGGAAAAAAGT
>CM053613.1:17450271-17472570 GCA_028646535.1 Procyon lotor
ATAACATTCCCATCTTTTGGCCTAAATAGCACATCACTGATATTCTCAAGGCAAAAGGCAAAAATGATCGATAACATTTTACTTTCAAGAGGAAGCACAGAGGGTGCTTCACAGTTTGTCTTGTAATTAATTGAGACTCCCACAAGAACATATGTTGGTGGGCATTGCAATGGGAAAGTGTTAAAGAAAATAGATTCATTTCCACCTACAGCCAATGATATGTGAATGAAAGCAGAATCGCCACTAGAATGCTAAGCAAAAGAAAATTAAAAAGTGGGGCACCTAGGGGGCTCAGTAGGTTAAGCCTCTGCATTCACCTCAGGTTGTGAGCTCAAGGTCCTGGGATCGAGCCCCACATGGCACTCTCTGCTCAGCAGGGACCTGTTCTCTCTGCCTGCCTCTCCGTCTACTTGTGATCTCTCTCTCTGTCAAATAAATAAAATATTTTAAAAAAAATTTAAAAAGTGACTATTTCAAATTCAGTCTGTTTGGCAACCTCTAATTCACAATTAGCTGGTATTTCAGGGAAGATTAATTAGATGGTACTAACCATGCAATCATAGGTAAATTTTTATTTTTCTTCAGCATTCTGAGCAAGTGGCGCTCACCATACATGCTAAAAACTTTTGGATCCACCAAAGGCAATTCCTATATAAAAGGTGAAACTTTTAATTAGCAAGTATTTAGTATTTAATAAGCATATATTCCTCTGACCAAAGAAGCAAGATTTTGAAGTCAAGCCTGTGTTTGACTCTTTGACTTCTGGTTTCAACACTGAATATGGACTTCTGCCTCATCAGTAAGAACAGTTGTTATATTGATTGAAGAGGCAATCTATAATTTGTCCTCCAGCTATATAACATGGGAGTAGACTCTCAATGGCTCTTCATCATTCACAAAACACATCACACTACTTTATGCTTTGACTATGCTAGTTCCTCTACCTGATGCGGTATTTATATTCTTCTCCAGATGTTTAATTCCATCTGGTTCTTCAAGATCAAGATCAAGGTTCTGCAAGGTAGGGCCAGTTGAGTCAAATCTACCCCACTCCACCCCACACCAACCGTAATTTTGTCAACACAGTTTTACTGGAACTCAGTCCTACCCATTTGATTTTGCATTGTTGATAGCTGTCTGACCTCTACAAAGCAGAATTCAGTACTTGAGACCAAAACTACATGGCCCACAAAGACTAAATATTTTTACTATCTGACTCTTTACAGAAAATGTTTGCCAACCCTTGATGGAGGGAAAGTCTCATCTTCTCTATGCTGCCTATCCTCCCTACAAAAAGCTTGTTTCAATATTCCTTGTGCTGTAGTTTAACTTAATGTTAACATGAACACAGGAAAGTAGAGATTTCATTTTAGTTTTCTTTTTTTGTTTGTTTTTTCTTTCCCTCTGATTAACAAAGTATCTGACACTCAAATTATTTTTTGTTTGTATTTAAAAATAAATTACTGAAAATAAAATCTCCTAAAATTAATATCTAGAGTGGCTATCATTCCAGTTACAATATAAATTACATTTTTTAAGTTTTTGTTTATGGAAAAGTACACACACATGCACTGTACAATTTGGAAAATGTCGAGGGAAGCTAATATATATGTTGATGTCTCAGAATAAGAGGGTAGACCTCTGATCATGGCAGAAGGGCTCTAACAAGTCCTTTTAATTGAAAACTCTAATGAATTTCAGGTCTTATGTGACCTATTCCAGATTTGTTACACAGTTACGTGTGAGTATACTCATGCATGGCTTTTACAACACAGAGAATTATTTATTTACTGAGTTGGCCTCAAATTTGATTCAAAGCCAATTTTTTCCTGACTATAATACTCTCCACCCCTTGCTTTCTGGTCTCTTTAATCTCCCCTGACAGAAAGTGTTACTATTCCAAATATGACTGATTATTAACTCTGTTACTCTGAATATATGCCATGTCTATTTAAATTGTCCCTAATCTATATGATTTTTATCTTTGAAAGGTATATGAAATAAAATCCAGGGTTATAAAACTGACATTTATTCTCACGCAAAACAATATCTATTTATCTTATAATAGAGTATCCTGCATATTGTTAATTATAAATGTTCATTTGGTATTTAGTTGTATATTGTACAAAAGATGAAAATATTACCTGGCTTAATTACTAGCTATATTGTTACTGGTTTTGTTACATAAACACAGCGTGATTTGCCTAAGAGAGTTCCCCAAATTGATTCTGCAGTCAGATTTTTTTCTCCTCTTTACTTCTTTTGATCGAATAATGCCAAGGTCAGGAAATGTTCTGTAGATAATGAGGAGTTCCTTGCAGTTTTAATTTTACTTTCTTTTTTTTTAACGTTTCTTTTTTTAACTTTTATTATTTATTTATTTTTATTAACATATATTGTATTATTTGCTTCAGGGTACAGGTCTGTGAATCATCAGTCTCAACACAATTCACAGCACTCACCATCGTACATATTTCTAAAGGCATTATGACTTCAATCTTCCTGGACCTTAAAAATAATGACCAGCACTGTGTTTTCATCTTTTGAGGATTTGCAAACTTATTTCAAGTTTGCCTTTTTATATCCCTGGATAAATCAGGCCACCATTACCGGTTCTTAGGGGGTTTTGTTTGTCTGTTTGCCTCGAATATCTGCTACAAGAGTTTTATATCCATGATTACTCAGCTTTGGTACACTTGCTATAGTTTGTGTGCCTTCTTCAATAAAATATTGCCCTCCCAAGGTTCTGGAGCATCAAACTAGTACCATCTTTTATTAATGCCTCAGAACACAGCCTGCAACAGAAGTGAATCATGGGTATCCCAAAGTTAATTGCTATAGAAATAGGGATTATAATCCAGATTATCTAGCATTCAAGCACTGAGAATAACAGCACTCAGAACAGAGATCTGTGCAGTTACTGAGGCCCTAGAGAGCCACTATCCTGATGTTCACTGCTTTATTATTAGCACCTGTTTATTTTTTTTAATTTTTTTTCTTTTTTTTAAAGATTTTATTTATTTGACAGAGAGAAACATAGCGAGAGAGGGAACACGAACAGAGGGAATGGTAGTGGGAAAAGCAGGCTTCCCGCCGAGCAGGGAGCTCAATGCGGGGCTTGATCCCAGGACCCTGGGATCAGGACCTGAGCCGAAGGCAGACGCTTAATGACTGAGCCACCCAGGCGCCCCTATTAGCACCTGTTTATAATGCAGTCACATGGGGGCTCTCCGGACTATTCCCGAGAGCTATGAACTAGTAACCAATAAAATACAGATGTATAATTACATAATTAAAAACTCTTAAGAAAGAGGGGAGGTCGTTATGTTAAACATAATAGTAATGTGTATATGTGTTTGTATGTATGTATTGATTGATTGATTGGCATAATTTTGGCTGCCTAAGTTTAGTTCTCATTTTCTTCTTATAAAAGCATTTCCCATTTGAGGAATTACCTTTCCGTCAGTATGCTTTCTGTTTTTTAAATCTACCAAAGTGTCCTACTTTTTCCTAGCCCAGAGGAGTGCATATGACCCAAGCCAGTTTACTTATGGTCTCTATCTTTCTCTCGAGTTTGTAAACTCAAACACTGAAATTTAGAGATGAATGTTTAAAAAATATCCCAGGGCTGAGTTATTCTCTGAAGAGATAGTTGTTCAGCTCATGCACCTGGATAACTGGGTCTACCGGAAGGGAGCACCCTACTGTTTTAGTTCAACTCTGTGTGCCATATCATAAGCTTCCAATGAATTTCCTCTTTGACATACAGATCCAGAGTAGCTTTCTTTCTCTTGAAAACAGTGTACCTAACTTAGTTGTTCTTAAATTTCTCTAGAGATGAAAATTGCCTGGAGAGTTATAAAACTCCCATTCCCCAAGCTACGCCTCAGAATGATTGTCAAAGAATCTCTGAAGGAATACACTCAGTATTGAATTTTACAACCTCCCTGATGATCCTGATCTGTAGCCAGGGTTGTGGCCAAATTTATACAAAGAGCTACTATTGTAGCATCTCTGTTGAGTATCAACCATGTCTTCTCATTATTGTCTTATAATAACTTTAAGAGGTAAGTATTCTCATTTATGTTGGGAAAACTGGATCATACTAAGGTTAATAAATTATCAGAGGCCACAGAGACTAACGAAAAAAGACGTATTTCATATCTTGATTTGGGTTATATTACTTCCAACCCCACTTTGACCAAAAGCTTAAGAAAATGAGGTTAATCGACTTACAGCTGAATTTAAAGTCAGTGGTTCCTAATACTCGTAAAATATTTTATTTATTTATTTGACAGACAGAGAGAGATCACAAGTAAGCAGAGAGGCAGGCAGAGAGAGAGGGGGAAGCAGGCTCCTTGCTAGTAGTTCCTAATACTCTAATAGAAACAAAGGTTGTTTTTAAAAAATTCCTATCTGAAAAATGAATTTCCATTGGTAAAATGATAGTTGAAGCAGAGGATAATCTGCACTGTGCCCTTCTTCCTTGTCCCTTTCTCATACAGGCTAAGAACCTCAGGGTCCACACAGATCACACCAGGACTGCCTCTCATCCAAGCAGCTTAGAAAGAAAGGAGGAAAAAGGACCAAAATGGATTATGTATTTCTTATTATTTGATAAGAAAGAACCTATCAATTTGCAGAGAGAGAAATTGATCCTGTGGTTTCCAAATTCTAAAAGAAATTATCCAAAGGTAATGAAAATGTCATTGGACAACATAATAGGTATTCTTCTGAAGTGATCATTCACAAAATGCAGTGATGCTTTTCATGGTTTTCTCTTATGCAACAAGACAGTAATACATGGAGGTGAATTTAACACACTCTAAATTCAAGCTATACAAACTCTGAAGATTCAGTTCTATTGAATTTTTCTATACTCAAGAGCTCTACAGGATGCTAAATAAATGGCTCAGCAAGTCAGTTCTATCAGTGTTTTCAGGGGAAAAAAAAAAGTCAACCCAAGGGAGTCCACCTGAAAAGCTCTTGGGTTTACTCTATGCACGGTTCCTTTCTTTCCTTTACTCTGCTCTGCAAAGTCTAGTTGTCTTAGTTCCCTCAAATTCCTATCCCTGCTCCCGATTAAGCAAGACTACAGAGCTCCATGTGGGACTCCTTTCCACACCTGCAGCCTGGAAATGACTTCCAGGCAATAAACTTTATAATCATAGGGCTCGAAATACTTGCTTCCTTTCTCTTCAGGAATATAGTACTACATTGTTGTCTAATGTCTGGAAATAGATATTGCCAATATTTGGTGTACTTTTTTTTTTAAAAGATTTTATCCATTTATTTGACAGAGGGACACAATGAGAAATGGAACACAAGCAGGGGGAGTGGAAGAGGAAAAAGCAGGCTTCCCACTGAGCGGGGAGCCCAAAGCAGGGGTAGATCCCAGGACCCTGGGATCACAACCTGAGCCAAAGGCAGATACTTAATGACTGAGCCACCCAGGTGCCCCATTTGGTATACAGTTTTAAGGGCTTTTTGTTCTGTTTTGGTGAGACTGCAGTTCCTGTAGCAGCTAATTCTTCATGGGCTGAATCAGGATTCTGTCTCTCTTTCTCTCTTTTTTTAAAGTTATTTTTTTTTACTTACATCAAAAGATATACTGGTTAAAAAGAACATTTCTAATTATCATATATAGACAAGATAAATTCAGGGCGCCTGGCTAGCTCAGTTGGTAGAGCATGCCAGTCTTGATCTAAGGAACATGAATTCAAGCCCAATGTTGGGCATGGATCCTACTTAAAAAAGAAACAAGGAAGGAAGGAAGGAAGGAAGGAAGGGAGAGAGGGAGGGAGGGAGGGAGGAAAACATAAAGTCTTAATTTATTTCTCAAAATATTCTTATATAATCTTAATTACTAAGGAATTTTATTGGAAGTGTAGATATGTTATGAAATCTTTCTAATCACATGTAAAATGACTCCTATATCATAAACACAACAACAATGAATCCATGCTTCTCCAAGTGAAGAATTTGTGTTAAGTAATTATAGAAGAGTGCCATGATATATTGTCCATATATCTGGGCAGATGATAATTTTAATCACTAAAAGCTTCTAGTTGCATAAATTATTTCAAGAAAAGGGTCTAAAAGATCAAAATCAAGTAACTAGAAGGTCCATTTTTACTAAGGGGTCATTCACATGATGTATATTGTACAGGTTTGGGTAGGAAAGGAGAGTCGACATACATAGGTCTATTGCTGTAGGAATAAAAAGTTTCTCAACTTTTGCTCCCTTACCCAAAATGTCTGTGAAGCAAAAAACATACAAAAGGAGAAAGCATCCTTTCTTCTTTACATAAACATGCCATTAATTAGACATATCAGAACAAAAGTTGGTTCTTAGAAAATACAAACACAGACATCCTACAGAATGACAAATAAATCAAGGAAAAATACTGAATGAATTTACTTTTAAAAAAAGAGAGAAATAGGTATATATACAACTGAAATTTTAAAATTGTAAGAACATTTACTATTTAAATTTTTTCACTTAGCGTTTTTCTTGATCCTTCTTCACACTATGTCCATTTCATGCAACAAAACATTGCCATCACAGAGAGCAATAATCTCCAAGCTGCAAAATCCAGTCATTTTCTTTTTTTAAATGTTATTTATTTAATTATTTACTTATTTCAAAGAGAGAGTGAGCAGGGGTTGGGGAAGGAGGACGAGAGGGGAAGGGACAGAGGGAGAGGGAAAGAATCTCGGGTAGATTCTGTGCTGAGCATGGAATCCATGTGGGGCTCGATCCAACAACCCTGAGATCATGACCTGAGCCAAAACCAAGAGTCGGATACTTAACAACTGAGACACCCAGGCGCCTCTCCAATGTCATTTTCAAACCTCACCTGGCTGTCTTGATAGCATATGACATAGTCAATCACTATTTCCCTACTGAAATTCTTTCTTTCCTTTGCTTCCATGACAAGACAGATTTCTATTTCTATTTCTCTTCTTCACTCTTTTTCAGTGTCTTTTATTTATTTTTTTAAAGATTTTATTTATTCATTGACAGAGAGAGAGAGATCACAAAAAGGCAGATAGGTGGGCAGAGAGAGAGGTGGAAGTAGGCTCCCAGCTGAGCAGAGAGCCTGATGTGGGGCTGGATCTCAGGACCCTGACATCATGGTCTGAGCCAAAGGCAGAGGCTTTATCCCACTGAGCCACCCAGGTGCACCATCAGTGTCTTTTAAAGGTTCTTTCTCTTCTTCCTGACTTCTAGGTATTGGAATACTCCAGAATTCAGGATTGTGTATTTTATCTACCTTCCAAAATATGATCATATCCAGGCTGTTGACTTTAAGTACAATGTATAATCTAATAAATCTCGAGATTCTATCTCTAGCCCAGACTAAATTCCTGGATTCCAGATTTTGTATTTCATTGTCTACTAACATTCCTTCATTTGGACATTAAATAACCATTATAAAGTTAACATGTTCAAACAAAATTCATAATTCCTCCAACCTTCAATGTGTTTCTCTTTAAGTATTTTCTATTGCAACAAATCTCATTAAAATCACCCAGTTTTTCTGGACAAAAATGTTGTCATGATCTTTGTTCTATTTCATACTGCACATCCATTCCATGAGTAAATCTCATTGTTGAGAGATACTTCAAATGAAAATTTGTGTAACTTTTTCAATGCGAACACCTTGATCCAACTACCAGTTTTTCCACTGAGGACAATTCTGGACAGTAATCACCTACTCGGTTTCCTTATTTCTTTAAAGGTTTGTTTTCAACACAAGATCGACATTGTTCATTTAAAAATGAGATTTATGTTATGTCACAACCCTGCTCAAAACTTACCAATATCATCCCACTATTTAGAGACAAATGGCCCTTCGGTTACTCTCTGACTTCATCTTCTAACCTTCTATATCTCAGTTACTCTGTTCTAGCCACACTGATTTCCTTGTTGTTCTTCCATACAAAAAATACAAGTATGTTTCTATATCAGGAACTCCGCATTTGAAGTTTCCTCTTCTTCTATTGTTCTTCCCCAAGACAGTCAAAGATTTACTCATTTTACTCAATGTTTGCTCAAACGTAACTTCCTCAAAGAGACCTTTCCTACACACATTATCAAAAACACCATTTTATGCACTTCCATTGTGCTCTTACTAGCACTAATCATTACCTGAAGCTACTACATTCATTTATTAGTGTATTTTAACTATCTCTAGTCTAGAATAGAGAGTCAAAAAGGACAAGGTTTTGTTTTGTTTTGCATTGTCCATTTTATACTTACACTGTCTAGAAAAGTGGTGCTTAAAAAACACTCATTAAATATTTATTGACAAATTAGCTGTAATGAAAAACTGTCAAGAAAATATATACACTGCCAAGTTGACTTGATACTAAACAGAAATTCTGAATAAACATACAACACTGAAATATATTGATTCTGTAATCTAGGAGCGAACAAACTTTTTCTATAAAAGGACGGAGAGTAAATATTTTTGGAAAATTTTGGACCTTATGGGAACTATTGCACCTATTCAAAGCTGCTCCTGTAGTACGAAAACAGTCATAGACAACATGTAAATGAATGTATATGACTGTATTCCAATAAAACTTTATTTATAAAAGTAGATTATAGGTCAGATTTGTCTGGCAAGCTGTATTTTGCCAAGCACTACAGTGGTATGTAAATCTACCTTTCTCCCTACTTCTCATTTCTCTCCCTCTCTCTCTGTCTCTCTCTCTCAATGAATATTTACTATTTATATCTACATCTATAAATATCATCTGTGAAACACCCTCTATATCCACAAGGTTTTAAAATTAATTTTTCAAACCCTCATGGAACGGATAATATCTATTTTATAAAATCTGTACTAAGGATATAAAAAGAGAAAATACATTCACATGTATTTAATAGAGCTGGTATAAACTCCACATCAAACCCCAGCAAACACTGTTTGATAAAGGAAAATTATAATCTTATTTATGAATATTGATATAAAATATTCTAAGTAACTCATGAGGTAATTAGATAAAGTAATGTACAAAAACATCACAAGCCCGTGGGGCTCATTGCAATAATGTAAATGTAAAGTATTTTTAAGAATACAAAAATATATTTAACTACCTTAATGTATTTAAAAAGACGAACTAGAATTTTATTTTATTATTTTTTTCAAACTAGAATTTTAAAAGGTGCTAGAAAGCATTTGATAAAAGCCAACACTTACTCATGATTAAAAAAAAAATCTTAACAAGTAGGAATAGAATTGGAGGATATAATTACAGAAAAATACTAGTTCAAATATTTCTCTAATAGGTCTATTAGATTATTCATGAAAGAATAACTGCAGTTGACCAACATATGAAAGATGATAAATCTCGTCATTATGAAATGCAATAATAACAATCATAAAAGCAGTAACAGCTAACTGTTAACTAAGTGGTAGGCCTGTTATATGTATTTTATACAACAAATACATTTTGTGCATTTAAACATATTTTATACATTTAAGCCATTCCTTGGATACAATGTCCACCCAATCAACGGAAAGGGATAATTAACCAAGAAAGTAAGGAAGAAAACAATCCTTATTAGTTCCTGAGCTAGGCCCTTTGGGCAAAACTGGCCTTTAAATATTCTCTGATGGATAGTATTTGAAAAGAACAAATTCAAGTAGCATCATCAATTACAAGTAACTTACGGTTTCATATTGAAAGAGTTGGTATATCGCTTATTATGGCCATCAGTTTTCTGTTGCTGCAATAAGAAACTATTCACAGACCTGGTGACTTAAGACAATGTAATTTATTATTGTATGGTTCTGGAGGTCAGAAGTCTAAAATGATTTTCATGTAGCTAAAGTCAGTGTTGGCACAGCAGATTCCTCCTGGAGGCTGTGAAGGGAGAATGCTTCTCCTTGCCTATTTCTTCTCCTGGCATCCACCTGTGTTCCTTGGCTCCTTGACCCTCCTTCTGTCTTCAAAATGCATCCCTCCAATCACAGCTTGCCTCATTGCATGCCCCCTCCTCTGACTCCTTCTCCCCTTAGGAGGACAGTTAGGTTTACAATGGGCCCGCCTGAATAATCCAGAACCATTTCCTCATCTCAAGATCCTTAATGTAATCATATCTGCAAACGCCTTTTTGTCATATAAGGTAACGTTCACAGATTCCAGGGATTAGGATGCAGGTTTATTTGGGAGTCATAAATCAGCTTAGCATACAAATTTAAATGATCTATACTTGATCCTAAATGTACTTTGGCCTCTAAAACACATACCGGTAACTTTTTTATATGAAAAGAAGAAAGAAGAAAGAAAGAAGAAGAAAAGGAAGAAGAATGCCTTAGTGTTATTGTGAAAAGCAGTAAGACTGAAATAGGTTCTATTCTTCCAAAAAGCTCATCATTTCCTGGCTAAGTCAGAGGCAGAGCCAATGTAAGCAGATTCAGGTAGAATGTGAGCAGATTTTCTCTTATTATTATCTATTATAGAAGCAGAAGTATGTGTGTTAGTTCTCTGAGTATTTTCACACTTCACCTGGCCAAATAAACCAGTATTTAAAATGGTAATTTGACAGTAGGTCTGTACTCAAAGTTCAGTGCATGTGGCATTTTAGAGGTCATGACTAAAGTCACTTTTTAATGATATTTCAGTGTTCCCTGAATTTACAAAATCATCTTCTGTGATATTAGTACCTGAAGTAATAAAAATTTTATACCTCTTAAAGGCATCATCTAAAGCAGCGGCTCCTAAACAATAATGTTTGGTCTTATGTTCCATGATGAAGATTTCACTAGCCTGAGATGAAGAAAAACATAAAGGAATTTTTCATAAAGCTAATACATTTAGTTTTAAGACTGTCCTTTCTGTCCTCACCACTTTTATTTTTTTTTTCAAAAATTGTAAAAGATGATAAGTATATCTTTGGGCACCTGGGTGGCTCAGTCGGTTAAAGCCTCTGCCTTCGGCTCAGGTCATGATCTCAGGGTCCTTGGATCGAGCCCCGCATCAGGCTCTCTGCTCAGCAGTGAGCCTGCTTCCCCCTCTCCCTCTGCCTGCCTCTCTGACTACTTGTGATCTCTTTCTCTCTGTCAAATAAATAAATAAATAAAATCTTTTTTAAAAAAAGATAAATATATCTTTTTCACTTGAAAGATAATGATTAAAAAAAGAAGAAGGATTTAGCAAATGTATATCAATAGCAAATTAACACACACACACACACACACTCAAACATCCTGGCTTACTGAATTCAAAAGTAAAAAAAAAAAACAACAATGATCTACTGCTTGGGTTAATTAAATGAGCTTTAAAAGTCTTAATAATAATGTGGTAAGTGTCTACATGAAAAAGTGCTCAACATCACTTGGCATCAGGTTACTACAAATCAAAACCACAGTGAGATACCACCTCACACCAGTCAGAATGACTAAAATTAACAAGTCAGGAAACAACTGGTGTTGGCAAGGATGTGGAGAAAGGGGAACTCTCCTACACTGTTGGTGGGAATGCAAGCTGGTGCAGCTACTCTGGAAAACAGTATGGAAGTTCCTCAAAAGGTTGCAAAGTCGAAAAGAGATCTACCCTATGACCTAGCAATCGCACGACTGGGTATTTACCTGAAAGATACAAATGCAATGATCCAAAGGTACACATGCACCCGAATGTTTATAGCAGCAATGTCTACAATAGGCAAACTATGGAAAGAACCTAGATGTCCATCAACAGATGAATGGATAAAGATGTGGTGTATACACACACACACACACACACACACACACACACACACACATACACTATGGAATACTATGCAACCATCAAAAAACCCCAAAATCTTGCTTGCAATGACGTGGATGGAACTAGAGGGTATTAATTATGCTAAGAGAAGTAAGTCAATCAGAGAAAGACAATTACTATATGATCTCTCTGATAGGAGGAATTTGAGAGGCAGAGAGGGGGGTAATGGGAGTTAGGGAGGGGAAAAAAAATGAAACAAGAAGGAACCAGGGAGGGAGGCAAACCATAAGAGACTCTTAATCTCACGAAAGAAACCGAGGGTTGCTGGGGTGTCAGCGGGGAGGCATAGGGTGGCTGGGTTACGGACACTGGGCTGGGGGTATGTGCTATGGTGAGTGCTGTGAAATGTGTAAGCCTGATGACTCATAGACCTGTACCCCTGGGGCAAATAATACACTATATGTTAATTAAAAAATAAATAATATAAAATACAAAAAAATAATAATGCTGTAAGTGTCTAATGCCTAAAATTTACATAGTGTATTTATGTCAGGTGTTTCTCCCCGCCCCCAACAATAAGCCCATGAGGAAAGATGTAAGCAAGTATAATTTCCATTTCATAGGTTGGAAAATTAAAGCATGGATTTCTAAATGACTTATTAGATTTTAATAATCTAGATTAGATTATTATATTACACTTGATCTTAGCCAAAAGGCCGAGAAGCGATAGATTATTATATTAGAAAACATTTTCTAATTGATGTATTCACTTATGCTTAACTCTGTCATCTTTTGATGTATTTTTCTAATTGATGTATTCAATTTTCTAATTGATGTATTCACTTATGCTTAACTCTGTCATCTTAAACTTGCCTGGTATCCCTAACCACTTCAATATTCAATTTGTCATCTTGCAAAAACTGAAACATGGGTCTTCCCTGATTGTCCACGGAATTTTCCTCCACCCTTTGAGTTGAACATGTTTCCTGAGTTCTACCTTGCCCAGTGGCACATGGAAATGCTCATGTATCCTCTTTGCTCCTTATTATTGTTTTTACACCATTATTTTTTTTCTTCTTCTTGAACGATTCCCTTTGAGCTTGAAATCTCATACCTTCTGTGGGGTAAAAGATCAAATCATCTACAATGAATGCTTACGAAAGGTCAAAAAAGATAAAGGCATTGATATGATAAGGCAACACAATCAATATGATCAGTTGTTTGGCAACATATAGTAATCAGTAATGAAAACTGCAACTGTAGAGTGCTCTTAAGCATGGGATAACTGGCAAAGAACGCACAGGATGTAAATAAAGAAAGTTGCTAAAATAGATATAGACAAATTAGAGACATCCTCTAATCCATGTTAGAGGATGATATGGGATGGGGGTCGAAATAATTTGGATTTTTAAAATATGTAACATAGAAATAATGCCCCAGGGTGACTCCTTTACACATAATGTCCCAATATGCTACTTTGTGAAATATCTGGACAATAATGAGAGGTTAGCACTTAATCAATTTAATATGTATCAATTCCAGAAAATTAAATTATTCTTTAATGATGTGCTATGTCAATAGCATTCAGAATAGAACCCATAAAGGTCACTAAGTCATATAAAAAGCTGTAAACGATGCTATATTATTTACCATTTCGTATTCTTAGAGTAAGATGGGCCTTGAGATACACACACTACTTACAGATGAGAAAACTGAGGTACAAAAAGATTAAATGAAAAAAAAAAAAAAAAGATTAAATGAGTTGACTGAAGTTATAAAACCTAACTAGGTTCTTTGATTTGGTGATTGTACTTGTGTGTTTTCCTAAGTAAAATCCAAAAAGAAGACCTAAGTTAAAGAAAGAAAGAGAAAAGGCCAACAAACTAATTGTTCTTTTCAGTACAACTTCCAGAACTCTTAAATGAGGAAATCCTGATCTCTGTAAGAAGGGAGACAAGACTGCATTTTGGAGTATCAGCCAATAGTAGCTAAGAAATGTGCTCACTTCTTTGTCAGTTCCTCTCATTATAATAAACACAGAAAAATAAAACAACTTTTTAAAAGCTCACATTTAAAAAAAAATAAAAAATAAAAGCTCACATTTGAACACAAAATGAACAAGGATATTTCATAATTTGCAAATGAGATCAGAAGGAGCGAAATATATTTGTAAATGGAGTAAAGAGTACCAATGACAACTAATACATAAAAGGGAAGCTCTCTACCTCATGGAGTTATTATGTCTTAGCAGCTTTACATTTCTGTGTTCATTTATTTGGAGCTTTGTATTTCTCTCCCCAGCCCCAGTCTACTTCATTGCTTTGCCTTCCCTGACTATTGTCATCAGACTTCTAGAGGCTGTGATATGGAAAAACATTCTAAAGAGACAAGAATTTTCTAAACTCTTCCTATGTTGAAGAATTTCACGGGGCATGTAACAAAACTGCTGCCATAAAAATACTCATAACATCCCTATGAAATACTTTAAAGATGAAGAAACTGAGGTATAGGAAGATTAGCTCACTTGTATCAAACAGCTTTGAAAGGTGGGAACTGGAATTGTCATTTATTACAGGATGCTTTCCAAGTCCATGCACTATCCACTACATCAGATGTCTATGAGTAGGTAATTTTTTTTTATTTGACACATTTATTGAGAAGAATTTATGTATCCTGTGCCTACTTCAGAGGTTCTCGACCAGGGGTGAACTTCCCCTCAGCGGTCATTTGGCAATGTCTGGACATATTTTGGCTGTCACAACTACAGTAAGGAGGTCTAGTGACATCCAGTGGGGAGAGACTAGGGATACTACTACACACACTATTACACACACTAAAATAAGGGACAGCTTGCCACAGCAAAAAAATTATTAGACTCAAAATGCTGAGGTGGAGAAAACGTGGTCTAATACTAGAAGTGTATGGTATTTCAGCTTGTGTTTAACATGAAGGAAGTCACAACAGAAAAAGCCTGATAAAATACATCGTAGTTCTTTAAAACAGTTAGATAGCTAAAGATACAAAGAATCCTTAAAACTAAATTCTAGTAAGTGATGAGTCCTTCATAGCTTTTCCTAGATCACTGATACAGAGGAAAAATCTGCCAATGGAGGCACTGACAAAATACAGGACTTTTCAAAAAATTTTCAAAATGGTCACAGAGGGGCCAGAATAACAGATTAGATTTCTAGAGTCTCACACACTGTGAATCTGAACCAAGTGGTCAACATTTTCACATAAGTCTTTATCATGTTATATACATGATATTCATATATTCATTTATTAAGGAATATGCTTAAATTTGAGGACAGAAGAAAAGAGCTATGAGAGATCCTTCCATAGCACTCCTAACTTCCATGAAGGCAAGGAAGTGGCTGCCAAAAACTGTTGATATGGCAGGAAATCTGAGAGAAAAGGCTCTCAGGAACTCAGGCTTCATGAAGTAATCTGGAGGGGCTGCTAAAGGCTTGGAGCACATAGAAAGGTGACGATAAATCTCTCAAGCTCAGAAAACCAGAGTCTGGATTGGAGAGGGTTAGGCCAGAGGCTGTCCTCATGACATTTGAAATGAGTGATGACTGCAACCTAAATAATGCTATAACACAGCCCAGACCCAACCAGAGCACACATTAGTGGACTGACGGAAAAGGAATGTATTTTTTTCTGGAGATAAGTGTCATTTGCTTTAGTCTCTAACATTCTCCTATACATAACAGGTGGCACAAAATAAATAACTGGAGGCAAGAAAAAGTAAGAGAAAGTGACTCATAGTCAAGAAAGAAGAAAAGAGGGGCACCTGGTTGATCCAGTCTGTTAATCATCTCCCTTCTGCTCAGGTCATGATCCCAGGGTCTGGGATTGAGCCCCACTCAGCAGGGAGTCTGCTTCTCCTTCTCCCTCTGCCCCTTTGCCAGCTTGTCCTCTCTCTCTCTCAAATAAATAATTTAAAAGCTTTAAAAAAAATAAGAGAGCAGAAGAAATATTTTAAAATGATAGAATTTTCTAAAATTAATTAAAGACTACAACCCACAAATCTAATTAAATCAGCTAACTCTAAACAAAATTAAGACACAAAGTGCTAAAAAAATCAATGATGAAGAGAAACCTACAGTAGATAGTGGCAAAAGACAAATTATACATAGGGAAACAGCGATAGGAAAATATGCAGTGAACAAACACCAAGATGACTGCCATGATCCCCATAGCTGCTTAAAACACCAATTGCCTAGGGGCGCCTGGGTGGCTCAGTCGTTAATCGTCTGCCTTTGGCTCAAGTCATGATCCCAGGATCCTGGGATCGAGCCCCACATCGGGCTCCCTGCTCTTCAGGAAGCCTGCTTCTCCCACTACCACTCCCTCTGCTTGTGTTCCCTCTCTCGCTGTGTTTCTCTCTGTCAAATAAATAAAATCTTTAAAAAAAAAAAAACCACCAATTGCTTAATCCCTCCCCTTGAGTGTGGGTGGAGCTTGTAACTTGCTTCTAACCAACAGAATATGGAAAAGATGACAGATATAAATATGTGTACATGATTAGATTTTGTGATTGTGTTGGATGAGATTATAATGTTTGTGTTGCTATGAGACTCTGAGAGACAGGCATATTGAGAAAACCACATACAAAAAAACTAGGGCAGTTTCCAGCCAACAGCCAGAAAAAACCTGATGGCTTCAACATAACAACACAGAAGGAACCTCATGAGCTCAGAAGGGAAGGTCCCCAGCTGAACTCCGATGAGATCTTGATCAGTACAAACATCTTGATGGCAGTTACATGAAAGGTCCTAAAGCAGAAGATCCTGCCCCACAGAAACTGTGAGATACAAAGCTGTGTTGTTCTAGGGCACCTGAGTGGCTCAGTCATTGAGCGTCTGCCTTCGGCTCAGGTCATGATCCCAGGATCCTGGGATCAGGCCCCATATCGGGCTCCCTACTCTGTGGAAGGCCTGTTCTTCCTCTCCTACTCCTCCTGCTTGTGTTCCCTCTCTCACTGTGTCTCTCTCTGTCAAATAAATAAATAAATAAAATCTTTAAAAAACAATTTTTATATTTACATAAAACTGATTACATTAAATGAAGACAATATTATAGATATATAATTCATATTTGGTTTACAATTTATAACATAACAAAAAAAGGCAAATAGTAGGAGGTAGTATATGGAATCACACTGTTATAAGATGCAGAAAGTTTATGACATAGTACATTATTTGAAGCCAGACTATGATGACTTAAAGATGTTTGCTATAGTCTCCTAGAGCAGCACTGACAAATACAATAACTTGTAGCCACATTGTTTAAAAATAAATTAAAATTAAGATTAAAATAATTAAAAACTTAATTCCTCAGTCACACTAACTATAGTTCAAATACTCAATAGCCAAATGTATCTATTGGTTACTGCCTTGAACAGTAGAGTTATAGAACATTCTAAGCATCGCAAAAAGTTGTATTAGACAGTTTTTCCTCTGGAGTATCTATTAAAAATAGCACAAGAAAGGATAGCTAAGAAAATATGTACAAAAACTTCATGCTGAAAACTAAAACACTGCTGAGAGAAATTAAATGAAAGTTAATAAATGAAGGAATGTACTATGTTCATGGATTAAAAAACTTCATATTAAGATATCCATTCTCAGATTGATCTATAAGAGCAATGCTATCATCCTAATCAAAATTTCAGCAGGCTTTTTTTTTTTTTTAAGATTTTATTTATTTATTTGACGCAGAGAGGCAGGCAGAGAGAGAGGAGGAAGCAGGCTCCCCGCCGAGCAGAGAGCCCGATGTGGGGCTCGATCCCAGGACCCTGAGATCATGACCTGAGCTGAAGGCAGAGGCTTTAACCCACTGAGCCACCCAGGCGCCCCTCAGCAGGCTTTTTAAAAGAAATTTTCAAACTAATGCTAAAGTTTATATGAAAATGACAAAAATCTAGAAAAGTCAAGAAATACAGATTATATACTATCTGACTTTAAGATATCTTTACCATAAAGCTAATGTAATCAACAAATGTGTAAACAGCATAAATACAGATAAGGAGACCATGAGGAAAAAGGAAAAAATATATATACATAAGTGTGTCTGTGTGCATGTGTGTGTGTGTTTGTGTTTAATTGATATTCAACTAAGGAAACAAGTCAATTCAGATGGGCAAAGAATGTTTTTTTTAACAAATAGAACTGTAACAACTAGATATTAAAATTGGGGAAAAATAAACCTGGACCGTACCCTACTTAATATATAACAACTAACTGGAGATGGACCAAAGACCTAAATCTAAAATTCAGAATTACTTCTGAAGGAAAATATAGAAGAATTCCATCAATCCTTGGTTTAGGCAAGGCCTTCTTAGAGCAGGAAATGCACCAACCATGAAAGAAAACAAATGACAAACTGGATTCCACCAAATTAAAATCTTCTTTCTTCAAATAACATTTAACAACATGAGTAACAAGTCACAGACTGAAGAGGATACATATTCAGAATTTTTTTAAACCTCCTAAAACTCTACAATTAAAGAAGCAACTCATTAAATGAAAGGAAAAGGGAGAATAGACTTGAAAAGCTGTTTTACAAAAGAAAATATATGAATTGTCATCAGGGAAATAAAAATATAATCCTCAATTAGATAACATTTCAAACCCATAAAAATGACTCAATTAAAGAAGACTGACAGTTTTAGACACTGGCAGAATATATAGGACCTGGGACTTACTACGTACATTGCCAATGGGTATTTAAATTGTTTTAATCACTTGGTGAACTATGACCAAACAATTCTACTCCAAGGTACTTATCTAAGAGAATTTAAAACATATATCTATAAAATGATTATAGGGGAGCCTGGGTGGTTCAGTTGGTTGGGCCCCAAGCACTGATTTTCAGCTGAGGCCATGATCTCAAGGTCCTGAGATGAAGCCCAGCATCTGGCTCTGTGCTCAGCAGAGAGTCAGCTTGAGGATTCTCTCTCTCTCTCTCTCTCGGCCCCTCACCACCTTGCACCTGTGTGCATGCTCTCTAACTAAATAAATCTTTTTTAAAAAAAGGATTACATAAGAATATTTACAGCAACTTTATTCATAAGAAATAAAACTAAAAATAACTCAAATGCCCCGCCACTGAGAATCAATAAACAAAATTTTCTGTATCCATACCACTTGACAACAAACTAAAGAGAATATATATGAATAAACACAGATGAATGTATATATAAATATGATTACATAAATCTCTATCAAATTATATAAATATTCAAATTATACTAGATGAAAGAAATTTTCATTTAGTCAATAGTCATAAAAGACTATTACATAATTTCATTTATGTAAAACTACAAAACAGGATAAACTGACATACAGAAATGAAAAGCTAAGTGAGAGGAACAAAAAAACAGAGGAAAGAACACAAAAGAAATTTCTAGAATGATGAAATTCTTGTATATGCTGTTTGCTGTGATCATCATAGTGAAATAATTATCACAACTGTTTAAACATATCAAATAAAATCTCTGCATTTTGTTGTATATAAATTGTACTCAGATTTTTTTAAAAGTATCAACTAAAACATGTATTAGTAGAATATAACAAGCCCCCAAAAGCTATTACTTTTTGGAAATTTTATGTGATTCAGTATGCTTAATAGCAGAACAAAATTCTATATTCTTTGTCTTAAGAAAAATCTGAAATAGGAAGATTTTTGCAACTCAACTTAGAATCTGATATGTTCCTCAGGAGTTATAATTTTGATATTCTCTTTTCAGGTATCCTAAAATATTCTTGGGATTGGGAATAACTGAATAAAGGATACCCAACACTATGTAAGACTTTACATGTGCTTTGTGTTTTGCTGTATTTCAGTTTTGTCTTGGTGAGTTGATAGTTCTTGATTTTAATCCAAGGAAAAGGGACAATAATAATCATATTAGGAAAGATTCTTTAAAAAAATAATGTTTACTTCTATAATAGCAAAATATGCAAACTTCTAAATGCAATGTTACTTACACTAAAAGTGTCTTTCATGTTTTGTCCTAAGCTTCAAAATGCTTAAGGAACACCTTCACCATGAATGAATGTTTTGAAATGTATTAAAATGAAATACTAAATGCATTGAAAATTACTCCATGTATCTTTGCATAGCAGAAGGCATAAGATACACTGATGTCATATGTAAGCACTCAACATGGGCAATGAATAAGGTTAAGTTTTATAACACCTTCAATAAGATGTGTTGTGGGTTTTTTTTTCAATTTTTCAGAAAACTATGATACACATATATAAATGAGAGCACAGTTGTTCTCTCAACTAATCCCAACATGTGGCTTCCAATTATTACTCAGTGATCTCCATCCAAGTTCAGCTCATTAAACTACCACAATTAAAAACCCTGCCCTAAAACTCAGTGCTTTCCACCAAGGACTCATACTAAAACCATTACAGAAGTTTCTGCAATTTACTGTGAAAAAGAAATAAAATCTGCTTGAGAAAGAAGCCAGGCACAAAAGACCACATATTTTATGATTCCATTTATGGAGAATGTTTGAAAAAGGTAAATCTATAGAGACAGAAAAATGATCGGTGATTGTCTAATCTGAGTATGGTGGGAAGTAGAGGATAGGAATTAACCATAAATAGATATGAGTGATCTTATTAGAATGATGAAAATATTCTAAAACTGGATTCTGGTGATAGTACAACTTGGTAAGTTTACTAAAAATCACTGAATTTGGGGCGCCTGGGTGGCTCAGTGGGTTAAAGCCTCTGCCTTCAGCTCAGGTCATGATCTCAGGGTCCTCGGATCGAGCCCCAGCATCGCATCGGGCTCTCTGCTCAGCAGAGAGCTTGCTTCCCCCTCTCTCTGCCTGCCTCTCTGCCTACTTGTGATCTCAATCTCTCTGTGTCAAATAAATAAATAAAATCTTTAAAAAAATAAATAAAAATCACTGAATTGTACACTTAAAATGGGTGAATTTTATGGTATATGAATTATACCTCAATAAAATATAATTTTTAAAAATTGTGTTTGAGTAGTAAAACTAACCAGCTTTTCCCTAAATTGGGAACTAGTTCCTCACACATCCAGATGTTAACACAAAGAAGAAAAAATAATAGTCACTATTATGTAAGAAAATGTTATTTCTGTTAAGTGATTAACACACTTTGACAATTAAGTTAAAATAGATACTTACAGAAAGTTAAATATGAAAACCCAACTTCCTTGATAAAACCAAGAGAATGGGATGGGGGAAAAGTATTCCAAACTTAAAGTTTAGAATGCTCTCCAAGATATATTTATTTGGAGAGGAGCTCAACAATATAATGTTGTCACATACCTTTTTTTTTTCCCTTCACAAGATAGAGGCACTGTGTTTCTCAAGTTGAGAAAAGCAAGACAGTGTGGAATGCCTGCCTACTTTAACTATATATACTAATATGGTGTATATATATATAACTTATATACTTAGAACCCCTCCATCTTAACTATATATACTTAGGACCTCACCTTAACTATATATACTTAGGACCTCACTGCAACAACTCAGTTAATACAATACAGTAAGATAAAAATACTTAAATTGGTTAATCAGGTTTCTCAACATCAGCAGTATTTGGGGGTATTTTGGCCCTAATTATTCTTTGTCATGGGGGCTGTCCTGTGGAATACAGAATGTTTAGCAACAACCCCAGCTTCTACTTACTAAATAAAAATAATTAGAAGGATAGATCCAAAAAGATAACCTTAAAGAAAAAATTTTAAAGCTAGTATATATATATTATCTGTAGATATGAGTAATTCATAATACTTTTAGGATGGGGTTTATATTTAGGAGATAAGAAAGGGAATAAGAAACATAAGGAGTTAAAAGGAAGCTTCAGTTGTATTAGTAAAGTTATAATAAAGAAAAAAAGAGACTTGAAATTAGCAAAATACAAATGTTTATAAGCTGGGTGATGGGAGCATTTGTTTTGGTTAAATTATACACAAGTAATTCAAAGTATTAGGTTCTATGTCATAAAGTCCAGGAAGGTTTGGAGGGTATTTTTCTACTTGCCATCTTTGTTTACAGAATCAGGAACTGGAGTAGTCACAAAATAAAACTGCACCCCCAAGAAATTTTAAGATTCCTACATTTTTCAATGTTGCTGTTTCAGTCCTTAGTATCTACATGACTTAGTCTCTAAAATAATAGCAATCATTCACAACAAAATTACCAAGGAGGAAAGTTTACAAATGCATGCTTAAAACATAATCCATTTCAAAAATTAGGGACTAATTTTCCTTAGAGTCAGAACAGAATTATATGATAGCAAAGTTCAAACAAATAATCACCTTCAATTTCTTAAAAAGTGCAGAAAACTCTTAGCAGATATTGTGATGATCCATTCTGGCTGTTATTACACAGTCTGGTGTTATAAAAACTGAAAAAAGCTGGATGTCAAATCGTGTCCCCTCAATCAAAAATAACTCCATATGGTAAAATACTGATAAAAGTAGTTCTATTAAGAGTTATTCCTGCTCCCAGAAATTAGCACAAGAAAGAGTTTATATTAGAATTGAGATAATGAAAGTCCAGATTTTTCC
>CM053613.1:17473070-17492531 GCA_028646535.1 Procyon lotor
GGGTGGCCGGGGGGGGGGAGGTGGTGGGGTAGGGATAGGGTGGCTGGGTTGTGGACAATGGGGAGGGTATGTGCTATTAAGTGCTGTGAAATGTGTAAGCCCGAAGATTCACAGACATGTACCCTGGGGCAAATAATACATTATATGTTAATAAAAATTAAAAAAAAAAAAAAAAAGACACTTAAGTTCTGTGTGTTGTGTTTCAAAGGGACAATTACCATGTCTTATAGGTGAGACATTATGGGGAAGATGTATTTGAAATGGGTCTTGAAGAATGATGCCATTTATACAGATAAGGAGAGAAGGTCCTGAGGTCCTTCCTCATCCTCCCCTCAGTATTTGTGACTTACTTGGTGGAAATTGTAGTAGCTGGCCTGCAATATCATTGGAAAATTTACTGAATTCATGGTTCAACATCAGAGGTGTAGATAAGGTAACATTTTGAGGGAAGCTCACAAGATCAATTTTTACAAAGATTTTTATTGGTTAAGATCTATTCCACATTGCAACATATTTACATAGATCTTCTCCATGAAAGCTTTGTTATTTTACAACCACACATGTATCATAATAGTCAGCATGAATGTTATTAAGAGAAAGTGTGACCCTGCAATTACAATCTTTATTCACAGCTTGGAAGTGGAATTTCTCATGAGTCATAATTGTTAACCTCATTGGCCCTGGACAAGTAACCTGATCAGTATTTACAAGCCCTCTTCATTGTTGGAAAACTCTGACATTTTGCCAATAATGATATTGGTCAGTTTCATAAATGTAATTTCCAAAGTCCAGTATCAATACCTAAAGCCTTCCTAGAAATTGTAGGGAAAGACAATAATCCAGCTCTGTGAGTATACATGAATTAGAATGAAAAGATACAAAATCATCTTTAGATAAAAAATGCATGTAGGCTATGACCAAAGACATGGGATGAAAACCAGTTCTTAAAAGAGTGTTGTGAACATAAATGAGACAAACTGATGCGAAATGAAGGCCATAATACACTGAAATATCTATTGATCACAGACTACTACTCTTCTTTGTGTCTCTCTCAATGCCTTTCCATGGATTTGTGGTTGAATATGAACTTGGGTTCGGCGGACCACCCATGTGGAAAAATCCAGCTTGGAACTGGAACTGCTGATCTGAATCTCTGATGAGAGGTCAAAGCTAGAAATGTAGATGTGAAAATTGCTCCCACAGAGATGATAGTACCACTATGGGAGTGACTGGCATAAAAGGTTGGAACAGTGATTACTAATCCTAAGGATTGCCCCAGCACTATGTTATAAAAACACAGATCACAGATTGTATACTTGGCCACTGGGATTGGAATCTTTTATCTCCATGTACACATGTCTACGTTTTTTAAATTCAGGAAGGGTCTTTCAAAAATAACCACAAATTTGAAAACAGAAGCCATTTTTCTCTTTTTAATATACATTAAACAAATTCAAGGGTATTTCTGTGCTCTATAGTTTATGCATTATTAGAATCAAAAGAAAAGTTGCATTAGAAGTGCTTTTGTATCTACGCTGTTAATTAATCCTTTAACTTGTGCCAAAGAATATTTTTTTTAAAGATTTTATTTATTTATTTGACAGAGAGATCACAAGTAGGCAGAGAGAGAGGGGGAAGCAGGCTCCCTGCTGAGCAGAGAGCCTGATGTGGGACTCAATCCCAGGACCCTGAGATCATGACCTGAGCCGAAGGCAGAGGCTTTAACCCACTGAGCCACCCAGGCACCCCAAGAATTTTTTATATAAGTATTTCTTCATTCTGTTTTACCAAGTATCCATTAACCATAGTCTCTAAAACTGCTAATAATTAATAATTATTAATGCATAATTCATAAACAAATAGCTTAACATGGAACTGGAACCCGGTTCATTAACAAGTAGCCCTACAAAGGAGCTAATCACTCAACAATACAAAAGAGTGTTTTTAAGAATTGGAAGTCAATCTGTCTGTCTGTCTGTCTGTCTAAAAGAAAGAGCAAAAGAGGGCATGGGCAGGCAGGAAGGGCAGAGGGAGAGGGACAAGCCAACTCCCTGCTGAGCAGGAAGCCCAGTGCAGGGTTTGATCCCAGGGCTCTGGGACCATGACCTGAGCTGGAGACAGATGTTTAACCTACCGAGCCTCCCAGGGGACCCATATTGGAGATCTTTTTAATAAATGGAGGATGTGTAATCACTTCACATGGTAGGACTGTAATGCTTTCATTACAGCTTCCCTTGCTGCCCAGTTTCCCCTTTCTTCTCCTCCTTCTGGATGTGGGAAAACTTTTTTTTTAAGATTCTATTTTTGAGAGAGAGAGTGAGAGAGCAAGCATAAGCAGGGGAGAGAGGCAGAGAGAGAGAGAGGGAGAATCAGACCTCCCGCTGAGCTGGGAGCCCCATATGAAGCTCCATCCCAGGACCCCAAGGTCATGACCTGAGCCAGAGGCAGATGCTTAACCCACTGAGCCACAGGTGTCCCTGGATGGCAGAGAACTTTTGACTGAGGGGATTCTATTTTCTGAATCCGTATTACATGCTTTTATTATTAAACTTCTGTCTTGAAAAAAAAATTGATAGTCACATTTCTTTCTTACACATTCTGAACGTGGAGGTAGCCACTTCCTCTAAATTATAGATGGTTTTGTTCAGATGAAAGTAAGACCCACTTGTTTTTCCACTTTCTGTAATCAAGGTTCTTGCTGAAGTGTCCAGGTGTGCATGTTCTTCCTGGGCTTCCCCTCCATTAAGGTAATGACTGTGCCTTTGGTGTAATCATAGATTCTGAAGGATTGTGCTGTGACCTAGACCAGATGAAACACTACTTTCTACCAAACTCCAGGAAGTAGTTCCTATCCACAAATGCATTTTAAATTATATATTTTGATATTTAGCTCCTTTTATGTATAGCCTGTGGCCTGCCCTTTTGCCCTAAGAGATTTTCAAGATGGGGATTTCATTGCCCTCAAGAAACATTATAAAATTCTCTTTATGTTATGGCGTCAGCGCAGCCTGTTTCATTTACAATCCTGCTATAAAATACAGCCTTACACTCGGCGTTCTAATTTTTGTAAGTAAAAAGGGAAAGTGTGTACGTGTGAGAGACAGAGAGAAGCTATACCCTAAATATATGATTATGCATGATCGTATAAAAAATTTTCGAGATCAAAAACTTAATAGCTCTAATAGCTCTAAACTTAATAGCTCTAAAAAAGGTGCAATGGAGGTGAAACATTTCTAAAGCAAAAGGCTTGTAATACCACAGGACAGAGTGAATAAGAAAATTGTACACCTGGGCAAGTGATAACAGTTGTCTTGCTATTGATGAAAATATATGGAATTATTCTCAGCACTTCAGGATTTGCCCTACTGCTTTATTTTTATTTTTCCATTTATATAAAACTTTTAAAGAGAAAAAAACCCCTAAAAACATATAATGACGTATATGTTAGAAATTCTGGCAATGCACTGTCAAGAAATTGAAAAGCAAGTTGTAAGTTATTTTTTAAAGATTTTTTCTTTCAACAAATACTTAATGAGTTCTTATTTTGAGCCGGATGCTGTTCTGTTCTACATGCTTTGTGGCAGTCAGGATAGAGTCAGTCACTATTTTCATGGCATTTACTTTGTGGAAATAGAAACAGACAAGAAGCAAGTAATTTTCATAACGTCTAATGAGTTTTAGGAGAAGAGACATAAAAGGTACAGAGGGAACTCGTGGTAGCATTGGGGTACACTAGCCATTCTGTGCAGGTGAGGAAGTTGGAGGCATATCTGGTCGATTGGAAAACACATCCAAGGTTGTGAGGTCTAAGAAAAGCTGTGGAGTTCCAGAGAGAGATGGAAG
The DNA here is from genome assembly GCA_028646535.1 of Procyon lotor. Lineage (NCBI taxonomy): Eukaryota > Metazoa > Chordata > Mammalia > Carnivora > Procyonidae > Procyon > Procyon lotor. Next base: position 17,476,914 of record CM053613.1, read on the forward strand.
TTCTGAACAGCTGGCAGGTGGGGTACCAGCAGTGTAAGCACTAGGCATGGGCTGGGCACTGGAAGATCATCACGAGGAGGAGAAATCATGAAGGGAGGGCAGGGCCCCCACAGAGGTATCCTGACAACTGGGAAGCCACTGAAAGATTTTAAGCAGAAGAGTGAGCTGATTAGGTTTTGGCAGCTGCCCTGTGTACTGTGATGGAGGGCTTGGAGTGAAGCAGATGAAAACTGTAAGAGGGTCAAAGAGTGGGAGGCATAGACCAAGCAGCAGTCAGGAGGTTGGGGCTATCGTTAATTAAGTCCTGCTCTGTTAGCTTGAGAAACTTACCAATGGGCGGAGGCCTCACTTTATATTTCAGGAACATGTATGTCTTCTCCCTGAATTCCTTCTCCCATAAGAAGTCTATTAAATTCAACGGGTTCCCCAAAATTACTTTTAACTGCTATTTGGCTTTGAGCACTATTGCATCGTTTTGTATTTTGGGAGTCGGTTATGAGCTAGAAATGATAAAACTAGTTTGTGTTCAGTACTTTCCAAGTCTTCTGTGGGTAGTCTCCAAAATCTCTTTAGAATGTATGAGTAAGAGGGCACCTGGGTGGCTCAGTAGGCTAAGCATCTGCCTTTGGCTCACGTCGTGATCCCAGGGTACTGGGACCTCATCCTGCGTGGGCTCCCTGCTCAGCGGGGAGTCTGCTTCTCCCTCTGCCCCTCGCCCTGCTCACACTTGCTAGCTCGCTCTCTGAATTAAATAAGTAAAGTCTTTTTCTCTTTTAAAGAATATATGAGTTCATCTAAGAAGTATCCTTAGTTCCGATATTTGAAGACTCAGCCATGCATGAAGTAGGAAAGCTCCCACTTAAACCTAATTGGGTACATTAGCATAACAGGGTGTCTGCTCTGGTTACTTCTCTTGCTCCTGTAAGACCCTCAGCTAAGTACAGTCCACTTAACATAGGAGCATAAAAGGCAATGAAGTCTTTCTATTTTCCAGATATGGCTGTACAGTATCTCCCATCCCTTACCCTTTTTGAACCTTACCCCTCTACCACCCACATGTGGTCCCCAATTACGCTCTTCCTGAATCTGAGCTGGCTTGAAGTTAGTTTGGAAACAATTGGATTTGGCAGAAGTGATGCAACATGAGTCTTAAGACCTGGTCATAGAAAACAACACAATTTCTGGCTTGTTAGCTGGGAAACTTAACTCTGCAGACCTGAGAAATGAGGTAAAGACGATCTTGAGGGGACCATGCTGTGAGGGAATGCAGGCCTCATGAAAAAGCCATGTGAAGTGTTCTGCTCCAGCGCTCCAGCTCTGGGTTGAGCCACTAGCCAGCACTGACCATCACACGCATTTACCCCAGTCCTCGCCCCTGCCGTCAGGTAAGCTCAGCCTCTGCACCTTTCCAGCTGAGGCTTAGATAAGGGACAGATGCAAATCATTCTTGCTGTAGTCTCTATATATTACAGACACACAGAATCCGTGAGCCTAATTTTGTAATCATTATTTTGGAGACAGTTATTGCAATTCCCAAACATGGTGTTTACAGAGGAGAGTTAATATGCACCGATAATATTTAAATGAGGATTGCTGTTTTATGGCATTTAGGATTCAATTTAAGAAATGCAATGGTCAGGAAGATCAAGTCCTTAGGTGTTTCTATTGTTTGTGTAAGTGGGTCAAGGTGAGATTAGAAATATGAGAGAGAGTGAGAGAGAGATTATTGGCACTAAATAAAGTTATTTGGATTTAGCCTTTAGAGAAAAAAAACGGGAAAAATTCTCTACTTCTTAGAATTTCATTATAAGGCCATCATTAATTTTCAAGCTTTTTCATTTGTTTTGCTGGACTTTGCATCAAAGAGGGAAAAAATAATCAAACTCTAGATAACAAATAGGTGCTTTTATAATGCTGTGAAAGATAAAGAATAAATAAATTCTAGGATCTGAGAAACTCACTGAATTGTTCATTATAAAATATACTTGGTTAATTTTTCATCTCTTTTTTTATTGCTAGATTTTAGAGGAACATAATTATGTGTGTGTTGTGTTAGGACTTGTAATCAAAAGGAAGAGAAGCAGAGAGTCACATAATTTTCACAATCCAAATTGTATTATTTTCTCTGGGAAGCTGAGGAGCTCTTTAGACTTTATCTAATATGCTGTGTGCCTTCCTGCCATGACACTGTGAGGTCTGTAGCATCTGGTCACTTGGTGCCATGTGCATTCATGAGGCTTACATTGTGTCCCTTTCTCATTGCATGAAGATTTACAAGCAGAAGGTAAGATCAGTCAAAGTTATTCATATCAATTCAGAAATGATAGATGAGTCTAGGCGTTTTCCTCTTTACAAAGGAATGAAGTACATTTTTGATCAGAGACAGAAAGTTGATAGGTTGCTTGTGTCTCTTGTTGCTCATAGCTATTGAGTAAGATTATATAATGATTTAAGTACAGATTTTTACAGATTTTTACAAAGCATATGGGTGTCAGATATGCAAATTTAGTTCATTGGAAGCATTACAAAATACTGTTAGTCTGTTATAAATATAGTGCTGATGAAAGATTGCCAATATGGATAATGAAAGAGTATTTTCCTACAGAACTATGTGTTCCAGTGGCAATTTAGTAAATATTCCTCTTTACGCTACTATAATGCATTGGTGATAGTTTGGTTGCTCTGGCAAGTCTTTAGAATATGCTATATCTCTAATTTGGAAGACTTTTTATTCAAAATGATAGAAAAATTGTAATAATTAAAAATAAAACAATAATTAAAAGCTGCCTTATTAAAATGCATTAAAAACCATGGAAACTCAATTGTTTTCGTAACTGTTATGAAATACTTCCAAAAAATACTGTGAAAAATAAGAGAATATGATAAGCACTGCAGTAGGTTAAAAAAAAATCAATCTCAAGAAGTGTGATGGGTGTTAATAACCATAAAACAAGGAAACAGAAGAGCGGATGCCTCCACAGCCTTCTCATCTTTTTTGTTCTTTTCTGAGATCACTTCTGTCTGTTCTACACAATAGCAGAAAGACCTGAAAGCACAATAAAGATAATGTCTTACTGTATGGGGACCCTGTCAGTGGCATTCTGCCTCATTCAGAGTAGAATCCCAATGTCGGATAGAACCTCCAAAATCCTATGTAACCTCGCCTCTGGCTGCTTTGTCGACACTATTTTAGGCCATTCTTTCCCTTCTTTACTCTTGAGTTATACTTTGTTTTTGGTATTCCTTAAACGTTTCAGACATAGTGTTGCCTCAGCCTGGGTGAAGTGTTTCTCTAGGGTTTTCTGATGGCAACATTGTATCTTAGTTGAGGTCTCTGTGTATTACCGGTGGAAGGGGATTATGTAGTCTACACAACTCACATTGTCTCATGACTCAGATGTTCTTCCTCATTGTGAATTAATGGAGTTGTTTTAAAATGAACGAGTGGGAAACAAGCGCAAAAGGTGGGAGAGGAATAGGTGAGATTGAATAGTGGTGGGATGGAATAGTCCCACCCCTCTGGAAGTTATTGGTAGCATGGGTATAGTGGGATAGTTGCAGACCTCTGAATTTCCGTTTTCTTGGCACTAGAGATTGGAGCTCCTTCTGTAACTGAATCAATGTGAGTTTGCTCCTTGGTGAGTCAGAAACTGCACCGGTTGAGTTTTTGTGGCAAGTAAAGAGGCTTATGGGGAACGGCTTCTAATGCCATGACTCCCTGAACAAGGGTGAATGGGTTCCTTTATTTAGGGTGAGGATGAATATTGAAATAGGGAACCCTTGTCATCATATGTAGAGGAGGGCGTGAGGACACACTTGTACATTAAGGGAAACATGCTTGTACATACACCATGTTTTGTAAATGAAGCTTGTGCTTCTCCTTGGGTGGAGATTTTAGTATTATAAATGAGGTAAAGACAGTTGTCAGTCATTCTAGAAGTCACTCCATAGTCCGTCTGCGCAGGCCAGAATCAAGAATTGAGTTTACACTCAAACTGGTCTAGGTAATCAGGGCTAGCTCAAGATTTTGTCAGGGCAGTTGCTATGCCTGAGGGGTGGTTTCAGTTTCCATTTGCCTGAGTTAAGAGAAGCTGGAAAGAAGAGTTAAAAAAAATGTGGGATAAAGGTCAATGAGTAGAAGCAGGTGGGCAGTAAAGGTCAAATCTTGGAGTCCAGCTGGTGACACCTGTCCTAGTGAAGGTTACTTTCTAGAGAATAGGATGTAAAACTCTAAGGCCCTTCCTAGGGACCTAGTTGTAGGTAAGAATAATTTAATATATCCAGATATCCATTTCTATCTATATTCATACATATCTGTCTATCTATCTATCATCTATCTATCTATCTATCTATCTATCTATCTATCTATCTATCTATCTATCTATCATCTGGAGTCAGGCATAAAGTTCTTAATCAGTTCAATGAACTCTAGGGCTTCATTAATATTCAATGGAAATGATGATATATGTATTTTCTCGTAAAATTGTCATCCATTGAATAAGTACTTGATGAGCTTCTAAAGCATTGGTAAACTTGTGTGACAATCTAATGTGAATGGGGTTGAACTCAAATGAAACTCATTGAGTGTCTGCTTTGAGTGTGGGCGCATTCTTTCAACACTACAGCCATTATTCACATGTCAACAATAAGCAATTACTGTTGGTTTGGCACAGCTTAAAGAAGGTAAAATCCTTAAAGACAAAATAAAAAAAAATCAATTTATGGAAAACCATGACTAGTTTATAAGAGTAAAATAATTTAATCATTTAGATGATATTAATGATGAAGACCATAAAGATGGTAGTGACGATAATTAATATATATTAGTAAGTATTATGACTTAGGTACTTTTAAACAAAAGTTACTTAGTTCTCACACAATCCTGTAATACAGATGCCATTATGATCCACATTTTACCGATAAGAAAGAATGATGTGTACAAAAAGTTAAATAACTTGTCTAAAGTTGCACAGCTGATGATTGACAGAGCCAGGACTTGAATTAAGGTTGTCTCTCTCCAGCTTCGAAAAATCCTGCCAGTGAGATTTATTCTGAATTATCAGCATGATAACGTGTTCATGAAGCTAAGTGAAACTGGAATATATAGAATACATTTTTTTGACAGGAATATTTACCATTGACTGTGTCATATTCCCAGTAGTTTAATTAGGGACAGTGTTAGTTCTGAATGTAACTGATTTTATAGAGAATGGTGGTGATGAGGACAAAGGTAGAAGGTAGAAGGTGAAGACACCATTGGCTGACCTAATCGGTCAGTTCCAATTACCATGAATTTTTGAATTTTTGAACTCTCGGGAAAAGAATTCTTCTTTGAACTAGCTGATTTTGAGCAAATCATTCTCTGGGAACTGATCCTCAAAGATAGTCTCAATCACTCTTGGAGGCAGAGGGACTGATGCTATTTTACATATTGTTGGCGTGTTCCCAATCCACACGCCTGTCAGGATTTTGAAAGACATAAAAGGAGTTTTCAGCTATTCAAACTGGGGGTCTAGGGGACATTCTGAGTCTCACAATTGGAAAAGAAATAAATTGTGTCAAGTGTTTACCACTCAAATCCTCCCTCAAAATTGGCATGTCAGATTTGCAGGAGAGTGTGGACCCATCATGTCAGTTTCCGGTAATAGTAGGGAGAGAGCCTTTTCAGATCTGCAGCACTTAACACACAAGGGGTGGGAGATACAGCTCTTACAGATTGGGTATCAAGACTAAAAGGTAGGGAGGCAGTGCCAGGAAAGGAATCATATTTTTATAAATGTATCTAGTTTCTACTTTTGTAACTTCAGATGCTCTAACTCTGAAGCTACAGCAGGCATTTCAGGGAGTTAAACACGTACATAGTGATTCCCAACTAATTTATCAATATGAAGTCTCCTTCATTATTTTAGCTTAAAAAGTATTACTGCATCTTAACATTGTGAATGATGCAAATACCATGGAAACATGTAATACACAAAGTATACATACAGTGCTGTTTTTAGTTATACTCTTTGAAGTAACCATCTATTAGCACTTTTGAGTTTATCCTTGCAGTTTCATTCCTTATTTTGTATCTATATGTGTACACACACACACACACACACACACACACACACACACACACACACAGAGTTTTGTGGCTTTGTGAACACTGCTTTTTTAAAAAAAAATTATTTTAACAAGGTGCCTTAGACATCTCTCCATGTCGTTCTTTTCAAAAGCAAGATGGAATTTAAAGGTAAGTATGCAGCATAATTTATTTAACCCAATTATCTGCTACTGAGTGTTTAGTTTATTTCTAATTTTTTTGGCGGGCGATTTTGTTCTTTGACACAATGCTTTAGAAACTCCACATCTGACCCTGGTTGGATAACTGGTTCCAAACTTACTTTTCTGCCATAAGGAACTATACAGCTATGTAAAATTTGTGTTACAACTCTCTTCAGGCTTTGGACAGCAGGCAATGCCCTATGATGATCCTTGGGAGAAGTCCCTACCTGTGTCCTGAGCTGATTCCTGAGGGCATGTCTCTGGAATACTATGTAGTGGGCTAAATCCCAGAAGAGCAAGGAGCTTTGGCTGAATTGAGACATTCTAGACCACTGAAGCCGCTGGAATTTGGAAAGCAGGGAAGTCCAATGGAAGAACCTGTGCAGGGAGGCAGGGCCCAGAAGCCTGATGGGTTCTCTGAGGATCATTGTGCAAGTGCTGAGCTAACAGACAGAAGACACAGCTCCAAGAGACCTAGCAGAGAGGGGCTGCATGGAGCTGAGGGCTGACTGGGGGAATCTAAGGTTAGGAAGTGCTGGAGGGCACTGGAGTTTCACCCCAGCCAATGTTGGGAGGCCTTGCTGATTGAGCATCTCAGACATTCAGTTAAGACCCCAGAAAAGATACACCTTATCAGTAAAGACCAAACTGTTGAGTAAAGTCCAAAAACAGAAATGAAATAGACCAGCCATGAAAAAATATAAAGCCAAGGGCATCTGCCAGTAATTTTGTTCTAATAGGCAGATCAAAAGTCAACATCCTCTAAAAGAAAGCAACACAATCTGGGCTCCCTATGGCATATCATCCACAATTTTAGCATAAAAAATGTTTGTGTTGTTTTTCTAGACATTAAAAAGAAATAAATTTCATCCATTATCATGAAATATATTGAATAAAATAGTTTGTGAGATGACCCAGGTATTTGCAATTATCAGACCCTTTCCTTCCTATCCCCCCTCCCTTCCTTCCTTCCTTCCTTCCTTCCTTCCTTCCTTCCTTCCTTCCTTCCTTCCTTCCTTCCTATTCATATATGTACTTTATTTTATTATTATTTTTTTTCCAGTGGGTGAGCCTGGTGGTGGGTACTAAGGAGGGCATGTATTGCATGGAGCACTGGGTGTGGTGCATACATGTACTTTAAAACAGATACTGTAAATACACTCAGGGACTTGTAGAAACAGATGCAATGAGTGAATACATAGGAAATATTAACAAAGAAATGGAAACTATAAAAAAAGAGAACTGCTTAGTACTGAATTAAAGGCACATTAATAGGATTTACCCAATCTGTAGAATAGAGAGCCGAAATTTTACAAAAATATATGAACAATGATGTATGGGAAAATATTACTCTAGCATATCTGTAATGGGAATATTAGTATGAAAGAAGAGAGATGGGGGACAGGAAAAAATAAAGAAATAATGCCCCCAAATGTCCCAAAGTTGTTGAAAATATCAAACTTCAGAGCCAAAAGTGTCAGAAAAATCCTAAACAGGATAAATACAAAGAAAACAAAAAGACATATAGGTGACATATATAACAATGAAATGCTTTAATGATATTCAACTCTGTCAAAGTACTTTACTACTTTTTATTCTGGTTTCAGTGCAAATATGAATAAATACTTGATTCTTCTCATTTTGCAGCATACTATGTAGAGGTGTCTCTGTGGAAAGCAATTCACCCTCTGTAAAGGAGGCAATACACTTTTGTAGGTCCAATCTGGCATCAGGAGATCTGTGTGATTCCAAGTCTATTAAAGAGTGTTCTTTCCAGGCAGTTGGAAACAAAAATCTGGTGTTAAGAATATCTGGCTATTAATCGAAAGTCATGCCTCGTGAACCAAAAAAAAAAAAAAAAAAAGAGAGAGAAATACAAATGCAGCAGTTTCAAGTAAGAGTGCCAAAAGACTGTGATAAACATTTTAAGAACAAGTTTAGTTTTTCAAATGACATTATTTTTGAGCCCTAAAATGAAAAAGTAAGCAAGACAACTTTGTGGTTGGTGATTCCATTCTGGAAAACTGTATAGGTATAGGCACGTGTATCTTCCTATTTTTCCCCCTCCTTATGATGTTCCTAACAGACTATATAAGACCTTTAAATTCTGCTACTCATGGAAAATAATTATTTTTAAAAATGTTACCCATGTTTTTCTCTGTGGTCCGTTTTAGGTGATTTCCTTAGATACCAAATTCAGTTTAATAATTCTTTCTTTGGCTTTGTGGAATTTGCTCTTTAACCAATAAACTGAGTTTTTATTCCAAGTCACTCTATTTCACATGCATGAAGACTTTATTTGATCCGCTGTAAATATGTGCCTATTCTGGTTAATATTATTTGGTTATTTGATTTTGTTTCCTACTCTTCTTTATGTTTTCAATTATTTTAAACAGATTTTTAAATAGGTTTGTTCAGGTGCCTTATTCTTTTAGGTTCTTTCCTTGAATGTTTGTATTATTTACTATCACTCATGAAAATTGATTTATTCGTGTGGTTTGCAATTATCTTAGTTTGCACTCATAATTGGCAAGTGTTATCTTTTGTGGGAGTCCATGAGCCTTTAGCTATGAAAGTAGTTCCTATAGGAACAGCTTTTTATTTCAATCAAATCAAAAGAAGTTTTGAGAGTTTGATACCAGATTTTGTCAATTTCTCAGCGATATTCTCTCTCACTTCCTAGTGTAAATTTGTACCTCACACCCATATGTGGCATTTGGTTTTGTGATTTTACCTGTGGTCTAGAAAAAGCAATACTTACAGAAGATGGCTTACATGCTATTATTTTAAGGGAACTCTAAGTGCAGAGAGTAGCTGTAGTATGGGACAAGGGGAGTGCAAATAGAACAGACAGTTGATGTGTACCTGTGTTACCTGGCTAGCTGCTAAGTGTGACATACAGTCTTATCCTTGGGATCATGTCTCTGAATAGCCTTGTAAATTGCCCATCAGTAGCATTGCTCTGTCTTAGGCAGGGTGAGGAGGGAGAGAGTCGGAAAGGAGAAAGAAATTTCTCTGGGATCCACTGGACTCTATCCCCCATTGGTAAAGAGTTCAGAACATACCTGTTTATTTCCCTGCACTTCAAAGTTTCATTTGCATGGATATCCAGCAGGATTCCTCATGTTTGAGGAAGACCCATGACAGAGGCAGAAAGCATACATTGTTCAGGCAGGTAAGAGATATTGAGTGATTAGGTGGGGAGTCTTAGTTAGGTCTTGTCTAGGTACTCAAGAGCCACAAGGAGTACAAATGCCTTGGTCATTTTGACTGTTAAGAATCTCTTGTTAGTCGCAGCAACTTCTTCCTAGAAACATCATCAAAGTTAAGAGAAGCAAGGGCAAAAATGAACTACTGGGACTTCATCAAGATAAAAAGAAAGGAAACAGTCGAGAAAACCAAAAGACAACTGACAGAATAGGAGAAGGTATTTGCAAATGACATATCAGATAAAGAGCTAGTATCCAAAATCTATAAAGGACTTCTCAAACTCAACACCCAAAGAACAAATAATCCAATCAAGAAATAGGCAGAAGACGTGAATAGACATTTCTGCAAAGAAGACATCCAAATGGCCAACAGACACATGAAAAAGTATTCAACATCATTCAGCACCAGGGAAATACAAATCAAAACCACGAGATACCACCTCACATTAGTCAGAATGGCTAAAATTAACAAGTCAGGAAATGACCAATGTTGGCGAGGATGTGGAGAAAGGGGAACCCTCCTACACTGTTGGTGGGAATGCAAGCTGGTACAGCCATTCTGGAAAACAGTATGGAGGTTCCTCAAAAAGTTGAAAATAGAGCTACCCTATGACCCAGCAATTGCATTACTAGGTATTTACATGAAAGATACAAACATAGTGATCCAAAGGGGCACATGCACTCCAGTGTTTATAGCAGCAATGTCCACAATAGCCATACTATGGAAAGAACCTAGATGTCTATCAACAGATGAATGGATAAAGAAGACATGATATGTATACACACACATACACACACACACACAATACATACCATGGAATATTATGCAGGAATCAAAAATGAAATATTGCCATTTGCAATGACATGGATGGAACTAGAAGGTATTATGCTAAGCAAAATAAATCAATCAGAGAAAGACAATTATCATATTATCTCACTGATTTGAGGAATTTGAGAAACAAGATAGAGGATCATAGGGGAAGGGAGGGAAAAATGAAATAAGATGAACCCAGAGAGGGAGACAAACTCTAAGAGACTCTTAATCTCAGAAAACAAACTGAGGGTTGCTGGAGGGGAGGGGGAGTGGGAGGGATGAGGTGGCTGAGTGATGGACACTGGGGAGGGTATGTGCTATGGTGAGTGCTGTGGATTGTGTAAGACTGATGAATCACAGACCTGTATCCCCCCAAAAAATAATACGTTATATGTTAATTAAAAAATTTTGCTTGCTTTTGAGTTATCTACTCATGCCATTAACATTTATAACTTTTGAGGAAAAAAAAAAAGAATCTCTTATTAGCCTGTATTCTGGACCCTGAAAAGAGTCCGAGTAATCATCAGAGCTGGTTGGATCCAAAGACAAGTATGTGATCCTGGAAATTACATAATGCAATCTAGCAGATTTTGGTTTCATTTTTCTGTGGAGGACATTTTTTCCTTTCCTTTTATTTTGATAACTGATCATCTTTCTCCATGCATATACATGGGTGGGAAGACGCAGATCTAGTTCCTTTATTTTCATGGAAGTGGTAGCTATTTTATGTTCTAGGTTTTATGCTGAATGTCACAATTCCAGATTTCCTGCCTCATCTCAGGCACAGGTCTGTTTGACAGGCTGTTGTAATGATCCAGGTGAGGGAGAATCACATATATATGTATGTAAAACTTCCCTACCTTACAGGGAATGATTGACTAAGAAATGTAAAGTGAGATATGCATGACTTTTAAAAACTATGGAATATTTTGTGGATTTTGTTCTTATATTGGTGTTTATTAATTTATGAAATTTCAAAGGGAAGAGAAATTTATATATTTTTTAACACACCTCAGTTCCAGTGACAATGTCTTAGTGCATAATTTTAGGCATTATCTCACCCAGTGTCTAATAGACAAATGTTCTTGCTCTACGGGTAATGTCACTTAGATATTTTGGATACTTTTAGTCATCTGAAGAAAAATGCATAAATAATCTAGACAATGTTATTTATTTAAGAAGATTTTGTCTAGTTTTCTATATTTAAAAGTTTAGCTATGTTTCCTTCATGTGGGTCTCATTGCAGATGCATCTGCTTCTGTTTTGTGTCAGAATTGGAATGCTTCCACAACTGTATAAATTGTACAGCATTCTAACATTGTGGGCTGAAAAAGTTTATAAGTTTCTTAAGTGTGAATCAGCTAAATTAATATGAAACTATTTAAAATAGTATATTTGATGTGGAAATATGACACAAAGTTTAGTAATTATTTCTATTAGCTATCTATGTCATGGTAGATAGCTAGGAAAACTAGAAAAGACAGGAGTAGTCTTAATGGTAAATATTAATTTAATTTTTAGTTAATTACCTTTTAATTAATGGTAAATATTACCATTAAGTTAAAGCTAAAACACAAAGTAGGAGTAGACTGATTGACCTTCAAATAAGAACAATAAAATGATTTTCTATTTAATTGCCTCCCTCACATCTGGGTTGGTTCTATAAGCACTGCAGTTCATCAAAGTTCTACGTATTTTTTTTCTCCTTATTTAACCACATTGATGCCTTTGCAAAGTAGCCCCAGAGAAGGTCTTCCATTGGCAGTCTGGGATGAATAAGCAATTATGATTAAAAATACCAGATTATTGCATATTACATTGACAATTGCCTTTCTGAGATTTTTAGGCAGTAAAGGACTCAAAAACCTGTGGACAGCAATTAAAAAGTAAGAAAATAATGACCTGACTAGAGACCTGACAAGAAGACATGCTAGAATGCAAACCCAAATTTAGAAACTTGGAAAAATAATTAAAGGCAATTAAATCTTGTTTGGCTTAGTGTACAGATAGCTAGGATTTTTCTAACTTGTGATGACACTTTGACTTTGAGATCAAGCTTCCCCATTTTACCTCCTCTTCTCACCCCTCCTTCCACCGTCTCACAGATTTTCAATATCAAATTCTTTATCTCATGAGAGTAAGGGAAAAATAAGTTTGGTTTTAGGATTTAGTTGGTGAGACTTGAACATTTGCTTAGTGGCTTTTAAGTTAAAGGGAGACGGAGTGGAACTACTTTCCCAACTCTTCAGTGTAGGTGAATATAGCATTCTCTGGGAAGAAATAGATGATTTTTGTGGATACGTTATTGATGGACAGTAACTGTTCCTCTTCAATAAGAGTAAAAATTAGTAGCACTCTAAAACGGGTTGTGTTGAACCAGCAATGTCACTTCTATCCCGACAGACATCAGCACAAATGAGTACTCAACAGTGTGAATATGCTTAGTATGCACTTAGTGAATACACAGTGCTGAACCGTATACGTAAAAATGATCAAGGTGGTAAATTTTATGTTGTATGTATTTTATCACAATTAAACCACACTGATGCATTTATTAACCTTGACAGTTTCGGAGGACTAGGAATGCAAAAGCAACTGGACTGAATGTTTCTGGCTTTGGGTCCCTCGTGTGTCTGTAATTAAACTATCCGCTCAGGTTACAGCCATGCAAAAGCTTAACTGGGGCTGGAGGATTAATTTTCTTTTACTTAATTTTTTTTTTTTTTAATTTGAGCATAGTTGACCCCCATTCATTAGTTTCAGGCTTATAACGTAGTGATTCAACTTCTCTGTACAGTATGCTATGCTCAACCCAGGCGTAGCTATCTCCTATCTGTTGCCATACAATAGATTTACAGTATCATTGACTATATTTCCTGTGCTGCACCCTTTATGTGCATGAATTACTCATTCCATAACTGGAAGCCTGTGTCCCCCACTCCATCCATTTTACCCATCCTGTACCTCCTTCCCCCTGACAAGCATCAATTCACTTTCTGTATTTATAGGTCTCATTTTGGGTTTTTGTTTGTTTATTCATTTTATATTTTAGATTCCACAAAGGGTGAAATCCCATGGTATTGGTTTTTCTCAGATTGACTTATTTCAGTTAGCATGATATAGCGTAGGTCCATCCATGTTGTTGCAAATGGGAAGATCTTATCTTTTTGTGGCTGTGTAATATTCCAATATTTGTGTGTGTACATACACCACATCTTCTTTGACGTGGAGGATCCATTTTCAAGATGACTCACTCATCTGGCTGTGACAGGAGACCTCATTTTCCCTGATTCTTGGTAGAAGGCCTCAGTTTCTCACTTCTTGGCCTTTTCACTGGGCTGCCTGTCCTTATGGCATGGCATTGACTCCTGGAGCAAGGGTTCAGGAATGAGGCAGAAGCTATGGTGTCTTTTTGACCTAGCCTCAGTAGTGATGTACCTTCACTTGTACTATATTCTAATCCACAGACCAAACCTCATGGACGCTGAGAAGAGACTGCCTAAGGGTGAGAATATTAGAAGATAGGGATCATTTGAGCTCATCTTGGAGGTTGGCTATGATACCATTCAAAACTGACATCTGTGGCGCCCGGTGGCTCAGACATTAAGCATCTGGCTTCAGCTCAGGTCATGATCCCAGGGTCCTGGGATCAAGCCCCATGTTGGGCTCCCTGCTCAGTGGGAAGCTTGCTGCTTCTCCCTCTCTCACTCCCTCTGCTTGTGTTCTCTCTCTCGCTGTCAATCTCTCTGTCAAATAAATAAATAAAATCTTTAAAAGAAAAACAGAAACAAAAAGAAATCTGACATTTGTTTCTTTTTCTTGTGGCATAGTATATTATATTGGACTAACCTATCCATCAAAATATTTCTGAAAACCGCATAAGATACAAAAATCATTTTTGAAGCTAGTAGAAGGCAAACAAGGGAGTCAGAATTTGAGACGCCAAGATACCTGAGAGAGTTCAAATGCTTTTGCACTGAGACCTACCTTGACCTGCTTTCTTTCCTCAGAGCATTTGCTGATTTGTGGCACTGAGCACAGAGGACAAGGAAGCAGGAGTGATAGTTTTCTGGGGCTGGGGAGAAGAAAATTGGTGTTTGGGGTTGCATGCTCAACCAAGGGCCAGCACATATGCACTGTTATAGCTGTAGGCACTGGAGAAGACAGTAAGACTTAAGGATGCTGGCCCATGTTACATATACTTTATCTCCTCATCTCTTTTACTTCTTAGCCCCTGGCATTTGACAAATATGCTTGTGAAGAAATTTTTATATGACATTGGAAATATATGAAAATTAATTTTGTGATTAGAAGAAAAAAGCAATACATTTTTGCATTGAAGTCAAACCCTGGGTAATAATAACAGTAATCATAATAATAAATACTCTAATTGTTATGTTGGCCTTATCCTGTGTACTCCATTGGAGGCCTCATAAGGAGAGGGATTGAGGCATGTAAGATTCAGGTAGTTCTGGTCCATATGTTGTCTTTATCTGTAGAAATAAGACTTTGGTATATTTTATCAAGGCAACAATAATGCATGGGTTTTCACCTAATTTGGAAAGGATACTTGATATTGCTGTTATTTATATCCTGTGTGTCACGCTTGATGTAAAATTCACTTTGGAGGACCCAGGTGACACTTAAAGGGATAGCTGGCTCTCTCTATGTAGTTATACACACAATTATACATATAATAACACATATACATATATTAGTTATATAAATATATAACATATATGATATATATGCATATGTATGTACATATACTTTTTAAAAATTTATTTCTTTATGTGCTTACTTTGGGCAGCCACTTGCAATGCTTTACAGACATGACATCATTTAACCCCTAGAGACATGCCTGCGAGGTAAATATATCACTCGAAGTCAGGCTTAGCTGCTATCACACATTGAAATCGTATGTGGAATAGTATCTCTCTCTAATATACTAGTTCTAAGAAAGATTTCCATGTCAGCAAGTGTTTCATCTCATATAGCAAGGGACCTAATTCATTCCATTTTTTCTGTTCCTCAAAGTACTGTCCTCACTTACATAGAAAGGTTAATGACCTAAAATTTGGGTTTTAGCTGGCTCAAAGAAAAATTAAATTGCAAGAAGAACATGGAAGAAGAGTACTCTTAATCCTATAGATGTAGTCCTAAATAAAAGCAGGTCTCATCACTTTTCTCCCATTTCTGTGGTGGTAACATCTAAATGCAATGGGCTTGATATATATAGTCCAGATATTTGTGGAAAACTAGCAGTCTTTCCTATGATAGGTATGATAGAGGTGCTGGTTGTTTCTCAATATATTCTTCCCTTTT
>CM053613.1:17493031-17507727 GCA_028646535.1 Procyon lotor
TATTTGTGTGCGGTGTAAGGAAATGGTCCAGTTTCATTCTTCTGCATGTGGCTGTCCAGTTTTCCCAACACCATTTGTTGAAGAGACTGTCTTTTTTCCACTGGATATTCTTTCCTGCCTTGTCGAAGATCAGTTGAGAACTTAAGTGTCTTTGGCACTTCCTTTAAGTCAGCCCATGTTATCACCATGTAATATTTTATCCTATTGTCTTTGAGGCATTATTTCCTTCAACATTTCAAGCTCTGGTTCATGCGATAAGTATACTCAAAAACCCAGTTCACATCACAGATACTCAAATACCCGAGGTACACAATAGGTATTTAAATACACAAGTTAATTGGACCAGTTTCACCAGCACTCAATCTACGTCGTTGCCAATCTCTTCAGTTTGGAAGCATGTGGGCCTCTGTCAGTTCCAGTGAAACAAACAAGTGGAGAAAGCACTGAGAGACAGAAGACAAGAGGGCACTCATGCGGAAAAGTCTAGAGACCACAGATCAAGTTTCCATCCTGCTGTCTCTTTTATCGTGGCCTCTGCTACTGTCACAGCTGAACCAGAAACCCTTTACGTCCGCCAGTTTCTGACCACGGGCTGATACCGCTCTTTCAAGTACGGAACTGAGTTCTCAGGGATGTTGCCCAATTCGCAGCAAGATCAGTCTTCATGGAATCTTTGTCAGTCCACGTCCAGAAATAAGGAGAAAGGACAAGTCTGAGTGACTGGGAAATATGGAGAACCAGTCACTCATTCCGTCAATTTGTTCTTTCTCATCCTCGTCCCTCCTGCACACCTCAAATTTTCCAAATGGTTTCCTGCTGCGGAGATGGCAGTCTACACAGCAGTCCTTATCTCCGTTATTTGAGCTTCAATTGTATGGTGTATTCTTTTGTCATAGAGTACTTGGGCATTTTAGAACACATTGAGAAATTCTGAGAGTAGACTCTGATCTTTAGGATGCAATTAATAATAATAGACGTGTATAATTATATGATCTAAGCATATGCAATTATATGATCTAAAGCAAATATGATTTAACACATACTGATTCACTGAATCCTTACAGTATCTCCATGCGCTAGCTACTAATATTTCCCCCTTCTATGGATGAGAAACTCAAAAGCACAAGTTAGCTAAGGAACTTGCTCCATGTCACAAAACTACTAAGCAGAAGAGCTGAGGCACAAATGCAAGTGCTTGGCTCCCAAGTCTGTATTCTTTAACAGTCAGTTGTAATTTCTTTTCAGAAAGTCTTCCCAATGAATCTCTTTTATTTGTTGTTTCTGGGACATGTAGAAGGTGCAGGACTTGGAGACAAAGGACCAAGGCTAGGTCTTGGCTCCACACTCGTAAGTGCTGAATGACTTTGAACAAGATTCGTAACCCCTTCAATCTCACTGTCCATGCAAAATGGACAGAATCACAGCTTTCTCTTCTTTCTAAATTACTGTGATAATTAAATTAGATACTTACAATGGAAACAGCAAGCCCAGGACTGGACAAAAACATTCAATAAATGTAAGCTTTCTTCCTCTCTTCATTTGAAAATGTTCACAATAAAGAAAAGGAAACTAGTTCTAATTTTAGATACACAGGTTTCCACCTTTATATTGTAATAATCTCGAATCTATGTAAAATATAAACCAAATGTCCTATGAGAATAAGTTAAGGACTATCAGATATCTGGAATAATACTAATTGCATTTCAGAGTCTTAACATACCACTGACTGTAGGAAGCACCATTATTTTGTGTATTTCAATGGAAAAACTGCTAATTAATCTATGATGAAGCTCCACTATCACAAAGCATTATTATTTATATGTATTAAAATCTGCTTTTAATATACCCCACTGGACATGACCCAGTCAGTCTCAGGTGATAGCAAATGAGGACGGGAAATGCAGGAGAACATGGACCCATGTCAACAGCACTAGAAGTGGCTGTCACCATGGCCATCACTTTAATCCATCATCTTCATAAAAGGTAACTTGCTCTAAGTCACTCAGCTAAATAGTGGCAAGGACGGAACTAGTTTGAGTGATTCGTGACTTCAAGTACATATAAGCTATCTTGGGTGGCCTACACTGATCCCAAACCAGATACAAAGGCCCAAACCTAAACTCCTGGGGGAAAAAAAATCTGACACTATAATAAGTTCTGTGATCTGAAAATCATTTGTTCTTTCTTTATCTTACTCCCACGTCCAATCTATTAGCAAGCTGTATCCCCTTTCCAGAGAAGTGTTCAGAGATCAAATTATTCAAATCTAACAATACCCCACTCTCAGTCCTGGGCATCCTCCATTTTTTTTAACTTCCTCCCTAGAACGTATTATCAGCTAATATGCTATATGATTGGGTTATGTGTTTGGTTTGTATGTTCCATCTTCAACTCAGAGGGTCCTCCACAGCCCTAAGAGAATATAAGCTCTATGAAAACTTTTATTGCATTTGCTTTTTACTGCTTTGTTCAGTTCCCTATTTTCAAGCCGTGAAACACTGCCTGGCATACAGTAGAAGATCAATAACTATTTGTTGAATTAACAAATCTTACTCATGTTATTTAATTATTGGATACACAACAGAATCATCTCAATTTCAAATCTGGATAAAGCATTGCTTAAGATTAAAACTAATAATAAAATCAAGTGCAAGAACTTCCATCTTATACATTCACAACATTCAGTCTTTTCTTCTTTAATGACAAAAGAGTATTTTGTTCTAGAAACAGGGTAAGAACCCGTCTCAGGTTGAGCCTCTAGCTCTTTCATTTCACACCGAACAATCCCACCTTGTGGAAAGACAGTAAATTTGGTGAACCCTCCTCAAACACGCTGATAGCGTCTCTGTCACTGCAAATGTATAGGACACAGCATATCTCTCACACACCGAGGTTTCTGTTGATTTTTAAATATGCCATAATCGCAGGGGGTGGAGATGTTGGAGACACAGGCTATTTACTGTCCCAACTGAGCCACTCCCTCAGGTAAGGTTTGAGTAACAGAGTTAAGTGATTCTCTTTTTCTCATTTTTTTTTTAATATTCCCTTGCCTCACAGTTGTGCCAGAATATTGATACTTGTTCTACTCTGCTTTCCTAGAGGAATACCATATTTTCTCCTACAACTTTTAAGGAAGTACGATGTAGTGGTATTGAACAATTAAAGGGCAAATCACACAGCGTTACAACTAACCAAACCAGAAATTTCTAAACTGACTAGGGAAATCACCTACTGTATCTTGGGACAACTGTGAATGGACAGGAACTTTTACTAGGAAGAAACATATTTTGTGTCAGGATTATATTGGACCCTGAGCAGTGCAAGTTCCGATTTAAGTTAAAATTGTTCTAAGGAACTAGCCATATGTTCCACATAGTGCTAACCACCTTGGAAACCTGAAGGAGGCTTTCTTTGATTGGTGTATTACAGCAAGTGACACATTACAAATAAAGCTTAAAATTTAAATGAGTAATTGTGTATTTGTACACTCAAATATACATTCTGGTTATAAACCATTTGCTTTAGTTTTAGTAGACACAGAAGTGAGAAAATTCATGCACAAGATGTTATTGCTAATTTTTGAAGTAATTCTTCCTTCAGATTTCTACTTTTATATTTGTAAGTAAATTCTCAAAAAAATAAATTTATCTAAATTTGTATTATCTTAAAAAAAACTATTCTAATTTTTCATGTTACCCCCCCATTTGTGTTGTTACAAAAGTAATTTTATATAGGTCAATGTCCACACTGAGTTTACATTTCAGCCTTTCCCCTTAATATTTACAGTAAATATGGTCTGGGCACTATAAGTAATCTTCATATCTAAGTAATATTTCTTTAATTTTAAACCTATGTAATAATTTCTCCATTTAAAAGTCATTTCTCACTACTATAATCCCATTATAAGCCATTAATGTTTATGTTTATGATTCTATTTTTACAATTTGTATTTTATGATTGTATTGTATTATGTTTATGATTGTATTTTTCTTTTAAAAAGTTATTGAATAAAGTCAAAAGAAAGACTGGAGACACAGACATTTAATTCCAGCATCCATGTGTAAGAACAGTGACGTGCTATAGGTTAGACTTTTCTCACTAACAACCCAGTCTCCTCTCCTACCTAGAAGTTCTCTGCAAATCTAGGGAACAGAATAACAGATTTTTTTTCCCTTGCCAGTGATTATGGGTCAAATTGGCTCAATAGGGCCCAATGGGCCCTAGAAGGGCCATTACAGATAACCAGGATCTTTTCCTTCAGGATGGTAAGTAGAAGTAGAATCCAAACAGTAAGGGATCTGGAGTGGATTTCCAATATTCATAAATAATAGCTTGGGTTGTTGAACAATTGGATTAGAAGTGTATGTAAAGCATTTAAATCATGCCGGGCACACAGCAAGTACTCAATAAATGTTGGTTGTTGCTATTATTTTTTTATATCTCTATCTATTCAAAGGTAGAACTATTCTCCTTGGATTACTTTTTCATTTCCAAAAGCTCTATATTATTGTTACATGGTTTTGGAGCAACAAGAGATTTTGTGACAAATATTTTCCCCAACAAAACCATGCAGAGATGGGGCTAGGATTCAATCATGGAAACACTGTTTATCTTTTTTCTCTCCACTCATAGTTAATGAAAATATGAAACAAATCCACTAATCCTGAACTATGGTAAGTTCCAAATTGTAGAACTAGAAAGACTACAATTGGATTTTTACATTTCATTTTAAAAGTATTGGACTTAATCTCAAACTGTAGAAGCCAAAAAGAAAAAAAAGAAGAAAAAAAAACTCATATTAAATGATTGCTTAAATAAATGCAAATTTGAGATTATTTATAACACAGTTTAAAAGGAAATGAATTACAAGATTTTAGTTATAAAATGGTATTAGTGTAACATTCAGAATCCATAACTCTTTAAGTTTCATTTAATAGGGTTGAACATTGTTAATTTCATGGTGACGGTAGGCTCTTCCCCTGTGGTGACTGAGCAAACAAAGATGATAAAAGTCAATCAAGAACCTAGGATCACAATATGAGTTCTATTAATTTACTTTCATGGTACATTTTAGTTATTTTTAAAGCTTTCTTAACATTTGTCAGTACGCACAAACTACCAGGGATCACTATGGGATGTCAATTGTACCAAGGATATGAATTATTTCTAGAAAAGAATAAGTGGTGTAAGTTTTTTTTTTTTAAATGCAATTGATTAACAGGCTCACATCTAACATATTCCAGGATGCTTGAGAGAGAGAGAGCTTAAGCATGCAAACATAAATTATGTCATTACTAAATCAGCCCCCTCTTGCCACCTACTGCATAGTAATCCTCCTTTCCACATCAGGTTTTGGTGTGATTTTAATGACTAAAGAAATGCTCTTTCATTTTCAGATTGCAATTTAAGTAGCAATGCAATCACACTAGAGATTTAATGAAAAATGTCTCCCTAATTTTCTCATACACAGCATGACTATAATATAATGAGAAGGCTGTGTCCTCTACCTGCTCAGAAGTCTTCACAAGTCCTTCTCAAAGGCATTCCATGGGAAGACAGATCCCTCTAACACTTGCTGGCAACATGACTGAAGAGCAGGAACAGCGTGGTCGTCTAAGAGCACAGACTCTGAAGCCGGACCCAAGGACTTCACAGGCCAGTTCTATGGCCCACTTGGTTCCATGAGGCATAATCAGCAAATAGCGTATATATTTAAAGTGTACAACAGGGCATGTACATCATGAAATGATGGCCACCATCAAGTTGATTAACATATCTATGCCTCACACAGTTTTGTTTTGTGTATTTTTGGTAAGCACTCTTAAGATCTACTTCCAGCAGATTTCAGTCTAGATTCTAGAAGCGGCAAAAGACACTTCAACTCCTGACTGGAAGAACTACAAAGAATCTGTGGCCATTTTTGATCAATCATACCACCGTTAGTGATGAGTCTATTGCCATGTCTCCTCCTCTGATACTATCCTTTCTCTCTTCGAACTATAATTTTAAATGTGGTAACATAACCAAGAGCTTGTGGGACCACCTGAGTCTTGGGGAATCCTTTTTCAGTGTCTGGCTAGAGACTTCTCTTCTAGATTGGTGCCGTACGAAGAGGCACAGGTGTCAAGCTCCTAAGCCTGAGATAAAACCAAAGGAAGTTGCTCTTTTCTAGAGTGAAGAAACTCAGTTTACCCAGGCTCATGATTAACAAGGAAAAGGCAAATGCATGAGAAACAGAGAAATATTTAGCAAGGGAGACAATTATCACCCTTTGCTCCTTGCTCCATGGACAGTGTGCATCAAAGGCAATCCTTGCCTTACATGGCCCATTCCTGTACTGCAAAGACTAAAGGCTGTGTCTCATGTCTTTAAGCTCATCAGTGGGGATTCAGGACAGCACGATAAATTTTATTCACAGGTGAGGAGGCTAGAAAGGAGTAAACAGAATGTATAATGAAAAATAAACATAAAAATAGATGCAAAAAGCATTTAATATAAATAGCCTGAGAATCATAGTAGATATGCATTTACCTAATAAATGTACTTATTTTAAAATTTACTGTTGATTTACCTTGGTCAATTATTATCTGAATATCAATTATTTCATTAGATACCAAGGTAAAGGTTCTCTCTTATGTTCTGGGGTAGGGATTTCATTAAGTGTTTCTTGAATGGGTGCATCTAAATTCATAATTTCAAATAGTACATATAGGGAGATAATCTGAACTAAGTCTGTTGCAAAAATTCTACAAACAGGACTATAAGGCATTTTACTGCAGGCAACCTAAGGTAGGTACTGGAG
Source organism: Procyon lotor (assembly GCA_028646535.1). NCBI lineage: Eukaryota > Metazoa > Chordata > Mammalia > Carnivora > Procyonidae > Procyon > Procyon lotor. The sequence goes on from CM053613.1 coordinate 17,499,834, forward strand.
TTACTGGAGTTACCTATGATGATATGCTCCTTATAATATTTGTAAAGAGGCCACCTTTACTTTCCTCTAAAATGTGCTTTTTCAGAGTTAATTTTGAAATGGCCCTCACTCAATATTTAACATTCAGTCAGGCTGCCTTTTCTTTGAACTACTTTGCTCTCAAAATCATGTCCAAAAGAGTTTAATTTCTTTCTCCCTTAACCACACAAGTTACTGCACTTGTTAAAGAGTGGGTAAAATTCCTAATTAAAGAAAAAAAAAATATCCAGGGGCACCTGAGTGGCTGAGTCAGTCAAGCAGCTGACTCCTGATCTCAACTCTGGTCTTGATCTCAGGGTTGTGAGTTCAAGCCCCATATTAGACTCCACATTGGGCATGGGTTTACTCAAGAAACAAACAAACATATGTGTGTGTGTGTGTGTGTGTGCATCTTTCTTGAACTATTTCATCAGTATATCATATTATTCCTTCTTTGCAATATAATGTTTAATTTTGTTACAATTTGGCAAACATCTCCTAAGACATTTACCATGGATAAGGAAACCACTCCAGGCTTGTCAGTTCAACCTCAGTGAGACAAATGACCATTTTCTTTTTCAACACCTGCAACACTAACTGCCAAGAAAGAAATGTGCTTCTCGGTCTGTGTCTAGTATAAACAGCACAGAAACAACAGCAAAGATAATTCAGGACAATGTGAGCCAGCTCCAGCACACCACTGAATCAAATCCGTATCTTAAAGTCTGACTTAATAGGGGAAGATAAAAATTAATAATCCAGGGGCGCCTGGGTGGCTCAGTGGGTTAAAGCCTCTGCCTTCGGCTCAGGTCATGATCTCAGGGTCCTGGGATCGAGCCCCACATCGGGCTCTCTGCTCGGCGGGGAGCCTGCTTCCCCCACTCTCTCTGCCTGCCTCTCTGCCTACTTGTGATCCCTCTCTGTCAAATAAATAAATAAAATCTTTAAAAAAAAAATTAATAATCCAAGCTTAGAGGAACTTCTGTTTGAAAAAACACTCAAAACACAACAGGCTTCCTTTCCTGAAAGCTGTGTTAGCTTTTTCAAATGAGGGTATCAACAAATTTCTTATAGTCAATTACCTGTGGCTGAGACTATGAATCTAGAGGAGATTCCAAAACTGTCTGAAATAAGAATTACAAATTAAAAGAAAGGAATTGGGGATCATTTTTAATGAATAAGAATTTCAGCCTTATCTTTGGATGAATGACATCATTATTTTTTTTTCCTTTCACTTCTTTGAAATAGTAAGAGAAAAGTACTGATTTTGAACTTTAAGTCCCCCCTCCCCTGGTCAAATGCCCTGCAGTATTTCCTCTATTCCTACTGTTATTAATTTATTGGGCACTTATGATTTATCACCTGAATAGAAGACAATAGTCTTCTAACTGGTCCCCTTGCTTCTAAGCCATAATCTTCATAAGTCCCTTTATAGTGCTGCAGAATGATTTGTTTGGGGGAAAAAAAGGTATCATATCGATCTTCTGCTTAAAATACTTCACTATTTTCTCATTTCCCTCTGTACAGAGTACAGATAATAAACTTTATAACCCAGAATAAAGATATGGCCTTGATGTCTTTGCCTCCTCTCCTATACAAAACCAAACTCATTCTGTGCTCTCTGTGATTGACTGCACTGATATACCCAATTTCCATATCTTCTGGTACCCATGCATTTGTTAATATTCTCACATGGATTTTGAACTTAGTAAGTCATGTGATTTGTTCTGGCCAATGGGACAACAGCAAACTTGATGCAAGCAGAGTCCGGAAAAAGCATTTGCATATTTCTACTTCCATTCTTGGACCCCTAGGTATATGACCAGGTCCACTTTCTGCAGGCTGAAAAGCACGGATTAAGGACACTCATCCCAGTCATTTTATATCATCAGCCAACAGCAAGGAAATATTCACATATGTGTCCCAAGCTGAGGCCAAAAGAAATGGTCAGACAAGCCATACCAATATCACTTGTAGATTTATGAACATTAATAAGTCATCATGATTTAAGGATATAAGTAATGAAGCATTATTGAAGTAGAACCTAACTGACACAGAAATTGGCATTGGGCATTGGACATTAAACACTACCATAACAAAAAACAGTAATGTTTCATTGGCTTCTCAAATGGGCATTGGACAAAGACTACAACAATATTAAGAATGCTGCTAAAAAATGCTTCATAGTGGCAAAACAATTGGTGTAATTGTCACTTGCAGTAGATTGGGAGATGCAAAATGCACCTAGTAAAATTTCAGAATTGAACAATAGGGGTTTCCAGGCACAAAGTGGGAAGTGTGCTGGCTTTTCTAAGTTGTATATGTATATGAGATAGATGAACCAGTATTTTCAGGTTAGAGCATAAAATTTCCTCTCATCTCCAAATTCTCAATTGGGAAAACAATTCTCAAAGTAAAATACCTAAGAGAAAAGATAAAATCAAGAAAGATTCACCTAAGTAAAAGGATTTCTTAAAGTCATAAAGGCACTATCCCACTGCAGGCAGTGACACAAAATATCACTGAATAAGTCTGGAGAGACAGGCATGTTTCAATAAAAAATTCTTGGTGTGACACTTCAAGCATAAAATGGAATCAAAAAATGCTTTAGATAGTCACAATATTTATCATTATTTTTTAGATAACCCACAATACTTTTTCAATACTGGTGAGAGTGTCACTGGCCTAGAGTTAAACAGAATCTATGTATTTCAAAATGTATTTCAAAGCCTTTCAAAAGGCTTTAGGACATCTACCTTTGTATGTGCAAGGATCAGGCTGAGAAAGTAGCCGAAAGAGTATACTTTGAATGACTTTTTCAGAAGGTAAAAAGTGAAGGTAATGGACCTGGAAAGACATCCCAATGTACAGAGCCATTAAGTTGTGTAAAATAATGGAAAAGAGACTTTACTCCCATAGAACAATAGAGAACAATAGTCTAGGGAGCCACTCCCAAAAGCAAATCGTGGTCTAATAAAGAAATACCAACCCTTCCACACTTGGAGTAGTGGGAATCTGTAACATTGCTCCATCTGGATTCTATAATTTTTATGCAGCAGTGACTGCTATCTGTCCTCCACCCTACATTTTAAATGCAATGGACTACTGCAGTTATCCTGTCCTTACCTGATTATGTTATGAGCGTATGAAGACTTGGGGGGCAAGGGGGATAAATAACTTCTTTCTAATGTATAGGTCTCTGGATAATGACAAATTAAACTATATGGACCTCATGTAAAACATGAGTTCCTGGACTCTAAGTCTAACATAATGGTCAATGACTGTATAGATTATTAAAGGGAAATGGGATATGCATAAAGAGTACATGTGGAAGAGACATGAATAATTGATCAGAGGTAAGAAGTTGGCAAGTGATTCTGTTTGTGCTTCTAAGTTTTCACGTCTTTCTCTATTCATGTTCTTTGTGGTACCACTTTCCTATGTGGACTCTGGGTTTGGTTACATGAGTTACTGTGGCCAACAGGACACTAGCAAACTTACCACGAACAGAGGATTAAAAAGTACATGGTACTACCTTTGGTTTTCCATTAGAGTACGTTCAGATTTGCAAGCTAGAGGTTGAGATATGTGTCACAGAGATAGTCAACCAAGCTGAGAGTATTCTTAATTAGTCAAAAAAAAAAATTCTGATAACTAGCTAATATCCCTAAGTAATATTATCATTCCTTGTCTCTAAGAAATGCCCAGCAAAGCCCAATCAACCTATAAACCTATGAGCAATGACAAATGTATGTTTAAAACCAGAGTTGCCTGCTAATTGCTATATGGCATTATTGTAAGTTAACTGATATACTCTCTCAAACCAGATTTCTCTCTAGCCCCCATATGATTAACATCTATTAATTACCCAAGGTAGGTAATCTCCAAATTATCTTCATGACTATATTCTTTCCCCTCCTTACCAACATACACTCATAAACACACACACAGACACACATACCCCAAATCATCATAAATTATGTCAATTCGACTTTTATAGTATTTTTTTTAAATTAAACTATTATCTACAGTCACAATTGTAATTTATAATTTCATTACATTTAATTTGTCTCTTTGTAACATTCATCCCATATCCACTTTCTATCACCTATCTTGTATTATTATCTCATATGCCAGCAAGATTGTCCTAAAAGAGATTTCATCATGTCAGTCAAGCTTCAATGTTCCTGGTCAACCTTACAACTTGGTTTGCTATTGGAAATCTTTTCCAACTTACCTTAGGCTATTATCCAGCCTCTTCTTCAAACACACTATAGGATTCATCTATGCTCTGGCATTTACAAATTATTATCTAATTTCTGAATAAGCATTAATCCTTTTCCTCTGGGCCTACTATTTGCTCCTCCTGGAACTGCACTGTTCATTTCACTATGTGTGGCTGTTTAAGTTAACTAAAATTAAATATAATTAAAAATTCAGTTCCTTATTCATAACAGCCAGATTTCAAATGCTCAGTAACCACATGTGGCCAGGGGCTACCATACTGGATAGTGTAAATTACAGAACATTTCCATTACCTCAGAAAATACTATAGTTGATCTAGAATATTTTCTCCTTATGTGAATATCTACTCTACTAAATGAGGCAGACATAATGTCAGATCCGAACTGTATTTATATTCATGCCATTATTTTCATTGGCAAAATATAGATGAAAGGGAGAAAGTTCAAGGATAATCAGGCTCAGACTAATTCCTTTGCCAGGTTCCAAAAGAACTAATGAAGAAACCAGTTATATAAAATCACATAGCAGATTACTAATGGATTCTGCAACTCAGAATAGGGATTTAGAACAATTCAATAAAGTGTTACTACTACCCGGTTAGTCTTTCATCTGATTAGCTTTCAGGGAGTTCCCAAAAAACTCTGGCTTCTATTGTGGTCATTTTTCAAAGTCCAAATTTAAATTCACCTTCTCTCTTTAATAGTCCATGTTACCTCCTCCTTCTAAAATCGCCACATCCCATCCCCATCCCATCTGGAATTAATTCTAATTTTATGACTGTAGTTACATTTTGCTTGACATGTCACATTATACTGAGATTACATATGGTTGAATTCAATAGAATTTAATGGATGCCAAATATTATTTACTAATCATAATGATCCATAGAATATAAACAGATTAAGAAGGTAACAGGAAACATGCCTTATATTATCTATATGATGTATCATCTATATATAGATATTATGTATATATCTCTCTATTCCTGCCCCTTGGTGTACATTAGAATATTAAAGAGTTTGCCAACTTTGAATCAGATGAATCTTTAGAAAATCCCATGTTTTTGAAGAGGTCATAGTCAGGGGTAGTGTTTAATTCAGATGGATGAATGTTGTTGAATAGTTTCGGCAAATGTGAGAGCTGGGGGTATTCTATGGATAGAAATGTCTTCCTAGGGGCGCCTGGGTGGCTCAGTCATTAAGTGTCTGCCTACGGCCCAGGTCATGATTCCAGGGGCCTGGGATCAAGCCCCGCATCGGGCTCTCTGCTCGGCAGGAAGCCTGCTTCTCCCCCTACCATTCCCTCTGCTTGTATTCCCTCTCTTGCTGTGTTTCTCTCTGTCAAATAAATAAAATCTTAAAAACAAAACAAAACAAAAACTTCATAAAAAAAAAAAAAAAAGAAATGTCTTCCTAGAGGCACCTGGGTGGCTCAATCGGTTAAGCATCTGCCTTTGGTTCAGGTCATGCTCCCAGGGTCCTGGTATTGAGCCTCCTGTCAGGATCCCTGCTCAGTGGGGAGTCTGCTTGTCCCTCTGCCCCTCTACCTGCTCATGCTTGCTCGCTCTCTCTCTCAAAAATAAATAAAATCTTAAGAAAAAAAAAAGGAAATGTCTTCCTAGTAGCCTTCCAATCACACTACATGCAATCCAACTCTTACTATGGGAAGAAATCTTAACATCAACATGGAGGACATTGTGAGAAGGAAGGGAAAGGTGAATGGGGGGAAACCAGAGGGGGAGATGAACCATGAGAGACTGTGGACTCTGAGCAACAAACTGAGGGCTTAGGAGGGGTGGGGGTGGGGGGCTGGGCGAGCCTGGTGGTGGGTATTGAGGAGGGCACGTATTGCATGGAGCACTGGGTGTGGTGCATGAACAATAAATCTTGTAACACTGAAAAAATAAAATAAACATTTTTGGGGAAAAAAAATAAAAAATAAAAATAGGGACATGTAAGAAATACTCAAAATAAAATAAAATAAAATAAAATAAAATGGCCTTATTCTTCCAATCAACCAATATAGGTCTCAAAACACACAAATCAACAATTCTACTTAAGAGAATTTTGAGACTATTAGTATGTTTTAATTCATGGGGGACCATTCCTGATAGACTTTGTTTAACCATACAATGAATATTTCTACTGTGGCTATATTTTAAAGAGAAATAAAAGCAAAGTACAGGGGCGCCTGGGTGGCTCAGTCGTTAAGCGTCTGCCTTCGGCCCAGGTCATGATCCCAGGGTCCTGGGATCAAGCCCCGCATCGAGCTCTCTGCTCGGCGGGGGGCCTGCTTCTCCTGCCTGCTTCTCCTGCTACCATTCCCTCTGCTTGTGTTCCCTCTCTCACTATGTTTCTCTCTGTCAAATAAATAGGTGAAGTCTTTAAAAAAAAAAAAAAAGCAAAGTACAGAATTTACTGAACCTCCATAAGTGCTATCCAAGTATTCACCCATTACTTATTAAAGAAAAGACATTCATAATTAGGCTTCCTTTGGCAAATGTAATCAATACAATTGGTAATGACAGTAGCAATCAGGTGGCAACAACATGAGAGGAAAACCAACTGGTCTATTAAACAATTACTACAAAATGTCAGAACAATTTTATTTTCATTTATTTGAGAGAAAGCGAAGGTGAGAGAGATCACAGAGGGAGAGGGAGAAGCGGACTCCCCACTGAGTAGAGAGTCCAATGTGGGGCTCAATCCCAGGACCCCAGGATCATGACCTGAGCTGAAGGCAGATGCTTAACTGACTGAGCCACTTAGACACCCCTGTCAGAACAATTTTATCAATGAAAGTCACATTACTAAAAAACAAAAGCGAAATTCCAAACACAGGTACTTTACACACTGTTTCTGGGTTTTCCTTTTGTATTATAGCCTTTACCTATACTTATGCCTAGCAATATTAGCTCGCACATATGACCTCTTATCATAGTTTTTCTGTATCTTGGTATTCATTACTATTGTTATATTTGGGCAAATGTTATCTCTCATGCACATGTTATCTCTCATACAAGTGCTCTTAAAAGAACAGGCACGTCTTTAAACCATTGTATTCTTTGTTGCTCTTATGCCTGGAACACCTAAGATAGTAAATGAATGTCTGTTTGAAGGTATATATTATACCAGCTTTTACATGTTATTACAGTCAGTTAGACTTGCCTCAAAAAAAAGCAGTATAGTGTAATGACTAAGAGCAAACACTAGTCTTGGTGCTTAAATATTCATTCGTTCAGTTTTTTGATTGGGCAAAGCACTCAAATTCTCTAAGCTTCAGTTTAGTCATCTTTAAGGTGAAGTTAATAAAAATATTTATTTTACATGTCTAGGAAGATTAAATGAAATAATATAAAGGATTATTTAAGGAATTTTTAATTATTACTACTGTTAATTAGGTCCAACTTAGACTTATCTTTAACACCTTCCCTCAAAGCAAAATAATATTGTAGAGACTATTGCAGTTAAGGGTATTAATCATAATTGGCAGTTTGGGGTTCTTTTTTTTTTTAATTTGGGGATATGGAAGAAGGTGATATATCTTCCTCATCTTCTGTGTTAAGACACAGAAAGGGATAGGGCGCCTGGGTGGCTCAGTCGTTAAGCGTCTGCCTTCGGCTCAGGTCAGA
>CM053613.1:17507827-17522949 GCA_028646535.1 Procyon lotor
TTTAAATTTCAAAGCAGTTCCTTCTCACAGCAACCAAAATAACCTAACACTTGGCTAAGATGAGTTATTAATTCTATTTCAATTATGGGAGATTATAACGGGCAAAAAAGTATCTTCAACAGTTGCAGAGTCAGCCTCACCAGCCCGATGTTCATCCCAGAAAAACCAAATGAATAACAGATTCACTGTGAGTAATTTTCCAAATTTCTTGCAACAAGCACTATAATTTGCTTACAGGTGTAATGTGCCACCAATAATTGGACTAACTTGAATCCTGTTAGTGCAGCATCTGCTGATACCATTCCTTCCTCCTAATTGCAATTATTAGAGCTCTTTTTGACTTTGTCAATTTCCAATTCCAATGCACTGGTTGTTCAAAGCTATTTGAGTAATTATGATTGTTGTTCTCCAATCATGGATTAATTCTCTGAAGCATGAATTGAGAGATGATTCAGTGAGGCTGTTGCTTCACCATAAAAACTAAGAAACATTAAAGACAGAAAGTGCGTGTGAATATGTATGGTTGTGAATATACATACCCACACATATATAACATATACTTAACTTTCAAAAATACATATACATATATATACATATATTTAACTTAATTAAAACCTTGATTTACAATGTTTATATATTACATTAGCTTCTTCCTATGAAATGGGAGATAATATCAACCCAAACGCTATAGTTTGTTTCCCAACACATTACAGTAGTTTAACACTTAACAGTTAATATTAAGAGGATATTGTCCCTTTGTTCATGTTGTTAAGTTTGTTGTAGGAAGAGATTATCTGTGTTAGGTCTATTTTAAGTTAATTAAGTAGTTATGAAAACAAGAGACTTATTTTGGGCTCAGTCCACTCACTTGCTTGAGCAGCCACAACCTAGCCCCAAATACATGAGCTAACCTCCTATAATGTGTCTTGATGGACTCATATCAATCATAATGACGCTGATTATTGTTAATGAAAATGTGATGGGAAAGTCAATACGTGAAACTTTAAATAAACTCGCTATGCCTCACAATGATTTTCTCATAATGACCATACCTGCACTGGCTTTATTAATGAATGACTACTGGGCAGAGCAGGCAACCTACTTGCTTAATTTGGTGTAGTGCAGTGAACGTAAGGTTTTGAACCAAAACTAAACCAATCTGAAATTCTTTTCTAACCATACCAATAACTTCAACAACTCTGAAATTCAGTTGCCTTATCTGTAATGTTGACATAATAAAATCTTTCCTATAAAGTTATGTGTCAACATATTGGGATTGTAGCTCAGCAGAGAGGAAGTATCAAAGCAATGGTATTTATCACATGCTGAGTTGAGACTTAGAAAGTAATATAAGAACCTCGATAAAGAAATGTTACACAATGCAGGGAAAACAATGCCTTCACAAGAATTAGTTATATAAAGACTCAGAACTTGGTTTTACTGGTTTTATTCATAAAATTCCCCCAAAAGTTGAATACATAAAGTGATAATATAAAGTACATTTATACCGGAAGTTATCCACCTTTTGATCTTACAATCAGCTGCATTTCAGAAATCTCAGTCTCATCCACAGATTTAATTAAGTCACTAATAAAAATTGAACTTACGTTGTAGATCACTAATGAGTGCATGCTATGCGCTAAGTGTATTAACATTCATTAGCTCAGTTATTAATTATGACAAATCTATGTGATAATTGTTATTGTAGCCATTTTTTTGTATTTAAATTTTAGGTAGTTAAGATGCAGTGCATGGTTTCTAGAGTATAATTCAATGATTCATCACTTACATACAGCACCCAGTGCTCATCACAACAAATGCCCTCCTTAATACCCATCACCCATCTAGCCCATCCCCCACCCACCTCCCTCTATCAACCCTCAGTTTGTTGTCTATTCTTACTCTTAAAAATGGAGTATGGCTTGTTTATGGCTTGTTTCCCTCGCTTTTTTTATGCTTTTCTCCTCCCCCTATATTCATCTTTTCTCCTCCCCCTATATTTCACATATGAATGAGATCATATGGTATCTTTCTCTGATTCATTTCACTTAGCATATTATACTCTAGTGCTCTATCCACATCACTAGAAATGGCAAGATATCATTCTTTTTGGTGGCTGAACAATATTCCATTATATAAAAAGAGTGGTATATACCACTCTTTTTTATCCACTCATCATTCGAAAGACATTTGGGCTTTCTTCATACTTTGACTATTGTTAATAATGCTGCTATAAACATCGGGGTGCATGTAGCCCTTTGAATCTGTGTTTTTGTATCCTTTAGGTAAATACTTAGTAGTAATAATTGCCAGATCATAGGCTAGTTCTATTTTTAACTTTCTGAGGAAACTTCATACTGTTTTCCAGAGTGGCTGCACCAGTTTGCATTCGCACCAACAGTGCAAGACGTTTCCCCTTTCTCCGCATCCTTGCCAACATCTGTTGTTTCTCATGCTGTTAATTTTAGCCATCCGGACAGCTGTGAGATGGTATCTCATCATAGTTTTGATTTGTATTTCCCTGATGATGAGTGATGTTGATTATCTTCTTATATGTCTGTTAGCCATCTGAATGTCTTCTATGAAAATTGTCTATTCATGTCTCCTGCCCATTTCTTATCTGGATTATTCAGTTTTTGAGTGTTGAGTTTGAGAAGTTTTTTGTAAATTTTAGATATTAACCCTTTATCTGATATGTCATTTGCAAATATCTTCTCCCATTCCATAGGTTGCCTTTTAGTTTTGTTGATCATTTTCTTTGCTGTACAGAAGCTTTTCATCATGATGAAATCCTAATAGTTCATTTTGCTTTTATTTTCCTTGCCTCCAGCGACATGTCTAGTATGAAGTTGCCCTACCCAAGTTCAAAGATGTTGCTGTCTGTGCTCTTATCTAGGATTTTGATGGTTTCTATTCTCACATTAAGGTCTTTCATCCATTTTCAATTTCTTTTTACATATGGTATAAGAAAGTGGTCCAGTTTCATTCTTCTGCATATTGCTGTCCAGTTTTCCCAACACCATTTGTTGAAGTAACTATTGTTTTTCCATTGATTATTCTTTACTATTTTGTCAAAGATTAGTGGACCATATAGATGTGGGTCCATTTCTGGGTTCTTCATTCTGTTCCACTGATCTATGTGTCTGTTCTTGTGCCATTACCATACTGCCTTGATAACTACAGCTTTGTAATATACCTTGAAATCCATAATTGTGATGCTTCTAGTTTTGTTTTCTTTTTCAGAATTGCTTTGACTATTCAGGGTCTTTTGCGGTTTCATACAAAATTTAGGACTGTTTGTTTTAGCTCTGTGAAAAATACTGGTGGTATTTTGAGAGAGACTACATTAAATGTGTAAATTGCTTTGTGCATATACTGTAGCCATTTTAAAGATAATTTGATAGAGGTTCAGACAAGTTAAGTAATTCTCATGGTTTCATATATCAGTAGAGCTATGATTAGAGCCCCCAAAATTCAAAAATCCAAAGACAGTGAAGAACCAAGAGGCTACAGTAGAGATACCATTTACCTGATTGTGAGAAGGACCTAACATAGACCCAGTCCCATAAAAAGGGCCCTGTGTGGACCCAACTTTCAAACTAGCCTATAAAAAAATCCTGATTAAAAATAAATAAATAAAAAGGTAGCTTCTGGAAGCAGCAAATTAAGTTTGTTTAGCACTTATGATTGCGCAAAGATGAATGGGGGGATCAAGCTGTAACTATAGATTGCATTTGGAACAGCAAGGGCCTTACCCAAGGCACATGAACTGTTTTTGTACAGTCAAAATCAAGTGCATAGCGTCTCTGCTGTGAGCTTTGTTGGCTCTTTGCCTTTTCTGTTGGTTCCTATCAAGTACTAAATGGTTCATTCAACAGCTGAATATCATTTGGATGAAAACTGGGTTTTTCTCAGGGTAGACAGAAAAGTTGCCTCAGAATTGTCAAGTTGGTGCCAAGACGAATGACTCAGTGGAATCATTCCATAATTCTATAATCCATAACATATGGATTAACTATACTATGACAGGAAAAATCAGAGAGGCTAGAATTATAATCATGGCAATGTACTCAAGGAGAAAAGAAACTGTAGACAAAGCCATGGGAACAAGTCTACTAAGGTAAGTAAAACATAGTGCTGAGCAAATTCAAGGTCATATGGCACTTTATTCCCTTCCTTTTCTACTTCCACGGTATCTGCCACTGATCAATCATGATCCTCATTTTCCTCAATAAGCCTAAGAGGGTTCACTGAATTCCTTTGAAACCTGTGAAACCAGCAGCCAGTTCTGACTAGTACAAGTTGATTTGGATGAAATCTAGTGGCTCTCTTGAGTATACAATATTTAATTTAATAAATGTTTACTGAGCACTACCATTAGTAATGTCAGTCCATTTTTGTACTCAAACGCACCTAAGAAAGTATAGTCTTTCAAAACAAAACAAAAACAAATATTGTTGTTAATAACCATAGGAAAGGATAATGTAACAACTTGAGATTTTTTTTTTCAAAAGTAAATTTTATATTAGATTTATATAAACATATAAACCTCTTCTGCAGTTACAGATAATCTGAAAAAATCTGAGAAAGATTTAAAAGTTAAAGAAAAATTGATAAGGAAAAATCCAGATGTTTAAACTTAATATTCAGCTTCAAAGAGTGAAGGGTATGTGAGGTTGTTTTGTTATAGCTGTTGGCTTTGTTTTGTGTATTTGTTTTTTCACAAACTCACAACTCACCCCACAGTTTCTTCCACAGGCTACATGAACAAAACATCTCTACAACCTTACGCACTTCGGCACAGGTAGCTAGAAATTCAGGAAGGCCACAGAAAGCTATGGCTGACAGTAAACAGTAATCTAGGTTAATTATTGAAAATAGGATTGTCCAGAAAGAGATAATCTGGTATCCTAGTGACAGAAGGCTTATGACCAAACACTATTAACAGATCTATACCAGCAGGAAGAGAGATCTAAGCACACTATTCAGTAAAGGCATAAGAAAAATTCTGGGACAAGGGCAGGCATTATAAAATCTGGGCATGTCATTCAAACAAATGTTCAAGCAAAATCTTTACCAGGAATAGAGTGAAATGTGGTGGCTTTGTCTCAGGAATGAGGCAGAAATTCAAATCATGGAAGTAGTCTACAAGTTCAGAGCGGGACTGCCGCTGTTTCCTCAATCTAAGTCCTCTGAGTATTGTCTTTGGGAAATAAAAGACCTGAAAACCCAAGTCCAAATTCCAGCTCGGCTACTTATTATTTGTGTAACCTTGGAAAAATTGCTTTGCCCTCATAAACTTCAGTTTTCTCATCTATAAACTACCGTTAGCCTATTACTCTGTAGGGATATCTTAAAGATTAAATAAGAAAGCATAATTTAAATGCTTATACAGTAACTAGCAAATAAGTGGACCTCAATAAATCTACTTGAATCCACTGTGGAATTGTACCTCCTCATCCACAAATGTTGTCAGGAGCAGGCCTGGACTTTGATATAGAATAGGGCAAAAAGTGGACTTCAAGTAGCTCCTCCACAGTGGGAATACTGTGTTAAAGGAAGGCAGTAAAGTATGGACAGTTGGATTCAGAAGCCAATGAAGGGCTTACTCCTCAAATCAACATAGGTTTCCTTTCTGGACCAGCTCAGTTCAACAAAAGAAAGGATAAAAGCAAATAAAATTATTAGTAACTTTTTCAGCAAAAAAGAGCAAAGACAATATCAGAGGATTTTCTTCCTGCTAAGAAAATGCCCCCAAATAAGAGTTAAGAAGGTAACTGGCTTCATTACTGCAAGGGGGAATTCGGCTTCCAGCGCAACTTCTTGAACTAACTTCCCTCCCAACCATATGCACCACACAAAGCCCACTGATAGTATGTGGAACGAGTTGTAAGAGAAAAGACTCCTACATCTGGCTCAGTCTCATTATAGTCATACCTTCTTACAGCCATTTCCACAAGATTAAGGCTGGGAAGGTTTTGTTTGGGAACGATGTAAATGAGAGAGGCTGGGAGCTCAGCTGTGGAAAAGTAGAGGCAATATATGAAATTGGCTTGCTGCATGTTATTTCATATGCATTTAATGTTTTGATATGCTTTTGAGAAGAGCTGCCAATAAAGTACTTCCTTGCTGCCATAGAGAAGAATGTAAAAAAAAAAAAAAAAAAAAAAAAATTCCTCAGTCTCTTGAACTAGGTAATGGTGTGTTTGCCTCCCTTTTTGGAAAGCTGCATAGAAAGATTTTAAGTACGTGCTGCTTCTTTCTCTCTCTCCCTCTCTCCATACACACACACACACACACACACACATATACACACACACACACATATATATATACCCACACATATATATACTTTCTTATATTTATGTATATGTCCACACAAATATATATCATGCATATGTATTATATATAATGTCAATAACATATTATGATAAGGATATATGTAATGTAGCTTTTATTGTATGATAACTTGTGAATCTTTTCTTACATTGGGTTTCACTGAAAGTCACATAAGAAACAAGCAAATCTCCAGCCCAATAGTGCTTCATTATTGCAATAACCCTAAAAGCCCACAATGTAGTTCAGGATATCAAACAGTATGAAGCACTACGTTTGAACCTCTGGATAGTACTACCTCACGCTTAAATCTATAAAATTATTACAATACATTTATTCCAGGTCATAACTCTTTCTGGCTTCCAAACATATGATATAGAAGATAGATATCTTTTTGGACCAGAAGATATGTATCTTCCATATCATGACTTAGAAGAAGGCAGAGATAAGTAAATCCTCTTTCAGATGATTAAGAAACTCAGAAAAATGATTCCACTGTACTAACCATTCACATAACTCATTGAGCGATGATTTGTCTCCAATTAGGAACTCTAAAACTGATGAATATGTGTAAGCTCCTGGATTATCCATAAGCCCCTATAAAAATATAATGTTGAATTTTCCATATGTGTGTAATGTGTATTTTTCTAGGATAGAGATCCAGATCCATAGCTGATAACAATTCTCAGATATGTGATTCCCACTAAATATAAAAATAAACAGCTACTACCTTTGAATATGTTTGCCTTCAGTTGTATCTCAAACCTAAAAATGTATTTCTATCAAAAATGATAATTACTGGAGGCACAATGGAATATAGTGTAGTGATGCAACTCCTTCGTTTTCTACTTCAAACTTCAGTAATGGTGGTGACAAAAAATAAAAAAATAAAAAATTGTACTCAAATGTGAAGGTATGTTTTCTGAGGTTTACTCTGAACAAACAGCCATAAAATACTAATTTAGGCAAAGGTTTCCAAAGAGTTGTTGTAAACACATGTATTTTATACTAATTAAGAATGCCAACTATGCAGAAGTATTACCTTTTATGGCTCAAAAATCAATACAGCTAGCCCAAATATCAGTATCGAACCCTATGGATTTTACTTTTAGATAAGGACAGCATATCTTTAAGTCATGTAATCTCAAACTCATCCTTATTTTTGTCTGCATTCAGTTTTATGCCAGGGCTTATCTATATGTAAATAGAAAGAGTCGATATAGCCATTTCCCTGAAAAATTCAGGGTATTTCCTCTTATCACCTACAGTGTTATCACACTGGGTAAAAAATCTTGGTTCTTCCCGTTATTCTCCCTGTTCTGGCATTTCCTCATGGGAAGAACAATGCTAATCTAAAAGCTCCATAGTCCCAGTGGCTGGAGTCCTGTTAGAGTCAGTCTTAATGTACAATCAGGCCTATTGCCTCTGGGCTCCTAGACCTGTCTCCACCTGGGCACGCTAGGCGTATTAGGCATGGACTACATTCTAGTTTTTCCAGTGTTCCTCCCTACACTGACTAAGTCAACAGACAAAGTTATATACCCCAGGGTTTGAATTTGAAGCAAGAAAAACAAACGTTTCCCCTTCCTCCCCCCCGCCCCAGTCTAGCATAACCAGTAATCAAGCTCACATTTTGCCCCATTAGACTATTTTGTACTATAATCTGATAACACTAAAAAACAGAAGAAGGATGAAGGGAAGCCCAAACCACACTTCCAACAAACTTGATATGTGTAGAATATTCTTTCAGAGAATCTAAAAAGAGAGAGAGAGAGAAAAATAAAATAAAAGCAAAAACCAGAACCTGTTACCAATGATCTTGACAGCTAGGTAAAGGCATACCCTGTTTCATTGCACTTCTTACTGTGTTTTGCAAATACTGTGTTTTCTATAGACTGAAGGTTTCTGGCAACCTTGCATCAAGCAAATCTATTGGTACCATTTTTTTTTTTTTATTGGTACCATTTTTTAACAGTATTTGGTCACTTTGTGTCTGTGTCCCATTTTGGTAATTCTCACAATATTTCAAACTTTTTTATTATTATTATTATATTTGTTCAAGTGATCTTTTTTTTAAAAGATTTTATTTATTTATTTGACAGAGAGAGAGAGAGATCACAAGATGGCAGAGAGGCAGGCAGAGAGAGGGGGAAGAAGTCTCCCCGCCAAGCAGAGAGCCCAATGTGGGGCTCCATCCCAGGACCCTGAGATCGTGACCTGAGCCGAAGGCAGAGGCTTTAACCCACTGAGCCACCCAGGCGCCCCTGTTTCGGTGATCTTGGTCAGTGGTCTTTCATGTTATTTTTGTAATTGTTGTGGGGCACCTCAAACTGTGCCCATACAAAGTGGCAACCATAGTCAATACATGTTCTACATGTTCTGACTGCTCTAACAACCAACCATTTCCATCTCCCGCCCTCTCCTCAGGCCTCCCTATTCCCTGAGACACAACAATCTTGAAAATTAGGCCAATTAATAACTCTACAATGGCTTCTAAGTGTTCAAGTGAAAGGAAGAGTTGCCGGGGCGCCTGGGTGGCTCAGTCGTTGGGTGTCTGCCTTCGGCCCAGGTCAGATCCCAGGAGCCTGGGATCGAGCCCCGCATCGGGCTCTCTGCTCTGCGGGAAGCCTGCTTCTCCCGCTACCATTCCCTGTGCTTGGGTTCCCTCTCTCGCTGTGTTTCTCTCTGTCAAATAAATGAAATCGTTAAAAAAAAAAAAAAAAAGAAAGGAAGAGTTGCCAATCTCTCACTTTAAACCAAAAGCTAGAAATGATTAACCTTGGAGAAGAAGGCATGTCAAAAGCCAAGGGAGGCCAAAATGAGGCCTCTTATACCAAACAGCTAGCCAAGCTGTTTTAAATGTAAAGGAAAAATTCTAGAAGGAAATTAAAAGTGCTGCTCCAGTAAACACATGAACGGTAAGAAAGTGAAACAGTCTTATTACTGATACGGAAAAAATTTCAGTGGTCTGGAGAGAAGATCAAATCGGCCATAACGTTCTCTTAAGCCAAAGCCTAACTCAAAGCAAGGCCCTACCTCTTCAATTCTGTGAAGGCTGGGAGAGGTGAGGAAACTTCACAAGTGAAGTTTGAAACTAGCAGAAAATGCTTGATGAGGTTGAAGAGGCTTTCTCCATAACATGAAAGTGTAAGGTAAAGCACCAAGTGCCTATATAGAAAACAGCAAATTTTCCAGAAGATCTAGCTAAGATAATTAATGAAGGTGGCTACACTAAACAATAATTTTCAAAGTAGGCAAAACAGTCTTATATTGAGAGAAGGTGTCATTTGGATTCTCATAGCTAGAGAGAAGAAGTCAATGCCTGACTTCAAAGCTTCAAAGAACAGGTTCTCTTGTTCAGGGCTCATGACTCAGTTGAGGCCAATGCTCACTGACCATTCTGAAAATCTTAGGGACCTTAAGAATTATGGTAAATCCACTCTGTCTCTGCTCTGTAAATGGGACAACAACAAAGTATGGATAATAGTGTATCTGTTTATAACATGGCTTACTGAACATTTTAAGCCCACTGTTGAGACCCACTCCATAGAAAACAATAAAGATTCCTTTCAAAATATGACTGTTCATTGACAAAGTACCTGGTCACCCAAGAACTCTGATGGAGATGTACAATGAGATTAATGTTGTTTTCATGACTGCTAACACAACGTCCATTCTGCAGCCCATGGATCAAGGAGTAATTTTGACCTTCAAGTCTTATTATTTAAGAAATACCTTTTGAGGGGTGCCTGGTGGCTCAGTTGGTTAAGTGTTGGACTCTTGATTTCTGCTCAGGTCATGATCTCAAGATTGTGAGAGCCCCAAGTCAGGATCCGTACTCATCAGGGAATCTGTTTCCCTCCCTCTGCCTCTCTCTCTCTCTCTCTCTCTCTCCTTTTTCTCTCAAAGAAATAGATAAATAAATAAATCTTTAAAGAATACATTTTGTAAAGCTATAGCGGCTATAGAGAGTGGGGACAGATCTGGGCAAAGTAAATTAAAAACCTTCCAAGAAATAAGCTAGATGCCATTAAGAACCTTTGTGACTCATGAAAAGAGATCCAAATACCAACATGAACAGGAGTGTAGAAGAAAGTGATTCCAGCTCTCATAGGTGACTTTGAAGGGTTCAAGACTTCTGAGGAAGAAGTCACTGCAGATATGCTGGAAATGGCAAGAAAACTGGAATTAGAAGTGGAGTTTGAAGATGTGACTGAATTGCTGCGATCCTCTGATAAAACTTGAATAGAGGAGGAGTTGTTTCTAGATGAGCAAAGTGGTTTCCTGAGATGGAACCTACTCCTGGTGAAGATGGTGGGAAGATTGGTAAAATGACAACAAAGGATGCAGAATGTTATACAAAGTGAGTTGACAAAGTAACAATAGCAGGGATTGCGAGGACTGACTCCAATTTTGAAATTAGTTCTGTGGGTAAAATGCTAGCCAACAGTCTTGCATACTACAGAGAAATCGTTGGTGAAAAAGGAGTTAATCAATGTGGCAAATCTCAATGCTATATAAGTTTTAAAAATGCCACAATCTTCAACAACAATTACCCTGATCAGTCAGTAGCCATCAACATCGAGGGAGGACCCACCCTCTTAGTAACTCACTAAGAGCTCAGATAATTAGTATTTTTTAACAACAAAGTATTTTTTAATTAAGGCACATACATTTCTTAGACATAATGCCGTGGCACACTTAAGAGACCACAGTACAGTGTAAACATAACTTTTATATGCCCCGAGAAACCAAAAAATTCATCTGAGTGGCTTTATTTATTACAATTTATTATTGTAATGGTCTGGAATCAAACCCACAATATCTCCAAGATATGCCTATATTAGATTCTGGGTGCAAAGTATGTGGGAAAGTACTGGCAAATATTTTTGCTAAGTTTTTCTACAAAATGTGAATTTGGAGCAACCACTGACCAAATCCAACCACATCATTAATATAAGGTCAGGCCATATGAATACACTCAGTACACTGGTGAGATCTATCAACTTTACATGATTAATTGGTGCTGAAAAAGTTAACAAAATCATCTCTAGCCCACAACCCTCATGCTAATCTGGCCAGGCAGAGCCTTCTCTCAAATGACCAGAAAATCTAGATTTGTTATAACCCTCAGGGCAAGGATCTAAGCCAAAGGTAAATCAATCCTTACACTGTATATACTCACTGTCAAAGAAAAATGTTTAGCTCAAATTTCCTCTGCTTTAAGAAGAGGAAGAAGAGAGAGAATGCTACTTTGCTTGTTTTTGTTTATTGTTTTAAATTAACTAATGAAAGATAAAACCTTCAAACCAAGAGAAATTCCTACCTCCCAAGTGAAATATAACTATAAAAATCATCTATTTTGAAGAAATTAAAGATTCATTCTATAAAAGTTTATTAACTAACTGACGCATGTAAATGTTTTAGAGCCCAATCACCAGCGTCTATTATATGGTTTTTAACACGAAACATAAAGGCATATAGCCAACAGGAGCCCCACAAACTGTGGTTTCAAAACAGTGAATTTCAATAGATGAAACATTTCTCCTAATGTAGGTCACTGTATACCCTCAGAGCCCTTTAGGACAATTATATTTGTCCCGATTACATTCACTTTTGCTTGCCACTGGAATAAATAACAAGCTCTGAATTTTACAAAGGAAGAAGATAATATTTATGTACTATTGAATTAAAATTGATTTGTTAGTATAGGTAATTTATATGTTTAAATATGAAGGTTCCTGTTATTGGCTAAAGTGATGGTGGTGAACCAGAATGAAGAGAAACTGATTTCTCAAATGGACTCCTTCTTTGAGGGCTGAGAAATAGAGGTTGTGGAAAGAGTTCCCAAGGAAAGTGATTCAAGCAAGGAGTAGGTATTAAATAGTAATGATACTGGCTGGGTGTGGGGCATTGGAAGTGGCCTCAGTTGATATCCAAAAACATAATCAATTGAATTAAATCCATCAAGCAAATGTTGTGTTTACTCTAAGTTGAAAAGTAGAAAAACATTATTGAACTGAGGTTGTCTGATGCAGATTTCTACCTAATTACTGACTTAGACCAATACGTATGAATAGAAAGGGATTCCATGTCTGATTCAGCTGCTTCTCCATAAGCCCTGAGTTGGAATTTCTAAATGATCAACCAGACTGTGCCACAGCAATTTCATGAGAATCTACTCAATATCCTATTGACCTTCTAATTCCTTCTCTTCTGTGGGTTCCTGGCTTCCCTGATTTCACCTTCAATTTTATCCTGGTTGTTCTTAAATCTCTAGATCTGGATCTGAATAGGCACTCTTGCTCAAGCTGTGGCTGACAATCCTCCTATGCTTCTTGCATACATTATCACCCTCAGGAAGAGTTTTACTCTTTGTGGCTCCTAGGAATAACAACACCCTACCTGGTTTGTTATGCATACCCCCACTCCTTGGACTAGGATAGAATTACCTCTTCTGTAACAGAGTCATTAGCCATGACACTTCATTTATTTCCATACTTGTTATTTGTACATCTTCCTGGTAGTCTGCAACTATTTAGGAACTAATACAAAGTGGGCTTCATATGAAGGTCCAAAATCTATCAAATTGTAGAGATGTATGGAAGTTTACACAGAAATAATTTCTAAGTCCATATCAAGCCTCATTAAGATTCCAGGACCATACCCAGGTTGAGTGAGAAATGGCATATTTATTGATTAAAATTAGGTACCCATCATAGAGGTTGCAGAATTTCCCTTTATCTGTAAGTGGAATTGAACCCTTAGTGTTCAGGCAGCATATTTCCTTTCATTTAGAGAATTACCTTGCCTTCATTTATTTGGCTACAGCTCGTCTTTACACTACTAAACATACCTATCCACCTCACCCTGCCAACTCCATTGATAGGAATGTGTTCCAGGCCTTCCAATCATACCATCTGTTCTCCCATTTCAGCAATTCTTACAAAGAGTGAACAATTGACCCAAAAGCATATGCCTTGCTAGGGACTGAAAGAAGATGTCCAGCAGGAAGAAGTGTCCTCTTTCCTTCTAAGGTTGCAATGAGATCATGTATGTCTGGAACACTAGTGGCCATCTTTTCTACTTGCATGGAGGAAGACCAACTACTGTAGGAGCAAATAAGACAACACGAGTTCATGTATACACACACACGCATGTGCACATACACATAAACAACAAAGAAGCAGAGATATGTGGTGCTGAAAAAAAGGACAAAGAGAGGGTGTTCTAGAGGCATCAATCATTTTCTGATTCCTCTGAGAAATTTATTTCTTTGTAATTTTTTCTTTGATTAGGTAAAGTGCATCTTTTCTAGCTGAACATATAATTTCCTTTTGCTCCACCCATTTATTCTTTTTTTATTTCCAGTATTTATTCAGTGCATATGATTTGCTTGGTCACTATTGTAGATAACAAAAATATAGCTACAAACAAAACAGATCAAGACCTGACCTCATGGAGCTCATACTCTGGTAGAGAGATAGATAATGAAAAAAAAAATACATACATACATATATATATATGTATGTGTATGTATATATATATATATATATATATATGTAATTATTTAAAATTATTTAAAATGTGTTAAGTAGTGATACATGCTAAGAAAAAGAAAATGAAGCAGAATAGGAATATGGGTGCTGAAGGTAAGGAGGTGGTAAAAACTAATAGAGTGTAGCCAGGAAAAGTGTTTTGAATTAGTCTTCTGTCATGTATCACCACAAAAATTTTATTGCAAAGCCCAAAATTGTGTGGGTTCCCCATCCTACTAATTTTACTTATCACCTTTTTAAACATTACCCTCATATTGCCACTGAAAGAGTCTATCCCACAAGACCATGGTATGATCTTATTTTGTAGTGATTATTCCACTTTTTAGATGTTTTCATTGTATTTGTTTTTTAATCCCATAATCTTTATAGTATTAGGTTGCTTCAAAAACTCAAATTCATACTCCATCTGAACCAACAATGACTGTTTGCAGTAGTTTTTAACAACGAACACAGTTGCTTTATTAGCTTTGCTGCAGTACTAATTGTCTAAAAACAACTGCAAAATCTCAGCAGCTTACAAAATTTTATTTGACGCTCATGATTTGGCAGATTTTTGATCTCATGATGGATCAGAGGAGCTTGAGAGAGATGAGTGGCAGCCTGCTTCTTTAAGGACATGGCTCAAAACTGGCACCCCAACCTTTCCTTCTAAATTCCATTGGTCAGGGGCGCCTGGGTGGCTCAGTGGGTTAAAAAGCCTCTGCCTTCAGCTCAGGTCATGATCTCAGGGTCCTGGGATCGAGCCCCACATCAGGCTCTCTGCTCGGCAGGGAGCCTGCTTCCCCCTCTCTCTGCCTACTTGTGATCTCTCTCTCTGTGTCAAATAAATAAAATCTTTAAAAATAAATTAAATAAATAAATAAATAAATAAATAAATAAATAAATAAATAAATTCCATGGGTCAGTGCAAGTCAAAAAGTCAAGCCCAACATAAATGGAGTAGAGATGAATATTCCACTTTTAGTGAAGCAAGGGCAGGGAGGAAAGAAAGAATTTTTACTGGATAATATGATCTACCATACTCACCAACTGTAATTCTATAAACTGATTACTATAATCCTAGGGAGTGATCTAAATATGGCTACATAGTGGAAATTCTAGAAAGATGGCCCTATTCAGCTGATACAGAAAGAACTTACAAAAGAGAGACAGGACTTAAAAATCCTATGCAGGGGCGCCCGGGTGGCTCAGTCGTTAAGCGTCTGCCTTCGGCTCGGGTCATGATCC
>CM053613.1:17523049-17542962 GCA_028646535.1 Procyon lotor
ACATAGTGGAAATTCTAGAAAGATGGCCCTATTCAGCTGATACAGAAAGAACTTACAAAAGAGAGACAGGACTTAAAAATCCTATGCAAAGGTGATATGCCCACAAAGGGAATATTTTTATATAGTTGCCTGAACATGCTGTATTATTATACACCTCCCCTCCTTCTACCTAAACTCCCTGTCCTTCATAATTGATATCATCCTTTGCAAAACCCTGCTTGGCATTCTATGCTCTCTAATTTAACTTTGCCTCCTATATTTGCCCCTTATAACAGAATGTGTATAGAACTGTAATACATTTTTCATTGTAATTTATCAGAAATGTGCTATATCAACAGTTTATCAGCATTATGAGTTCTCTGACAGTGAACACTATACATTCACCTCCATGTACCGATGCATAGCTCAGTTCCTAGCTATAGGGATATTCAAATATCAGACAATCCATTTAACCTAAATGATCTTCAAAATTCTTGCTACTATAATATTATAAATAAAGCACTGTATTATCACAAGGATTTGTAATGTTTTTTTTTTCCCTGAAGTATCAATGATTCTCCAATGCCCAATATCCTTGACAACAATAATCAAAAAAGTTATTTTGTTTGCTGCATTTAAACAGCATTTGCTCCAACCTTTAGCTCCCAACCTTGGATTTCTTATCCTCGGGGTCCTCTTTTCATTCAGTGTTCAGTTGTGCTCAGTCTTTGGATTGCTGCTCATTCTGCCGATCATTACAGCAAGGATTTTGGCAGACAAAGCAACTCCTGTGCGCAGCCAGGTGTTCACTTTGGCACCCTCCCCCCTGGAAGGGGTTGACTCAGATGTTTCCCACACCTGTGAATTGGCTGCCCAATCTTAGCCAGCCCCCATGAACTTAATTATCATGCTCTATTTCAAAATTCACACACACACAAAAAAAGTGAAGAGAACATGCATAAAATTTCAGATGTGGCTGCTTCCTGCCATCCCCTGCCACACTCTCCCCAACAGAACACTACCGTAAACCAATCAGTGTTTCTTCATCATCATGTTAGTTTGATTTGGGGGATGTGGAAATGGAATACGACTCATTATCTCTGAAAAGCTGATTAATGCCAGTGGTGAAAGCATCTCTGTGTTTGCCCACTGGATTGTGACTGAGGTGCTTAACCTCCAATCCATGATTAAGTTAAGGGTCCATGAATAACCTTGACATTTGACATGTCTGTTTTTGAAGCACATTACAGTTTAGATATCAAAAGGTGAAACTTTATAATAAAATAAAATTATAAATAGATTTAGACTTCAAACACATTCTCATAACTTCCTCTTTTCTGACTCTCAGCCAACAATTCGCTTTAATTCCTCAAGGAAAAATGTTTTTGAATATTCTGAATAGCCATTCATTTGCTTAATACTTTTCTTGCTGTTCCATTTGTTTTGGCTACTGTACCAACCAACTGATCACAATTTGAAGTTTATTTTTCATAATCAAAGCTAGGGCACTGGCATAAGAATTGGCATATAAATCAATGGAATGGATTTGAGATTTCAGAAATAAAACCATATATGCACAGTTAAATGATTTTTGACAAGGGTTCCAAGATAATTTGATGACGAGAGAATAGTCTTTTCAACAAATAATGTTGGGATAACTGGATATCCACAGGCAAATTAAGTTGGACATCTTCCCAACATAACTAAAATTAAATCAAAGTCAATCAAAAACCTAAATGTAAAAGATAAAACATTAAAAGTCTTAGAACAAAATACACGTAAATGTTCATGGTAAATGTTCATGACCAAGTATTAGGCAATGGGTTCTTTCATACAGCACCAAAAGCACATGCTACCCAAGGGAAAAAAACAGGTAAATTGGACTTGATCAAATTTAAAAATTTTTGCCTCAAAGGTCACTATCAAGAAAGTGAAAGGACAATCCTCCAAATGGGAGTTAAAAACTTGTAAATCATATATCTGATAAGAGTCTTATATCTAAAACATATAAAAAGCTCCAAAATGAAAAAACTCAAAAAATGGACAAAGAATTTGAATATACATTTCTCCAAAAATACATAAATGACCAATAAGCACATGGAAAGATGGTCAACACCATTAGTCATTAGGGAAATATATGTAAACAGTAGAATGCCACTTCACAAACACTAGACTAGCTATAATCAAAAAAATAAAAAATAAAAAGTTGGCAAAGACATAAAAAATTTGAAACCCTTATATATCGCTGATAGGAATGTGAAATGGTACAGCCACCTGGAAAACAGCTTCAAAAGCTAAACATAGAGTTACCATGTGACTGAGTAATGCCAAGACAAATGAGAGCATATTTTCATGCAAAAATTTGTATAGGAATGTTCATAGTACTATTATTCACAATAGCCCCAAAGTGAAAACAACTCTAGTGACAATCAACTGATGAATGGATAAATATAATGTAACATATCCATACAATGGAGCATTACCGAGCCATAAAAAAGGAACTGAACACTGATAAATGTCACAAGGATGAACTTTGAAAAAACTATGCTAAGTGAAAGAAGCCACACACAAGCGACCATATATTGTGTTATCCATTTATATGAAATTTCCAGGATAGGCAAGTCCATAAGACAGAAAGTAAATTAGTGGTTGCCAGGGACTTGGGGGAAGAGGAAATGGGAGTCCTTGCTAATGGGTATAGGAATTTTTTGTGGGGGGAGATAAAATTGTTCTGGAATTAGACAGTGCTGTTCTGGAATTAGAAAGTATACAATCTTTTGAATATACTAAAAAAAAAATCACTGAATTGTATACTTTAAGAGGAACAAATTTGATGGGATGTAAATTATATTTCAGTAAAAAAAAAAATGAAAATCTATTGATACATTAAGTAATCCACCAAGGTATCTCAAAATAATCATGTTGAGTGAAAGAAGTTAGACCAAAAAAAAAGTATATACTTATATGATTCCATTTATTTATTCTAGAAAATGCCAACTAATGTGTAGTTACAGGCAGATAGATCAGGGGTTGTCTGATGGGAAGTGTGATAGGATGGGAAGTGTGATTTCAAAGGGGCATCAGTAAACTTTTGAGGATGATGGATGCATTCATTATCTTGATGGTAGTGAGGATTCCACAGCTATATACCTATGACAGAACTTTTCAAATTGTACACTTTATACGTGTGCAGGTTATTAAACATTAGTTATTTCTTAATAAAGTGGTTAAGTGGAAAAAAAAAAGGATACTGAACCTATTGGTCGTGAGTAAATCATCAACTGGGAGGAGACAGGCCCAAACCTGGAAAATTGCTATTAATATTTTAGCTTATACACTTTTTATGATGAGATAAATTGGACTTGATGAGTAGCAATCACTTTGAGAATTTATGTCTATAGTACATGAACTTCAAAATTAGATCTGTTCAATCATAAAAACTCCAGATGCTGACGGTGCTAACAACTAGTCTCTTCTCCACAGACCTTCACTATTTTCAACAGGATGGGATACAGGGAGAAGTGACAATAAAAACTGAATTTCCTCCCAGGGAAGTCCTCATCAAGACCTCTGCAGCCCACTCCTTTGCAGACACGGAGTCTGCATTCATCCTCAGGAAGCTCTCAAATTGCCCCAGTGAGAGCAGTTGGCCTCTGTTTTTTGCCTATAAACAGGGCAGGGCTGTGGACTTCTCCACCTGGTTTTTAAAGCCAGGCTTCAGATCTGCCCCTTACTGTGGAAATGAAGGAACTTCCTCCAGATCATCAACTCTGAGACTCCTTGGGGTTAAGAGCATCATTTATCACTGTTCTCTGTGCTCTTGTGAAGCCCCAACTCTCATATGTGCTGGCATATGTGACTATAGGCAAATAAAGGAAAAAAAAGGAATTTCATGAAAACCATTGGAGAGTCACAAGTTGGTGGCATCCATGAACTTATTTCTGTTCAGAGGGAAGAAAAGCACACATTATCTTACTTCAACAATCTCAGGGTGGGGGTGTAACTCAGTTCCCTTAATTACAACACCAGAATTATAGAGATGGGTACAACTTTCTTGACAAGACAATAAAATAGCAAGATAACTGCTCAAAGTTAGAAGAACACTATATTTATGTCTCATATTAGCAGGCTCCTGGCAGTGGGCAATTACTAAAATGTCCGGCCCAAAAAGAAGGGACAGCAGAAAACAAGGTCACAGGCATTTGTAAAGCCACCTAAAAATTATGCCTTAGACAAAGCTCTATGAGACATAGGTCTTTGTGTTTAACCTTAGGGCCTGAGAACAGTACCTAATAAAAAGGGGCATTCAATACATGATTGAATAAAATATCCTAAGCTTCCAATGATTAAACGATCTGTAGTCACTGAAGTCCAGAATGACTTTAAAAAGTGTACCTTTTGCATGCGTGTGTGCCACACATTCAATTAGAGACTTAAATGGGACCCATGACCCAAATACACTGAAGAATCACTTGTTGAGACCTAGAAATTACCATTTTAAACCTTCCTAGTTTAGAACCAGGAAAGAAGGATAACTTTCTTGGCTCCCAGCTGATCCCAGTTTGAAGGAATGATGTAAGAGTTGAGATTTCATACAACTGGATTTCTGTGCCCAGATTCAAAATTCTTTCTCTGCTTATAAGCTTTTTACCTGGAATGCTCTTTCTCTGGCATAGTAGCGTCTATCTCATATACCAACAGAGAGGAATCTCTAATCATGCTATAGTAGTGCCTCTCTCAGCCCAGATTATACTGCATTGTATCTCCTTGTATTTTCCTAACAGCACTAACACATTCCACTTATACGTATTCTTTAAATTTGCTTTTCATTTGGCTCCTTCAACTAGAATCCAAGTTCTATGAAGGGAAGAACCTTATCTATCTTGTTCTCTGCAGAATGTCCAATACTTGAAACAAAGACCAGCACACTGTAAACACTTAATAAACATTTGCGAATGACTGAAAGAATGGATTTAAGTATAATAACTTGAAAAGGAAAGCACTCTTTGAAGACTATGAAACTCTGGCTGGTCTCACCTGCAAAAATGAGGAAGGAACATATCTAGCCTCCAGTTCAGGAATTATGAGGATCTTTTCACTCCACAATACCAAACTGAGACCATTTCATTCCACTCTAACACTTCAATATTTTTTTAACATCCACTATGATCCAAATGTATTATTAGGCCCTGAAGATAGAAAGATTAAATAAAGCTTTCCGTCGTTTTCCCTGTTTGGAGAACAAGCCACATGAAAAGAGATGAAACCTGAAATCAAAAGACATCATCTCTAGGTAGTGCTCCCAACATGTTTAGTGCAAGAGGAGAATGATGTAAATGATTAAACTCAAGTTTGGGGACAGTCTGTGAATTTTAATTATCTCTACTATCCCTGTCTCCCATTGCCATGGATAATTGAAAGTTGGCCATATTGCTAGGTAACGCTTCATTCCCTGCATAACTTGGCACTTAGAAAACGTTTTGCAAGAGAAGCAATTACAGCGATTGTCCCATCTGGGGCGGGTGGAGAGTGGATATAAACTGACTCTTGATGATATTTTTGCTCTTTCAACATATTTATAAGACAGATTCTTCAAACTAGTCCTGAAGATTCTCACAAATACACGGTCAGATGCTATACCTGCCTACAGGTGGGCAGAGAGCGGTACTCTCAGAAATAAATACGTGTCACCCCAGGTGCAGCTACTCTCTTCATTCCTTACAGAAGGATGCCCTGAGCGATAGCCATTATAGCCCCTCACTTCACCCCAACATATGTGTGCTGGGGTAGTTACCTTCAAGCTATCATTAAACAAAGATTTGAAGACAAAAGCGAAGCAAAACATAGAATGGTCTGAAAAGACTAACTCTGTTTGCCCTACAGTCTTAGTGCTGCTTTGGTGGAAAAGACTTACAGGCTTTTCAAATTGTTCTAAGTACCTCCCTTGTTCAACCCCTTACCTTTCTCCAACTACCTCACTTTCTATGTCAACGTTTTGTCACTTTGACGCCATTTAGACTTTCTAAAGCATGGGGCTTAGGACAACCCTTCTAAAGTGTAAGTGCCTGGGAGGATCTGCTATGTTCTCCACTCACTTTCTAATAGCCATTCCCAGATAGTTGTCTAGGATGGGAGGGACCTGCAAAGCCTCTCAAATATCACTCTGACCCTCTGTGACACAGACAGAGCATCAAGATTTTTCCAGCAAGAAGAAGGAGCAGGCATTTTAATCCTGGGCTAAGGAGGATGCATTCGGTGTTATTAACACAACTACTATTGTTTCCTAATACGTTAGTTGATAGAAGGGTCTCTTGCATATATTGAATGCAGGTTTCTGGATCAGAAAAATAAAACTCACTGATACCTTAAAAGCCATCAGGATTTACCATTAGAAATATCAGTATCTTCAGCCCTGTGTGTGTGTTGTTTGTCTCTGGTGTCAATAATTTTTGGTAATTCTTTTTCTTTGGGTAGCAGACGGCACATTTCAGTTCCCTTTCAAATTCTTTCACTTATTAAAAATTTTAAAAAGGGGAAAAACACTTTTATGCTTAAAGTTATCATAATAGTTATGATACAGGTTAAGATTCCTTGACATCTCATTACCCAAAGAGCTACTCTCAGGCAAGTGATTCTTCCAAATTCACATGGTGGCTTCTGATTTTTTTTTTTTTTTGTAAGAACAGAAAACAGACTTCTAATGTAATAATTGAAAATGTTTTTTCTTATGATCGTCAGAAATTCACAGAGGTCTCCTACAACACCAGATAATTTGTGGAAATGCTGCTGTGGATGGATGATTCAGAATACTGGAAACATTGCTAACCTTCCTGATCAGGTTCAAATCTGCCATGTCCCCGCCCCCCAGTGTCCTATCTCCTTTGCAGAACTTAGGACAACGGCAATTGATTATTTGTGTGGCTTTTGCTGACTAAGCTCTACATGTGTGTCATTATGCTAAGTGCTTTGCAAATGTTATATAATGTAATCTTGAAAATAACCCTGTGAGTTTGATCCTTTCATTAAGTCAATATAGAAATGAAAAATGTGTCTGAGTGATGCTAGGTAGCTCAAGGTCACATACTTTGTAATTGGCAGTGCCCTGAGTGACCAACAGTTATGTGACTTCAAAGGACATGATCTTAACCACGATGCAAAACTGACTTTCCACTTGACAAACTAACGCTGGATTTTTTAAAAGGTATTTATAGTTGTTCTTCAGGAGTGGTAAACTGAAGAAGGCAGTGCAAGAGATTGTCCTCCTCTTGGTATGGACTCAAGACTGAGTAAAGAAATCGTAAAATTGGGGCGCCTGGGTGGCTCAGTCGTTAAGCGTCTGCCTTCAGCTCAGGTCATGATCCCAGGGTCCTGGGATCGAGCCCCACATCGGGCTCCCTGCTCGGCAGGAAGCCTGCTTCTCTGGCTACCATTCCCTCTGCTTGTGTTCCCTCTCTCGCTGTGTTTCTCCCTGTCAAATAAATAAAATCTTTAAAAAAAAAAAAAAAAAAATCGTAAAATGCAGCTAAGACCAACAGCGTTCAAAAGAATATAGCCACACAAGACAGGAGCAGATTGCAAAAAGCATGGGGCAGCCTGTGAATGGTGAACAGGATTTAGTTAGAAATGTAGACATATAAACTTTCATTTAAATTTGTTGTCATTTGCAAATGTAGAAATAGATATGCTCTTAGGGGTTTTTTTAATAACAAAAGAATAAAGAAGAAGGTATCACCCTAAATCCTATCACTGAGAAATAATAATTGGCCGCCTTCAGTGTCCTTCATTCAAGATGGTAAGGTTTTATATGTACATATGTATATAATATGGTGATCTTGTAAATTATTCTATCAGGCTAAGTAGATAAAATCACAAGATTATTATTTATAAAGACATTACTGAACATGGACTCATATTCTCTGTATTTTAAAAAAATATTGAGATTAATTTCAATTAAAATTAACATATGTAATAAAAATGTTGGCTTTTAGCTAAACTAAGATAGTTACCAAATTAAAAGAAGTATTTCCTAACAGTATAAGGTGTTACTAAAATATCTCGATACAAAATTTAATTAAGAACCGTAAGAAATATTGAGATTGAAATAATTAGTTTTTAACTCCATTTTACAAGTTTAATCAAGTTTAAACTGTATCAACGGACTCTGCTATGAAAGATGAGGAAGAACTTCATTCTCCTTCCAATTTTCTTAACTATATTGAAACTTTAAACTGTCAGTGTTCTTAACATATATTATCTTGTACAATCATTATTTCAAATTTACTTAAAATTGACTAAATGCTCAGTTGCCAGTCCTTTTCACATATATTCAGTCCTAAGTTACTTATGAATTAATTCTTCTGTGGGCTGGATTTCATTATCAAGATCTGTTATCCTCTAAGAAAAATGGATGGGTGCTATAATTGCTGAATTCTTGCCTTTTGAGAATGTCTGTCCCTTGGCTTTATTTAAGTAATAAAGACAATTTGGCTGGGTTTAAATTATTCGTGATATTTTGTTTCATGCAAAAGATAATGTACATTGCTGCAGTTTTTTGATATATATTGTTGCAAAAATTTAAACTTAGCTTAAAATTTTCTTCTTTGGTAACTAGCTTTTTCTGCCTAGACATTAACTTCCTTCTTTGTCCTTGAAGATCAGCATCCCCAAAATATGTCTTAATTTTGATCTTCCTGTTTTATTTCCACACCCTCCCCAACAGATTGTGTATCCTTTTCAAATGAAGAATCAAGTTTTATTTCAAGAATACAGTTCTGGCATTATTAAACAAATAGCATGATTGTTTTTGTTTTTAAGTACTTGTTTAGGTGCATTTTTTAAAAGCTTAAGTAATTTTAATATTTCTAAGTGTTTGTGATAATGTTTTAAAATGGCATCCTGCTTTTAACTTTTTTTATAGATTTTCTCTATAAGATTCGAGGTGGTTTGATCAAGTCAATGGCACCATCATTGGTGGTGGATGATCATTGTTTTAAATACAATTAAGAATGAAAACATGCCATCACTAAAAAGGTGGTATTTATTGTTAGATGTGCTCCAATTTAAAGGGGGTGAGAATAGGGGTAGGAGGAGTGGCATTAGAATTGATCAAATATGAAACTCTTCTCATTTTTCAGATTAAAAAAAAATAATCCAACCAGGTTCAGTAACAGACTGGGAGACCTCGACGAAGCAACTGAGCTAGTTACTGGTCCATGCAGAAGTCTCTACTCACACATCTTTTAATACCCATCTTCATTTCTCACCCACCAAAACAGCTTCCTCCATTGTATGGGACGTGAAGGTAGAGGGTAGTGCTAGAAACCCAAGTTCACAATGACGACAATAACAATGCAAAATTACTTTCAAATAAGAATGTCTGCTTTCATGATTCCTGATCCTGGATCAACTTAAACAAGCCATGTATAATTTAAGTCCACCTTTTCTTTGTTTTTGTTTTTTTTGCTTCAGTGGTTGATCGGAAGACTATGATCTGTCAATTTTCTTCCTTTCATCTGTGGGTAAAAACCAAACTAACGGTCTATTGATTCTACTGGATATGCAGCATTCAGAATGACCCATTACATGCACTTGCACATTTGTTTTCTGTTATTTTCTCTAATGATTGATGGAAATTCTATGGTCTTTTGAATAGTGAGTCCTCTTTGGCCATTGTAGATCATTATTACATCATCCAAATGTGATTAGGTTTGAAATGTGCATAAATAAATTCTCTTCACTGAGGACAGTTTTCATTTTGTCATAAACAGCTAAAAGAAAAAATATCCTTACATGACTAATAGGATCAGACGCTACTAAAAAATGAAATCCATATTAAGAGGTAATTGCCTAATATAGAGAGTATTCTATCCCTACAGGATGGCTTAGAAAGTTATTTTAGCACCAAAAGTTTCTATTAGACATTGAAGATATGGTTTCATGTCCCAGCACCAAAAGAAATTACTGTGAAGCTGAGTTTCACGGCCACTCCTAGATGCAAAGTAGACAGGAAAATGTAGCAGACTGGCACCTGGGTGGCTCAGTAAGTTAAGTGGCCAACCCTTGATTTGGGCTCAGGTCATGATCTCAGGGCTCTGGGATCGAGTCTTTTGCCAGGCTTCACACTCAGCAAGGAGTCTGCTTCAGGATCTTCAGGATTCTCTCTCTCCCTCTGCCCCTCCCCCTGTTTGCTTACTCTCTCTCTCGTTCTCTCTTAAATAAATGAAAGAAAGAAAGAAAGAAAGAAAGAAAGAAAGAAAGAAAGAAAGAAAGAAAGAAAGAAAGAGAAAGGAAGGAAGGAAGGAAGGAAGGAAGGAAGGAAGGAAGGAAGGAAGGAAGGAAGGAAGGAAGGGAGAAAAGAACATTTAGCCAGTAACTTTAGCAGGTATAAATCCAGGTAAAACCGAAATGATACTATTACTAAAAGGAAGGTAACAAAAATTCAGGTTGGAGTATAAGTAGTTAAAGAAGCTACACTACCTTTTATAGTTAAATAAAAACAAAACATATAAATGCAAATACTTTAAAGATAGAATGCCTTATTTGTAAACTTATTTTTTTAGATCTCTTATAAATTTCTAGGCAGAAAGTAATAGCTTGTTTTTGTTAGTGCTTCTCAGTCATAATACCCTAGTTTAGGAGGAGGTTCTGCCAAGCCAAGTTTGGCGAAATACTTGAGTCAACCAGAACTGTAGAATAGTTTCATTTAAGCCATTAGTGACACAGGCGAAGGCATTTAAATGTCCTAATGATGGCCATATGATGGCCATTAGTGACACAGGCGAAGGCATTTAAAATGCATGTTAGTTTTTATCCTGTCTCATTAAATAAAAAGGCATTTTGTTGAAGCAAGATGATTATCTCTAAGATATTGTTCTTTCATCAAATTTCCCAATTTAACCCACTTCTGAGTTCTCACAGGGTTTGAGTAAAGAGTATCATAATTGAATTGCTGAAACTAATTATATCCCCTGATAGGGAGTCAGGAAAGCAGAGCAAAGTTTTAAGCAGTGGAAGGTACAATTTGGCCTGGCATGAACTTCCTTCCTTGCAAGAGATGGAAGGGAAAGCAAAACAAAATGAAAACAAAAAAGTAACTTTTTTAATATGTATTAAAGATAAATTTAAAGATCTCCTTAATGGTAAATTTTCTCAGAATCTATGCTTCCACAGTATATTTTGTAAGCCTTTTGATATTTTAAAAGAGTTTTGCATTGTATTCGATCAAGAAATTGATCGAGAGAATACAACTTTTCATCTCAAAATCTCAGTGAAAGTCCCTTCACTTCAGAAAGCAGTGCGTCATGCAGTCTGAAGGCAAAATTTTTCCGATACAGACCCGCCCTAATCCAGTTAATTAATTGGTCAAAATAAAGTGGTTTTGTTTTTGTTTTAAGAGTGGCAGGATTAGGCTGTGATTATGATTGAAGAGATTGGCAAATTCTCTCCTCAAAAAGCAACCATATAGCCAAACGACAGACCAAAAACATAACAAAACAAAAATGAAGAAAACCATTTCAGTGCTCCAAAAATTAACCAAAAGCAAAACACAATCTGCAAAGTTTATTTATGGTTTAAAAACAGCTGGACATTAGGCAAGAATAGTGAAGATCTAGGGCATTCTGGTCTGGGAATGTTCCCACCCTCTCCCACACTCCCAATTTAGCATAGTGGTTCTGCCAGGATGGGTTAAGACACAGGAACTATCAGAGTCTCTGCAGCATGAAAAAAGGGCTTACTTTATTTGGGGTGACAGGTGACATCCATGCCCAGCAACACTGTCAGTGTTCTCAGACTGATAGAGAACCTGTGACTTCTCAGAGGTAGGTGAGTGGAGGCAGGAGTGGTCAACATACCATGTCTACTAGCTTGATATTGTGTGGTTAAAAGACAAGCAAATTCCTAAGACTGACCACTATAACAGGGAAGAAAAGATGGAGCAAAAAAAATATTTTATAAAATAGCACTAAAAACTTTCAAATTTGATGAAAATAATACTGATACAACAAAGAATCTCAAGAACCTAAGCAGGATAAATACAAAGAGATCCATATAGAGAAACATCATGACTACTGAAGACAATAGAGACTATTGAAAGACAAAGTTAAAATCTTGAAATCAATAAGAAAAAAAAAAACAATTACATACAAAGGAGCATCAATATCATTGTTTCTCATGAGAAACAATGGAGGTCAGAAGGAAGTGGTATGGCATATTCAAAGTGCTGGAAAAAATGCAAATGATCAACAAAGAATCCCATACACTGCAAAACAATTCTACAAAAATAAAGGTGAAATGAAAAATGAGAAAATTTTCTGCTGGCAGAACCGCCTTACAAGAAATACCAAAGAAATTTCTTCAGGCTGACAAAAAAATGACACCAGATTGCAAATGAAATCCACAGGAGCAAATTAAGATCACAGGAAATGGCAAACATATGAGTTAATATAAACAATATAAATCTAAATATGTTTTCTATAGACTTATAATAAATATATAAATATGCTTTTATCTTCATTCTTAACTTTTACAGAAGGCAAAGATTATACAAAGTGATAAGAATAACACTACTGTTTGGGCTCAGAATATATATAAATATAACACGTTTGACAATAATAGCAAAAAGGAAGGGAGATGGAATGAATTTATACTGGAATAAGGTTTAATAATTTAACCAAAATTGACCTGTTACTAATCTGAAGTGATTTGTGATTAATATGCATATTATAATCCTTAAAACAACCATCAGAAAATAAGCAGATAAATTCACTGAAAAATCAACAGATGAATGGAAATTCCACCTTAAAAATATTTAGCACAAAAGAATGCAGTCTTGGAGTAACAGAGAAAAAATAAATGACAAGACAAATTAAAAACTAGAAGGTAACTTACCAATGTCAAACATAAATCCAACTCCATCAATAATCACTATGAATGGGAATAATCTCAATACCCCAATCAACAGGTACCTAAACAACAGCATCTACGTAACAGAGATCTATAGTAAATTCCACCCAAGGATAGCAGAATCCACATTCTTTTTATGCATCATTCTCCAGGATACACCATATGCTAAGCAATGAAACAAGTTATACTACTTTCAAAAATACTGAAATCATGCATAGTATGTATCTGATACGTTACTGACTTATAGCTCCCAAAACTCTTGGAATTTCCTAAGTCTTGAGAGTGAAGAAGGTATCTTTTTTTATGTTAATGAAGGTGACTTTTGGACCACACCCAAGGTCAGGGGCTGGTTGCCAGAAGGACCAACCATGTGATTAGGACTTGGAAACTTCAGACTCCTGAAGGAGATGGAGGTTAAATCAACCAATGGGCAAGGACTAGTCAATCATGACTGATATGAAGCCTTCACAAAAACCAAAGGGACTTGGTTAGGAGAGCTTCTGGGCTGGTGAACATGTGGAGATGGGGGGAGAATGACATATCTAGAGAAAGCATGGAAATTCTGTGCCCTTTTTCCACACATCACCCTATGTATCTCTTCATTTGACTACTGAAGTGTTTCCCTGAGTTCTGTGAGCCACTCTAGCAAACTGAAAGAACCTAAAGAAGAGGTTGTTGGAACCTCCAATCTGTAGCTAGTCTGTCAGCACATATAACAGCCTAGGTCTTGCAACTAGCATCTAAAGGGAGTGGGAGGGGTTGGAGTAGAGGAAAGTCTGAGAGAACTGAGCCCTTAACCTGTGGAATCTGATGCTATCTTAGTATGGTAACAACTGAGTTGAATTCTTGATGCTTCACTGGTGTCCAACAATTGCTTGGTGTTGTATGGGGACAGGGGGGTGGAACACTCATGCACATATTGGGATTGGATCTGGGAACCCAAAAAGAGTTGGTGTCAGAGGATCTGATCATAATAAATACATTAGAAATCAACTACAGGAAGAAATAAGGGAAATCCCCTAATATTATTAAACAAAACTATTCTAACTAACTCATGAATCAAAGGAGAAATCATAGGTAAAATAGAAAATATTCTGAAATTAATGAAAATGAAAACAATATATACCATAATTTATGTGATGCAGCTAAAACAGTGCTTAGAGAGAAATTTATAGCCATATGGCCTATATCAGAAAAAAAGGTCCAATAACAACCCAAGTTTCCACCTTAATAAACTAGATACTCATAAGCAACTAAACTCTAAACAACTAGAAGCAAATAACTAAAAAGTATTAGAAGAGGCATCAGTGAAATAGCAGATAACTTTGAAAAATCAAAGAAACCTGAAGTTTCTTTTTTTGAAGAATTCAAAAATCTCAAATTACCAAAAACCAGAAAGAAAAAAGAAGACATTAATTACCATAGAGAAATAAAAATATGTAAAGGATTATTGTGAATAACTTTATACTAACAAATTATATAACTGATATGAAGAAGGAAAATGTAGAAAGAAATGATCAAATCTGACTGAGGAAGAAACAGCAAATCTTAATATACATATAAAATATAAAAAAATTGGTAATAAAAAATGTTCCCACAGAGAAAAGCTCAGGTCTGGGTGAATTCTATCAAACAAAGGAAGGAATTATAAATTTTTTACAAATTACTTTTTTAATGTAAGAAGAGGAATCCCTTACCAACCCATTTTCTAAGACTAGCACTACTGTTATTTAATCCAGACAAAGATAATGCAAGAAAAGAGAACTACAGAACAATATCCCTCTCAATCGTATATGTAAAATTTTTGATAAAATGCCAGTAAACTAAATAAAAATAATATGCACTATAATTGTTTTAGTTAGATTGCTTATAACAAAATACCATAGACTAGGTGGCTTAAACAACAGAAATTTATCACTCACAGTTATGGAGGTTGGGAAATCCAAAATCAAGATGCTGGTCCATTTGGTTCTTGCTGAGAATCCTTTTTATTTGGTTTGCAGATGACATTCTTCTCATTGTATCCTGACATGGTGGAAAGCAGATAAATAAAAAAGCTCTCTCATGTCTCTTCTTATGAGGACAATAATGTCATCATGAAGACCCCATTCTTATGACCTAATTACCTCCCAAAGACCCCATCTCCAAATACCATCACATTGGGGGTTTCAAGATATGAGTTTGGGGATGACACAAACATGCAGTCTATAACAATAGCCAAACGCTATCTACATCAGGAAGGTATGGTTGGCTTAATATTAAAATGAAGTAATGTTTTATGCCATATTAATAAAATACAAAAACACACGACCATCTCATTAGACACAGAACAAGCAATTCAAAAAAAGAATCTATGATTAAAAAATGATGACGAACATCTGCCAACTATGAATAATAGGAAACAACTTTTTCAACCTGAAAATCTCTACAAAATACCCAAATCTAACATAACCCTTAGTGGTGAAAAGAATGCTTTCCTCCAAAAATGAGGAACAAGTATGTGCATTCTTGCCACATCTATTAACCTTGGACTAGAGGTTCCTACCTACCATGGCTGACAAAGAATATGTAAAATTATCTTATTCACAGTTGACATGACTTTTTATATAGAAAATCCTATGGAATCCAATAATATATTAATAAAACTAATACTTAATGAAGTAATCAAGACTGCAAGATTCACTATTATTGTTGATGATAAATATATTAAAGCCAATTATATTAGTGAATATTACAAAAATGAAATTAGGAAAGTAATTCTATTATGATAGCATCAAAGAATAAAATACCCAGAAATATATTTACTATACAAAGAAGCGCATAACTTCTACACATAAAATTATAAAGCATTACTGAAAGGAATTTAAGAGGATCTAAATAAATCTAAAGACCACCATGTTAATGAATCTAGTAGTCTCACAGACCTAAATGAAAGAATTAAACTATAAAACTTCCAGAAAATGAGAAAAGAAAGTCATTGTGATCTTGACTTTGGCAAAAAAAAAAAAAAACAAAACTTATACTTCAAACATGAACCACTAAATAATTAATTGATAAACTGAACTTCATCAAAATTAAAAATGTTTCTGCTTAAAAAATACCTTCATGAAGATGAAAAGTCAAGCCACATACTGAGAGAAAATATCTGAAAATCATGTATCTAATAAAGGACTTATATGCAGAATATATAAATAATCCTTAAACTCAGTAAGAAGAAGACAAATAACGCAATTTAAAAATCAGCAAAAGATTCTGAATCTTTCAATGGACACTTGACAAAAGAAGATACATGAATAATAAGCACTTGAAAATATGCTTATATTATTAATAATTAGGAAAATGCTAAACTCATACAGAGACAGAACTATACACCCATTAAAATGGCTATCATGAAAAAGTCAGACAATATTACGTGTCAGAGAGAATACTGAAAAACTGAAACCATTACGCACTGCTTATTGGAAGATTAAAATGATATAGCAACTTTGGAAAATGTTTCTTAAAAAATATAAGCATTTATTTACCATACAACCTAGCAATTTCATTCCTAGGTGTCTATCCAAACCAAATGAAAAGACAAATCCACATGTGTGAATGTTCATAACATTATTCTTTTAGGTCATCCAAGTGGTAGCATATATTGGTAGTTCATTACTACCAATATTATTGGTATTATTCTTAATAACCCCAAATTGGAACCAACCCAAATGTCCATCAACTGACAAAGATAAACAAAATGTAGTAGACATATACAATGTAACAGTATTCACCCATAAAAAGTAATGAACTACCAATATATGCTACCACTTGGATGACCTAAATGCCAGCAGGATAAGTGACAGAAACCAAATGTAAAAAATTACAATGTAGGGGCGCCTTTAACCAGTGGGTTAAAGCCTCTGCTTCAGCTCAGGTCATGATCTCAGGGTCCTGGGATCCAGCCCTGCATGGGGCTCCCTGCTCAGTGGGATCCTGCTTCTCCCTCTCTCACTCCCCCTGCTTGTGTTTCCTCTCTTGCTGTGTCTCTCTCTGTCAGATAATAAGTAAAATCTTTTTAAAAAAATTAATAAATAAAATAAAAACAAAATAGTACAAAAAGAAAAAAAAAAAACACCTGTCATTCCAATTGGATAAGATGTTCACAGGTCGTACAAACACTTCTATAAAAATTAAATGGAAAATGAAATATCTTTCTATATAAATTCATTATTGATTTACTACTTTCTATTCTTGTTTCAATATTAAACTTAGTATAATTTATCTCCCTTAGGGACTGCAAATATATTTTAAGACCTCTACACATACTACTACTACTCTCTTATGAGAACAGGAATTTATCCCTACAAACAATTAATCATAGCTTGTTGGAAATGCTTTACAGACCCAATCCTCCTATAGCTATTTATCTCCTTCCTTATAAATTACCTCATTTACAGTTTAACACTTTTCTACCTGAATTTTCTATATTTCCTATTTACTTTGTAACTACAGTAAAATCCTTCTACAGAACACTAAGCATGACCCTGAAATTCAATTTTATAAAATTCTATGCCAGCAAAAAACAAGCCCCTGGTTGGTAGAGATCCTAATTTGGGCTACAGGATTTAAATCCTAAGATCCAGTTGACTTTTGGGGCCATTCAGTGTGTTGATAATTTAAATACCCATAATGATCATTCTAGGTCCCATGGTTAGATGCACCTGGAAAGTTATCTTTTTAATTGGTCCCACCCAGGAGAATTCACTGGGCAAACAGAGAGCCATTAGGACCCATGTCTGACCTCTGTGCTCCCCTAACTTTGCCTACCCATCATTTTACCTCCCACTAGCAAGGACACTCTTACCCAATGGAGAGAGAAAGACATCAATTAAAAACAAACAAAAAACTCACAAAAGTATCTTTGGAGGCATCCACTTTACAGATGCCTCTAGCCTCGGGGCCTGGTGGCCTCTCTCCTCTTGGCCATCTTTAGGGGCACTTTCTCATCTGGTTCCTCAACGGCCAACTGCCAGAAATATCCAGCCGCACACCCTACCCTTCCTCCCCATTCTCCACCTCCTTCTTCCCCTACTGTTGGCCAGTCCCCTCTGCTTCCTGGGCGGGCCACCAGGGTCCTGGGCATCACTGTCCCATTGGATTCTACCCATGCCCTTCATGTCAACCAGGCTCTTCCTTTTGAGGGCCTCTCACCGGTCATGCTCGCACTGGATGTCCTGGGCCTGCTGGTCCTGCCTCTGGGCTTTGAGCCGCAGCTTTTCTTCCTTGTCTAAGGGTGGCCTGGTCTCCTCCAACCTCTTATGCAGAGACTGCCACCCTCCTAGATCTCCATGAGCTGCAGCGCCCTCCGAGATGGGATCTCAGTGAGCCCTACAGTGCTCAGCCACATACTCACCTTCGGCTCTGCCTTACTCTCTGAGAGTCCCGCGCCAGTAGCGGGCAGATCACCGAGGTTGTGCAGGTGTCTCGTATTGGGGAATTTCTCCTGCAGACGGGTCATTTTCCCACAACTTGCACCCACAGGAACGACTTTGATGCTATGATGGTGGGAATCCAGCTCCTGGGAGTGGAATTGTAGCTAATCAGAGGGCAGTGTTTGATGGTGTTCTGGTTCCCCTTGTGCACGCTGATGGAGGGGAACCGTGTCTGGCACGTGGTGGCCATGAGCTTGACTTGCAAGCAGTGGGGGCCAAAGCTGTTGAGCACCAGGAGAGACAGTGGGCAAAGAGCTGCTCACGCATGTGGTGGCACTGCGGCGAGAAGTCACCAAGCTTGTTGATCTGGAAAGTCAAGGTGGGGCTTTCCAGAAGGTGCATGGGCTTAAAGTAAACACTCTTCCCTGTTTTGCTCTAGAGGAGTAAGTGATCCTGAAGAGCCCAGCTATTGCTGCAAAATCCTTTGGAGAATTTTTCTTTTGAAGCCGAAGACTGTGGCAGTGAGCGCTCCTTGGCTCACTTCAAACCCAGGCTAAGCGGCTGATGGCTGTAAAGGGCGCCACCGCCAAACACAAGATCTAGCGCGGGACGCGGCCAGGCCTCCCGGGGGCGGAACTGTGCCCTGCGCGCCTTTCTGGCGTGGACACGCCCACTCAGGGCCCGGGCTGCCGGGCTGCTCTCATCCGAGAGGGCACCGGTGTCTCCACTCCCAGCGCTGATCTGCACTCTTCTGGTGCCAGCATAAAGTAAAAGGCAGCCTGCTGTTACATACACATATGGCTTTAAAAACCTCAGCAAACAGAAATGGTTTGTTTCCTGAGTGGCGTACCCAGTGCGGTATATTGGGGAAGACAGGTAAAAGAGTCAAGGTCTTGTTAAACAAGACATTGCTTTCGGGAGGCTTGATAATCCCTTCCCCTAGCAGGTGGGTGCTCTGAGCAGAACGCTTTCCTCCCTGATCACCTTCACATGTTAAGTCAGAATCAACACGTCCCTGCTTTGCAGCAAACAGCTGATGACACGTGGCTGCATGCCAATAAGGATTTTCTTCGGATTGCCACTCCTCCTTTAACCCCTGGCCTCTGGTAGTTTATCCAGTCAGGATTTCTCTCTTCGGGTCCCATCATCCTGAGAGAGCAGAACAAGGCCAACTTCATTTTGTGCTACACCTGCCATCTTGTCTATAACCCCTACATGCCCTGCTCCTGAGAAAGGTCACAGAATGTCCTTCTGTGCATTGCCTAGCTGGGTCCTTGAACCAGTTTGAGTTAGCCGATAGGAATGCGGAACCCCTCACCGCCACAGGATGTAAATCCCACCTTTTTCCCGCCGAACTTGCGACGAGAGTAATAGGCTAGTTCAAAGGGTTACTATAGGGTAAATTGTAATTCAGTTGGCCACCTGCGTGTGGACCGACATGACTACGCAACTTTCTGCGTGGCCACTGGCCCCTATAAAACTGTTATGCCCTTTAACCTAGGCCTCCAAGTCCCACCCCCGCTGTGTCGGATATACTTGGGCCCAAGCTCGAGCTTGTGAATAAACCCTGGTGCGTTTGTATCAGTATCAGCTCCTCGGTGGTCTCTCGGATTCGAAATC